>JAMPIT010000379.1:30817500-31417500 GCA_026261815.1 Monarcha castaneiventris obscurior
CATAAATCTGCAGGAAGCAGCACTTGCTCCACGCTGGTGCTCAGAGGGGTTAGCACAGCGCATCCCTCGGGGCTTTGCTGGAGGGGCAGGAAACACAAAGTGCTCCCACTGCAGTGGAGATGCTGTCCTACTATGAAAGCACAAGTTGGGTCTCCATATCAGTAAGATCAGTTGCACTTGTAACCTCAAATGTCATTAGTGCTGTATCTGTTTTCACAGCTATGGAAAAAATGCTTCTTCCTTTTGGAGAATTTTGCAGACTGTGGGCCACAGCTGTTAGCAAAGCTCCCACTGATTCAGGGCCAGAGAAGAAACCTCTTCGCATGATGTAGTTATTACAAGCTGTTTGCTTTTTTAACTCACGCTAACAGTCTAGTTGGAGGATATTTTTTATTATTATTTACTGATTTTTTTTAAATCGTGAGACAATAAAATACATATTAATATGAAAGAGTCTGAACATCTCCTCTGGCAAAAAGTAAGAAAGAAAACAAATTGCAGAGGAGAGAGAGATTTTAACATGTAGTCACCTCCTGCACTGTAAAAAGTAAGTAAGAAAGTGGATGACATCATTTATGACCTAAACAAGTGTCAAAATAATGAAATGCCTTTGCTGATGGGAAGCAGAACTGATACATGCCTCAGATATCTGACTCTGTTAATTTAGAAGTTGCTATCTTCAGCTGAAAAAAATGTTAAAATGCCCAGTGTCCACATTTTATTTCTGGTGCTCATGAATCAAACCCACACAAAAATGAGGCAATCAAAGTGCACCAGATAGCTGTAGAGCTGAGATGGGGATGCTTACTAGTGTTGTGATGAGAAGTAAAATTGTCAAAGATTGCAGTTCAGTAGTTTTATATAAACTACAGACAGGGAGAAATTCCCAAAATAATAAAATTTCATTTTCACATTCTTCTGCAAAAGGCTCCAGCTTCTCATTTCATATATTTTAATTTCAAACTGACATAAGCTAAGCTAAATATTCTGGTTTTGTTGGGAGGAGGCAAAAACTTGAAACTCCTGCTAAAGTATAGCATCTTGTAGTGGGGATTGGGTTAAGGATAAATGTATTTTTTTCTTTAGGAGACATCTGTCTTGAAACAGTGTTTTTCTTTTCATCGGCCTAGAGGCAGAGATCTCTAAACCCAGCCAGAAGGTGCTACAAGTTGTAATTGCTGGAAGGTCTGTTCTCGTCCATATGTAGTGGCTTTAAAGTTCGGTGCTCTGGTTTTATCACAGTCAACTGCTCAGCCTGGAGAACAGAAGGCTCGGGGAGATCTTATCTATGTGTATAAAAACCTGAGGTGGGGCTGGGGGAAAAAAGACAAAGCCAGAGACTCCTTGGCACTGTGCACTGACAGGGCAGGAGGCAATGAATTCTGAAATACAGAATATTCTGATAATGATCAGAAAAAACCTCTTTTTTTTTACTGTGCAGGTGGTCAAACGCTGCAAAATGCTTCCGAGAGAGGCTGTGGAGTCTCCTTTAATGGAGATATTCAAAAGTTAACTGGATGAGCTACAGGCAATCTGCTCTCGCTGACTGCTTGAGCAGGGGCTGGATCAGGTGAGCTCCAGAGGTGTCCACCAGCCTCTACCACGATTCTGTGAAATGGCTTCTACTCTACCAGCACTTTTTATGAAATTCTGAAAGCATACTGACACACTGAGTGCCATCCAGTGATCAGCTCAAAGGAAACAAATAGTCATTGGGACGCTTTTCTGACCAAAAAAAAAAATATTTTTTAACTTCTAAGCAATCTCTGTTTTCTCAAATAATTTGTCAGCTTGACAGATAAGATCAGACTATGTCTGTACTTCCCATATGTTTCTTTTTCTGCAGATCATTCAGTGCCAAAGTTTTCTGAATATCCAAATCTGACTTTTAGATTATTATTTTGAAACACTTTGGATGAAAACATATGAACCTCAAACTTTTCTGCAGGGCATATAGACCATTTTCCTACTGCCAGCACTTTAAAGATAAATTAGCTTCACTGCAGAAGAGCAGAAGACATTCTGAAGGTTTTCTAGCGATTAGTTTAATTAGCTAATAAACCAAATGGAATATACTTATTTAATTGAGATAGCAGAAATGCATTATCTTGAACAATAAAGCCAGCATTTGCATGCAGCTCATGACAGCAGGGACTGTGAGTAATACAAGAGAGATAAATTTAACAGGAGAGGAGGAGATGCTGAACAGGGAGAGGGGCGAGAATCCAAGCAGAGCTGGCAGAGCAGTGAGGACAATTGCCGTGATGGTTAAGGACAATGAGGATACAGAGGCAATTGCACTCCACTCAAGCTACCTTTGTCCAGACCTGGATGAAGCATGTAGGAAACACTTCCACTTCCACAGAGAGGCACAGCATGTTGCTCAGGCACTGTGCCCTCCTACAGCAGCTCTGTGCTACTTGGGACTGGAGCTGGCTGTGTGCAGGCAACTCAAAAGCCTGCCCAGCTCAAGCCAGGGTCCATCTGTCCCCACACACACAGGAATGCCCCAAGGAGCAAATTCCCAGGAGCATCTTAGTTTCTCCCCAAGGTGCTCATGAGTCTATAACTAGTTCTGAAACCAGTTCTGACACAAGCTGAGAAAGGGAAATATATTGTAAAATAAAGCAAATGGGTCATATGAAAATGGAAATAAGTGATAAAAATTACACTAATAATCATCAAATAATCTTCTGCTGGGCCTACCATTGGTTTATAAGGGGCCTGGTGCACAAGGCAGAGAGGGACTGCAAGGCTGGGAGAGGTGACAGGGCAGTGAAAGAGAAAAAAAAGAAAAAACAAGTTGCCCTTTTGGCAAATCAGAAGATGGCTGGATTTGTTCAGCAGTTCATGAAGACACTACCTAAGGTTTTCAGGTGATTAGTGCCCCTAGGGAAACTTGAAGAATGTAGTGTTCTCAAATTAAATGCACAATTAACTTTTATTCTGAAAGACAACAGAATGATGTGTGAGAGAATTTAAGGTCTGTCCAAAGCAATTAATTTTTAAAAAGTCACTAGACACATAACTGATCTTATACAGTGTAGTATAAAAAACTCCTGGCATCTGACTATGCTTTCTATTAAAATAGACAAGAGATAGGAACCTTTGAAAACACTGGATGTAACTAGAGGACATATTTTATGAAAATGAGTCGTTGCTTACAAAATCAGGACTTTTTATTACTGCTGATAAATTGGCTTACTAGTATAAAGAATGACTAATCTGTAAGGGCTTGCCTTTGGATGTTGTTTTTTTGATTCCCAGTCTTGATGAGCCTCCTGTATTACAACAGCATCAATCAACCTGACTACAATCAATTCAATATGAATTGTGAAATCTATTTCCACAATAATTATTGACTGTAGCTATTAACATTATGAAATCCATATTCCTACCTCCTTGATGACAAGACCACCACCTCCCTTCTATTTTCTTCTTTTTCGTTCCACATACTTTGCCTGACAAAAAAAATAATTAAAAATACTCTTCTTATTTTTCCCCCTTCTGTTCACTGAGGTAAAATGGTAAGGTACATGGGTAACTCCAAGGTAAAATACCTTATTTCAAACAGGAACTAAACCAAACATTGTCCTATATAAATGACAGTAAACATCATGTGATCATGTGTGGACATAGAGATTAACTTGGGGTTCCCACAAGAGCTTAAGGTAAAGAAAGATAGTGTTTGTGTGACAAATTCACCTCCTGTGCCCTGTGCTCCTGTGCAGATCTCCTTACTTGTAATGCATTGGTTTATCCTGTGTGTAAGGAAGTGACTGTAGTTGTTTATATAAGCTTATTGTTGTGTATCCTGGAACTTTTAATGGGATGTGGGGTGAAGTTTCAGTGAAGGATTCTTAAATAGTGTACAAATTTTCCATGTTGGTTCTCCATGGACTGCATTCTAGCCTTCACCTGGAAAAAAAAGCCACTAAAAACTGCTCTGTTTACTGTAGTTAAGACTGTGATTTTAAACCACAGACTTGAGCTATTACTACTGTGCTGTGGAGCATCCCCAGGAGCTGTTTATCTCTCCAAGTCACAACTTCTTTATTTCATCTTGTTCTGTGCAGGAGCAGTAACTTATTACTGGCCTCAAATTTTATCTCAGGCTACCTCAGCCACTCAGCTGAAAGGTTGGCTTAATCCCATCTGAATTGAAGGGGAGATATGAAAGAATTGCCTTTTATTCCTATGCACTGGACACTGAACCAGATAATATGTAGGACAGCCAAAGAGGAGGAAGTAGTTCTTTGTTGGACCACAGAGCACTCACACCAGCATGCCCACAGACAGATGAGATTTGGGCTCTCAGATGACAACTTATAAATGAGATCTCCATGGATACTTAAACGATTATTTAAGACTGTCTATGAGAACTCCATTTCCAAGGCTCACACGTGCACTCTTGGAGCTGCAGCAGTGCCATGTGTCAGCTGGACACTGCCTGCTGCCACCAAGGCATTGGGGTTGGAGTGGTTCTGTTTGCACACGTGGCTTCGGGAGGTTGATGAAGAACTGCAGAGCTGGCATCACAGTGAAAAGCAAGAATAGCACAAGCAGAAATAATGTATGACCCTAAAGCACCCCAGACCTGAACACAAATGGGAGTTATCTGGATAGAGGAAGATTGACAGCTCTTTGAATCCAAGCACTAAATAAAGACATGCATTTGTGGTGCTCCTAGAAAGACTCTGGTTCCAGAAATCAATGCAAAGATTGTTCAGCCCAGTGTGCAGCATTTTTCTCCCCTTCTCAGACAGACTCATTTTACCTACAAACTTGCTGTCTGCATTATATCTCTTCATTTTTTCTGCAGATGATAAGGCATTGTCCAAAACTGACTTAATAACAGCAATAAGAGAGATGGATTGTCACTTTGGGTTATTCAGACAGTGTTTAAAGTGAATAAAGGTTCAGACTGCTTCTTTGTGCTACAAATGCTGTGCAACAGATTAGCCTGCTGGGGAGTGCAACTGGAGGTGCTGGGTCCCCAGTCACTCCTCAGATGCCAGGGTAGTGGCTACAGCATTCATTTTCTCATGAAGACATCTGACATTTGCTTCTCTCCATACTTCTCTATCCCTGCTGGAACGCTTCAAGTGTAACCTCAGCACAGTTAATGTTCTTCTCTAACACACCAGGACAAGAAACACCATTAGCATGTGAATGATGTATGAGGTGTTGGGTTCCTGCACCCCTCCCTTTTTGTTCAGGGGCTGACCATGAGCTGTTCCTGCTCTCCTTGCCTCCCACAGTCCATCATGGATCTAAAGCTTTGACCCTCACTCTCTGAATGCACTTCTCCTATGCGCAACTGCTTCCCAACAGGGGCTGCAGAATTAGGCATAAGGCAGCAGCATATGACAAATGATGCTTTTTTTGTAGACTGTGTAGAGCTGGAGGTCAAGCACACTATTAATAATTCTCTGACTTTTTAAAAGCTGTATTTCCTCCATTTGTTGGCAACATGATTTGAAAGGTCTGTACAAGCCACTTAAAACAGCAGCTGAACACAGGCATTTCAGCATTGTCCAATATTGATTTTTGCTTCTAACTCGCCTCTTTGCTAAGACTGGTTTCAATATCCTGTGAAGTTTAAGTGAAGACATTTCCCATCTCAATAGCCGTGCATTGTAATTTGATCCCATAGACAAGCCTGTAATACTTTCCTCAGCAACATGGCTTGGCTCAAACAGCAAGACTGACACAAAATCTCTACCCTGGACCATTGCTGCCCACATTGAAGAAAGGCTGAGTGGAGAACGAATGGAGGTGGGCAGGAGTGGGAAACACAATCACCAGGCTGTTCAGCAAGCTCAATCTGTACAAAAAATCCCCAAAACATAGGACTGTTACAGCAGAATACTTCTGCCTCCAGGGAAGTGGTCCCAAGGAACAAGAAACTCCAGTAAATTCAAAGCACTAGCTACTATGCTCCCAAATAGCAGAAGTTTAAAGGAAAAAGACATTCAGGAAATTTAGCAAATTCTTAACCAAAATTAAGGAAACAAAGTACCACATGTGAAATGTGAAAATGTGAAAAGAAAAATAACAACTGTAAACATGGATTTGGCTAACCATAACAGTGACCTAAAATTTACGAAATTTCCCCCCAGGGAAATTAGAACATATAAATAATAATTTTCTTTTCTTTTGGGGGAGTAGGCAAGTGAGATCCTCACAGAAGAGAAAAAAAGGTCATGATGAAGTGCTCTATATTTATACTAGAAAGAAAAAAGACAAAGAACAGGTTTTCTGCTTGGTGGGGAGTGAGACAGGAGCACAACTGAAAATGGCATTGAGAAGGCTGAACTGCTTCAACCTTTCTTTACCTTATTAAAAAGATCTAAAAGTATTCAGACTGTCTATAGACTTCAGAATGTTAGAACTTAAGCTGGTAGAGAGCAGAAGAAGAGGCTGCATAGATACATAATGTATCTGCAAATCATGTGAGCCTTATAAAATTCACCCCAGAGTGCTCAGAGAATTGAGCAGCAATTTCACAGCCATGAGCAATCATCTTTGAGGACTGATGGATGGTGAAAGTTCCAGAACACTGGAAAATGACCTCTCAAGAGCTCTTCCAGCCATGGTTACCATTCCTGTAAGGAGGTAAAAAGAAAGGTAAGATTGTGATCCATTGATTCCTTCTTAAGGAAGCCACAGCGGCAAACAACTACTTGGTATTGTCCTTACAGGTAAAGCATAAAGTTTTAAGAACACAGGGTCAGTCTGGGTCAAATCAAAGGTCCATCTGTCACAAAATAGGCTCAGATAGAATGTAACTGCTCAGTAGCCCGCAGCAGTTACAGCTTTATCTAAAACCAAGGGTAGGGCAAGCACACACCAGCTCTTAGCAATCAGAAGCTTAGGGACTTACAGAGCTAGAGACTTGGCATCCTTCTGTTAATAGCCCTCTGTGACCTTCAATAGCCCTCAACAATTACTAAGCAAGAGATCTTGAAAGTGCTGTCTTTATTACACGTAATCAGAATATATAGAAACTGAAAACAGTCACATACTTTCTACTGCTCTGCCTTTCAGTGAATATATTTTTGTTCCCAGCCTGAATATATTGTTATCACATATACATTCATTTAATGAACAGCTAATCCTTGAGCAAAGCAATACCAAAATGTCAGGATAGCTACTTGATATTATTTACATTCAAGCACAGTTACTCCGGCAAGTTTGTCAGAAGCTGCTTCATGTTAGAGTTCAACCAAATTTATTTTAAGCTATAAAGAGACAATCTCATGTAGATGGATACACTGCAGTTGGAGAACAGTGATTAAAGAACTTTATTTACATTTCTAGCTGATCAACATCTTTTAGATCCTTCTAATGGGAAGAATTGATTTTTTTCCCCTACAAAAGGGACTTAATCAATTTTGCTTCTGGAAATGTTTTATTCAACAATAGCTAAATTTCCCTGCATGCGCGTCTGTCAAAACAGAAACAGTCATTGGAAAAGAGAAGCCTTTTGTGCTGATATAAAGATATCTGTTTTATTTTTTCAACAGAAGCCTATTGATTTTTTTATGCCTAAAAAAACAAAATACAAATGCCTTAAATGTGCAAAACCTTAACCAAATACCTCCAAATATTAGCAAATTTAGTTTGGGTTGACTTTCCTAGATTTTTTTTTAAATTATTATCTTGTACTTTAAATTAAATGTAAATGTCATTCTCCAGAAAAAAAAAAAAAGCGATCCTTTTCAGAATAATTTATTCTAGTAGTTCTGTACTAATTGAGCCTTTTCTGCAGTGCTGGACTGGGACTTAAGAAGCCTTGGTTCTCCAGCTCTCCAAGTGGCTCTCTGGGCACAGGAGATGTCTTACTTCATCTGCAAAATGGGAGCACTTTATGTTCTGTACAGAGCTTTGGTATCTGTGTGCAGGAGACTTTTTGAGAACATTATGTTTCATGCTGCTCAGCATCTCATTTCTCAAGGCAGATGGAAGAACTTTCAGTGGTCTGTGGGTTACACACTGGGTGCAGTAAAGCTCTCATTGAGAACAATGGACAAATGCCTGTGAAGTGCTGCTCAGTTAATGGCAAGAGCTCAGTATTTTTTACCACATGTAACAATGGGTAAATCTACAGATAAATAAGCAGAGAACTCTTTACAAGTTTTTAATACAGCAAGTCTGCAGAAGTATTTTAACTATGAATTTTTATTGAAAATCTAATTAAAACGTGCATTATTCGGCTCAGTTTCTACCACAGGCACTGCATTTACATTTACACAAACAAATATTAAGCAGGTTCATTTCAAATAAGAGGTTCTTGTTTTGCTTGGTTTTATGCAGATTTATAACATCCAAAATTTAATTTAAACTGATAAGAAAATCAGAGAAGTCTCACCTCCCTGCAGTCTATAGAACTCTTGACCTTGCCAGGACTCATTAACACAGGGAACAAAAGCCCCTGTGAATACAACAGATGACACTGAATCTGTCAAAATTTAAATTGGTAAGATTAAGAAGAAACATGTAAAAGGAGTAAAAATGAATTTGTGTTTGCTTTCAGTTAAAAAGCCTCCCAGTTCTTTAAGCTGATGGATTGTCGTATCTATAAATACATCTACTCTCTTAACCTCTTCCTAACTATCTGTTGCACACCACAGTCTGCATTTGGCATCAGCGCAGTCACTGCAGCCAATTTGGCCACTTCTGGGACACATTTATTACTGCTGTAGCAGGAACAGCCTGAAACCTGAATTGTGAACTGGAGCTCTGTTGTACTCTGCCCTGTGGTAATAGGTAGCATGAGCAGACAGCCCCTGCTCCAGCCTGGATCCACACCCACCACAGCACTCCCACCCACATGGTGTTCACGCGGCAGCGGCAGGGAAAGGTCTGATTCTGTCACACCAAAATGAAAAGTGACCTTATGAGGCATAACCTGTGTGGCCTACCTTCGAGTTGCGTTTGGGAGGGAGGACAGGTTGTCAAAGGCGGTTAAAGTGCTTAACTGACCCACCCGGGAGATCTGAGAGAAACAAAAAAAGCCAGGAGAAAATTGTGAGGCTCCCTGGGGCCTGTGAGGCCAGCTGCTGGCCCTGCACCAGCACCCTCCCATTGCTGCCCACTCTGGCTGGTACAGCTCTTCTGGAGGGGGAGGTGAAGCTGACACTGAGGTGGCAATGCCCAGCCCACAGACCCCCAGGAACATAGCTCCTGCATCTCCCTGCATCACCCATCACCTCCAGTGCTTTCTGGGAACCGCATGACCACCCACCATCACCATGGCTGGCCCCGGGCCTGGCAGTCTCTGCCCTCCTGCCCTGGCCACGGCCAAGCCGGGCCAAGGTGAGGATGTGATCCCAAAGTGGTCATGCATGTGGTGACAATGAGCAGGGGTTCAACACCCACGTCCTCACACAGCACCTCCCCAGCTGCCTGCTCACACAGCCCTGGCTGCTCCCACCCACCTTTTCTCTTTTTTGTTCTGGTTGTATGGAGTTGGGTGGGACACAGGTGCAGCAGGGTTTGAAACTCTGCATTGCTTGGCACTTCTGTCTGTAAAGGACCAGCAGCAGCAACACGAGGGAGGGGTGAGCTGGGGACAGTTTGGTGTGCCAGCACAGCTCAGTCCAGCACCGCCTCTGCCAGGTGGCCCTGCTGCCCACATGGGCTCCTGGCCACTGAGGACTAGGGACTGCACCCATGGCATGGAGAGCAAGAGCCAATCACTGGAATCAGTAAGGAGCAAAGAGGCTCACAACAACAGTGCTCAGCTTCATAGACTTTTATTTTTGACTCTGTACAGAACGCAGCTGCGATTGTAATAAGGCATCAAACGCACTATTGAACAGCTCATGATGGACTGTGATGTTTCACCCTGTTGTGGGTCAGAGTTTTACACGATTAAACCAGTTCCTTTCTTAGTCAGTAAACTTTATACTCATTGCAGACAGATTTTTAAAAGAATTACAAAGACTAAAAAATTGTAAACACATAAAAACCCAACAACAACCCAGTGCAGCTTCCTAGGAGAGCCTTAGGCATTTCTGCCCCAGGGCTGGCTTCAGGCTGGCAGGAGCAGGGGAGGCTGGTGGGAGCCACGCTGGGACTGTGTGGTGACAGCCTCCATTCCGATGGCATTCCCAGCAGGTGCCGTGCAGCTCCCAATGTCCAGCCTCAGTGTCTGACTGAAAAAAAGGAACTGAGAGGTCACCAGGGAGCTGTTTGAGCAGCAGGGAGCCAGACACTGGCAGCTGTTGCCTCGCTGTGGGGAAGCCTCCGTTCCTGCAGTGCAGGGAAGCACGGACACCTCCAGTGGGAAGGGAGAGGCCAGGGCTGGGTCCAGCCAGCAGACGTGTCATGAGGTAGAAAATGGGAAAGTGTCACATTGGGCAGTTGGGGTTGGTCAGAAATAAACTGACTAAGGGCACAAATCCTGTTGTGTTTCCAGGGTACTTGGAAATCCATACTCAGAATCCTGGTACGTTTAGAATGCACCTAAAACCCACTTGGTATGTGGCAAAATTTAGTTACTCAAAAAAAGAAAAAGCTCTCCAATGATTCAAGTGACAATTTTAGCCCAGGCAATGAAAAAACCACGAACAATTCTTCTCACATTTGTACCCTTAAAGCATTTAAATATCAAGCAGGGGAAGTCAAATTTCGAGGGTGCATCAGAGGGCAATCAACGTCCCTTGGCCTCGCCCTTTGGTAACATCTCATGTGAGGAGAATGGTGGGAAGCACTGTCCACTGGCCAGTGGGCTCATACATTCATTTCCACCATCGGCCACCAGACAGCAAGTGCTTTGGTTTCTGTCTGCGTTTGGTTTCACAGCACGAGAACCTGAGAGTCCAGAGGTTTTATATTGCACTGTCAACTCACACCATGCTGCAATTTGTAAAGGTGATCAGAGAAATGTCCTGAGCATTTTTATCTGCTAAATTCCTGTGCTCTGAAGGCCTTCCTTCACCTCTTTCATCGCACACACTTATACCAAAATAAAGAAACTCTGTTAGTCCTGTTGTTTAAATTTTATTACTCCTCACAATTCTGCAGTGCATATTTAGATTATTAGGTTGACTAATGTTTCCTTAAAATGCTCAGGGAAAAATTCAGGGTTCATTAAAGTATTGCAGGTTCATGATCGGTGACAGGCATTTTACAAAGTGTCAGAAAACTTCTCACTTGACAATAACATACTGACAGTCAGGAGAGCGTTCCTTTTTCTAGTGCTAATAATCAGCATTAAGGCATGTCATGGTTTCTACAAGAAATCCGTGATCCGTACAGCTTAAGCTGTCATCTTTCTGCAATAATGGAATGTACTCCAATTTCATGCATATGTATAATTAAAAAATAAAAATAATAGCTCTCAAAACCACCAGCCGCAGTTTTAGAGCTTCTGTCATGTAGGTGAGAACACAGGACCCAGGCAGGTGAAAGGGTTTTCATCCCCTGAGACATCCACCCCCCAACCCACACCATCTTGCTGACCTCAGTTCAGCACCATTTTCCCTCTCCTTGGCATGGCTTTCCCTGGACCTGTGGAGGCCACGGTCAGCCCCTTCCCATCCTCAGGGCAGGGTGAGAGAAAGTGCTGTTCCCACCTCCCCACACTGAGCAATGGGCCAAGCTCTGCAGACAGCGTCCACATACCCCACCAGCAGGCCAAGGACAGCAAAGGAGGAACCTTCCGGCTCTGCATCCAGATTCTCAGGCTAGCTCCTTCCTCACTCGTACTGATCACAGCAGGCTGAAGGTAGCTTCCAGATATAAGAAGACATTTAACCTAGAGATTCAATCTGGAATCCTGGACGACGCAGCCAGAAGGATGTAAGCTCTTCAAAGACGACTGTGGAGATGCTGGTCACTGCTGAGTTACTGCCTGTGAACACGCTGTGCATTGTGACACAAACAGGGAGAATCATCTACTGGGCAGCAGCACCCTCTAATAAGGCAGCTCATTTAATGACGCAGTAGCACTGACCTAAAGCTGCAGCTGGAGCAGAGAACATGTGAAGCAGGCTCTCTTCTCTGGGGCCAGCGTTAAAGCCTGGGTACCACAGTATGGTATTTACTGACCAAAGGCATCAATCTGGAGCACGGCAGCTCCTGGGCCCTCGGTCCCAGGTACCCATGCCAGCACCTGCAGCCAGCAAGCACAAGGGACTGAACTGGCTGAGTCAGACTTGGGTGCTGCTCTTGTCTCCTGACAAGAACAGCACAGAAGGGGAATGAAGAACCAAGTCACAAAATTGCGTTCAGTCTCTATGTGAGGAACCCACGTTTCTGCCATCCACTTGTTATTCTGAACTTTGTGCTGCCACTTACTACTGGATAAAGGGAATATAAAGGAGATCTCCTCACTCCTTCCCAAGAGAACTCTTCTCCTGTGTGTCACAATGGGGAAAAAAGTATCATTTTAAAAATAATTCATATTCCTGACATTTGAGAGTTAACTCACAACTGAGAAGGCTGTCATAGTGAAGCACATTTTTCTTTTAGGACTGCAATCAAGAGACTGCACGGACAGAGCTCTTCACCCATGTTTAGCTTTGCCAGGGACACATACATACATAACATACATGTACATATTAATAAGACATATATATATATATATATGTATTAACCATTGCTCAGTAAGAACTGACAGTGGTGCACTGAACAATTTTTGCTGATTTTCCCAGCACAGCAAGAACACATCAATGTTCTACAGAAATTGACTGATAATAAAGCAAATACCATCAGTGGTACGGGTTTTTGGCTACAGTGCCACAGAACTGAGATTAATAGCAACATGTACCCTTAATCATCCCCTGTGTTAATTGAGTCTCATGTCAGCCAGTAAACTGCCTGATACTTAACCTCTGTATTTCCTGATGATTTATTTTTTACAAATAAATTGGGTTTTATTGAACGAATCTCAGAGAGATCCTTCCTGACCTTTCCTTGCTGGTTATGAGAAGGTTGACAGCCTAGTGACATAAAACTGAAGTTTCAAAAAGGACTAATAAGATGCAGACAGCCCCAGTATAAGCAAAACCCTGCAGCTGAGCTTGAATTTCTTCTGGCATCTGTACTGAAGGTGGAATGTCCAGTCTCAGCGTCCCTATGCTTTTTCAGTCTTTGGGTCTTTTGAGACTCCAAACAAGAGGTCTGTTAATTCATGTTATGGCAGTTTTCATACAAAGACATCTGTCTACCAGGAACTAAACTTCTTTTATATGGGTCACTATAGCTATCAGAAGTTAATGACTATCAATCATTGCTAATCTGAACTGAAATGGAGCCACCGACCTCAAGCTGAAAGAGCCTTTTGTCTCCTACCAATACCATGGGCCATATGGTTTCCTGCCCTTTGCCTCTTATTTTATATTTTAAATAATCATCACTAATTGTACAATTGTTTGAAAATACGGGAGGTTTGTGGCCAGTCACAACCAAGTAGTGTTCTTTCTTCCCATAGCTGTCACTCAATTGAAGAAAAGGGATCTGCTTAAAATTAAAGAATAAAAAAGCATCTCTTAATGAAATATTAGCCCTGCTACTTGATTATTGGTCCTGCTTCTTAACATTCTATCAAGTAGACTGTTAATAATCCTGCAGGCTTCAAAAATTAACAGCTTCTAAAGTGTCAAGGTCATTCTTGTTCTACATGGGAGCAATAAGAGAATTATATAGGCAAGACACCAGTGGAATGTTTTTATATTAGGATAAACGAGTATCTGAGGAACCTACTTATCACAAATCTCTTTTTATTCAGTGGTTTTCATTATTTTATATCATTTGCATTTCATCTGGCACATTTCCCTTTTACAACAAGTACTCATATATTGCAAACATTTCATTATAGAGCTTAAGATAACACCATTCTTGTCAGACAAATAAACTGCATCACCAGCTATCTTTAGCTGCATCTGCTTTCTTTAATGAAACATATTTTCCTGTAGAAATGCTGCCTTAAAAATCATGAACACACTAATTATCTATGGCAAGCACATCTTCCTCAACTAATGACAGCTCGAGCATATTATCATTTGCTCCAGACTTCATTCTAAAATTGAAAGATCCGTACAGCTTTGCAGACTCCTTGGAGGATGCAAACCTGCTCCTCCGGTAGAGCTCCCCTTTCCACATGGACATCATCAGCAGGCTGGAGAGCACCACGCCCCCCAGGGTTAAGAGACACAGCCCGGCGATAACACAGCGGTCCAAGTGCGCGCCGATCCTTGCGCTCTCATTCTCCAGCCTCTCCATCTCCCGGGCAGCCACGGTGTTGGGATCCACAGTCACATCTCTGGGTACCACGTAGGAAATTATCACCAGCAAAATGCCACTAACCAGGAACAAAATGGCACTAATGAACCCATAGTCAATGGATTTCCCGGCTGCTGCCTCCGAGGCAGCATCGTCCTCCTCGGAGACCAAGGAAGGAGAATCATGCACCCATTCAGGTGGCAGCTCCCTACAGGAATGCTGCTGCAGAGGGGCATCCTGGCCACCTGTAGGAGTGGGGGGACTTCTTGCATGCTCCAGATTTACATTTTCATCCACATAGGTGAACGACGTCTCGAGCTCCTGGGCACAGCAGCAGGCTTTCTTCTTCCCTCCATCCTCTTCCCTAGGCAAGCGCTCGCCCGGCTGGCAGGGCTGGGAGGTGCTGGAGGGTGCAGGGTGCTCCTGGGGCGAGGTGCCCGGGAACGAGGGCTGGGGTGCCAGGGGGGGCTCAGCCACAGGGCCCGTCTGCAAGGGCTTGCAATGCCATTCACAGTGCAGGGCTGCCACGGCAGTGGCTGCTCTGGGGTCCACCTCACCCCCCTCATGCTGCTGCTGCTCGTAGGGATGGGAGGGCAGGCTCCAGGCGGTAGTGGTGCCCAGGGGCACCTGTCTGCTCTCCTCGGCCAGGTAGAGAAGCTCCATGCAAGCCATCGACCTCGTCCCCACGAGCCTCGCTTCCCGGGCTACGGCATCCTCCAGCAAATGCTGCTCCTGACCTACAGAAGGGGCTTCACAGTACTGGTGATGCTGTATCCCAGAAATCTTCTACTTTTTCACCAACGTTTTGTTAGGGACATGGCTTGTGTCAGCTGTTAAATGATTAAACAAATCCTCTCTGATATTCATTTCTTTTTGGTCTGCAAATGAAATAGCAGAGGGGGAAAAAAACAACAACAACAAAACCGAACCTGACAACCTCACGATGATACATTAACAAAACCAAAGGGAAGATAACACAAATGTAATACATCAGCCCTCTTCTCAACTGTTTGAGGGGAGATGGCAAACACGATTGTTTTAACCACGCATTTAAAACTGCAATCCTCTTGCAGAACCAAAATCTATTAGGGAATCTAATCAACCTTTGACACCACTATCCAATTAAGGCAGTAAGTACCTACAGAGCATAGGATAACCAGAAAAACTGTGTAAAATGTCAGAGAAAAGATATGTCTGTTCTTTTAGAAGCATACTACTCCCACCCCCAGCTTCCAAATAAAGAATTTTACACTCAGATTCACAGACTAATTAGAAAGAAACACGCAAATCCCATGTAGCTCAATAATCCAAGATCTGTATTCTCCGGTGGAAATCTGATAATCCTACGGGAAAAGCTAGTGCTTTCCTATATAAGATCGACCATTCATCTAAGAGGTTTTGGAATGAAATTATGCCTCAAAGACTGATGACTCAAAGACGGATATTACTTCTCATCTGCAATTAATTCGTTATAACCCCATTCGCCCGGGCCCCATCCCCCTCGAGGCCGCCCGGTGTCACGGGGCGAAGCCTGCAGCCCGACAAATGTGTTGCATGCGTAGGAAACACATGTGCGCCTATAGCACATACGTGATCGCTCACAGCCGCTGCTCACTCACGCTCCTCTCGGGACCTCAGCGAGAACCGGCCGCGCTGGGAAACGCGATCCGCGCCGGCGCCGGGAGCAGCCGGACCCGCGGCCAGCGAGTGACCCGAGGGTACGGAGGTGAGCGGCGCGCAGACCGCACAGGCACACACACCCCGGCTGGCAGGCGGGAGCACGCCGCCCGCTGCCGCCGCTCCTCCTCCCGCTGCTCCTCCTCCTCCTCCCCGCGGGGCTCTCACCTGCCCGGCGCGGCGGGGCCCCCGGACACACGGACACACGGACACACGGACACGCGCACCTACCTCCCTGCCGCCCGCCTCCGCCGCCGGCCGCGCCCCGCCCGCGCTGCTCCCAGAGCCCGGGGCTCCCGCGGGCGCCCGGCCCGGCCCGGCCCGGCCCAGCCCAGGCGGGCAGAGCCGGGGCGGGCGGGCTCCGCTCGGCACGCCGGGAGCTGTAGTCCGCGGCCGGCGGCGGCTGCGCTGCTGCGGCAGCGCCCGGAGCCGCGCCCGCCCCGCCGCCCCCGGGGCTCGGCCGCTGCCCGCCGGGCGCGCTGCCGGGGCTCCGGGCACCGGACAGACCCCTCCGAGTCCCCGGGTCCTGGTTCGGGATCGGAGAGGAGCCTCCGTGCAGCGTTATGCGTGGTCTAGCTCAGTCATCACCTAGAGTTGTTTTCCATAGTCATGGGAGCTCACCGCTTACTCCAGGGAAAGATAAAATCAGAGTCTCAAATGATGAATGATAAAATCAGATTCTTAAATGATCCCAGATCTCCTGGAGCTGAGACGTCAAGGGATGTACTCGCTGCGCAAGACTTACTGGAAAATCTCGGGAGCTCACCCGTGTTGGCAGACTGTCCACGTACTTCCTCTGGCCGGCATAAATGACTATTTAAAAAAAGACTGTTGCCAAAAAATACATAATAAATGAATGACCATTTCATTTTCAGCACGAACCTTTACTGAGTATTCTTGCCAGTGCTTTTACTTTGCCAATGCCAGTGATAAACTAGAACATGAAAATAAAGCATGGAGTAGTGTGAACTGTAGGTTTATCAGAGCTGAATACTGTGCTGTTGTGGAAAGACCAGGCTCTGGGGAAACAAAAAGCATGGGCAGAGGGACCTTTGTAATGGAGCTGAAATGAGGGTGCACGCAGGAATTGGAAGTGAGCAGCACCTGTCTGCATAGCTGTTGGGCAGGAAAGCAGAGGCTCGAGATGGAAAGCAAGCTGGGAAGGAACCAGAAGAGACAAGCACAGACTGTCTGAAGGAGTTGTCCTAACATCAGAGAACAAGGTGATTCTGTGTAAGGACTCTTTGCCAATTCGGAAGCGATGCATTAGGCAATCAAATCAGTTTTGAAGATGTATCTTGCTGAGACACAAAACACCCAGCACAGAAGATTCAAATCTTTGAGGGAATAACTCCCATGAATGTCAAAATTACTTGCCAGGACACGGCAATAGTAGGGCACTCGTAGTGCCCATCTCACAGATCGCTCAGTGCTCCGGGCTGCTTTGGATACCATTTCAAAGCTTCTCCAGGCAGTGTTTCCTTTAGCAAAGTGCAGTTTCAATGCACTGAATAGTGTATTTGAAGAAAAAATGTAGGGAGAAACTTATGGAGTTGGGAAAATGGTACAGACTGTCCTTGGAGCTTTTTATAACAGTGCCCTCTTTGACATAAATATAAAGGAGCAAATAAAACCTAATCAAAGTAAATTGTTCAAATAGTTTCAAGTAAAAGTAAAGACAGAAACAAACTCTCCTTCAGGCTATTGTACATTTCCATTTCTGGGAATTAGCAGAATAGGAACATACAGATGTTGGGCAGTGACACTGCAAGCTGCACCTGCCGCATCCAATAGACAAGTCTTAATTAAATGACTGACAGGAAAAAATATGGTGCTCAACCCTGGCAATGCAGCCTGGAAGAATGTGAACACCTTTCCTGGGCCTTGGTACAGCCTACCAAAGGCCTTGGGTGGACACTGTCCTTCTGACAGCTGATACAAAGGCAGGAAATGGTCTACACACAACAAATGGCTGTGTTGTCATTCTTTCAAAACCCAGGAGCTACAGCATGTACTCTTGAGCACTTACTAGAGCCTTAGTTACTTGTTATTTAACCACACAAATGTCTTGCTGCTCTGCCGCCCACTGTTCTCCCCATTTTGTGCCAGCGTGTGTTGGGCAAGTATATTAATTTGTTGCGGGTAATTGCAGTCCCACAAACTAAGGAGCAAACAGAGGGAACCACAACTCTGTCAAGCCAAGTGTTGTATATTCTTATGTGCCTTCCCATGTGGTGCTGCCTCTCCTTTGCCTAGTATAGTTCACAGACTCTTAGACCAAAATCGTTGTATAGTCACAATTCATAATACTGACATTTCATTTTCTTACATTGGATGCAGTGGGTTAGCAGCTTTTTCTTTTAAAGAATGTAAGTGATTGTTGCCAATGCTCTGAGGTGTGGAGGTGGTGAAATGAATGCATAGCAACACATACTCTGCAAACACAAGTACAGCTGGTGAAAAGATTAATCAAGTAAGGGCAGAGAGCAAGAACATTTGTCGTAGAAAAAAAGTGGCTCTGTAGAGCTAAAAACCAGAGTGATGGACACACAATGGGACAGGAATAAAAGACTGGAGTAGACTGTCAGGGTTGATGAGCCTTGTTCTCTCTGCTGCAGCCTACCACATCATACAGCCCTTTCAGATACTGAGCAGGGCTATGGTAGCAACACAGTGATAATATGGAATCTGACAGTAGGCTGATAAAGGTGTCTCAGTTGAGATACATGCAATTAAATTTAAACCATGCTCTGGACCAGCTTGTAAGCTCTCTTTAAGTTGACCCAACTATAAATGAGTATGTGAAATACATGTATATGTTTTTTCTGTTCTCAGTAAGCTATGCTTAGTATAAAACTGAAAGGAGGCTTGTGAGGATCTAAAAGTTTCACACTTTCTGTTTGAAGCCCCACTGAGGATCTGACCAGACCTGAAGGCTTCAGATGAGCCAGGCAAAACTGGAACAAGTTTTCTTAATTGTGCATCTCATCATGGTCTGGTAGAGGGTGGGTTTTGAAATATTCTACTTGCCATCACCAGTTCTGGGAATTTTCCAGTGCTACATGGGATCCTCAGTGAAGCATCCCCCCCCAAAGATTTTTATTCTTTTTTTTCCCTCTCTGTCTTATAACATGTATACAGAGTCCTTCAGTGATCTTGTGTTCCCAGAATCTTCAATTCTTTGCCTTGCACAGTCACAGGACCCTGGGTTTCCAGTGGTTCTTGTGCAAGTGTTGCAAGACTGTGCAGCTTCTAAAATAAAGGAGCTCTCCAGCCAGCATGGCTTAGAGAATAATATGTTCAGAGAAGTCTAGAGAGAATATTGCATAAACTTCCCATTTCCACTTGAATAGATCATACTATTGAATAAAATAAATTGGCTAGGGACCCAATAATATGGGGCTGCAAAAAAATTTAAAACCTATTAGAGAAAAATATGGACCTGTGTACTGGTCTCTGAAAAATAGCAAAGGTAATAGAGGGGAATGAAGAGGTAAAGCTAAGTTTATATATAAAGTGCAAAAGAAAAAAAGTGATACAATTCTTTTTTGGCTTAGAGAATATAAGTATTCTGAGGCTAGCGAGCAAATATTTGGACAACTCACTATAAAAATAAAAATCCAGCATTTCTGTGTATTTAAAACACATTACTGTCACAGATCTACTGATTTATAAAGCAAAAGCAGACAGGAAAGTAATGTAATTCTACTGTAGTTGATTCACTAATGCACATCCATTGTGCATTAATAAAAGACACCATAAGTAAATAATTTTATGGAGATACAAAAAACCATAGATGTGTGATATGATGTTCCAGAATTGCCACAAGTAGATTAAATCCTTGATGAAGCCCTCTGCTTCCCATGTCTGAACACGTGAAATCATGGTTTGGGTAAACAGAGCTCCTGAGGATGAACAAAAAAAGTCAATCTCGGTCTTAGAGCAGAGGGTCATCTGGAGGGGCAAGGGGCCTGCTGACCACTTGGAAGACACAGTAGTTGTAGCCCAGCTCAGGAGCTGATGAAGGACAGGTAGGAATCAATGAGCTGTCAGGCTGAGGTCTGCTCCATGGCACAGCACCTGTGGAGCCTTTACAAGGCTTTACTCACTTGGAGGGAAAGGGCCAGCTCTGGGTGTCCCAGGGCTGCTGTTTCCCACCTGCTGTGCCCACACCAGTGATTCAAGCTGGTGACCTGACCAACCCCACTGCCACAGGTTATCCTGCTGATCCTGACCAGCCTCCCTGCTTTCCCCCGTCAGGAGCTCCTACTCAGCCATTTTCCCTTCTGAATCCCCGAGCAACTAAGCACCCCTGTGTCAACAGGCCTATCCTTGACTGGACCTTGACTGTTCTAGTGTCCTGCTGACTTTCTCACAGCTCCTTCTCAGCAGTCTGGGCTCAGGGGGCACATTGGCACATGGCCGAGCTGGCCCTGCTATGCCCAGAGCAGGCTGGCTGCTGAGTGCCGGGTACCTGGGTATCACTCTCAGTGCCTAAGCTTTGGACACTGGGCTGGAGGAGACTCCCTCTGCCTCCCTGTGTGCCTCCGGAATGCTGAGCACTGAGCTGTGTCTTCTGAAGGAGCCCTGACAGAGCCCAGACAGCTCCTCCTTGCTGTGGGCCTGGGATGGCCACACGTCTCCACAGGAGTCTGCCCACTGGAGGGGAAACACCAGCACTGTGCTGTCACCATGCTGTGAGAGCCAAAGTTGCCATTTATTTCCCACCATGGCCATACCTGAGACATAAAGGACATGTTTCTCCTTGGGTCACCCCACAGATTGAAGCCCTGAACCCTCTGTGGCCGCTGAGTGCCAGGTGTCATGCACATGACTGACTCCGGTCATTGCCTTTTTCAGGTGTTTTCCTGGATGGTTTTTCTCTTCACTTTCCTGCACACTTGCATAGAAAGACAGAATCACCTCCAATAATCACACATTAGATCTGGGAGATGTAGTCCACCAGTTATTCAGCCCAGACAGACCTAAAAATGCTAATTACAGAATGAAGGAATTTAAAGGGAAGGTGACTACCCTGGAGGGAAGCCCAGCAGAAAATCAGAGGCCGCTTAGGAGAGAAATAAAGAAATCACCAAGGAGATTTTAAGCAAGGTATTTAAAGGACAGAGAATAGTGCAGAAATAAAAGGGGACTGCAGCATAATATGAGGAAATAATAGCTTGACCCATAAAGTTGGGGGAAGGTGGTTTATACTGAATCTGGAAACAAAAATTACTCTGTTGCAGTACACATAAAACTATGGGTGAAAGAAGAAAGTGAAGGCTGCAGTTTCTGACAAGGCAAGGACACACAGCCTTCAGTAATATATATATTGCTGGTGACAGAATGAGGTTTTATAGAAATTATGAGGAATAGTACACAGTGTTTCTATCTTATCAGCATGTGTTAAAGAGTTTCTTCAACAGAAGCATCAAAGATGTGTTCACATTAGAGAGGTAATGCTGATAATTTATGGAATTTGCCTGTATTAAAAAGACTAAACATAGAAATATTGCAAAACCTTCTTCTCCTGGTAGTGCTTTATGTCCACATACTATAAAGTACATTAAAAAGCTGAGCTAAGTATTCCCATTTTAAAGGCAAAGAAGCTGAAACATGGGAAACTTGTGTAATTTGTTACAATCCAGGCAACACAGAACCAAAATCAAGGGACCAAAATTAAGATGAAAGAATTGGGCCTTGAGCCTCGTTCCTCATTCCACCTGTTTTAGCCAACAGCAATGGGCAAGCAGTGGCTTAGAAGGGAATTCAGTTCTTTTCTTCATACCTAAGGGGAGAACCATTGGCATGAGGGAAGAGAGACATAGAACTGTTTCAAGCTCACCAATTGTAGCATCAGAGATATGCCAGGAAGGTGTATCAGTGGGGTTTGAAGCAGAGCTAGGGTCCATGCACATTGCTGGTGGTAG
The DNA here is from genome assembly GCA_026261815.1 of Monarcha castaneiventris obscurior. NCBI lineage: Eukaryota > Metazoa > Chordata > Aves > Passeriformes > Monarchidae > Monarcha > Monarcha castaneiventris. Next base: position 30,839,343 of record JAMPIT010000379.1, read on the forward strand.
CCTTTGTACCTAAACTGGCAGCCATAGCAGCCCATATTCAAGAGAGTTCAAGGCAGAGCTCTCCTCCCTCTTCTCTTCCTCTCTTCCACAGTCCCTTAAGCTGACTATCGCGCTGAATTTATGTGTGGAGGAAAGCCTTGCCCATGTGTCTAGTCCTGGCCCCATCATAACCACTGTAGCATTTTTGCAATCAGCATTAAACAGGCCAGGATCTCTCACTGTCTTTCTTCATCTCCTAATAATATTAAGGTTCCTTCTAGAACAGTGTCTGCAAGGCGTTGTAAAAAACCCTGGTGGAATACAGCATGCTAAAACCTGGGGTAGATAAACAAAATGGGAAAAGTAAGACTAATCACAGTAATACAGGCCCTGCCACACTCTTCCAGAGGGCAACATCTCTTCTACAATATTGATAAAGAGTGAATGAAGTGCTGCAAAATAAACTGCAAGAATCAATCCTCCTACAGGGCCACGTGAATGAACTAGACCATCTATCTATGCATTTTCCTCTCTGACATCCAGTGATTTGATCCTGTTTACTTTCCAGGGGAGTGTGATCAGACTGAAACTGGAAGGAAAAATATTTGATCTTTTTAAACAGTCAAACCTTTAAAGTCCAGCCTGTCCCCTGAATTTTGAGAATGCAACTTGAGGTTTCTAAACAAGACCTCTATTGATATCAATGGCAGGCATTGCAGACCAAACATCCACAGAGCAATAAACATTCAATTCATCAGATATGGTTAAGGCTTTTAATATTCTTCTTCTTGTCTATGTAGCCACTGTTCATATTCCTAAGTATGTTCTACTTGCTGTCCTCCTTTGATAGCCTTGGAAGAAGGAGGAACATCTCTTCTTAAGGCTGAGCTTAACAGAGTTATCTGGAATCAATAGTGGAAAACAAAACCTGACCCGATGGTTTTGGTTTTATTTCAGTTAGGAGGCATGGAAGGAAATATGATGTCATGCTCTATATTAAACCAGCTCTCTGAAAGCTTTTAATTGCAGTGTGTTTTGAAGCCGTATATTCAAATAGTGACAGCACACTGTGTTGGCTCCTTCACAAACAGAAGTCTTAGGGAGTCACATGCTGCTGAAGAAAATGTTTTACACTTTTCTGTTCTTGACACATCAGAGTCATTTTTATCTGGTTACTATGTTATGCATGCAACAGAACTGCAATGATAGTAAAATCTGCGACATGCAGGCAGGACTGCGGGCACAGTATGAAAAAAAGGCAGTCACTTACTTGAGCAGTTGAAGAGCTCCTAATACATTATTTATGGGAAATCAATATTTTTTGTAATAAATACATGCATACATCTATCTCTCCGATCAGGAAAGCCAAGATGTCTCTATCCCACTGTTGGTGAAAAGCAGAAAGCAAGACCATAGAGGCCTTAGTTCACATTGGCTAATTACCAAGTCTTCCTCTCTCAGTGTCTGGGGACCCAGCACAGACAGGTTGGGTTTTGAAGGAAGGTTGGCTCTTGAAAAGAGGAAGATCATTTTTAACTTGTGGCAAAGACCTGGTTCCTGAGCAAACAGGTTTCCATTACACAGCCCTGAATGCTCTTTGCATTGCGATGGGATTTATTTCAGTGTGAGACAGGGACATGTAGCTGGCTGTGTGGTGAGATATGCCTTGGTGTGAGGCCTCCTTGAATGCAATCAGAACAGGAGTGTTGGTGTGGAGGAGCCCAAAAAAGGACTGTAGTGATCCAAGAACCTCTGGGGGAGTCCCTAGGATGATGGGGGACAGGGCAGTGCCTGAGCAGGGCAGGGCAGTGCAGAGAGATCCCTGCAGATAGATAGCTTGTCCTGGGCAACAGGCATCTGGAGGTGGATGAGCAAGGAAGAAGGATTTGTTCTTACTGGTGCTAAATGTATCACTGTTTTGTCTTTCCCTGAATAAAGATTTATTTGTTTGTACATTTTCTCAGTGTCCTCATGAGTGGGTAAGTCAGACCTAATGAGAACATGTGGTTTTCTGGCACTTCTTGGATGGGGATTAATCTTGGATTAATCATTTGCCTCAAGAGATGTCAAATACATTGATGCTACTGGTTTCTGTTCTTATTAACCACCTGGCTAAGGATTATATGTACACATTATATTGAGGTAATAGGTAGAAGTTCTTTGGTTAATCTTACTTCTGAGGCATCCGTGCATGTATACACACATAGGCACTCACAAACAGCTACGTGGTGTTTTTCATGGAAAGTGGGAGATTTGGAAATGAATTTCTACTCCTTTTACTCCAAGTGACACACCCTCCCCCGCATGATATGATACATAAAATGAACGATGGAGAGCTATTTTCCCAAGCAGACGGAAATGATGTATTTTGAGGTGGGTAGCTGCATTTCAAAGCCAGAAATCTGCATGAAAGATATTTGTGCAGTGCCATCTGGACAAGTTTTTAATTAATGTGGAAAATGAAAAATTAACAGAGGGACTAACAGTTTCTTCATGTTCAAAGACATAATCCTGCAGGGAAAAAATACCCATGGTTATACTTCCAAAGGATTAATAAAGAGCATCTAACATGGGTTTATAAAAATGGAATCAAACTAAGAAAAAAATATTTTAAATATTTATGGTTAGTTTTATTAATTGATTAATTTTATTAATTTAGAAAAATTCTATTTTCTTTAAGAAAATATAGGAAGAAAGGATAATGACAGTAGATGAAGATACAATTTTGTGTATTCTGAATGAGGGATTCTTTCCACCTAATAAAATAATAATTGTTACTTTAGAGGAGGAAAGAGGGAGAGGAGTATCACTCTGTTTTGGGGCACATAATAGGAGTTTAGCTATCTGGCCATTTACATTGCAATCACCCTTTTTGCACCCTGACCATCAGAAGGTAATAAAACATGGTGAAACTGGAAACTGAGTTTTCTGCCTGTCTTCTGAAGTTTTGAAATACAAAGTGTGTGAAGACTATTTAAATCACATTGCTTTGCAATCTTTGAGAAATATTGTCACTTTTTAACAACTGATCTGCTTCTTCATCTGATTTTCTGGTGATATTTTTAAACCAGTAGCATTTAAATCCCTATTTTTGGATGATAGGAGAAATCAAAGGGTACTTTGACCATGAAAGATTTTATTCAATTTGTCTCAGAACAGATATAGCCTTCTGTATCCATATATATCCACATATCCTTCTTGTCTGCTGAAACTTATTTAATGAGTTCCAATCTAAGAGGGTGTTTTTATATCATGGAATAAAATTCAGTGGTTTTGTGCCTTGCTACAAATCTGTCTTGTCCTTTTTCTTCCTTACAATTTTCGGTAATAATTTTATTAGTGTTTTAATGATGTTGAGATCTTGGAATAACATTACAACTCACAGTTAAACTGAAATGATACATTTTTTTATGTTAGAGGAGAAACAAGCAACCAGTAACTCTGCAAGTGTGAACCCAAAGGCGGAGGGAACATATGTCTCCCATTGGGAGCAGGAGTTAACTGATTCAATGTGAGTAAAGGATGGTAAGATTTCAGCATGAAGCAACATCTTGACTTAAAGTGAATCATTCCCCAAATCAGCCAGAAGTTGGGGCAGGAGGAAAAAGGATCATGACTGATATTTATGTTATCATGAAGATACTTCTTTACTCTGCACTAACACCATTCTTTAAATTAATAAGGACAAGCATCTATGGCAAAGTCTAAATTTAGGAAATGTACTTAAAGCACCAAGGCAATGAGTGTTCAGGAGAAATATCTAACTTTATTTCTACTATTATTCAAGTTTGAAAATGACATTGTTTGAAAATGACATCTATTTAGCAAATTAAAACCCATGAAATGTAGGTCTATGGATTAGTGCAAGATGTTCTGTGGCCTCCAGATGTTCCCACCTCCTTGGCATCATCATTCTGTGCACACAGCTAAGACTGTCTTCTGTTTCCTGTTGAAATTTTCTGGCTGTATTTTTAACTGTGAATTTTTCCCTGACTTGCTCTACTACTCCACATCAAAAATAATCTGGATCCAATGGAGTCAGGTTTGGCATTCATCCGACTAAATGTGGAGCTGGGCAACACAGACTTCTACTTTTGAACCATCTGTCTTGATGATGGTTGTAACTGGGAAGATCAACTCAACGCAGTCAACAGAGTTAAAGATGAGATTCATCTCACCAAATGTAGGCACTTACTTTAGAATTAGGTGAATAGTGCACCTAATTGATTATGATTGCTGCTCACGTTGCTCTGTCACACACTGTCATTCTCACTGTAGACAGATGCATTTAGATCAATCCCACCATGATTGGGTAGTTATAATTAATTTTCAGGGGATTATGGTAAAAATCTCATTTAAAAAATGCTGCCTGCCTCCTTGTCAGTAAAGCTCCCCAAACCTCATGCCTGATCTGGAGTGAGGCAGCTTCGGTTTCTCTCATAGCTTGTCTTCTCTTCCTCATGGCTCACTGGTTTTTCCTCTTGGTCTCCTCTCTGCTGCTTCCATGCTTCCCTCATACATTGAATATGACTTTACAACAGAGAAAAGGGAATGTTTTCACCTCTATGAGCCACCACGACATTACAGATGTTTTGCCAAACTTAATCTATTTTGAGCCAATATCTGAAGCATTGCTTTGAGTAAGAGACCAGGTCTTCTTGTGAAACCCCACCTGGAGTACTGCATACAGTTCTGATGTCGCCAACATAAGAAGGACATGGAACTCTTGGTCCAAGTCCAGAGGAGGGCCACGAAGCTGATTAGAACACTGGAACACCTCCCCTATTAAGACAGGCTGAGAAAGTTGGGTCTGTTCAGCCTGGAGAAGAAAAGGTTGTGTGGAGACCTCACAGCACCTTCCAATATCTGAAGGGGGCTGGTGGGGAGCTGGAGAGGGACTCTATGTTAGGAACTGTACAGGACAGGACAAGGAGTAATGGGTACAGATTGAAAGAGGGGAGTCTTAGGTTAGATATTAGGAAGAAATATTTTACTTTGAGGGTGGTTAGATACTGGAACAGGTTGCCCAGAGATGTTGTGGATACCCCAATCCTGTCACTGTTCAAAGCCAGGTTGGATAACCTGGTCTAGTGGGAGGTGTCCCTGTTTATGGCAGGAAGTGTTGGTGCTAGATGATCTTTAAGGCCCATTCCAGCCCTTTAACATTCTATGATTCATTCTATGATTCTATGATTCAGTGGTGAAATGGGTTTATGGCAGTTCCTCTAGAATCTAGAATTATGCATAAGGAATAGCAGTTCCACTACTTGCAGCAGTGAATATATTTTATTGACCAAGGATTTTTGTCCTACTCACTGCTTGTTGTTCAGCTGTTGAGTCTGTGAATTCCTCAGGGCAAGTGTAGGGTTTGTGTTCTTCATCCACCTCATCATCCACATCCCACTCTGAAAGATAAGCGGGTGGGTGAAAGAGGGAAATTACCTGACTGCTTTGCTCTCTCTATATTTATTCATCATTCATATTTGATCCTTATTCTGCAGAGCACAGATGCAGCTAATAAGGATGTGATCAATACTCTCACAAAGTCACATGTGACTATAAATTTGCATTATTTACTATTGCAACAAAAGTGAGTGAATAGATTTTGTATGCAGGTGCAGAAATGCAATTTTGAAGATGTGAGCACTAAACAATGGAGGTTGCCAATTAGACAAGGTGTTAAAACATGTATAGTTGCCAGCATTTGTATAGTCTCACTCTACTTATGTGTTTATAGTGCCTTTTGGATATGAGCCTAGAAATTACATTTCAAAATAAATGTTTTTTCTTCTACTAAATCACATTTCTGTTTAACAATATTTTTTTCTGCTTACAACTTTAGCTTTTGATTTTTTTCCCATAACCAAAATTTGAAATTGCCACTTTGTAGTAGAATAGGGACAAAAGCAAACGGAAGATTTCGCGATGTGACGGAAAGCAGAAAGCAGCATGGAACTTTCTTCCCCTTCATTCCTCTGTGATAAGAATTACTTTAAACAATACAGCCCTTCATAACCCCAGTAGTTTTCCACCCCTTACTAACTTTTACCATCCCACCGTCCCCCCTCCTGACGTAGAGAAACCACCTCGACTATATAACCCCACGAAGCAGAACAATAAAGCGCCATGTTGACCATCTGCCATGTTGGTGCTGTGTGTCTGTGGCCCGAGCAGCTCGGGGGGCTAGGCCGAGCTGCCGTGCTGAGTTCTTGAACCAGGTCGCCACTGCCTCTCGTATCAAGAGGCTTCACACTTTTAATTGTGAACATACATTGATGGGCCAGCACCACATAAAACTTACTTACTACCCAGGCCATAGTGAAGCTTGATCTGAAATTTTCTATATGTATGGACAAATGGTGATTTAATCTAGATATATTGGAAAAATGCAAGCATCTTGCAGATTATGTTGGGCAAGAATATGTAAAAAAATGTTTAAAATTATTCTCAGAAAGCCTGAATTATGAAAGTAGTTTGTTATAGATGATGTTATGTCATAAATGTTGGTGTACATTTAAACCTGCATTCACTTTTGTGCAGGTATTGCAAGGATGATTTATGCATTTCTGGAAACACAAACACTCAATTTTCTGTGAGTCTGGAGGTAATGCCAAATGCCTGCTCATTCCAATATATGCTGTTTGTACCTTCAAGCAAAAGAGCAGCTTGATTTAATTTCTGTCTGCAGGGTCCATTCTAACACCAATTACTGGAGAAAATAGCCTTACTTTCAGATGTTGAATTTAACTTTGCAAATAATTCTTCATAACTAGAAACTAGAGGTATGAAAGTAGTTACATCGTTCCGTTCTGCCACTCTGTGTAATGTCTGTCCATTCTTCATTTAAGAATAAATAAAGAATAAATTGCTGCTGTGGAAGAATGCTGTTAAATAAAACTGATCTTGAGGCCATGAGGTTATCTGAATATTGTTTGATGACATGTTGCTGTTGTGCTCAGTCTTTTTAAATTGTAGGAATTAATTTCTAAAATTGCAACCTCGAAAAAACTGCAATATAAAATTAAGCCACTATACTTGATTTCTTCATTTTGGATTATGCTTCTCTTGAAGCACGAGATGTATGAATTTGGAGGAATAATTGAGGTTTCAGAAAATAACTTTCTGTAGAAACTTACTCATCATATTCTTAAGTAGATGGTAAACTATGATTCTGTCAAGCCTCTTAGTTTAAAAGCATTTTTTATAAATTTTATGATGTTTAATAATATGTCATTTATTTAATGAAGGGCCACTGGTGTTTTGATACTGTTAAGAAAAATATATTTTATAAGGGAGGGAAATCATAACCATTCTCCAGTTTGAGTTCCAGTGAGAACTCTAACCAGGTTTTCATCCTTCACAGAGAGGCATGCTGAAAATAAAGTGGATCAATACTGCACAGAGAAGAAAGAGAACAGCCATGCAGAGATACAGGGTTAAAATAGCTTCACAGTGATGTTCAAATATCTCTGAAGATGATGTTAAAGGACAGGACAGAATGAACCATTCAGGTATCTAAGTACAGACTTCTAGTGTTGGTTTAGATACCAAATAGCAGTTACAACAGCAAAACCCAAAGTTTTAGAACAACAGCCAGGTGTAACACCCCAAAGCATCTAAAATGGCACTAGACATCCATGTATGGCAACTGAATCCCGCCTAGAGAGCCTACCTTGATTTGGCAAACAATTTCAATGCCAGGTTAGAAAACAGATTTAAGTAGAGAAAAGATCACATTTAAAATGGAGATCTCTTTTGCTCAAGGTAAAAACAAGTTCTTGTAATCATGTGTCAAAATGATTTTTGACTGAAGAGCACGAGGAAGTTTGGAGGCTGCGAAACCAAAAGATGAATTTAAGCAGTGATGCAAGACATGCCTGAGGCCTTGATAGCATCCCCTTCCATTGTGACTGAGTGCCTGAACAGGCTCATATTCTGCTCACAGAGCAAAGATCTTTCTTTTTCCTTGAAGAATTCTAAATTATTATCTTGTAAGATAGGGAGAAAACAAAACATGCTCAGAAATTATTGGGAAGCCTAGTGGACTGATGCAGTGAAAGATCAAAGCATGCCTAAGAGAGAGGAATTAATTTAGCTGAAAGTTTGAACAGGTATGAAAAGTTCTGCTGCTGCTGGGTTTTTTGGATTTTTTTTTAATTATTCTTTTAAATTCTTGTCAAGAGCATTTAGAGTACTCACTGGATATCCTACAGCATGGAATTTTTAAATGGGAATAAGTAAACACTACCTTATTTGATGGAGCAAGGTGATTTTTCCATAAATATGAAAAAGCAGTGTAAGATGTCTCACAAAATGTCATGCTGGCCTCTTATGCTAAGGCAAGAAAAAATTTCCTGCAGAATATCCATCTTAACTGTTACCATATTCTAATAGCTGATAAACCCCAAGTGAAAAAACAATACATTTTTACCCAAAAGGAGGCACAACCCTCTAGGACAGCACATGATGTTGAGGTCAGGCAGAAGCCAGATGTGAAGGTCTCCTTAACATTATCAGTGTTGCAAGAGACTGGGAAAAATCCCTGTTGGAGAAGATGCATTGGATAACCAAGAGCACCTTTACATGATGCAGAGAAATGTCCTTTCCTGGATCTGCACAGCTGGGAGAAGCCCTGTGTGCTTCCAGGAAAAGAGAGAAGCCAGTGGATCTTTGGCAGTGGTGATCCGAAATCTGTGGCTTTGAAAACCTCACTGGGGCTTAACTGATGGCACAGAAGCTCACCCAGGGCAAAGTCTGGGATTGTGTTAGCTGGAAACACCTCAGCTGGGCAGACATGAGATGATGGGGGAATGGGAGAATGGGAAAAAAGGGAAAAGGAAGCAATTCATGTGATTGCTGAAGGGATCAATATGGTCTAGATGGGAACGGTCTTTTCACCCTTACTCAAACCCTCATGTTTTCCTCATTTCTCTCTGCATTTGATTTTAGGCCTCTGTCTGATATCACTAGCACATTTCACAAAAGATTATCCTGTTTTGCTTTTCTGCTCCTCTAAAAAGGAAGAACTAAATGTGAATGCATATTTTAATGCTATTTGGTCGTTCCAATGCCACTACCAATTTAGATACAGTAAATTGGCTTTTGTTATCTTTATGCAGTGCTACTGATGTGTGGATTTCTGGTCATAATTTAGTTAGTATAATGAAGACAAATCAGGATAGAAAAGCCCAAACAAATAACTAACAGAAAATTTAGATTCCCGTTCTAACATGTCTGTATTAATACAAATTCAGAGTTATTTCACTGCAGCCATTGAGTTATATGCCTAAATCTATATAGACACAGTTTGTTAAATAACCAATGATTCAAGCACATTTTGATTTTCATGTGCTTGTCCTCATCCTCATTAAGCCTTTACAGTGACATTTATGCTTATGAGATGTAAGAGAATGTTATTCCACTGAAGAAGATCTATCATTGCTACCATTTAGTATTGCAATGGGTGGAGCTTTTCCAGTCCAGAAGATTTAATGTTGACATTTTTTCAGGTAGCAAATTAGACAAAATATAGAATGGCATTTAAAAAACTCCAAAACCAAACACCTGCTAGTGTTGTTATTGCCAGCTTCTAATTCAGAAACGACAAGTTTTTCACAGTGGAAGATTTTATTTTTCAGTTAGTGGGTGCTCTGAATGAGCTCAGAATGAAAACATGCACTGAACATGCACTGTTGACATCCATTCTGAGCAATAGAAATGTTAAAATAGTGGTACTTCTACTCTTCTAATCCCCAAATCACCCCCTCGCCTCAACACTGCTCCAAGCTTTGCCTAGCTTGCTAATGCAAAGTGCAGAGAATGATCTTCTATTGGTCACAGGGTGATTTGCATTTGAAGTTTTTTGGAGTGTTGTCTGTGCTGTGAAGCAATCCCGAGGCATCACAGGAAAACTAGAGGTTGCTTTGACAAAGTGAAGAGATTATTTGGTCTACCTGCTCATTTTTCAATTTCTCAAACACATTTGAGAACTAATACCCTACTTTAAAGCTTGCAACTTTTTTCCATAGGGATTCTGAAAATGGACTCTGTTCCTAAGATCTCTGTACAATGACATCAGAGACCGGCTTTCTTCTAAAGGCTTGAGGATCCTGAGCACACACAGGCTCAGGTTCTGCCTCTTAAGCCTTTTTCCCCCTGCCTGCAAGTACCTCCTCATTTTTAGAGTCAATCAGGAAGTACTGGTGTTTTGGTAGGGTTTCAGCTGGCTTCATCTGGTCTCTACTGTCCCTGTTGTGCCTGGTGGACTCCACCCTAATTTTACTGTGTGCCTTAGCTTCTGCCAGGAGCACCCTGTGCTGTGTGCTGGGGAAAGAGTGCAGCACATGCAGCTGTACAGAGGAGCTGTGGTGCTGAGCAGGGACAATCTGAGGTGGAAAGGAAAGCCACAATATTGTTCAACACTGGCCTGAGACAATTCATGTTGAATTAACTGGAGAGGAAGAGAATTGTTTAGCGTAAGTTTATAAGGAGCAAAAAAGAATAGAACAGCTGGAGATACAGGGCATTCTAGATGGCAGTACCATTTTGAACACATGCTAGGATTATTTCTGCCTTTGAATATACTCATGCAAGCCTCAGAAGGGACATTGTTTAGAAACTCACTTACACTGGAGTGAGGTGATGCTATGACCATGTCATTCTTCAGCTCCTGCACAGTGCCCCATGTAATCTTCACACAAATGTTCTGCAGGGACCTGGCTGCTGGTGCCAGCAGCAGATCTGGTGTCCATGCACTCAGTGCCCAGCTCTGGAGTAAGTAGCTGATAGGCAGCATCACTATGTCATTAATGGAAAAGCATTTCTCAACAGACATTTGAGAGGTACATACAGCATGTTGGACCCTACCACCACATTTAGGCCTGAAGTTAATGGGTGCTGTCATGGCTCAGTGCCACTGAAAAGCAGCAGGTTGAGGAAGCTAATGATGGGCTTTGGTACTGGTTTAAAAAAGCTAACCCTGTTTGAAATAGTTTTTGTTACTTACTTGAGCATTCAGGCAATGTGTACAGGCAATGAAAATACTGGGAAATGCAACAAATAAAGATAAATGCTGAAAATACTAAATTTATTTGTTAATATATTAATTAAAAATAATAATAAGTTAGCACATTAATTAGTTAAAATTTTACATTTATTACTAAAAACTATATATTTTTAATGTTTATTCTAGAAAATACTAAATACTAGTCTTACGCTGCCAAAGCTGAGAGGTGGGCAGGCAGCCCTAGGCAAGGACTGTGGCTGACCAGCTTGGAATGGCAGTGGGAAGGCTGGGGCTGCCCAGTCTGGGCAGCCTCTGTGAGGAGAGCAGTATCCTGCACAGTACCACCCCAGGACTGTATCTGCAGGGAAGGACCTTCCCAGGCTTCATCTCCTGGAATCTGTCTCTCCCAGCTATGATCTCCTTAAATCTCTGCTCCTCCTATAGTGCTAACCCCACTGTTCCATCTGGTGCCAGCTCTGTGCCACCATGGCAAGCCTGCTGCCAGGGCTGGAGGAGCTTTCTTACCCCCAGTCCACCTCAATGAACTCTGCCATTTAAAATTATTTTAAGCAGATGACAACCAGATGAAAACCAAGGGTTGGAGGCTTTTAACATTGCATGCCAAAATTGTGCAGGGACTTGTGTGAGCCAGTACCAGGCCAGTGCCCCCACTGGCACTGCCTGAGACTGGCAAGGGACTGCAGAGTCCTCCACAGTGGCCAGGGGCCAGCACCCACTTGCAGTCGAGATGGACTCTCTCCTCTTGCCCCCAAGCAGAACTGAAGTACTGCTTTTTCTCAGAGGATGACATGGCTTCTGTAGTCAGTGTCCAGGGTAAAATGGTAATACAGGACTATTTGGAAAAGCTATGTAAGAGGCATTGCCTGCTTCGTGTGTTTAATCTATGGAGAAAGTATCTGTGATTTATTTAAGAGTCTAGCCTCTTTTTAATTATGTTTTCAATTAGTTTTCTTCATGAGTACTTATAAATAGATTTTCCCTGAAAAATGTAATGACTTCAAGTGAGTAATAGGTAATTCACTGGGAAAAGAAATGGAATGGTGCCTTAAAAGAATAAATTGGTAATGGAATTCTTCTATTAAAATCAAATATGCGACATGATTTATATGTATTGCCACTGATGCCAAAAGAATATTCTTTCCCTCTTGCCTGAAAACCTTCAGATTCATGACATGGTGTCCAAATGCAAACTTTACTGTCATTGCAAAAGGGAATTGGTGGTAGCTCCAGCCTTTTTGATATTTCTAGATAAAAATCTTTGGTTTTTTTTTTTTTTAAAGAAGACTATAGAGAATCATAGAATAGTTTGAATTGGAAGGGACTTTTAAAAGTCTAATTCTAACCCCTCTGCAATGAAATCAAGATCAGAGTATAATCAGCTGAAATTATACATATATATGCATATGTTTCTTCAGGCAAAATCTGCAGCTAAGTTAAAGGTTTTTTTGGGATGAGAAACATTTTTGTCATAGAAAATTGTGAATTAACACTTGTCTTTTTGTAAGAAAAAAAAAGGAAGACAAATCTGTCACAGCTAAAATTTACTTTTTGTAGCTGGGTGAGTTGCTTATTCATTTCAGATGGTTTTAGATTCTTCAAAGAACCCACCTGGTACTTAAACTCTCTCTTAAGGTAAATTTTCAACACTTCTTTTCATCAAGGTTCATATATTCTGGCAACCACAGATACATATAAAGAGCCAAGTCAAAAACCAAACCAACATCCAGCAATAGCTAGAAGTTTACTAAATTGCCTAAGTTACACAGATGTTATGCGACTGAATTAACTGAAAACCACTGAAATTAAAAACGAAGTTTAGCTATGGAGTCTATTGACAAGATCTTTCTGTGCTACAGAAGACCTTGGAAGTGCTGGAACTGGTTGAATTGCATTAGGTATCTGAGGCAGAGCACGTCTTACCTGCAGCTTTTACTTTCAAAGCTAAGCGAGCAGGAGGTACCAACAGGCTTGCATTGGCCTTCAAATTATCTACCTGTCTTATTCCAACTTATTTCACATGCTGATTTTCTGGCATGGACATGGTTAGACCCATCTGCTAGAGTGCCATTGTGATTCTTCACATCATAAACTGATGCAGCAGTTGCAGATGAGCAAAGCACCAAGCCCACTTCAATATATGTTCTGGGATAAATGTGCAAAACATGCATATACAACTCTGCTGGGAACAATGAGCTGCCCATTCTGTCTGTGTGCTTCCTGCAAAGGGCCACAGCAGGAACATTTGGCCTCATACCATTAGCAAACACTTTTATCCTTAGCTGCATTTGCTGCACATTTCTGGTTTTGGGTTTTCACAGAAAAGAAGCGGTTCTCTGAACGCACACAGTTATTTGGGGGCTCAGCCCTCTGCACAGCCACTCTCTGTGACAACTAGAAATAACTGAATTTTCAATGCAGTTTTCAAAACAGTCTTTCTTTGTCACTCTGCAGGATCACTTAGAATAGCAGAGTTTTGACATCTTTTGTCAAAATCAGAAAATGTCAAAACATGACTATCACATGTTCAGGATGACGCATGCCCAAATCCACAGCTTCCAGTCCTAGCTACAGCAGAAACTTTCCTCTTGTTCATTCTCTCTATCCCCTCCTCCTAGAAAGAGGGCAGATAGTACTATTTTTCTTCTCTTCCTCTCTGTGTACCTGATATAAATGACCATTTCACAGATGGACCACATCTGCACCTGATCATTATTTCACCAACACAAAAATAGGACTTAGAGAATTCTGTAGCATAAAGATGAATGAATAAACAAACAAAACTGATTATCCTGAAATGCTGCATGAAAAAATGAAAAAATAAGGAGATGGAAGTATAATTCAAATGGCAAGGAGAAATGTCTATCTGCTAACTAGTTCAGAGATTATTTCATCAAACTCGAAATATGCATATGAAAATCCCTTCTGAAGCAGCTCCTAAGATGGACATTTAAGCAAAAAGGCTCTTCAGATAATCCCTTTGAGGAAAACTACTTTGTCTGATTCTAAAGGAAGAGATTGGCATCAGGGCCTGTCGATATGAATCCAGGCTGGCAGTTAAAAATGTGCGTGAAAAACCCTGTGACAGAAAGGATGGCAGTGGATGGATCAGGGAAGGATGTTAATGTATTTTTGCCTAAGCAAAAACCATTCTTGGGTGCTGTAGTCCTGTTCTGTATCCCCAGTCCATTTCACTTGTCATGGGGATGATCCGTGGCTTGCTGCACTGAGTGACTTCCAAGAGGAAAAGATTGCCACCCCACCCAGGGACTGTGCAGCACATGGTATGGGGTATCCCCAGAATCAGTAGATGATGCAGTAATACGGCTCAGAAATTAGTGAGAAGAAGCAGAATCCAACTCCTAAGGCATCTACAATCCTACTTTTGCTAATTAAATGTGTATAAAAGGGATAGAAGAAGTGATCAGGCTCTAAATACATTTTCTGTGAGGGCCAGAGGGAATTATTCTGATAAAGAGTGGAAAATATAAAGGATGTTTTCCTGAGGTATTTATTATATTGAAATATGCACAGAGAAAAATTAGCCCTGAAGAAATAGAGAGGTTTTTTTTAATTGATTTCAGCATATTTCACCCTCTCACTAAACTCACCAAACTTCCCAAAATACCCTTTCAGACCCATATAATCAGCAGTGATGTGGCTTCAGATGTACCACTTGAAAGAGAGTGAAGTTCAACATTTTCATTAGGAAGCATTTGTCTACATGAGAAAAGAAAAGGGGCGTGGTATTTCACTTCATTTGCCTCCAAGAGAGGTTGTCTGAGCCACACACTGGAGTTCAGGCCCTGACATTATTCACTGTCCATGCCTGTTCCAGTCACTGGAGTCTCAATGGCACAGCAAACCAGTCACTGTCACGTTAGTGAAAAAAGAGATGCAGTCGACACAGAATATAGGATTTGATCACCTTTGTGCTTGTGATGTGTGAATACCATTCCTTTTTTGCAGAAGTTATGCAATGTTGTTCGTGCTCACCCATGGCTGCCACATTCACTTTTAAACACCAACTCTTTCTAAGGCATGATAATTAGCAAAGGTTCATTAACTGAAGATATAGCTAATGACCACAGAGGAAGCTGTAACTATCTCAGGTTTTAGCCTGGGATGTGTCCAATTGCATCCTGAACTCTTTAGCTCAACTGAGCCACTTTTGATGCTCAGGCTGGTTGGGGTGCCTAAGCAGGGGGACAAAGGCACACTGTGAGAGGTTAATGAGCCCAGCATGGAGCATGGGGCCAGTGCTCTTCTCCTCCTGATCCCGTCACCACCTCCAGGACCCAGCCCAAGGAGTACAACCTTTCCATTGTATGTGGAACTTGTGGTTGAAGTGACAGCAGCCTCTAAAGCTGGACAATGAGAAAACTTTCACATGACAAGGCAGAAAAGTGCCCAGGCTTCTCATAAAATCTGCCAATTGAAGAGACGATCTGTCTAAGGAAGACTTTGAAATCCATGCTAGGTTTTCATCCTGAGCAGAACAATATTTCTTTGCAGCATGTTCTGGCTCTGGGGCAAAATGCATTTATATTGACTGAACACTAAGAAGCATTCAGCTAGCTTAAATGATATGAAAGAGAAAGATGTATTTATGCCTCAAGGTTTTACTTCTCTTAATGTAAGACTTGTATTAAAAACACTCTCCACATTTAGAAGCCTGACAGTTGCCTGCATTTTGGCCCAGGGATTCACACCTTGGGGGTCTGTAATGAGCTGGGGAACAGGAGATATGCAACAAACTGCGCCTTTCTTTCCTGATGATCAGCAGCTGCACAGAGAGGTGTTTTTTCCAACATTTTATCTCCTTGCAATTTCCTAAGGTCCATAAAAATAATGATGAAGAGATCAGCAATCCAGTTACAATGGACTTAGGTTTTTTCCCAGAGAGGAGCCTCTGGCCCTTTGTATTTTACAAAATAGAAGAACAAGAATATTAAAAAGGCACAGTTAAAAATGAAAAGATGCAAAATAAAATAGAGCTTGTCATTTAACTCCTGGGGTTTATTATTAGAGTATATTACAGTGATCTTGAACATACATCTTTTCTTCTCCCTTGGCTCTCACTAGTATCCACATAATGGAGGGAAAAAATAAATGATTGCTGCAACTTTTGAAGTGCCTCAAATTTGTAATGACTTTTGGAAAAATGAGTGGACTAATAACCATCAAACACCAAGAGATGAGTTACATTACCCCCATTCATCTCCTGTATCTATGTGAAGAAGCTGTGCAGCAGGTGGTACCCTCTGCTAGTCTTTGTTATGCTTGCTTTATTTACATACAAATTAATGGCTTCTTTACTTCTTTATTTTTTTGTCACCATCTCTCCTCAGACTTGGCAAGTGGAAAAATATAAATGATGTTGCACTACAGATATTTGCTACCATAAATGAAGCCTGCTATGAACTCCACCTTCTTATTTCAGGTGGGACATGGAAAAGTTAATCAGATCTCTTCCCCCTTTCCTGTAACGGTGCTTGTCTATCTATGAAGGATGATGCATGCCCAGATATTTTAGTGGAACACCTGAAATAAGAACAGAAATTATTTTAGGAGCAAATATTAAGCAAAGATAATAGCATAACAAATATTTTCTCTTCAGAGGGACTGAGCCTGTCCCTTCTGAATGTGAAAATGTTAACTTGCTCTAGTGATTTGTGCCCTTCTTTTTGGACTGATGCATGGGCTGCATACTTATTCAGAGGTTTCTCTACAAGGAAATAAGATATGCTGCTGAGCTGATAGCAAAACCTGAACTAATAAGGCACACAATGTGTCTAACCATCCTGTGCAATTACTCGGGGTTTGGAAGCCTTGAAATGCCCCAGAAAGAGAAAAAAAAAATAAATCCATAGTGGAAGAATTCTTCCTACCATGTACAGAAATGTCCAGAAAGTTTCATTCCCGCCACCTAGTCTGGGTCATCTCTGGTATGGATTTGTCTGATGACTAAAGGGTTACCACCATCATCTTGTCCCAAGGATTGTTCCCAGTTTGAAATTTCAGTGTCTGCCTGTGTCATCAGATATGACTGTGGTTGTGCACAAGGCTGTATCAAGGCTGAATCTTTTGCCTCTCTGCACCTCTCTAAATGTTTCACCCTCTTTCCCTCTCTGCCATCTATTCTGGTTGAAATTTTTGGGACAGCAGCTCTCATTTGAATGTGCGTAGATGAAATCCACAAGAAGGCCTTTTTTTTATAGCAGCAATAGAACACAAATACAGAAACATGCTCCAGCATGAGATTACTGTTGTTTCATTTCTCACATTCCCATTGAGCCCTCTAACAATTGCCTGGAACAACAATTTTTTTTAACACCTTCCTTATTGCTGTTTTAACATTTTCACCTCTAATATTTGGGTATTAAAATTTCTGTCAAAACTGTAGTTGATTATAGCTTTTTGAGCTCTCTCTCATCTTGCTATTTTATCTGTTAATTATAGATATATATTGAAATTATAGGTTTCCATGTCAACAAGGTTTCTCTCTTTCCATCCAGCAAGTGAGCTCTTTTTGAAAGCTGGCCAGCTGGCTTTGGTTTTTCTACCTTGGCCTGAGTTTTTGGTGAAAGTAGGCGGCTTGTAATCCTTTTTAACTGTTTGTGTGGAGGTTGGCTGCATTGTAGTGAATGTGGGCATATTACCTTATATCCAGTATTTGTAATAAGCAGAGGACAAAGGCAGGATCTTTCAGCCTTGGCTTCAAGCATGTATTTTGCGTACCACTGTAGTAGAGAAAAGAGGAGCAATCTCACACTCAAGAGTGTGTGTGGGGAGCTGTAACTATGCCTATGTTCTTCATAAAAAGTGAGATGCATATAGAGAGAAGGTTCAACAAATCTGTCCTCCCTGGTTGATGTAGTTCTAAAATTTTTGAACCGTATGTCCCATAAGAAATGTTCTCCATTTCAGAAACAAACCATTAAAAATACCAAAAGAGTGGTGGAATAAAAAGAAAAATACACTTGGAAACAAGAAATACACTCAGAAATATTTATTAGGCTATTTTCCTGAGTTTGGCAGCTATTGAAAGGAACCTGTTTCCAGTCAGTGTCAAATCGGATTCGCAATCAGAAAAATATTTGTTCTATTCGCAACCAAATGGTTTATTAAGATAGAAAGGTGGTTGGCAAGTTGGAGACCAAGGCTGAGGCCACTCACAGCAGGGGCCAAGGCAGTTTGGTGGTGCAACAGATCATGTTGTGAGTCCTCTTTGGCACCAGAGGTCATCTCCAGCTCCCACTGACCATGAAGTAGGAGGAGCAGCTGCACACCAGAGCCTACTGGGAAGGGCAGTGGCATAGGAGGGAAAGTGTGTCAGTCACCATCTGACAAGGTGAAAGGGAACACTCACAGAAAGAAAAATAAACTTTTAATCATTCTGCAGTCTTTTGATTTGATTAATTTTATTATATTTGTAAAATGCAGTCTCTGTGTCTCACACCCCCTATATATATATGTATGTAGTTCTCGATATAGGTTTTGCCAAGCATCCAAGTGAAAGGCAGTAAAAGTGTGGGGCTTTCAAAATTATGCCCTCTTCTCTGGAGCATGCTCGGGGACAAATGTTTTCACTCCTGCCTAAAGGAATAAGGAGAGTTAATAGATTAGCACTCACAAATGCAGGATGAAGCCTATGAATAAATTCTATGCCAATGCATTTGTATGAACAACTAATGTAGTTGCAAGCAAAATACCTCAGAAATTAGAAGTGCAGGGCTTACAAGGATATTCATAAATGTAAATAGCTGTAGAAAAAAATGAAATCTTTCAGAAACAGAACGGAGGAAATGAAAAGATACAAGTAATTCAAAGAAGCGTCAAAGGCCTGAATTTCTGAGGAGCTGGTGCTAATGAAGAAACAATTGCCTTCACAGAGCAGCCGTGCTAATGAACTGTGCTTTACAGATGATAATGAAGTATTTTTTATGAATGCCTAATAAAGACAAAACTGGTGAGACAATGAATAATAATGAAAGCTGCAAATCTCTTATAAATTAAAGGAATTGTGAACAAATATGCTTATGCTGTACTGAGAGCAATAATTACTTATGTTCTCTTTGCATTTTCAAAAGCAAGAAGAATAAAGTCCCAATTCTCTACAGTATTTAAGAACAAATTTAAAGCAGAGCAGCAGATTAAATTTGGGTGGTAGCAGGCAGAAGAATGGCTTGGTATCCATGGAGAGTAACATATATCCATAGATAACCAAATGCAGGGCCTGATATGAATAGGCATGGTGTATGGTTGCTATGCTGGACCATATGGGAAGCCAGTGGGCAAATCCACTGTGCTGTGTGGCTGGCACTGGGCAGGGTCTGCCCCAAAAGTTTGGTAATTGCAACTGCATAGATGCTGCAGGCCAGGGTAGGAAATGGTTTGAAAACTCTCAAAATACAACGTGGTGTTTCCAGTCAGGAGGTCTACGGGATTAAAATAATGTTCTCTGTGTTCTCTGAACACAGAAAGGATCATGCAGACTGCTGCTCACTGACTATAGAATTTATGGTCAAAAGCTTTGGATTTAGGAAATACTAAAACTGCATATGTGATAGGTTAAAATTCGTTAGGATTAAAGCATTTTGCAGTGCATTTAAAGATACTTTTTCAGCACCTATAAGCATGGGAGCAGTTACCTGGCATTTCTTTCTCAGCCTGACATTCAGCTGAATTATTAATCTCCTTGCACTGTTAAGCCCTCCTGCTTTTGAACTTCTAGTAAAAATATTGTTCCTTACATCAACGTTGGTTCTAAGCACACCTCAAAAATAAAATTAAGCTTATCAAATCAAAAAATCTCACAGAAAATAAGGCCAGAGACTTGCTGAGCTACCGCCAGATGTCAGTCTGCCAGTGCTGGTTTCACAACAGCTGCCACAGCTGGAAATAAGGCATGGGGGGAAATGGGGAGGGGACTGGGAGTGGTGGAGCGTTCAGGGGGCTGATGGATGAGAGTGGGGTTGTTTGCAGTCTTTTTTTTAAACCTACTGTTCTCTAGACACACGTGTAGCATAAATACTGAGGCAGTTCATATTCTTTCTTAAACACCAAAACCTCTTACATGGGAATAACCGTATATGAATTATTATGGCTACCAAAGTAGAAACAAAAATGTGTTTACCAGTTAAATGTAAAAAATGCATCATGTTAATGTGGAATTTAAAATGTTTTTACTGGGAAGCCACCAAGATTTTTCCTCTTGATGCTGAATCATTTTTTTTTTTCTCCAAAGATTTCTGTTAGTTTCTAGACTTTTTTTCCCCCTGTTATCTTGCAATATGATTTTGAAAGTTTATTTGCTCACAGATTTTTACTCATCTATTGATATGTTAAAAAATTAAAAAGAATCTTCCAGCTCTTCTTCCTATAAACTCCTCTTCTGCAGAGTAGAGCAGTGCTCACTCTCTGGGCCCATTTATGTTTTCTCCAGCACAGCATTTATCCTGTGCTGAGGAACACAGGACTCAGCCTGTGAGCAGAGCTGTTGCAGCAGCAGGGTCCTCGGGCCTCAAGAGGAGATGCAGGTACTTCTGCTGGTTTAGAAGGAGAAATTGTTCCACCCAAAGGATGTCATGCTCCCCTAACAAGAGACAGATTAGGCACAAAAAAAGCACTTCTTTCCAGAACAGCTTTGCATGGGCTCATACAGCTGTAGGGATTCCTGCTGGCCACAAGTTCTATCAGCTTCTTTGAGCATGTGATAAACTGCAGGGGCACACTTAGAACCCACCAGCCACAGCCCCATATGTCTTATTAAAGATGAGAAGGTTTAAACTTGACCACCTTCTTAATCAGCTGTTTATGTTCTTTGCTGTCCTGGAGTCTCAGGTTTTAGTGTCTCTAGCAGTGAGCTTTTTAACTTTTATTTCTGCACCTGATCTAGGCCATTTGCTGGTGTTATTTAAGTGATCAACAGGGAAATGTTGTCATCTAGGAAATAATGCAGACTCTTTTCTCCTGTATTTAGGTATGGCTTCTTTATGCAGCCAATGAGGGTATCAAATAGCTGTTATTCTAAAATAAATATATACCCTTTATCACATCACTGAAATATTTGTTTATCCTAGATGTCACTCTCTGCAGTTTATACTTTTAATTTGTCCAAAAAAATATGAATATCATTCTGAGCTTCTTCTCAGCTTTCCAGTTGGGTGAGCAGCCACCCATCATGTTCTCTGTTAAAATTGTATTGTATTGTGGCAGGGGGTGGGGGGAGGTGTTCATTTTAATCTAATGAAAGCATCATATTAGATACTCACTTTTCAGACTGAGGGCAGCCTGGAAAAGAATAGATGAGACTAATGGAATGCTAATGGTCTGTAAAAATGAACCTTCTATTGTGGTATTTTAAAGTTCCAAGTTGTGTTCTCTTGCTTCTCTTGCTGTCTGAGTGCAGAATATGGGCACAGCACTTCAACATGTCGAGTGAATTTGTTTCTTGTTTTCTCAGTATGTATAATGCAGGTGTGTTTAGTCAGACTGCATTCATGTAAGTTGGTAAGCAAATAAAAATAAATTTAATGCACATATTTAAACTCAGAAGAGTTTTTATGGCAGTTGGGTGACTAGTGGAAATCGAGACTATAATTGCTAGTTACCTGTGTGTGTTCATACTTAGGATGAGTAGACAGGACTTGGCATATGCTCACTATATGCCCAAAAATGGAATACATGTGACATTTTAGATGTTGACAGCTTAAAAAATAGAGCAGGGTAGCCAAGAATTACAGTGTGACTTCAGTTATTTAATTTATTGACTGACTTGTCTAATGCCAAACTAAAGCGGTAAAGCACTTAGCTGAAGTAAGACAGATGGTCAGTGAATCAACATTTCTGTGGAGAGTGGTGCTTTTATCCATTTTTTTCAGTTCTCTTAGGTTTATTATCACAGTATTGATCCAAACATTGGATTTTGTATCAATTTACATCACCTGATATGTGATCAGGATAAGAACAAATGTAATCTTTCTCCAAGAAAGATGCAATTTTAATAAGCCTTCTGGAGAAAACAGATACGGCAATTTTCATGGAAAAATAGATGTCAACCCACAGTTTAAATACATATTTAAATCCTTTAAAAGCATTATTCTGCATACACATCTCTGTTACATTACCTTTAAAAACATTTTGTTCCTTGTTGCTTCGGATGATAACAGTGATCCATAATGCAGAACCTCCTGTTTTGAGTGCCACTAAATGGTACTAAACAGGCTGCTGTTAGCCCTGTTTTACAATTTTTCAAAAATAAAGTGTTTTAGGGTTTGGAGATCTTTTTGTTCGTCACAATGAAACGTTCATATTTTTGTGAATCGGCAGCTTCTAAGATGGAAAATGTAACAACTACATTTTTGTGAACAAGTTTTGTGCCCAGGTGAGTCTTAGTCTCTGCCTTTTCCTGCTCTGGTTCTAATGAGTAGATTAGAACAAAGAGGGTTTTTTTTTAACTGTCCTCCACATCCTGTATCTGTGCTCTGGGGCAGTACAGACCACTTGTGTGAAAGGGGAGTTTTGGATGCCTGTGGCAGCTGGTGGGACTGTGCTTGCACCAATGGCTCCACTTGGCCGTGCCTGAAACGGGCATTCCATGGCAAGGCACAGACCCAGCCATGGCCTGTGAGAGTGGCCAAGGCACAGCACACCTATGATATTTATACAGTGAGTTTGACTGCAGTTTTTATCTTATCTCTCTCCTCTATAGGCATGACAGTTCCCAGTGTGGGCTCGTCTGTGGGGCAGCCCAGGCAGGGATCTTCAGTGACTTCAGTTTTCTCCCCAACTTTCATTCTCTCACATAACACATGCAGCATTCTCAGTTTTTATTTGTTGTACTTGCTCCGTATTTTCTTTTTTGTAAATTATTTTTGGTCAGGAAAGTGAAAAAGGGCATGCCAGAGTACAGCATGGTAATTGCAGTGAACTGCAATTCACCCCCAGGTCTTTCACTGGGATGTAAGGAGAGCACGACTGAGTTATATGGCACTACAATGGTTTTATGTCCACACCAATTGTGTGCTAAACTGCTTCCATTTGTGGTAGTCTCATTTCATAAAAAAGAAATTGACAACTTTTTTAAGAATAAGAAACTCTCCTTTACTCTGGATTTTTAATAGACTATCAAAGCTACTCTAGAATACAGGCCTTTTGTTTTCAAGACAACCAAACAGTTTAACACCGTCACTAAAATAATAAAAGTTGCAGGAAAGGTAAGATATTCTTAAAGCATCCTGGAAGTAGATTTTTATGAGCAGTTCTTGCAACAGGCTCTTGCAGATGATAAGAGTTTATGTGGGTTAAGGGTTGATTTGACAACTTCTTGGAAAAGAAATCCTTTGAGGTTTCCTAAATGCACACAAATCACAAGTCCTGTGAAGTTCATGAACTGCAAATGACTGGAGAAGACCCATAAGTCTTGTTTTTGTGCTTTTGCCTAGACACCCATTTCTGACTTCAGATTGATTCAGTATGTTTGCTCTTATCTTCTGGCACTAAGGACAAGCCGTAGAGCCAGGACAGAGGAAGGACTTCAGCCCAGAGTGTAAAGCACAGTGTCCTAAACCTTCATAAGGGAGTGTGCTAGGAACCAGTTTCATGGACTCAAAATTTGTTTGTGTTGGAAGGGATTTTAAAGGTCATCTAATTCCATGCAGGGACGCCTTCCCTGAGACCAGGTTGCTCAAAGCCCCATCCAGCCTGGCCTTGAACACGTCCAGAGATGGGGCATCTACAGCTTCTCTGGGCAACCTGCTCCAGTGCCTCACCACTCAGAATTGCCTCACTATACAGAATTTCTTTGTCATACCTAATCTAGAGCTGCCCTCTTTCTATTTAAAACCATTACCCCTTGTCCTATCACTACACCTGCTGATGAAGAGTCCATCCCAGTCTTTCCCACAGGCTCCCTTTAAGTACTCCCTTTAAGGTTTCCCCGGAGCCATTTCTTCTCCAAGCTGAACAACCTCAGTCTCTCAGCCTGTCCTCACAGGAGAGGTGCTCCATCCCTCTGAGCATCTTTGTGATCCTCCTCCAGCAGGACCACATCCTTGTGCTGAGGACCCCATAGTGGACACAAAACTCCAGGAGGGGTCTCAGAAGAGCTGAGTAAAGGGACAGAATCCTTCCCTCGACCTGCTGCCCACACTGCTTTGGAGGCAGCCCATGATATGTTTGTCTTTCTGGGCTGCTCCCAATCGATGAACCCCTCAGTTTGTACTGATATTGGGGACAGCTGCCACCAAGGTCAGCTGCCACCTTGCCCTTTGCCTTGTTGGACTTTACAAGGTTCACGCAGGTCTGCCCCTCAGGCCTGTCAAGGTCCCTCTGGATGGCATCCTGTCCCCCTGTTATCAACCATAACTCTCAGTTTGGTGTCATTTGCAAACTTGCTGAGTGTCCACTCAATCCCGAGGTCCATGTTCCTGACAAAGAGGTTAAAAAATACGGGTCCCGATAACAGCCCCTGAGGACACCACTCATGACTGGTCTCCACACAGTGAGCCATTGACTGGCCCTCTATGAGTGGACCTCCCACCAATTCCTTGTCCACCTGTCAAATCTAATTTTCTCCATTTTAGAGACTGTCCAGGACCATATCAAGTGCTTTGCACAAGTCCAGGTTTCCAGGCACTGTGTGGTTTGGCTGAGACTTAAGAAGTTGCTGTATTGTGTATTGCTGGTGGTGGTCTTCAACAAACACACTAAGAAGAAAAAACACCCTCGAAAGTTCTTGCTCAAACCCAAACCCAGCAGTAGTTTGCCTAAGAAAAACAATTTCACACATCACTGAATTAAGGCAGTTGCATGTAAAACTAATATTTGTATCTGTGCTAAGCTTCAGAAAGTATGGACTAACAGATTTTGGTTGTGTAACTTAAGAAGCTATCGAGTGCAACTCTCCTAAGTGTAAGGGTAATGAGATGGTGCTAGAACTGTTGTTTATGCAACAGACCATGTCTCTGCTTTGACTAAAGTTTCCTGAACTGAAGCTCAAGTAAAACAATAGGAGTTATTTAAAAATTAAAAACAATAGGAGTTATTAAAAATGACTGTACTCTAGAAAGAGTTTCCTGAGAAACGATCCCAACTGCATACACAAAGTAATGGCAATGAAAACTCCCTCTTCCTTATCCTAAATAATGTTGTTTTCCTCTTCTTTCCTCTCCAAATGAAGAAAAGGAATTCTAAAAGAATTTACTTTTTGCCTTCACTAATATCCATTATTAGCGTTTGGATGATTCATTTTTCCTAGTAATTTTTCTTTGCTTATAATTTTTCACAGTAGAAATTTTTTGAGATTCAGAAAGCATTTGATTATCATGTTCCTCCTTTGGCCAATAGATGGGACTCTCACCTCTGATATCCCTCCTCTCTTTGATCTTATTGCATAGATAAAAATGCAAAAACCATTCTTGAAATCTGAACATGAGAGATATATTTCAGCTCTGAAAAATGTATCAGCAAGGGACCTCTGCAGCTGTTGACGTCTCAAATAAGCCAGACATGCAGGAGATTGGAGATAGCAGAACTTGAGGTTAGAGCAGGTTTATCTTTCAGACAAAGTGTTTCATTTACAAATTAAAACCACTTTTTGTCTGGGGTGTTTACCTCTGAGGAAGGATGGATATTGTAAGAGCCAGGTAACATAATAAATAAGAAACAAACCACCAAACAGGTCAAGTTAATTAGGGGAGTTAATCATACTATATTCCTGTTGCCTTTTACTCTCAGACGTGAGATTGACACAGAAATTGCTAAAGTATATTAGGAGTTAGTATATTCCAATGCAATGGCCTGCATTGGAATATAAAAACTGGATTTTGCTGGAAAGCACTGCTTTGGGTGAGAGATAGTTCCAAGGTGAAATGGTTCATGGAAATAACTCTTCCCTCTTATTTCTGGTGAAATGTAGGTGTGTTTCAGCCTAACTGGAAATGCACCAGCTCCTGTGGTAGACCTGAGGTCTCCTGTGTCCCAGCTTTCCTGGCCAAGAAGTTTTTGGTGGAAATACTGGAATATTATCGGTGATATTTGGAGTCAGTGTCCTAGACTCGATGGCAGGGAGTCTGGGACTTCTTTGTGGCTCTTGTGGCATGTGGATAGTTCTTTTGCAGACAGTCAGGGAGCTGAATGCCTGGAAGACCTACTGCAGTTAACATGGTGTTCAGACATTGGCCCTCCGGGTTTAATTTCCATTGCTTTCCCTTTTTCCAGTGAAATGCTTTGATTACTTTAACTTGTCTTTCTAGGTTTCAGAATAGAAAGGAGAATACTAAGTCCTAAAGCAGCACTTCAGTGTTCCACATTGGAATGCATTTTATTTTCTAGCCCTCAAGATGGCTGTGAAATGGTGAGCAGTTTTGTCTGAGGGTGTGTTGCTCTCTGCTGCTCTTGCTGCAGCATTATCCCTGCACATTTCCACTTACAGTGCTCCCATGTGTCTGGTTCCCCTGTGTATTGTGCCTTTGGCCTTTGGCCTGAGCACCTTGGGGGATGCTCAGCAGTGGCCTGGAAAGTACCACACATTAGAATACAAATGTGAGCATCTGCAGCGTGTGCATACACAGCACTGCCCTGAGGGAATTTGCCCAAAATTGATCTCTTGGAAGGATGATGCCATCAGGCTCCAGCTGATGGTGTTGAAGTGTGAGATGGCCATCAGTCAGATTAAGCAGCAACAAGGGAATTGTGCATCGCTTTTGACACAAAGGAGTCACACAGAAAAGGGATATGAAAGACACATTAAAAAGTTGTGACAGAGCTGAGTTAGACACAGCCAGAATCTGCCCCACGAACAAAACCACCTCTGCCCAGGCCAGATAAAACATCATTCCTGAGGATACTGGGGGGTGCCTGTCTCCACTTAGCAAGGGAGAGGACAGCAACACTCTGGACAATGCATACCTGCAGCAAGCCTGAAAACACAGGGTGCTGGCATTTATATATTTATTAGCACTTCATTAAGTGCCTAGAATTGCGGGTATTACTGGCATCATCCTAATTTTACAAGAGACTGTCAGGAGGCTTTGCCACAGTGTGTGCTTTGAATGCCCACAGGCAGCTGGAGAGCAGTAGCTGCACTCCTGGACTGTGTCTCAGCTTTCATTTCATCCTGATGGAATCAGTTTCACACGGAAAGAACTCGGCACTCTGAAACCATTCCCAAAGCATGGAAAACAGGGGCAAATGGAAGTGCTGCTGACTCACCCAGCAGAGTGGCTAGTGCAGCGTGCCCTCAGCTGAGCAGGGTCTGTTCCCATCACCTGGATGTCTCGCCACCAGGTCAGAGGCACGAATGACCTACAGCAGATGCCAGAGAGCATTAAAAACCCTAGTGCTGGGCTGCCTGAAACCAGCACAGCTTTGCAGGTGGTGTGTCTGACTTTCACACCCATGTTTCACTAGCAAAATGAATAATGATGTCATGTTTTCATTCTGTTCTGTAATAAAAATCCCAAATAAACTAGATTGGTACTCTAATTTATTAGAATTTTATCTTTTATCTATTTTTTTCTAAGTTAAAAGCAGTCCTGTTTTCAACTGACGATAACTTAAATCCCAAAAGGCAGGAAGGAGAAGGTGTTGGCCACAAAATATGGCAATCCCTTACTGAGCTGTTGTCACTGCAGCTCCCCAAAAATCTTTTTTATGTTTTTTTTTTGTAATAATAAGTTATGTCAAATTATCCTGTCTGTGTGCAATAAATGAGCTATTGCAGTTCTACACCACAAGCAAACCCGTCAGCTGGTAAAATTAATTTTTTTTTTTTTTTTTTTTTTGGTTTTACAGTCTCAAGAGATTTTCCTTACTTTGAAGCAAGCAAACTCCACCATCTGCAAGCTAACTCTCAGGTGTGCCATTAGTCAAAGGGC
This sequence comes from Monarcha castaneiventris obscurior, assembly GCA_026261815.1. Lineage (NCBI taxonomy): Eukaryota > Metazoa > Chordata > Aves > Passeriformes > Monarchidae > Monarcha > Monarcha castaneiventris. The sequence goes on from JAMPIT010000379.1 coordinate 30,867,228, forward strand.
TTTTGGCAAGTTGTGCAGCATCCCTCTCAAAGCACATGAAAAGGAGTGGAGATTGATCCTCTGCTGGTTGAAAAAGGGAGATAGGGGAAGGGAGAAGGGAATTTCTTGATCATGCTGAAGTTCTGCAAACAAAATGTGTCATTCTCTTTAACAAGGACTTTCATTTGTCCCCAGGCTGGCCAGACTGCTGAGTCAGATCAAATGTCATCTCAAATGATCAAAAGTTGTGTTGGTTCACGCTGTCTGCTCTCAGTTTCCCTTTGCAAAGCTCTCTAACTGTTGTTTGCACAAAGGCTTTGCTTGGGACTTGCTCTAGTGAACGATGTGAAAGTGTGTGTTCTTTACAGGGCAGCTCAGTGTCCAGCACACAAGCACTGCACAGCATGTTCAGGTAGCACACATGTCTCTGTTGTCCCTGTTAGGTAGCATATATGTCTCCATGAAGGAAGTGTGCTTCCAGCTCACAGGAACATCTCCTCTTGCCACATTTTGTCTGAAATTATTTCATTCATTTTTTGAACCAAGCCAACAAGGTTACAGAATACTGAGTTTTCCTGAATCTTTAAGTTGTTGTTAAATATTTCTCTTGTGTTCCAAATGATGGATTTGTTTCTCACCTCCTACTTGCCTCCCCTACATTCTCCAAAACATGATGAAATTGATGACCTGAACATTTAGAGAGATGAAGGGAAATACCTCCTTATGTTGCATATGATTAACCTCTAACTTCAGCAGTGGAAGAGAACATTACTTCAAACACTACAGGTGTACTTTGAAAAGAGCAGAACGATTTAAATGCCTAATAGTTTCACAGACAAATTCAATTTATTGAGAGTAGTCTGTCATTATACTTTTAAATGCTGCATGGCTGTATTGCAAGACAAGAAGCAATAGAGTTTCCTCCAGAGAGAACCGTCCAACATATCAGTGATTTTTCCATTATACTTTCTCCAAAGTATAATTGTCAGTGTTGATGGCTTGAAGCTCAGTTTATTGAAAGAATAATCTGAAATGTAAGGAAAAACAGTTCTGCTTTTCATGGCAACCTGAAACCAGAATGAGAAGCTTCTGACCTATGATGCACCTGTGTGTGCCTTTTCTGGCCTCCACGCTTGAGAATGATGAGTAAGAGCCTCATTAAACTGCTTGGAGTCTGTGGCTGTTTGCATGAGGGGTTACTTCAGTACGGTAGCTGTGATGGGGGCTGGAGTCTGGCAGCCCAGAATTCAGGCAGGCTGCACTGCTCATCATCCTCTCGACTCTCCGTGCCCTTTGCCTCCCTCCAAGGGCTCCACAGTAATCCTTGGTGTGCAGAATGTGAGGATGTTTTACAGTGTTTTGTATTCCTGGGGAAATGTGAGTGCTAGGTCAAATGATGCTTTCAGCTCCCTCTGGCTAGATATATCGATTTAAGTGTAGTCCATTAATGTAATAATTATGAATTCATGACCCAGTGTTTTTCTCTCCTATATAGAACAGTTACTGTTTCACAATGGCTTTCCTTGTTTTCCAAGTACACTTAAAACCCTCTGCACTATCTACTAGAATGGATGACCTTCTTTGGTTCCGAGTTCAGGTAAATTATATAACCAAACTTTTCTACCAATTCTCCAAAAATGGTAAGAGCTGAGTCAACCAAGCAATGACAACAGAAATGCCTAATAAACTAAGGACCTTGGATGACCTTACACAAAACTGAAGCTGATCAGTTTAATCCAGGATAGCAAAAAGCTCTGTCACCTTTATTTTACCAGTATTTAAAAATGAGTATATTAATGAAAATTAGTATAATTTTTTAAAAATTGTTTGCTTTTTTTTTTTTTTACTATTGGGAAACTGAGAGACAAGGAAACGAATACATGACTATCCCAGCAATTTGTAAAGGCATCTGTTTCATATGGATTCCTGCTTCCCTACATCTTGCATGTTCATGTTTGACTCCTCCTCTGCTTTGTTCCTTGCAGTGGAAGAAGATCATCCATCACAGACGTAAACATTACACAGCTCAGAGCACAGCCATGTCACTTTTGGGCATTTGCTGTACTTTGTAGTTCATTGTCTCCTACTTCAGTGTTTTACTATTCCTTTCCTTTTGGTGGTTGGAGTTATTCATCATTTTATCTTATTCCTTACCCTCAGGAACAAGGAGTTGTTCCATCTTCACTTCCAGTTTTGGTTGCAGCGATACTGAGGGACCTTTTGGGAGCTAGAAGAGACTGCTGTTTCACCATGCTCTGATGGGGAGGTAGGCAAGGATGTGCTTCCAAGAGAATGACCAGATTTGGTAGGAAAAGAGGGCTGAATTGCCCACCTCTACTGGCCACAATAGCTGGTGATAACATATCCAAGAAAAGGGAAACTGAAACGGATGAAAGCTGCTTTTCTGAAGATTAAGACCCACTGGTCAGGGCAGACTGTTAAATATGTCTGTAGGGATTTGGTCTTCACCAAGAGGAGGCCACCCACTCTCCCAGGTTCCCTCATCTTTAGCAATCCAGTGTGAAGGAGGAGCAAGTGGACTCTGCTTGCCCTGGCAGCCAGGAGGGAGGAGCACTGGCGGGTGGAGGCCCCCTTGGATGGCTGAGCCTCCTCTGCAGCTGGTGGATCCAGCACTGGGAAGCACTTTGTGAAGCAGCACAGCAGCCGAGAACTTTGCTTGCCACACCTGCAGCCCAAGAGGGAAAGGTATGATGAAGAGTACAGGGTGGGAATCAGACTTGGTGTTCTTCTTCATGCAGAACAGGAGGGAAAGTGGTTTCCAAAACCAGCCAGCCAACTTCTCCTTTGACCGTGGAGATTGCTTAACCTGCAGCCCACTGTGCCTGATGTGTGTCCAGTATGCACCACACCTGCATGGTTTGCTGCACCCTAAGGGGTCCCTGGAATGAAGCTGAGATTCAGAAACACTAATAATTTTTGCAGACAAATGAACTAACAAGCAATTGCTCCATCTGCAATGCAGAAATGTTTTTCTCCTTTTTTTTTTTTCCACTTGCTAAACAAGCCAGCACTATCAAATTATTTTGGAAGAACATGTTATTATCAGTTCCACACAGCTGTAGTTTAAAGGAGAGAAAACTCTCTGAAGCTTTCAAAACTGGCAGTGCAATGATCTGGTGGAGGAACCCATAGCAGAAGGTGCACATCCTGGTGTGGCTCTCTACCCTGACCTCATGAAAAATCCTTTTCTTGCAGGCAAATCCATGAATTGGCAACGGTTTCACTGAGCTGGACTGGAACGGACTGTCTGTATCACAATAGATGTTATGCAAATTTCTTACACTGATGAGTGTCAGGTCTTTGGGATGGAAAGAACTGATCGCTTTTCCAAGAGAGGGGAACAGAACAGTTTTACATTTTCACATTTTTTAGACAGAGAAAAAGATGTAGTCCTTTCCACTTTCCAAAACATAGTTAGTTTAATTAGCAAATTTCTTGCACTTTTATTTTCCATTCATTAGACTAACTCTCAGAGCAACCCTTCTTCGTTCTTGGTGCTATACAAACCTACAATAAGGGTGAATACCTGCCAGACAGTGGTCTAAAGAGACAACAGAGACAAAATCTAGGGCATAATATCCTTAGTTATAGCTGGGCACCAAGGCACAGAAGAGCTCAGTCATTTACTTGGGTCATGACTGGTGTGGATTAACATTTCTTGATCTGCTTCAACTCTTCGTCCACTGCTTTATACATTGGCGTTACGTACAAATTGACAAAAATGCTCTTTTTTAGATTAATTTAGTGTGATGAACAAATGAGATTAAATTATAAGATTTGGGACCAGAAGTATCATTATTACCAGATCATTTTTTCTCTACTGGTATGTTGTAATGGGACATAGGCCTGAGCAGTCATACAACTGTCAGATATTATCATAATAGCTACAGCTATTCTTTTGTAGGAAGTAGAACCTTATAATGAATATGTCTGTCTTATCCTCCTGTGAAAAATCAGTATTACAGAAAACAGGGACATATAGTATCTATAAAAAAAGAAGTAGTGCTTTTTAGAAAAATGAAATTATTGCTTAGGTAGATTTTTAAAAGTATCTTACTAAGGCAAAAGAAAATTAAAATAGCCAAAACTATTTAAAGATTCAAAACCAGTGTTCACAGTCTATTCTGAGTTATGTAAGAGAGCACAGTGAGAGAAGAAGGACAGCACAATTTATTTGAGAACAAAATTTTCTCTTTGCCATTTTTTCTCCTACTTTTTCCTTCTTTCCAATGTCTTTTTCAGTGCTTCCTGTGATACTGGTTTGAATGCTGATGAGTCAATATTTGAACAAGATGAGGTACTTGAAATTTGTCACCACCTCTGACTTTTCTGGCTGGAAGCTGAGAAGTTTAGCAAGGTCTGTGGTTTTTTGATGAATTGTAAAAAATCAAGGTTTCACTGAATGGCAGCACAGCCTTCAGGTGCATCAGCCCCAGTTTCATAACATCAGCAAACTTCCTGAGGGTACACTCTATCTGTTTGACTCTCTTGTGTATTCACAAGTTAAAAATAAAACCACCAAATCAGAAAAAAACGTGTGTCTAAAATCATTACATTGGCAGTGGAGCCAGAAGCAGGTGAAATACCTTAAATGAGTTCCAACTTATTTAATGTCTCATTTTTTCTTTACTTCTATGGTAGACAATTAAATAAATTATGAATATGTGGGTGCAGACATGAACTTGTTTTATGCATGGGCCATTAAATAATTGACGTCTGCCATAAGAAAGAAAAAAATTATTTGTTCTTTCAGGCTCTTTTCAATTATGCATGTTATCAAGCTAGCAGGAAGGGAATCCAATTTTGAAGGCTCTGAACTGGCTACTCATATTCATGAGGCAGATTTGGGAAGTATAATAGATCATTTTATGTTTTGTTTCAGTGGTCAGGAAGAGTTAACCAGATGAAAGAAGGATATAAGGTACAGGGAGCCATTAAATAGATTAATATATTTCAACAACTAAAAAAGCAGTTGAAGTGGGATGCTAAAAGTCTGTCAGATGGCTAACAGAAGGCAAGAGAAAAAGGAATGGTTGGTCAGTCCCTCTCCTCCAAAGAGAAGAGAATTAGATGAAGTGAGAAGCTGGAAAATTAAAAACAAGGGAGTGGACATATTTCTTCTCATGATAATCTGATCTAGTATGGCTGTCTTATATTATAACCTATTTCAACATAAAACATCCAAGCCCAATTTCAAGTTTTAAAGTGTATCAGGAGGAAGTGTTTTCCAATAAGGTAAAGATGCTGTAAATCAAACAGAAAGCCAACTGTGTCTGCATCAGAAGCAGTGTGGGCAGCAGGGCGAGGGAGGGGCTTCTGTCCCTCTGCTCTGGTGAGATCCCATCTGGAGTTGTGTGTCCAGCTCTGGGGTCCCCAGCATAAGGAGGACATGGACCTGTTGGAGCGGGTCCAGAGGAGGGACGTGAAGGTGGTCACAGGGCTGGAGCACCTCTGCTGTGAGGGAAGGCTGAGAGTTGGTGTTGCTCAGCCTGGAGAAGAGAAGGCTCTGAGCATAATTTACTGTGGCCTTCCAGTATTTAAAGGGGGCCTACAAGAAACACAGAGACAGACTTTTTAACAGAGTCTTCAGAGATAAAGGATAATGATTTTAAACTAAAAAGAAGGTACATTTAGACTAGATATCATGAAGAATTTTTTTTTGAGAGTGGTGGGACACTGGAAGAGGTTGCCCAGAGAAGCTGTGGATGTTCCATCCCTAGAAACATTCAGGGTCAGGTAGGACAGGGCTCCGAGCAGCCTGATCTCGTTGAAGATGTCCCTGCTCACTGCAGGAGAGTTGGACTAGATGACCTTTAGAGGTATCTTCCAAAAAAACTATTCTATTGGATGCTTGTTTTATAATCCATGGAGAAAATTATGTAGGTGGGAAATGAGGAAGAATCAAACAAATGAGTGCATTAAAAAAAACCCCAAAAAACCCAAAAGACAAAAAAAAAACAAAACAAAACCAGTTTTCATTTTCATGAAATACAGTGATTTTCACTATTATTTCCAGGAGACTGTGAAGTTACATGGGAACAATGTGTTTACAACCACAAAGGCTGTACCCCTTTGCCAACTTCTGGTCACACAGCATGAATGATTTTCCTTGTTACAGGAAATGTTGCAAATGGAACCATCCTTCCATTTCTTTCAAACTTATCTTAAAGATTATTTTTAAAAAATACTGTTCTGTTTAAAAATAAATACTGTAGTTCTGTTTTCTAAAAAATAAAAGAAAATGGCAGCAACAGCAAAATCCCACAAGAAAAGAGGTCTGCTTCACAATATTTGAGTAAATTTCAAATCTTCCACAAGATATTTCCTCCACGAAGGAAATCAGAATGCAGAACCTACATGTAAAACTGTTTTGTTTTGGGCAAAGGATTGAGAAAGTCATTGCTTCCTTTCATCAAACTGACACACCACATGGAAAAATATCAACATTAGCTTAAAATGATATGTTATTCCTTATTCTCCTTTGAAGATTTTGTGTAATTCACATTTTTCTTTGAGAGATATTTTATTTATCTGAGGTTTTTGGATGCATAAACATCAAGTCTGATATTATTGCACTTTTAGCCCAAAAGACCTCTATTCTGATTTAGGAAAAGAACAAACTAAGAACTGTCAGCACTGACTCTGCTTAAAGGTGTCCTGATCCTTACAAGATCAGGATCAATGGATTTCAAAGTTGATGACAGCCGAATACCATTAGGTTTGGATATAGAAATTACATCTTCCACTAGAGCAAGAAGCAGCTATTTCCCTCAGTTAAGAGGTAATACATCATGGAACTGGACAAAAAATATTGTTTAACTCCAGTTAAAAATTTAGAGATTCCTCTTGTTACTTCCATTTTGCCTCATAAGTAGACTGCTGACAGCAAAACCCACTTCTCCTCAAAGTCAAGTGGAGGAGGAACTAAAATCTTTGGATTTTAGGGAAAAGGCAGGACCTACTGCTACCGTTAGTGAGTTAAGAAGAGGCAGTAAGCAGAAAACTGGTGGGTCTGTCTCCCTGAGGCTGTTTTTTTAATATGAACTTCTGCAGCCCACATGAATAGAAGGCACATGGAGAAATTCAAATCTCAGGAGGAAGAGATTCAAATCCTCAGTGAGGAGGCTCAGTCCAGCTCTGCAACATAACCCCTGAACACACTCTTTCATCATATTTTGACATTATTTTTTGTTTAGAATAAATAAGCATTTTTTGACTGATAGATGTGTCATTGAATTGTTTCCACCCCCTTTAATACAGCAAAAAAGTTACAACAGCTGCTGCTTGCATTTTGACAGGTTTCTTATTTTTCTGGCAGGCTGTGCTTCTCCCATAAAAGGTGTTTTAGAAGGACATCTCTTAATTTGTGACTCATTCTGCACAGTAGCATCTTCAATGACTTGAGGCTGATAAAACATTTCTGTTTCCCTTTCCTGGCTCCAGGTATTTCTTCCTTTTCGGAACTGATTTGTTTTTGGTTTTTTCTATAATACCATGAAGCTCTGTTTTGTTGTTCGGGTGGGGTTTTTTGCCTTGATGTGGGAACTGCTGTCTGTTCACTCTGCCTCATTCCTCTCCTGCATTTTTGGACTGAAATCTTCAGTACAACGCCATGGAGGATGTCTGCTGTAGAACCTTACTTTGCCTTTTGTCTTTTCCTTATTTGCTTTGAGAGAATCAGAAGTAGCTGCATTTCCTAGGTATGAGACGTTGATGCAGACTGATGAGAGCAAATCTACAAACTATATTCTGGAGACTTCTCTGGAGTTACTGTCAATTGATTCTGATACCTCCTTTTTGTATTCAAACAGAGCACTATACTAATCCACTTATTTTTGCATGGTAAGCAGCATGAAATAGACTTTGCTGAGGATCCTTAGTAGCCATTTAAATTCCTCTGAAACTATTTTATCACTTCAGTCTGAAATTACCCTTCGCAGATCATTTATTCTGTGAAAGTAATGATATGTTTACTGTAACTGGCTTGCTAAATAAGTGTTGAGTCCCCGGTGATCAATGTTTTTTTTTCTTGTCAGCAAAATGAAGTTGTAGCCTATGGAAATATGTCAGACATGCCATGGAGCAATTTCTAGAGCCTTCTGGAAATCCTTTGGTGCAGGCATGACTCAGAGAGCTCCATCAAGGTTTATCCCTTTTCCCATGCAAGCAGTGGTATTTGCAGTTCTAAGTTAGCAAATGTTGTGATTCAGGAATGGCATTCTCCAGTATAGTACTCCTGCTAAAAACACAGCACCACTCGCAAGCCCTCTCCAATGGGAGGCACAAAAGGCAGAGATCATGGGTTGAAGAACAATTTACTGGAAACAGCAATGGGAGAGGAAAAGAAACAGTAACAGCAACAATATTAGTAACAAAAGTATACAAAAGAGAGTGATTCCCATGCAAAAATGCTCACCATGAACCCCAAGACAATGAACAAATGGTGAACAGCTTCCCCCCTCCCACCCCCTTTTTCTCCATCAAAAGCCACACCTTTCTTCTCAGAAGCCAGTCAGTCCCTGAACTCCTGCCCTGGAAATGATGTGAGTGGTACAAAATAACCTCCTAGCCACACACACAGGTCTGGGCTCTGCCCCCTCATGACTACTGCAAAAAAAAAAATCTTTCCTGGACGCAACCAAAACAGAGTATTGCCTTTGTGAGGCAATATTTTGGTAACGGGGGGCTTTTTGACAATGGAGGGGCCTACAAGAGTGGCTTCTGTGAGGAGGTGTTGAAAGCTTCCCCCATGTCTGACAGAGCCAATGCCAGTGGGCTCCAAGACAGACCTGCTGCTGGCTGAACCCATGGATGGTGGTGATAGCACCTCTGGGGTAACACATTTAATGGGGGAAAGAAAGAGGTGCAAGAGCAACTGAAAGAGAGGAATGAAAGAAACCTGACACGTGATTCAGGGAAGAAGAAGGTGGAGGAGGGACTCCAGGCACTGGAGCAGAGATTCCCCTGCAGCCCGTGGTGCAGACCATGGTGAGGAGGAGACCATGCAGCTGTGCCTCTGCAGCCCCTGGAGGTGCACACTAGAGCAGAGATCCACCTGTGGTCCATGGAGGACCCCATGCTGGAGCAGGTGGAGGCCTGAAGGAGACTGTGACCCTGTGAGAAGCTCAGGCTGGAGCAGGCTCCTGGAAGGACCTATGGACCCATGGAGAGAGAAGCCCAGGCTGGAGCAGGTTTGCTGGCAGGACTGATAACCCATGCTGGAGCAGCCTGTTCCTGAAGGACTGCACCCCACAGACGGGACCCACGCCAGAGCAGTTTGTGAAGAACTGCAGCCTGTAGGAAGGACCCACAGAGAAGCTTGTGGTGGACCATCTCCTCTTGGAGGAACTTCATGCTGGAACAGGGGCAGAGAGTGAGGAGTCCTGTGCCAGGATCAATGGTCTCTTCAGGTTCCTTGACTTTACTACCAAGACTGGTCTTGGGGTGTTCACCATGGGTTTGGGACAAGGACTTCTGTAGTACAGTTGTGGAAAGGGACCAGCACACACACTACTTGCTAGAACCCTCACAATGTCAACCTTCCTATTCACCACAAGCTCATCATATTTTGCACCATCCTAGCGTGGAGATGTGACAAAGGAAAAAAGCCCAAGTGCTTTGCTTACTTCATCACTACAGACTTCCAGCAAAGGTAGAGTCACAGAAATTCAGATGTATGAAGGTTGCTGGCTCTGCTCCAGCTCCGAGCAACTTTGAAACAGTCCTGTCACAGCAGCACCATGCCCAGTTACACATCCACACAGAGGTCATCTTTATTTTGAATCCTTTTGGTAGGTCCTGTAGATTTTAGCTACTGTTTGTCTGGTATTCAAACAATGGTTAAATAAGTGCGCCTCTAGTTCTTGCTATAACTGCAATCATAATAAAATTTGACGTAAAGAAAAGCAGCTCTTTCATTTGTCTAGGGGCTCAGAAAACTGAATGACACTTCCTGAAAGAGACAATGCCTTTTCCAAAGAGACTGATTCATTGTGAATGAGGAGAGATTCCCAGCTCTACAGGGCCAAGTAGGATGTCCTTGATCTGTATCACCATCAGAATAGAGAGTGGAAGTCTGACAGATAGCTGCTGCACTTTTATTTTTGAAAGATAAGAGATGTGATGCCTAAAACTGTTTTATCTCTGTTCACATCCAGTTCTGTCTCAACCTTGAATATGCTGCCTCAAAGACCCTGGCTTTTTCAGTTCTGCTGTTGTGAAAATGCCTTGTGAAGCAAGATTAAAGCTTCTGGAACCTGCTGTCTTCACCTATACAAATTGCAGAGGATGCAGGTTTCAATGAATTACAGGTACTTAGAAAATCCACAGAGCCTCCATGTGCCTTAGATGTGCGTATTTCACTCTTTAACATTATTTCAGCTGTGATAAAATGATCTGGACGCTAATGCTATGTTGTCAAGGAGATTATTTGACCTCTCTCAGAGGGAGTTCACTGTGTGGAAAGCAAAAAGCTCAGGATAAACAATTCATTTTAAAAGAGCATCCATGCATAATCATTGACACTGTACAAAAAGCAGTACACATTAATTCCTTCTTTCTATCTTCATGAAAATCAGTTATCCTAGTTGGAGTTTTACAGTGCCCAAACTGGATGGAGTTCAACCTCCTAGAGAAGATATCTGACAAAACGTTCCAGGTTTTTTTATGGCTGTCAGGGAGCAAAAGATGGGAAACGAATTGTGACTGCAAATGACTGCAGTAGCAACATAAGAGAATTTAAAAGAATGGTGTGTTATAAGAGCAGTCCAACTAGAAAGAAAGTATTTCTGATGCCTAAGAATAACAGGGTAGAAAGCCTTTCTTTGTCTCTTTGCATAGTCAGGATCTGAATTGATGTCTGCTTGAATCAATGAGGAAAACTACCTTATTTTCGGTCCAGTCTGTTTAGAAACAGGATCATGACCAAAAAGAATAATAAATAAGAGTCATCCATGAAGGAATGTCTTTAAAATCTGTATGAAGGACAGGCTGAACATGCTCTCAACATAACTTGTCCATTTTGAAGCTTTATGACAAATTGTGGAAAGGACAGGTAAAGTGAGGCTGGAAGTATCCCAGCTCTGCCCTACAGTAGCCACTGTTTTGACATGGTTTGCCACTCTGTGCTTCTCCTGATGTTTAAGGAAATGCAAAACCAGATTGAGACACTGGTTTTCCCACAGAAATTGTGGACTGACATATCCAGATTGTAAACAGTCATTGCAGGCAGGTGAAACAGGAGAACAAGGCTTAGAGAAACAAGCCACAACCTCTGAAGCAGAGCCAGGCCTTGATTTTGAAAGAAAGAATTTCTCCTGGCATGATATCAAACTGATTGAAATAATTAGCAACTGTATTAGAGCTCTCCAACCAAGTGATACCATCCAGCAGTCCCACTTTTCAAAAAAGTCACTCTTGTGTTACTTTATCAAGACTGAACATCACCAGCTGAATTGGACTTTATGGGCACTTGTCAACACAAAGGTCTGCGGCTGCATGTCCTTTTCTTGTGTAATGAAGCTGTGACATGACATGCAATTCAAATGCATTTCCCCAGTTACTCAGTATACATAAAAATTGACATCCTATAAAAGATCATGACTTAAAACTGTGGTGGCAGAGCTGGAATGCTCAACAGGAAATGTACCTATACAACCTGCTGCATTGGGAATACATGCTGAGATCAGCCGTCATCTTTGTTTTGTGCTGTGCTGTCCATCCATAGAGCATACCCAGGGTTCAAGCATCAGGGTGAATCAATGAATTAGTTTTCCATTTTTCAGCAAGGCAGTAAAAAAAAAGCTTTTTTTAAAAAAATAAGGCTTTATTTTAAAGTGTTCATATTCTAGGATATTTGCAGTTAATAATTTCCAATGCTGTTTTTTTCAACTAAAAATCCTTTGCACAGGATTTGGGCTAACTGCAATTGCCCCAGGAAAATGTGAGCTGTAAATGGATGTAAAATGAGATCGATTTCATCTGATTTAGTCTGTTATATTTTGTTTTTATGCAGTTTGCACACCTATTTTTAATGATAAGACATCAAATAATAGTGGATCTCAAATGACACCCAGCATGTGCTCACACAGACATGGAGACATGAAGAAACACTTTGTTCAGTGTGTATTATGAATGCCCATTCTTCTTTTCTGAATTCATCAGGTTTCCAGACATCTTCTGATACACATGTACCAGACAAATAGCTTATTTGCTTTGAAACAGTTCATAAAGTGCCTGTTGCTAGGGTAGCTGTATCTTTTTCAGATATATTTGTAAGGATGGAAGCTTCCTCCCTCTTTGGTTTTTCAAAAGCAGTTACAAAATGAGGACTCTTGTTCCTCAGTGCACAAAGGGATGTGCACAGCATTGAATTAAAAATCACAAGCCTTAGAATGTTGTTAAGTCTGACTTGGTGTATCTTCATTGCAACATGCAGCCGAGTACTGATGCAGCTGACTATTTATATTCAACCATCCTAATTTTTAAACTTAATCTTAAATATTTGGGGCTTCAGGACCTTAGGTGTGGATTTGATACTGCTTTTACACTCATTCTCTGTTTCACATTATTGGGAGCTGTGTGCTTTGGTGCTATTCCCACCAAAGTGTGGTATGACCCCTCCCCTGGACACCATTTTAACAAAAGGTATATATACCACCTCTCCTCAAACTCATGTGCAGTGCTAGGTCATGTGCAGCCATTCCAAGGTTTCCTACCACCTTTATGAGCTGATTCCATCAAAAAGTATTACAGTGAATAAAGGACTATATGTTTTTCCTTAATAAACTTTGCAATACTGTGAAATGCAAAGGAAGACCAACAACTTCTATGATTGCAAATGGCCATGGCAACTAACAAGCTGGTTGAGAAACTGAATATGTTGCAACTTGAAAAATAAATGCTATTTTAGTCCATGCTAAAGAAAAAAAGCTCTTTTAGGCTTGTGTCTTTGTGTTGTCCAGTTTTGTGAGTGTGAAGTGACGATAAAGTTCACAAGAGCTGTTTGAAATTGGCTAAAAGAACTTTGTTTCTTGGGGTGTTAAATGAAGACATAAATCTATACAACTAACATTCCCCCTCAAAATTCTTGCTACTTCTTCATCTCAGGGTTACCTGTGCAAGCAGTGACTGTTGGGACCAAGACACAAATTCTCACCTTCTCTAAGCAGTGCTTATTCTGAGATATATTTTGTCACTGTTGAGTTTAAGTTCTGGGCTTCTAAACTGCTTGTTTATATGAACTATATTTCAGATTTTGTGATCTGTGTTAGGTAAAGGTAGGTTTTTTCATTGGATGTCATTTTCCATGGTCCTTGCATCTTGTGTGTGTGTGAACAGGGCTGTCACTTAACTGACTTGCTAAGGTAGCAAGTTTTTAAAAAAGACTGAGCCTTGGCACCAAGCTGTGACTTAACTGTTCCCTGGCACTTAAATGAAAAATAACAAGAGCCTGAGAAAACCCCAGAATTTTATCCATCCAGATTTATACAAACCCTAACCTTACTATTCTGGTTGTGCTGCTCTACTATGTCAGACTTCCCACTACAGATGTAATGGAGTCAGATCCTGCCCTGCTCCAACCTGCTCTGCAGCCAAACACCGGCCCTGGCACAGCCTCCCAGTCCCTGGGTGCCAGCAACACACCAGAGCCTTTTACAGCATCTCCCTTTAGAGTCATGGAAGCAGGCAGGTGGGAAACCACCTCTGGAGATCATCCAGTCCAACCTCCTGGGCAAAGCATTCACAGGTGGATCAGGCTGCTCAGGGCCTTTCCTAGGCAAGTTCTGAAAACTTCCAGGTTTAGAGTCCCCAAAACAGTCATCCAAACAGTTTTCCATGGAACCTGCAGTGCAGTGTTACTGTGGCTAAACAGCCCAACCTAACCCAGTACCACTGACTCACTGTTAATTCTGCAGAGCAGAACTTCCATCCTTTCATTCCAGGGGGAATGCTGAGGATTGACCTCCATATGGCAGTGGGCTGTGTTTCTCAAGGCTGATCAGCCTTCCAGATCTTTCTCCATCATGCCCTGTGATAGGGCTGGGCCTGCAAATGTGGATGGGGTAAGTAGGGGGAAGGAAATAGTCCCCAGCCCCTGGGAGACTCATGGGAAGTTTTGCTGGCTTTGTTCTGTACAGCAAATCATCAAGGTGCTCTCTCCTTCAGTTCGCCCACAGCTTGGTCTCCTTCCACTGCTGCTGTCAAGACCCAGTCCCAAGCCAAGTTAGTCTTTTGTCCTTTTGTTGGGGTTTTTTTCATGGTTTTGTGTGGGGTGGTGGTTTGGTTTTGTTTTTTTCTTTTCCCAGATTATTTTTTTTTTTGAGTTATGTGGCTTTCTTAACCCTCCTGTGTCTCTTAAAACATAGCCTCCAGCTATATTTCCTTCCCAGCTTCTTATCCCCCACATCTTTTCCTCTCAGCTTTCCTTAGCATCCCCTTTCCTTATTTAGCATCCCCTTCCGCTGCTGCTGGTTCAAAGGCTTCTGCAGAAGGCAGTGAGGGCAGCCAGGCTGTTTCTCAAAGTGTCCTTAGTGGGTGATGTCAGACTGCAATTGTCAGGTGAGGGGTGGACACTGGTGGGCTGCGCCCGTGGGCTGTGTCCCTCGCTGTCCCGCACTGCTGGCAGGCAGCCTGGAGCAGGCAGGCATGAGCAGGGCGTGGAGCAAAGCACCTCCTCCTGCAGTCCTTTCCCACCTGTAAAACATTTCTGGATTTCCAGGAGGGCCGGTGGGAGGCAAAGTAGGAGGAGGTGAAGTGCTGGATTACATATGAGCACAAGAGAGCAGGACTCTCTGGCATGATGGGGAGATCAGGATCCTTCCCAGCCCTGTTCCAAGGGTTTTTGATGGGCTTCACACGGATCTCTGCAGTAAAAGCCTGTGCTGGTGCTCCATCAATTTAGATGATGATGATCAGCCAGGCACAGGATTAACATTTCTTTCAGACTATTACATCCATTATCGCTGCTACTCATGTCCTCACTCACTGTTTCTTGTGTCCTCTTCCTTGTTGTATTCCATTCCCATTTTTCTCCCTGTCCTCAGGAATGGTATTAACCCTTTTAGACTCCACACGTGAAGTAACAATCTGCAGTGTGAAGCATTCCTTCTGTGATATGTCATACATTCTGAACCTGTTCTTGATGGTTGCTTTTTCTCAGTAAAGCCATTTATTCTCCCATGATAGTGGCAAATAACAGGAACTGCTGTTTACATGCTCTCATGACCTCATTCATCAAACATGTACACTGTGCAAGTACAAAGCAGCATCAGGGAATCTATGGCTCTCTGTTACTGCTTGGTTTGTATTTATGGGGAGTTGATTTTAGTCTGTGGCTCTAACATAAAT
Source organism: Monarcha castaneiventris obscurior (assembly GCA_026261815.1). Taxonomy (NCBI): domain Eukaryota; kingdom Metazoa; phylum Chordata; class Aves; order Passeriformes; family Monarchidae; genus Monarcha; species Monarcha castaneiventris. Next base: position 30,882,576 of record JAMPIT010000379.1, read on the forward strand.
TTTTCTGGTAACAACTCCTCACTGACACACGACAGCTTAGTCTGGCAGTTCACCTTGAAGATAAATCAAAAGATAACAAGAAACGAACAAGGAGCAGCTCCACTGAGCTCTTAAATCTCCATACATTATAAAATTACTGGAATGGCTGCTAGGGTTTGCAGTCATGCTCATTTGTTTCAGTGACTGACCTCAGGATCATACAGCTCTTCTTCACTTTCTGTCCCATTTGGGATGTTTTGCTGCCTTGTATTTGCACCTTCTCTGCTGATAGGTTTAAGCTACACCTGAGCCACCAACACCCCGCTGTGCAACTGATCACTTTGGAAACAAAAGGTAGAGAGCACTGTAGTCAGCTAAACCTCCACAGGGGGTGATGCCAGGCTGAAGTCAATTCAGGAGGTGTTTTTGCCTGCTGCTTTCACTGTCTTCAGCTTTGCAGCCGAATAGGTAAGAACCCCATGTGCCTGTTACAGCTTCGACCATGTCACACCGGGGGAGGCAGGGCTGATGGAGTGGGTGTGGGGTGAAGCCATGACACACTTCTCCCTTCCTGCTCCAGCTGCTGAGCTGAGAGCAGCTGAGGAGAGGGACAGGTCTCCAGCTGTGATCGTGTCTCTGACAGTGTAGCCTCTGATCACCCTGCTAAGGTGATTATGAAAAATGTTCACAAAATGTAACAGGCCTTTAGAGATAAGGGCAAGGGGGAAAACCTCATGGAATTGTGTTGTACCACACACAGTCATAAAGGGATTTATGGAGAAAGAAGGATGAGAGAGAGGGGGGAGCAGAGGGAAAGAGCTGTGTGTGCTAGGAAATTGTCTTTCAAACTATGCTATCCATTTAAAAAAGCATGCTTTTACAGTCTGGTAAATTAATGCATCATCTCTTAATTATTAATTCCATAATAATGTATATAAATATATCCAATACATCCAAAAGCTGTGGTCTTGCATTCTCCTAATGAAGATATTTACTTTGCATAAAGGACTTTATTATAGCAGTAGTATAATACAATAAATTAAAGCTGTTTTCATATGTTAGCTACATGTTCACCGCTCATTCCCAATACAATTACAGCAGAAATGAATTAGGTCCAAAAGGACCAAACTTGACACTTTCTGTACTGCTGAATTCTAAGCAATAAAAGATTAAAAGAGAACAAAATCAAATCTCCAGGAAGGAAACAACATTTTTCAGCTTTATCCCACAGGATCACTGCTTGAGTAGGTTTTGATTCAGACTTACTTGCTCATCTCTAATTAATAATTTCAGTCATTTGTTCCTCTGATCATCTGATATCATTGTGGTAGTTTTAATTAGCTGTTTCACGTGGGTAAGTCAGTGCATTGCCCTTAAGATTGCACATCTCAATGAATTTTTCAAACCTACTCTTACAAAATCAAGGGAGTAATTGTCAGAGCAGCAGAAAAAAAGTAGCTGGCTCTTTGCAGAAATGCATCTTTCGGTTAAATTCTTTGGTGTCTAACAAGGTATGAATTCTGATCCAAGTTTCTCCTCTATTTTATGGTTTGTATGATGGTTTTTCCCTGTATTTGTTTTCTGATGCCCTTGTTCCAAACTTACTCCATTCCAGACACATCTGTAACCTTCTGTCCTTTATATACACACTTGTAATATTTGCCAGCCTTAACGTATTTGAGACTGATAACCTGTCTGTCAAATGTATCAGAGGTTTGTTAAAGCCTCTGAGAATTACTGAGGTTGAACAGAGGAACAGAAGAGGCACAAGCCTCACTCCTTTCTCATACCAGAGTGAAAATCAGTGGGCTAGATTCTAATTTGGTACAGGCCCAAGAGAAGGTATTCCTGCATCTTTTGCCATGGACTCATCCTAATTCTAACAACAACCACCACTCTCTGGCTCTACTGCATTTCCAATTCTACTGTTTGTTCTACTTTTAAATACAAATGAGTAAGTGATTTTGTGGTTCACTGTTTGCATTAGAGAACAAACATGCTCAGAAAGATTAACTGAAGTGAAACAAAAACAGCTGTTTTCAAAACTTTTATGAAGCTCAGAAGCTATGAATAAATAGATTTACATTTTCAACTGTGGAACATGATTATTTTTTGAATTACTAAAAATACTTCAACATTTTGAAATGACAATATGCAACTCCTGATTTTGTTTTTTCTTCCCAACAAAAGTACTTTACTAGTACTGAAAAAAATTTGAAAGTTGTTTCAGTCATCCTGGTTGTATTTGTTTCTTCACAAAACATTCTTAGAGATCACTTTGCTCAGCTATAGCATTGCCCTTCCAGCAATGCTCCCATCTAATGATGGGAAGGGTGTATGAAAGAACTCATGGTATAAACCAGTTTTCCACTGCCTTTGCATAATAGGGCACACAACACAGAGCCCAGGACGTAGAACAGTATATTGTTTTCTTATGTTTGTACTAAGAGCTTTCAGCCTGCTCCCTGTTGCATTTGAACAACCAGCCACCCACCACCGACCATCTCAGACTGACAGAAACCTTTTCCTAAGGCTTTTTGCCGTGCTCTAGTAAAGACCCTGCTGGGATCACACCTCCCATCTTCCACATGGGCAGCTCACATCTTTTACTGTGGTTACAGGGATCAACAGCAAAAAGCTGAGCACACCTGGTTACTCAAACACCAGATGCTTACATACTTTTTGGTATAATTCAGTTTTTTATTGCTGATTAGGATGAAGTTACCAAGTTTTATATCAATTAGGGATCTAGACCCAGAAGGCTCAAACTGATCTGATGTTCTCCCTCCATACCTGGGGAGCTGTTGGACTATTGGATGGACCCATCCTGATAAATACATGAGCTAAGAGTTGCTGTCACTGACAGTCTTTTTCTATTACTTTTTTCTAAGGTTTTTTTGAGTTATTAATTCATCAAGGAAAAAAGTCCTTAGCTGTCAATTGCTTAGCTGTCAATTGCTTAGCTGTCAATTGCTTTGCATGACCAAGGGGGTCAACCTCCTTCCCAGCTCCCGGATTATCATGCTGAGCCCACTGAGAATCTCATTACAAATATGCCAAACTGCCTGTTGGTGATCAAGGTACTCAGGTGACATGAGTAATTTTCACAGCTAGGAAGAATTTACATTAAAAATTATCAAAAATATAGTATCTTAATGAGTGGATTAATATCCTTGTGTTGCATTTCTTCTGAGCATAAAAAGTTGGTATTGTGACAAATACTTCTACTACAAATTTAAATGAATATCCTGAAATTCTGTCTGATCATCCATTACTTTATCAAGCAACTATATATTTTATGAAAAAGCTCTATTTGGATTCATGGTAGAATTAGTATTTATTCTCCTGTCTTGAGGCTCTCTAGAGACACAAACAGACGACAGAAAATTGGTTTTATACAGAAAATAGGAAGTTCTGTCCTTGAAGTAAAACTGTGGGATCTGTGAGATCTAGAATTCATAACCACCAGAGACAAGAGCTCTGCTTTGATCTTTTAGGGAGTTATATTTTTCCTTTGGATCAAATATTGGATCTCTTGTACAGGCAATTAGTGTTAATGCCTACAGCATACATGTGTACTCATAGAATCTGAACCTTAAAGAATGAGATTCCAGCATAATATGAAAATAATTTTATTAAGAATTTGGGATTATAATCTACATTTTCTCCATAATCACAGAAGACTTTCCATGGTGTTTTTTTTAAATAGGGCAACAATTTTAACCCAAAGTACATATATGAAATAAAGCAGACTTTGATAGTATACATTTTCTTTTAAATTATGCATTATCAAATAGCATTATTAGTTGTGTTTAAAGGATGAAAAAATGTAATATAAGCTAGATGAATGCCCAGCTTTTGCTGATACACTTCAGATGAAAGTTTGATTTCACACCAGCTTCTCCTTAGCCCTCTGTACTGACGGCTGCATGGCTTGGGGTCAGATGAGCAGCTCCTGCCAAAGTGTAACACTTTGTGTTTTTCCCTATTGAACTGTACCCCCTCTTTCTTCAGGTCACCTTTCTGTGATAATTATGACTTAGCTGATAGCCCCTTAAGAGGCAAAGTTCAAGTGAATGCAAATAATTAAGCAATAAAAAAATATCATAAAAGCAGCCTTCCTCACCCATTTTTTATTTCTGTTTTGGGTGATCTTTCTATATTTATTCTGGCAAATTTCCTGCTCCTTCATAAAGCTCTTGTACCCTTTATCTCCACCCAGGTTGATAGAAATTAGTGAAAACAAAGAGCAGTCTTCTTGAAGTTTTTCCAGCCTCCTTTGCCACATGATCCCAGATCTGTATCAACAAACCACAGTATCGAGTGACCCCATTGACAGGCAAGAGATAAACCAAGTTTCCCATGTGAGCAAGCTGATTGCTAAAATCCATTTTTCATACTTTTTGTGACAATTGTGTTTTCAGAACAAGTAAATTAAAGATTCCTTATCACTTGCCTTGAGCCAGCACCAGTCCAAGATGAAGACTAAAGAAAAAAATATGATACAAAAATCCTCACCTTTGAAACATGAGTTAGACTCTCATGGAGATTAAAAGCCCTTAAATCAAATAGCATTTGTCAGACATGGTTATGATCTCCAACTCATCATAAGTCCTAAACCACTTAGGTACCTCTTGAAAACCCACCCAGGGCTTCAGCAGTAGTTCAGTGTTCTCCATTGACAGGCAGCAGGAAATAAGTTAGGAAGAAGGATCCCTGCCTTGCATAATGAGATTTATCTCACAGAAAATATGTTTGGTCCCCTCACAATCTTTGCTTACAAAAGGCTTTTCCAGGTGCAAGTTTGTCCCACAAGCCAAACACTTATCCAAGGGGTCACTACATCAGCACAAAAACACAGCTACATGGCACAGCAGGTGTAGGAGAATGAATTCTAGCTGACCACAGTTGGTACAATATTTAACCATGTCAGGTGTAAATCTCCCAAACGCATTTGGAGCTGGTCATGCCAGTAGCTAGTAACAAACTTTAAAAGCCATCCTCTGGGTGGTAATAAAGCAATTACCAATGGTGGCTTCTGTTCTCCAAAAAATGCAGCCTTGGAAACATTTGTACAGCTGCAAAGTGCTCTGTGCTCCATCAGAGCTGGATGCAGAGTAAAGAATCCAACCTAGCTGTGATTTTTATGAACTCTGAGTACAGGAGGTAATAGAGTATGAAATTACCATTTTTTTGGAGTCATTTTTCAAAACAGAAAAGACCCACTGGGGAAGTGATCTGAGTTAGAGAAACAGAATTAAGATTAATTTATAACTAGTGGAGTAAACTGTTTATAATGATTCAGTGTTCCATCTCAACGTGTATTTAACGCTATCAGACAGTTTGTTATGGGTTTGTTGTGACTCAAGTGAGCAGAGACACATTTTAATTGAGACAAATGTGAAAAAAATTTGGACAAGAGCTTTTTGTTGGCTAAGTGTATGTAGCACAGGTGGTGTCAACATGATGCCTTCCCCTCTCCCTGCTACCCCAACAGTTGTACTAACAGGAATGCATTGGCAAAAATGAGCACATTTCTGGGGCTTGTTTTTCTCCTTCTTGTTGTTGACTTGCAAACTGCGTCTGTCCTCATTTCTACGTTCAATGTCAACTGATGCTGGACCAACAGGTACAGGTATAAAATGGAGAAACAGATCTGCAGTAAAAGTTTCACAGTGATCTCTGCTCCGTCTGCTGTCAAAATTTCCCTGGCACAGCTGCTGGGCCTGCATGTATTCATGCTGAACTGCTTTTGAAACTAGCCAGCATATTTTGAGAATTGCATTAACACAGCATCAGCTGGGAGAAAAGATTGGTCTTTTACTGATTCTGAGATTCAGTATCTGATCTCTGACTGATAATCATGTTGAAAGGATAATTTGAGTGTATTGGGCAAAGTGCATCATGTGGTGTTTCAGTGAAATCCACAGCACCAGATGCTCTAATTACACAGAATATATATTTCCAGTCTTGAAATTCCTTCTGCAATTACTGCAGGTTTTACAAAAACATTGTAGGTTGTGGAAGTACTTTATGAAAAGAAAAGGGAAATGTTTCATGTAGGATGTTAATACTGATAGTATTTTCATAAAATACTTCCATAAAATATTTACTTTTTGATAAAATACTTAAAATTTTGATTTTGATAAAATCCTCTGAATGCCTACTGTAGATATACTTCCCTATAGCCATATGGTTACAACTCTATACCTTTTTCACTATTAGAATGCAACACTTGATAAAAGGTCATAAAAAGTGACCAAGACAAGACAGTCTATCCTATCTCTGACGGAGAACAATAGCAGATGCAGAGAAATGAGGCAAGCATCAGATAATTTATGTCTTGCACAGCTCCAATATTTACTTCAAAGTCCTGGCCTTTTAAATATTCCACAGCTTCTCTGCATGCCGTGTCCTCAGCCATTGCCTCCTGCACTGCAAACTCTTACATGCTCTCAGATGTGGTAATTCTCAGCCCAAATCAGACCGTGCACATTACCTACACAAGCTACCAGGATACACAGGAACATGAGCAACAAGACTTCATGGTGTGACGGTGTGGCAGAAAGGCATCAGTCACCCCTTAGAGATAAATCAGTCTATGGAGGTGCCAAAATCTTTCGATTCATCTGAGGTCCCTGGGGACTGAGGAGTTTATCCACAGGGCCACCTCATTCAGTTTCCTGGTTTGAACTTTGATTCAGTGCCCTGCTGGGTCCCTGAGTGCTGACACTGACTTTGTGGTCTCTCAGTCCTGGGCTCCCTCGTGGTGCATTTTATCCTGTGGGCTTGAACATCTGGGGCTGCCCCCACTACAGCCACACAGCTTTGAAAGCATGGATTCCTAAGGGGAAACCTGTCCATTTTGAAGGACAAAATGTTGTGGAGTGTAAAGGGGCTGGAAGGAAACTTTTTTATCACACCCAGGCGTTATGCTCGTGCTGACCTTCTTCCTCTTTCAAGCTGTGTCCAAAATAAGAGGATCTGCAGATGGTATGAACGGCAATCGAGATTATATGCTTCTCCTGATAAACTGCTGGTCAGGTAATCAGCAACCTTCATTTTCCCACAGCCCACTGCAATACCATTGGCAAAGCAATCTAATTCTTTTCACCCCTGTTTCTTAATCCATTAAATAGGAAAGTTATATTTGCTTTACTTCATTAAGTATTTTTGGATCTACAGATAAAAAGTATGTGATCACAATGGAAATGTGAAAAGGCAAATGGAAAAATAATTGCTGGAAAACTCAACTGAGTGGCTTCAAACCTCTGGAATTGTTTGAGTCTGCTTTCCAGCTCTGATTCAGGCGATACCCTCTTTTTGTCACCACCTGTTGTTTAAGTCTATTTAAAATCCTAGTTTTGCAAACATCATCCCATGTGCTGGGGCTAAATACTACAATCTGTTTCGAAATCCAAGATGCCTTTCCTCAGTTGTGCAACATTTTATTTTGTTGAACCCTTCCTGAACAAAGAGCAAAAACAATTGCCCTAAATGCAGAAAACTAAGGGATTTTAAGACAAATTTGCTGTTCGAACTTTTAACACAATAGTATAAGGGGAAATGATGGGGTGAGGGACTGTGATGGGGAGTTGACAAGGGCACTTTCACAGAGCCTTACAGAAGGGTTTGCTATTGTTTCTCTCACTAAGGCATTTAGATTGCCAGCAAGTGAGACAGGAAAGCACAGTGTCCAGGTGCAGCTGAGCTACTGAATTGGTAGGGCTTCGTCTGCGCTGCTCAAAAATGTTATTTCTACCGGTCTTTGATTTGTCCGTGGTTTTACACAACCTGACTGACCATGGAGAAGTTTATTCAACCAGAGGAGAATCTACTTTGAGGAAAGAGTAGTAGACTAGTGACATTGTGTGTGTTGTGTGTGTGCACACGTGTGTGACTGATCTTGTTAAGAAGCAATTTGTGCTGTGATCATTTTATTGTTGCTCTGCTGCAATTCAAAAAAGAGCTGAAAAGGGCTCAGGAGTGATGACAGCTGTAGCAATAGAGGTTTTGAAGAGAATTTTCATGTAAGTAAAAAAACCTACAGTTTTTCTTGCTGTTTTCAAAAGCTGGGATGCATTTCTTTCTGTAAAGCCCTGAAGGGGCAAAGCAGGAGGCAAGTGTAAATCGCCCTTTCTTTCGCATGGACACGGACATGTGGGCAGCCAGAATTTTAAAAAATCAGTGTAATTTTGTTGCCAGTCATCTCTCCTTTGTTTGCCAGCGTGGATCAATATGATCAATACTGTCATGATAGCTGTCTGAGAGCAGAGAGGGAGAGCAGCATGCATGAAGCAGAAAAACTCCCCAAACGCCTCTCCTTTCGGCCCTGCTCTGTCCCCACCCTCGGTATGATGTGGCTCCTCCTGGCAGCTGGGGGCTGCTGGGCTGGAGCGGCTCAGCCCGGGCACTGCTCAGCTGCTGCCGCTGCAGGAGGGCTCTGCTCTCCCCCCGCTGCAGGCAGGCAGCTCCCACCTCCGCAGGCTGGGTTCTCATCAGGAATGCCTCCAACCAGCTGTGAGAAAACAGCCTCTTAGCCTGTGCCCGTGAGCTGGAGTCTCAGAGGGATCGTTGAATTTACAAGGACTGAAAGTCCAGGCGCTGCTTGAGGGGAAGTGGAGGACGGTGCAGGAATGGGACTGTGAGTACATGGAGAACGTGCTCTGGGGCTGCAGCTCACCCACACTCGGCTCCACTGACCCTTTTGCAGGGGACCATGGACAAGAGGTGCTGAGATCCAGTGCTGGGCAGAAGCAGCAGGTGAAGATGGAGAATGGCACAGGAGATGAGCAGAACCAGACTGGGCTGCCACTATCAAGCCAGGAGATCATTACAGCTGAATACCAAGTGGTTACCATCCTCTTGGTCCTCCTCGTCTGCGGGCTGGGCATCGTGGGCAACGTCATGGTGGTTTTGGTGGTCCTCAGAACCAAGCACATGAGAACTCCCACTAATTGCTATCTGGTGAGTCTGGCTGTGGCAGATCTCATGGTGCTTGTGGCTGCAGGGCTGCCCAACATCACAGAGAGCCTGTATGGATCCTGGGTGTACGGCTACGTTGGGTGTCTCTGCATCACTTATCTCCAGTACCTGGGAATCAACGCGTCGTCTTTTTCCATCGCTGCCTTCACCATTGAGAGGTACATAGCCATCTGCCACCCAATCAAAGCTCAATTCCTATGCACTTTTTCAAGAGCCAAAAAGATCATTATTTTTGTTTGGGCTTTCACCTCCATATACTGTATGCTCTGGTTTTTCTTGCTAGACCTTAATACCGTAGCCTACAAAGAGACAACTGTTGTGTCCTGTGGCTACAAGGTGTCCAGGAGTTATTACTCTCCTATCTACATGATGGACTTTGGCATATTTTATGTTGTTCCAATGGTATTGGCGACTGTCCTCTATGGCCTGATTGCTAGAATACTGTTCCTGAACCCCATGCCTTCTGATCCAAAAGAAAACTCTAAGACCTGGAGGAATGTTCTGGTTCATCAAAGCAAGCCTGTGAATTCCAAGATGACTAACAGGAGTTTCAATAGCACTATTGCTTCTCGAAGGCAGGTAGGAACAACTATTTTAAATGGCCTTCTGAAACCTAAACTATTTGTTTTAAAGCTCATGTCTCTGAAGCTGTGGAAAGAGTTAAAATAAATTCTTCCTTTTTTTCAAAGTAGTCAGTTTTAAATTCTGTGATACACATATACACATAAATATGTCTTTTTTTCTTCCCTATACGTTATTACCTACTGCAAGGACTGATAAAAGAAAAAGTATGTTCTTTCCTATATCAAAACACAATTAGTAAGTATCAATTATGAATGAAACCTTTTTAACTATAGTTTCTTTATTTTACAGCCTGTTAGTAATCTTGCCAAATATACAAAGTGACTTTTGACTTACTTTTGAGGTCTGAAGAGAGGGAACTAGCCTGGGAGTTTGGGAGACTTGAGGTTGAGTCCCAGCTAAGGCACTCTGTCACTCAGCAAATGTAGTCAAGTTGTAAATTGTCCTGTCTCTAACTCTCCTGTGAAAAGTCTGTTTAAGGAAGTCTGTACATAAATTGCTTTGTAAATGCTAAATATCTTTGTTACTCTGTCTCTCATAAAATATTTTTATGTGTTGAGGGCTCAAAACTGAGGCACAATTTTGACTAGCAGCTTCTTACATTGTTGAATATGTATGCTGCTGTGTGTAATAATACCAGCAGAATAGAGTTAGTGGATTAATTGCTGGCTATTTGCAGTAAACCACACAGCATGCAACAGGTAGCACAGCTGGTGCAGTGATGGGAAACACAGGGTGCATCCTTTGCAGCTGGCTGTAGGGATATTCTTCCTATTCTTTATATTCTTATTTTGCATCAATTGCTACTGTTTATGGGAGGGACCATATTCTCTTATTACAGAGATGGCACAGACCTCAAAAGTTAACTGAGCTGCCTTCTAGAGCACTGAGCCCTCAGAGAGCACCAGAGCTATGCTTGGAAACACACAACAGAAACATGTGGGCTAGATTATATTTAAGTATGTTGCCAATTATAGTTAATAGTCAGATAGGAAATGTTTAATGTTGTTTTTCTTTGTCCATTAATTAGTAGAAGAAGATAATCTGCTCTTCAAGTTCTTAATATCACTTTATGCTTGATTACATGTGCTTAGTATCACTTGAAAAACAGAAAAATCTTTTCCATTGAACACTGATGAATATGGACACTGTTATACTACGAAACGAAAAAGTGATTGTAATGCGGTATCTTTCATTTCTTGTAATGACAGCAAGACTTTTCCTAGAAGTCTAAGCAACCTGATTGATTAAAGTAGCCTCATTATAAGTAAAGCTAGAATTTGCATACAGTACAACACAGGAAGCAAAGCAAGAATAGGGTGGCATTATTAGTAATATTTTTTTGTATAATAGCAGCATTCAAAAGATAGGCAGTGGTGTAAAATGAGAAAAAAAAACAAGTACATATGCAAAAATTCTAGAATCTCAACAGTTAGTAAGACACAGAAGGGAAAATTTCTTGCCACACTGACAAAGACATGTATAGCTGACAATACAGTCTGGCCTGACAGTGAGTGCTGCTGAAATGTGAAACTGCCTGTGTCCTCTCAGAACTGTGTTTATGTTACAGGGATTGAGTAGTGTACAATATCCAGCACGTGATCTGTAGAAAAAGTGATTGGAAATGTGGTGTACACTTCCTACTTCTGTAGGAGTTCTCATATTTATCTAAGAACTCTTCTATAAAATTAAATTTGTGCATGTTTCTGTAGGGGGGTTGGCTCCTGCTGAGAATGGGGCAGAAAATGGGAAGTGGTCCTATTCTTCATGATCCAAGATGAGGACAGGCAGACAAACTATCAGTTATTGTCATGGGCACTGCAGACTCAACTTGGGGAAAATTAATATTGCCAGTTTATTGCCCGTTGCTATAGCCACAAGTTACACTCAGTCCCTTCCCTGTGACAACCAGCAGCGTGGGGCCAGAGAGTGTTGCAGTCGGGTTGCAGAGGTTGGTCTCTTGTCACTCCTGCCTTCTCACCCTTTCCCTCTGTTTCAGTGTGGGTCCTGCAGCCCACAGATCCCAGAATTTTTTTCTTGTCCATTCATAATATGAATACTGAATTACATATTTGCATGTAGGTTTCCTACTTTCCCCAAAGGAATTCCTACTTTCCTCAGATACCAAGGGGACTGAGAAAAATAAATGCAGCCTTACATAGCAAACATGTTGGTTTATACTTGAGATGGAATCCAACTCACTTAACAGTATGTGTATCTCACAAAGTTAGTTGATCAGTCCAATCAAATCATCTAAGATCATCATGGCCATCATGGTCAGTTAGAACAGGTAGCTCTCCCTCTAGAGAAAGTCCTCTCTTAGACAGTGGTGCAGTCTGTGATGACCTGCTCACCAGAGAAATCCCTCTGTTCTCTCACAGCAGAGCAAGCACAGATGGTAGCTTGCAATGCAAGACAAGTTTTGCATGGCTTACCTGAAATCCTCAATCTTATCACTTGGTTTCACTTCTGGTGTTAATATATCAAGACCTTAATCCTTCTATTTATTTAATTGTCCTCCTCATTGCACAACTTCTTTTTGATTATGAAATCATGGACTGGGATGTACAGTCTGCATATTGCAATGAACACCACCAGGCACAAGAAGAAAGATGTTATTACATGGCTTTAAAACACCAGAGTGACTGTTGCTTTTACCTAGCAGTGTAAGAAAGATTAGTATTCAAAGGAGAAGGAAGTAAATACTAAACTGTTTGTACCAGGATAATGAAAATGATTAATAAAAACGCTTCCTTAGAATGACAAGTTTTTGGAGCAGAAAGGAAAAGGAGGATATTAGTTCAGAATTAAAATAGTTAGGCATCGTTTAGTAAAATATGTTTTAAATATTTTTTAGAACATCCTCAGAAATAAAAAGATAGGGCTCGAAGAATGTTTATATGCAGCCAGGACCACATTCAATCTCAAGCACTTTGTTAAAATTCAAACTACACTTGAAATTTGGATTAAGCTGAAATTGCTCCAAGTCTTTTTATCACGTTTTCAACCTCCCTAACTAGGAATAATTTGTACCCTGAGCATAGGACATACAGTGCACATCCACCAGAAAAGAGCAATCAGTGTATGATTGCCTTCACCTGAGCAGTGGATTGAGGATGTAGTGCTGCTGCTTTCAGGGAGCTTTGGTGTATGCTTACAGGTAATAAGAAGCATGTTCTTTTAAAATTTGTCCTCTTAGCACTCCATTGATGTCAAATAACTAGCCTCCTCCCAAATTACATTTAGTTCTGTTTCATATGAAGTGATTTGAAAAAGGATATGGCATTTTACTTAAAGAGGAATAAACTTTCCTCTAAAATATTTATGTGCAGCAATAAAGACTTTTGGTGTAGATAAGAAAGCAGCTTTGGCCTCAGTCATGTATTTAGATGGTAGATTCACATATAAAGCAAATTCAGGTGAATTTGTGTCAGAAGCCCTGAGTGGTGCCTCAGCCTGCAGGGGGGTAACACAACCACAACTGGTCAGATGGATGAGGAAACTGAATTTCTGTCTGGCAATACAGATCTTGTCAGAGGTTTGTTATTTTTGGCAGCTTTGGAAGGATATGTACTGCAGACTGTTTAAGATTATAGTGAATTCTCCTCATTGTCCTGCACTGACTGAACCACCACGAGATGCCACCAAAGAGGTGCAATCCGTGGGTTCTGCCTCTTCTCTTGCACTGAATGTAGACTCTGTGGCAGCACATGACTTGGGTCATTGAACTGAGCAAAATGAAAACCAGCTCAACAGAGTGCTTAGTTTTCAGCAGTAGAAGCTTGTAATAGACAGAAAATGTGCATCCAGATGACAATATACACAAATTCAGCTAATAATTTGTACACTATATATGTACATACATATATATATATTATATATATATTTGAGGCCACTATATATATATTTGAGGCCATTATATATATATTTGAGCCACCTGAGGAGTAACAGTCTTTTTTTGTCATTGCTGTACAGAGTTAATTGTGTGACTCTGAATTACCCCCTCCTTGACAGAAGGAGTCATTTACTTCTATGTAACTTCATGTTCAAGCTGATAGCTGCAACACTGCAAATGATCCTCTGAGCAATTTTTCCTGAAAGACATGCTCAGAAGAAATGGAAATTGCCAGTGACTGGTACATGCCATAACAGAGTGCCCTGCTGAGCTTCTGGTAGCAAACTGCTCTGGTGCCTGTGTAGGCTATTATGCACTGAATGCCTGAGCTGATGGAATACATCTGTTGGTTTGGCTCTGTCCCATTGTTCATCCAGGCTCCACCACTGGTAGCTTTCTTCCTTTAAATGTGGATTATTTTCTGTGGTGAGTGATTGTTCTCCACTGAATGGATTTGCTCAGTTTGGAGGCACAGGCTGGAGCTGAACTGGAGGGATGAGGGGCAGAGGTGAGGAGTCCTGAGTCTTCCTGAGCCAGTGTGGGTCAGTAATGGGTCAACTCTCTCTGTGCCACCGGGTTCACAGAAATGGCCCTTTTAGAAGTGGAGGTTTGGAGATAAGGAGAGATCGTCTTTTGGGATACCTGGAACATTCACATTTGTATTTTGCTTTATTACAATGACTGTGCACAAAAAATTATAAAAAAGAGTCTAGAAGTCGTAATGAAATGTATCAGTCTAGTGACAAAAAAGGGAGATAATATTTCTCAGTCTTATTTTTTACTTCTACTGAACAGAGCTGCAGAGAAATCAAAAGTTAGGGTGAGGGGAGGAGAATTATGAGATAAAATTGCAGCCTTTGAATATGTATATTTGAAGACAAATAAAGATACATCAATTTGCAGAGTAACTTTGATCTTCACCATATTCTTTATTATAATACCTATAACAAAATCAACAAATTGTCTTAAAAGTGTGTCTTTCTAGATAGATAGGAGAAAATACATTCATTAGGCAATACAATGGCAGGTTTCTATATAATGAGCTTATCTGAAGACCAGAGAATTATATACTCTCTCATAACTTCAAACTAAAACCCACTTCTAAAACTAGCATCTGTTTGTGAGTGATCTTAGTGGAGTTATCTCCTCTTGAAACTCTTATCAATCTACCATCAAAAGAAGCAGTTGTAGCTCACCAAAATGTGAGCCAACGTTTTCCATTTCACACAGTTAACCAAGTCCTGACTTCCATGAGGCTGTGCCACCATATCCTCCCATGTCACATTTCCCTGTACTTTCTACTTTGTTTATTAACATCTTTCAAGCTTTATTGAATGTAGAGACCACTGAATACTGTCTACACTAGAACTAAATTATTTACAAAAGAAACTCTTTTTAAAGTCAATTTCAATAATTTTTTATCGTTTCTTGTTCATTTCAGCTATCCTAGGTATTCCCAAAGGTTGTTCTTTTCTTTTTCCAAAACAAAATTACACAATAGAATAAAGTTCTTATAACAATGAAGTTTTATTGATAATCCTTTTTTCCCTGGCTCTGTAAACTTTGTTTGACTTTTCAGAGTAAACATCACATAAAGAAGATCTAATTAAATATTGAGGACTTAAGGAATAGTAATTAATCTAATTGTTCTCTTTTTTTTCCTTATTTTTGGCTTTGGGAAATTGTTTTAGGCTGACTGTTAAACCAGATAACGTAGAAAGGTTTCATGTTCAATTACTCTATAGGCTATATTAATCTAAAGGAAGAGATCTTACGTGGTTGGAAAAAAATTATTTTAGATCCTTTTTTTCCCATTTGAATCAACACCCCCTTCCAGCATAAGAAGTGAAAAAGTCTAAGGTCTACAACAGCTTACTGGGGTATCATCTGGAGAGAGTAATTTAACAAAAACTAGGAAGAATTTGGAGCCAAGGTTTTTTGTACTTCCTACTGTAGAAAACCTTTCTGAACCAAATATTCGTCATTCCTATCCATCCTTCCTACTGAAGGATCTGTCCATAGTTTTGGTTGGGCCCTAGAGGTGTAAGAATGCACATGTTCATTCCAAGGGGAGTGCTAACCTTTTGCCCCTCTTCTGTCTCCTGCTGTGCTCCCTCAGGTTACCAAGATGCTGGCCGTGGTTGTGATCCTATTTGCATTCCTGTGGATGCCCTACCGCACCCTGGTGGTGGTCAATTCCTTTCTCTCCAGACCCTTCCAAGAAAACTGGTTCCTGCTATTTTGCAGAATCTGTATCTATTTAAATAGCGCCATCAATCCTGTAATTTATAATCTCATGTCCCAGAAATTCAGAGCAGCCTTCAGGAAACTCTGCAACTACCAGCAGAAACAGGAGAAGAAACCTGCCAGTTACAGCATGGCCCTAAATTATAATGTCATCAAGGATTCTGATCACTTCAGCACTGAGCTAGAAGATATCACCAATACCTACCTGTCCTCTGCAAAATTGTCCATTGGTGATACGTGTTTGTCATCCAAGGTAACAGTTGATACATTTCAGTGTTTGCTGTGGAGCCCTCCAGAACCAGAGCATGTTGCTGGGCATGGGACTGTGCTGGGGTAGCTTTCAGCTGGGGCAGAACCCCAGAGGGCTGGGAGAGGCTGACAGAGACAGGCCATGCCCCAAACAGGGCACGGCAGGGAGGGACAACTGCCCAGCTCTGGAGAGTAATGTTTTCAAAGTGCCTTGTGCCAAGCATGATGGGACTTGGAGGATCTGAAGCACAGGGAAGAATGGGGAGAACCAATTAGATTAAGCCTTATCTTATGAGAAACAGAGTGCTCTAGTGGAGCATCAGAAAGCGGCGCTCAGGCATGGTGCCTCACGTACACATCTGGCAGGAGGGCAGTGTTGGTGTCTGAGCTCTGTGATTCCTCTGGGCGTGCTCTGGCTGCCTGCAGGGAGGGCAATGGGGCATCTTGTGCCTTCCCCCTGACTCCAACTGGGGGTTAACCAGCCCGGTGCCACCACACAACTGGCACTAAGGAGAGGCTCTCTCACACACCAGCACTCTGATCCTGAGGCTGCTGACAGCCCCCTGCATTTCTGTGCTACCTGCAAGCATCCCTGTGTGTAGCACACCTCTTTAACCCAGTTCTCTTGATGATGTGCATTAATGTTTTCATGATGCTTTTTTCACAAAATGCTACCTAAATGCTGTTTTTAAACCCATACATTTTAGATCTTAAAAATATAGGTGATCGATAAAGAGGCTTAGTTTACATTTGCTTTTGCAGATGATATGAGAGTGTAAAATATTTTTTTATCATTTTTCTCTTCTCTCCTCATTTTCAGGCCTGAGGCCCACCTTGTTCTGAGTACACAGCCATTTAAGGCGTTTGGATGCTCTGGTCCCATCAACTTGTATGAATTGTACAGACATTTCTGCTCACAGAATTGCAGAAGCTACCATAAATCTTTACATACCTGCCTCTGCCCTACAAGAAAATGCAGCGTGTTGGGGAATGAAAAGAGGATAACTGAATGAAGTAATTAACACAACCTAACTCTAGGCAGGTGAGTTGGCTTCAGTAGAATACCTGAATCCTTCTTCCCATTAACTGGCAGAAGAGTGGTCTGTGATCTCAGAATGAGCAAGGCTTGCTGGGACATATCCACGGACTTAGAGCGGGGCAGTGGATGATACTCCCAGTGGAGGTGAGCGGGAAGGAGAGGAGCTGCTCTAATGTGTGGCTGCACTGGCCAGTACCTGGGGGACCTGTCCAACTGCTAAAACTGCTGCTGATAGCAGTAATTACCTGCCAGTAACTCCCTCATCCCACATCCATGTAAATCTCATTGCAGCCATCATAGATACCTTCAATAAAGGTATCTGATGGCAAAGAGCACAAAATCTTCCCTTTCTTTGGTTTATTTTTACCTTGAGCACCATGAAATAGGAAGACCATTCAATGAATTTGCAGCAGGGAACAAACAAATTAAAAAGTCAGTAGGAAGCATTTAAAATACCTTATTTTTTTCAGCAGTCAGGTTTATAGATGTACCACTTTAAATGTAAGTCTCAGCTATTACTGAATCCTGTTGGAACTTGACAGGTACTTAAGGATACACAACAGGTGTTTACCAACTCCTTTTATCTTGGTTCAATACCAATTGTGTCTAAGAGCTCTAGAGGGGGTTTAGAGCTTTAATATCAATAACATCTGAGGAAAAGAGGAAAATCCAGATAAAAATTATGGGTTTTTATTTTTTTTTTGTCTCAAAGTTTATCTATCAGAATACTTTTGGACATAAAGTGTCATAAGAGAAGTCATCATGGCTTTTCTCTTGCCAGCATAGCCCCTTCCCCTCTCTTCCCACACAGTCCCATGATAAGCAGCCTGGGGCCATAGTCTCCCTGATACAGCTGCAGACGAAATATCATGTATTGCTTTGGCTTTGCTCTAGACCAGCTCTTGTTCTTGCTAGAAGTATATTTTTTCACTTCCGTGCAGCAGAAGCTCAGGAAAGTGCCTGTATATTCCTGTTTGTCATGAACATTTTGCACAGCCTTTGTACATGACATTTAAAAACCTGTACAAAACCTAATTCACAGAATCACAGAATAGGCTGAGTTGGAAGGGATGAACAAGGATCATTGAGTCCCCCTCCTGGCCCTGCACAGCCCCATCCCCAGGAGTCACAAACCTGTCCAGTGTGGGTGAAAGAGGTAGCCTCTACAGCGTTGTAAGCCTTTCCTATCCAGTATTCTTTTGCCTACATAGCCACTTCCCCAATTCCAACCACTTTCACTAACATTCAGCTCTATTTGCAAACTTAAAGAGGACTAAAAATACCCTGACAGGCCTCAGATTTGAATGTTAAAACCATGAACCCTTAACCCATGTCTGCTGCATGCAAAGGACTCTATTGGGCATTATGGCAAGGAGGAAGCAAATGGATTGTCCAGAGAGGTTGTGGGGTCTCCCTCACTGGACATATTTAAGAACCATCTGGACTCAGTCCTGTGCCACGTGCTCTGGGATGATCCTGCTTGAGCAGGGAGGTTGGACCAGATGACAAACTGTGGTCCCTTCCAACTTTACCCACTCTGTGAGTCTGCGATTTTGTACACAGTGTGTGTCCTGCTCTGTTTTCATCCTTGCTTTAGTTCCTGTTTTAACTTTGCAGAGCTCCACAGGCACTTTCCAGCTTGCCAGAGTGATGGCAGGGCATGGAAGGGACCAACAGCAAGGAGGTTTTAACCAGCAGTGTAGCTGTGACAAAATTCCAGAAGCTGGCAGAGCTTATTCTGGAGCAGCAGAACACATGCAGGCTGTGTTGCAATCTTTCCCAAATCCTCTGCATTTCCCAGCTTGCCAAGTTGTCTATCTGAGCAGCATGGGCTGCCAGGCAGGACATGCAGTGGGGTCTATTTCTGTGCAGATGTCTGAACCCCCACAGGACTGTAAGGGGGGTGTCCAGACTGCTTTTAAAATAATAAGGAAGAACTAAAATGACAAATTAAGTCATACATCAGCCAAGTAAGCACAGTTGGCTAGGGTTCAAGAGTCAGAGAAAAGGATACCAAGGTATTCTCAAATTAGTACCTAGCAATTAATCTCATAAATACAATTCTGTAGCTGTGACAAACATTTTGAGCAAACCTTTCCTTTGTAGAGCTTGATGTGAAATTACAGAGTTCTATGGCATTTTACTGCTTACACTTACTTAAAGCTACAGTTTGCCATGATAAGTGGAAGTCAAGGAGAGATGCCGCAACCTGTTTAACATTTCCTCCAAAGCAGCTGTCACAGAGAAATTAAAGTATCTGTGAACCTTACACAGGAATTTATGTTTGCTTAGCCAAGAGATATTCAAATTAAAAGCAAGCTCCTGTATCTGACTGAGCAAAGTCTTTGTGTCCATGAGCCAGCACCGCTCACAGCTGATGAGAGCTGATTCCCAGTCTGAGCTGGAGGGAGCGGCTGCGGAGGCAGCCTGGAAATCCTTTTGCTCTTCACATGCTGCTTTCAGTCAGGCACCTATTCAGTGCTTTCAGAGCAGGCCCTGCTTTCCAGAATTTCTCAGGAGGTGCTAGAACGAGTTGCTTTTCTTATTTAAAAAGTGAGATGCGCAGGAGTAGCAGTAGGCAAAGAGGGCATTCCATGGAAACCTGGCTGTCCAGTGAGGAGCACAACTGGCTGAGTAAAAACTGAGCTCAGTATTCATAGAATAACAGTAACACAAACTTACGCTTTTATCTCAAAGCTTTCAGAGCACAGACTGAATTACAGCTTTTATAGACTGACACTACCAGAAGTGAATTCTCTCCTTTATTTGCCTTTTTGCTAAAAAATTAACTATCTGCTTTTTCAGCCTCTGCTCCAGACAATCAGGTGAGGTATTTAAGCCTGTATTCTTTGTGATTCTTCATCAAGGGCTAAAATCTCTGTAGGTGGTTTTGTATGCACCATCACCGGGAATAACAAAAATGAAAAGAAATTATTTCTTTCTGATATTTATTTGTGCTAACAGAAATTATGATTGCAAAATTATGTGCAAAAATGCAATATTTAAAATTGCAGATTTAAGCTAAGGTGTGATTTTAAATGATAATGTGACTGTATCTTTATAGATGTTAGTTGTGAAATCCATGCTAATTCTATACTGATATACAGCTAGCACTACAAAACTTCATCAGATATCATGCTAATGTGACTATTTCTGTGTTTGCCCTTCTGTTTAGAACAGCAATCAACTTTTTTTCTTGTACCTAGATGTTGTAAATTATACATGTGAGCATGTATTTTTTAAAAAAATTATGTGGTTTTAAATTTATTGATAATTATATCAATTTTTTTTTGCTAGAAGTGAAAGTGGCTGGATGTCAACTACTGACTGCAGTAATATAATTATCTTTGCATATTTATTTTGTGGATAGCAAAATCCTTTTCAACATTTAGTCTGAAAGAATTGTCTGATTGGTAGCAGTATTGAAATCCATGCCTATATCCTTATTTAATGTCTTTGATGTAAGGGATTGCATTCTTACTGGAATTTTATTTAGAAGTTTATCCAGAATGTAACAGAAGAGGTGCTGCTTTCGCATCTGGCTTAGGGAGCTATGCTGCTTCCTTTCTGAAATGATGAGATTTCAGAAGCTTCAGTGAGGGTAGATTGTGCAGCTGAGAAAGGTCAGGTGTATATATAACACACTTTGGTTCAAATTATCGCGTGACCTCTCTGAGTTCAGAGTAAAGGATATATCTAAGAAGCTCCGATGTGTTGTAAAAGGGTTTGTGATGCTCCTGTGGAAATGAATGACACAAGTCAAATGATAAAGCTCTTACTAGCATGCCTTCAAAAACAATTATCCAACAAAATGGACTGATTCTACTTCAGGAGCTGCTGCAGTACCTCCCAGCTACACCGTGAAGTCTTGGATCAGTCACTTTGGAAGCTGACAATTTTTTCTTGTTCGTTTTTTTAGAAAGGTGTTCTGAAAATAAATAAATCACGCACACACCCCTCAGATCTGAGCATTGTCACCATGGAAAAAAACCCATTATTTCAAGAATGTGAGAAGATAAATTGTTCTTTCAACAGTGCTGCCTGTGTTTATTTATTTCTCTGCTATGTGTGTGTACACTTGTTTCTTTTGCTACAAATTGCAGTAAAATTTGAAAATGATCTTTCAGTATTTTGTTATCTCTTCTTCAGACAGAATTGTTTCTTTGCTCTTTTGTTCTTTTCAGTGAGAGTTTGTTTTCTTGTGATTCTTTCATTACTACTGGGATACATTGATACAGCAAACACCAGTGAGTTGGCTCAGCCAAAGTGATTTGTACTCCTGAATTCATTAATTTGGGAGCTGAATCTTGGAAATTTGAATTCTAACAAACTATGTAAGAGCAACTGGTTTAGAGGGAATTCCTTCTTCACCTACCCAGAGTAATTCTGGTTTCATTCTGTCACTTCATGTGGTTTGTACATTCGTTTATAAAAAATATTGTGAAATCGTTCAGAGAAATGTACTACTGATAAATGTAGAATAGTTTTTGTTCAAAAGAAACATTTTGTAATTCTTGGATGCATGCTACTGTGGGGATTAATTTGTAATGGATTTTTGTTGTTACTATAATAAAATACTAAGCAAGATAATTATACTGCAATTTAAATTTCTTTAACAACCACTTGAATACACATCTTTTGTCTTGCTGTCCTTGGCAATGGACAGAAAATGTAGCAACATCCTTTGTCATCTGTAGGGGAATGAGAGCCCGAAAAATGCAATCTTTTTTTCCTGAAGGAAGAGCAGTGTGTCAGTAGTCTAGCAGTAGTTACAGTGCTTAAATGGGAGGGCATTTGTTGCTGTTGCGAACGGCGAGAAATGACACAGTCCAAGTTCAGGAAAAGAATGGCATGAGCCCTTTATTCCTCTACAGAGCCATTTTTATACCCCAGTTCGCTAGCATGACATAAAATCATTGGTCACTGATCATCCACCTCTCATAGCAGTTGGCTAGAACCCACAACACCCACTGAAAAATATTTTTTCCAATGCGTCCCATAACAATTCTGCAAAACAGAACCCAGGTGCACAGATAGTTTACAAAACCCTCCTCGCTGTTTTCATCTAGTCTGCGTGTGAAAGAAATGTTCTCACAGAATATTGAGAAAAAGCTGAAGAATTTCTCTGCTTCTAGCTTTCTAGCATCCACAGGGATTCATGTGAATCCTTGTCCCTGGTGCAAGGATTATTTATGCATTTTACATTTGACAGCATTAAACAAAATAAACAAACAAATAAAAAAGGAGCCAAACTCCCACATCTCGGGAGTAGGGGCAGAGACCAGAAGCCACTTTGTTCTTTGGTCACTACAGTCAGCATAGCTGGTTCCTGTACTCTGTGGGTACTGCTTGGCTTTCCTGGTGATGTCAGCCACTTGTGCTTGAACCCACCCTCAAGAGCATGAGTGGAATTACTTGATCTGCTCTGATTTTCCTCAAGGTAATGCACAGTCTCCTGAGGATCAGATACACGCAAAGGCTGAACTCTCTAGAGCTAGACTTAAGCCAAATTCATGCCTCTCATTTCTTAGGTGAATGCTCTACCACTAGTCCCAAAGACAAAGGGCTCAATCTCCAGTCAGATCTTTCTGACTTTTGTGAGTCCCAGGTAGTAGGTTTCTTAATCTTTTTGTTTGTACCCAACTCAAGTTGTCTGCATGGGGTGGATAACCCCATACACTGGTAGGTGGTGGGGGCTGACCTCAGAGCAGTGCTGGGGACATAAGGCACTGTGGATCAACAGATTGACCACAAGGCAGCAAAAACCCCTTGCAGCAAAGAGGGCCTGGAACCTCATGGGCTATACTAGACAGAACGTTGTCAGCCGGCCAAGGAAGGTGCTCCTTCCCCTCTGCTCAGCCCTGGGACATCTGGGATACATCTGGGATACATCTGGGGTACTGTGCTGGGGCCTCTCGGTGCCTGAGAGACAGGGACATACTGGGGTGGGTCCAGTGCAGGTCCACAGAGGTGATGAAGGAACTGCAGAATCTGACATGAGAAGAGGCTGGGAGAGTTGGGGTTGTTCAGCCTGGAGAAGAGCAGGTTCATGGAATCTTACCAGCATGCATAAATACTTGATAGAGAGAAGCTCCAAGGTTTTTTCAGTGATGCTCAGTGACAGGGCAAGAGCAATGGGCACAAACTGAAATACAGCAAATTTCACTTAAACATTAGAAAAAAACCTTTTATTCTGAGTGTGGTTAAACACTGGAGTAGATGTCCCAGACACGATACCAAGTCACACTTAAGTTCCTCCATACAAACTTCACTCTTTCAGCTTTCCCGAACAGTTCTAGATTGTATCAACTGAGTGTTTATTTTCTACCACTAAGATGAGCTATTTGTTTTGTGAAGATGCATAATTGTCCTATTCCTCCTGCATTTCTCTGTCTTCTACTGCAAGTGAAATTGTTAATTTTTCTGCTTGTTTTGAGAGTTTTCATGAAGTTTATAACATATGTGCTCTTATTGATGGTTTGCTGTATAGATCTAAGCAGAGCACTGCAGTGGGCACATCCTGATCTCAGCCAAGGCTGCTGGGCTGCTAGTGGGGAGGAAATGCTCATGGGGCAGGGCACCGGTGTCTGGCAGAGCATCAGCCCAGTGCAGGGTCCAGAGGGCCTCAGCATCCTTCAGCCACGTGGAACTCCAAGTCTTAGCCTCCACCTCGCTGAACGTCCCTCCTGAAATACACGTGCTCACACTTACCACTGGATGCTGTTTCCAAAAGCAACACTGTGATATAATACAACACCCAACACTCTACAGAAATGCACCAGGGCAGCACTGACAAACACGTGTTACACCTGCCACGTGGATCATTCCTCTTTCATCAGAACTCCTCAAGCCTCTTCAGGATTATGCTGCTGTTTGGAGTCTCTCTCACCACTTGATTTCAGTGGAGAAAAATTAAGGGAAAACAAAGCTGCACCTGTGCTGAGAGAGCTGTAGCCTGAGTGCATGGTATTCCATCAGACAGTGAGGTATTTCTGCCCTGCAAACATTTTGGATCCAAACGTTTTCTCCTTGGCAGAAGAGAAGAGCCCTTGGTCTGCCAAGGCCAAAGCATGGGACAAAAAACAGAGTACAAGAAACCATGAAAAATAATAACAATCTCATATGATAAACTTCTATTTTGTGTAGAATAGATGAATGCTCCTTGTCATTGTTAACAACCATTTATATCCTATAGCTTGGATATATACAAATGGGGAATAATGAAAATAAGATTATAATAATAGACTTTCACCCAACAGCTTCACTTAACTCATAGGTTCTAATAAAATGAAGAACAGAAAACAGGTAGTGTCTAAAATAAGTGGCATCCATCCAACATGTACATTTTTTGAGGTAAGAGATATCTTTATCTGTGATGGGCATACCCTGAGTTTTTTATTAATTTCAGAATGTATTTATGCAAGTCCACTGCCAGCTCCACAGCAGAAAGAGGCCCAGTAACAATGGATCAAATCCCTGTTGATCACCGTAGTGGGTTTGATGTGAATTGACAGACAGCCTGTTAAACCAATCATGCATCTCTCAATTTCACATACTTAAACCCTGTGGGAAGGTGGGATTTTTGGGGTTTTTCTGTTCCAGCTGGGTGCTGGGATGGGATGGAGGCAGGGACCTTGGAGCCCCAGGCCCCACCAGGCCCCACCGGGCCAGGCCAGGTGCCCCTGGTCCCTTTCTCCCCTTTTCCCAGCGCCGCAGATCAGACCCTGGGTCGCTGGGAGGGGGAACTCTGAGGGTGTCCGATGTGGCTCCCCAGGACTGGTGGATCCCTCTCTTTCCACGCGGTGCCAGCGGGAACCGGCGGAGCCTCCAGCCTGCAGCCAGCACACTTCATGCCGAGCTGAAGAGAACACCATACAGCCGGCAGCGCAGGGGGAGCGGGAATCCTCTGCACCGTAGAGCCTGAAGGGTAACACTCTTCAACATGGTGGCTTCAGAGCCAGAGAGAGAGAGGAAACGATGTCACGTGAGACGGAGTTAAAATGGCTCCAGGAGAGAAAAAGGGCGGTGCCGCGTTTCTTGCGCGCAGCTTAAAAATCTTCTTGCGTTGCCGTGGTATGGAACTGTAGTATCACAAACTGTTTGTCTCTTTAATCAATTTGAAGCACATGGGGGGATGAACAAGTTATGTGTGGCCTGTAAAGGTTGTGAAGAATGCCCATGCCAGGCTATATATATGAAAGAAGGGAGAGGCTTTTAAAACCTGGTGGCGAAGAAAGCCTTTGTGTTCCAGCCAAAATTACTCATCCTTAAAAAGATTAATAACCCCATGTGATGGCCCATGTTTTACAGTTGAAAGAACTGTGAAAGGGTTCATGGAAGAGATGTTTTGCACCACAGCAGATTCTGCAGACGGTGGCAGTTTGGAAACCACATAAAGCAGAGGAGGACCTTTTTTTCCCCTTTTCAAGAACTGCAGCACTGATTGAAAGAGGGGAGAAAAGTGGGAGAAGAAAAGGGTTCTAAAAGTTTGTTCTGATCGGCTTTTTTCCTTTCTTTCTTTTAGGTCTCTTAATAAACTTCTTTATGTTCTTTAAGGTGTGTGCCTGCTTTGCTTTCCCCTAATGCTTATCTCACAGAAAGAAAATCAGTGAGTAATGCATAATTTGACCTAAAACCACTACAATCACAAACAGATTTTTCTTTCAAGTTCTAGATGACAACTGTATGAAAGAAAACAAGTAATAACATGATTATTCAGCTCCCAGTGTCTGCGGAAAGTACAGACAGCAAATTGGGATAACCATGTCTCTTATGCCACTGATTTATATCTGAAATACAGCAAAGCACATTTAGAAGGAAATTATGGAAAGATCTAGGGTATTTTGAAAGGCAGGCTGTACTGTGTTCAGGCAGACATTGTCATTCAGTCATTCAGAAATTACAAAGAGTTGATATGTTATTTAGCACAAAGGACATACATTTAGGAAGCAAATAGGAAATGACAGCTCTGATGGGAGGAAGCCTCTTCAAAAATTGGCTCTTTATAATGTAAACATGACATTTAAAAATGTGATACTGTATCCTACCCTGTTTATGCAGAACAATTACAAGAGCAAGCAAGGCTCTGAGAGGATACAGTGGATGTGTGGGAGAGGCAGATGGCCATGTCTACTGCAATGAGAACAGGTTTAGTCTCATTTTTTAGAGATCGTGTCTAGTAACGAGTTGCACATCAAAGAAACTTCAAAAGCTGTTGCTGTTACACTAAAATAACGTGTGACAAGACGCTTGAAAGAGACTGTTGTGTCTGATGTACTAGAAAACATAAGGGACCATGGACTACGCTCACATAATAAGACTGCATTTTTCTGAATTACAAACTCTAGTTTCTTTTCCCCAGTGCTACGACATTCTGGAGTGTCAGGCTGAAGTTCAGTAGGCTACTTCTATTTTGATGTCTTAAAAAAAAAAAATTTGGTGCTAAGGAATATTATTCTGCAGGTAATAATTGCCTATAGTGAATAGTAGTGAATGAAGCAGCAGTAGCTCAGTCTGGGCACTGTCCCGCTCCCACCGACACTGTCAAGCTGCCCCCAGCAAAGTGACACTCTCACAGGGAAGGGATGGGAGATAGCCTGGCCTGGCAGTGTTCCAAATAAGCACTTTGGGTGTTGCCACCCTCTTCGTGAGGGTAAAGGAATTTATACAGTACAGACCATGTGGTGCCTGTTGGGGCTGAAGCTGGCAAAGAGATAGTGGTCTAGTTCGAGTGTTAGCATAGGCACAGCCACTCTACCTCATGGGAACTAAATTACTTTGCTATCCTTTATTTATGACTTCTCTTCTCCAAAGGTTTCTACTCAGTCTCCATAATGAAGTTAGAGCAGTTTTGTTCTGTGCCAGCAGTTTCATCCTTCACATCCAGATCTGAAACTGACTTGTGCACTGGAAGGAGTGTCTCCCTGTCTGGAATGATAGTAGATGGACTAATAAAAGATACTATTTCTCCGAAAAGGTATTATTCTTCTATTATAAACAAGAATAAGAAAAGAAACTTTACTCTAATATGGAATTATGTTTCTCACAGAAAAAGTGTTTTGTAGTGTTTGCAGATTGTGGTGTTGTTCACCAGAGGCTAATGAGAGGACAAGAGAAATGAGTATTACAATGCAAAGAAAGACCAACTGGACATTGTTAAAAAACAGAATAGAAGGGGTAAATGCCATCTAATTACAGCACTAAATAATTACCGTTTTGTAAGTGTCTTTCTCAAAGATTTGTGCTGAAGTGCTATTAAAATTCTTTCTACCACCAAATTCATCAAACACAAATACACTCTTGGTGACCTCTGTGTGCTTAAAAGCTTTGCAGGATAGCTTTGGCTAACTAATTACAACTTCATTTTTAAATAAGGAAGCACTCTTATTCCAGTGAGATAAATCCCCTTCCCTTTCCACCCCGTAGGTCAAGGCTCACAACTCCCGCTTCTGCCTCTGGCACTAAAAGCCTGCCACTGGTGCCCTGTTTTGTGCCAAGGAGTGCACAGCACAGCTCCACCCTGACCATGCACATCAGCTCTGGACACCACAGCCCCTTCCTGAGAGCCCTCACTGCACAAGGAAGCATCACCACTGCCCGCACAGAGACAGCAGGGAGCGTATCCCCCTTCCTCCCACTCTCCCATACAAGGATGCAAACAATAGATGAACTCTGTCTTTTGTTAAAATGTAAGACTAAATCTGAATGGGGGTGGTGGTGTATTTTCTACCCTTACCCCAGTAACAAGACATGGTAAACTTTTCAAGCCTGATGGAATCTTAGTCCTAAACAGTAGTCTCATTCTGGGGACAACTATCATAGTAAGAGAAGATGCTGGAATGGATTTTCTTTTCCCACATAGTGAAACTGTTTAAAGCCAGATTTTTCTGATTATGGTTTCAGCAAAATAGCTGGACTTCTGTCAGTATTTCAGAAATCTAATCTCTAAGACTGTGCCAGAAGCAGCAAGTCTACATGAGCATATCAAAAGCACAGTGGGAAATAAAAGACTGCATTGAAAAATATCTCAAATGGGAAACAAATTCTTTTAATTCTTTCTATTTCAATACTCAAAAGACACTCTTTGAAGGGATATCCTCAGTAAACCCAAGTGAACACCGTGGATATGTAGGACAGCTGCTGTCAGCAAGGCAGCTAAATGAAAATTTAGAATGTATATCTCATGAGGCTAACCATTAAAACCTGTGTTTATTAACAGTGGGTGTAATCCACATACATTGACATCAGTAAGAGGAATGAAAAACAAGTAATCTCTGAGCTCTGCAGCAGGGATTCAATCTCCAGACTTCTGAGTGAAGATATTTTTCCATCTAGTCTGTTCAGAAGGATTTATTTTTAATTTTTCTCCCAAGGGATACTATCTCATGCATCCTTTCCCTTTTTCTCTAGGCCATTTATTATCCCTAATTGTGCTGTTCATGCTGCAAATCTCATTTGATGATTCGTGGCTGGGAGGGAGTCAAAGTTTGATTTCTGACTTTAGTTGGTTTCCTTTGTTCAGTAAGACAAAACATTGAAACTCTTGGGACACATTAAAACTAGTACAACTCCCCACAAACCAAGTGTCCTTTTTGCTCTCCAGAACATCCTCTTTGTGGAGCTGCTGTTTTAAGAGACTAACTTTGTACAAGGCTTACACCTGACAGGTACATGTCTCTGATGAATCGTATGCCTCAGTTTCATGAAAGATGCTACCCTCTGAATTCTGGCATCAGTGAGGACATTGCATGGGCATTATCCTGCAGTCAGTGCTCTCCACCATAATGGTTGTAGGAATCTGTAGCGGGTTGAATTGGGTTCCCCGTACGGGCCACCAATTCGTGTAGCAGTTTAAGAGTTAACTATGGGCATTAGCCCTCCCCGATGTCCTTGCAGTGAGATAAACAGGTAGGAGGCAAAGCAAAGCAGGCACACAACTTGAAAAGAAAAGGAAAAAAAAGTTTAATCAACACCCAGATGGCCAAGAACAGTACAAACTTTCAGAGCTTACCCCCCCGTTTTTTCCCTTTCCCCAAAATCAGGATCACAGTCCTAGGAAAGGGGGAAAAAGGGGTTTCCCCTTTCTCGCGTGGGTTTCCAAACTGCCACTTTTTGCAGATTTGTTTACAATTAAACATTCTCTGCTACAGTGTAACACATCTCTTTTCATGAGCCCTCGCAGCCCTTGTGACTGCTAATACAACAGGCTTTTACATGGGTTTTTTAAGGATGAAACATTTTCCCTTTCGGCTTGAACGTAAGGGTTTCCTCTGCCACCAGGTTTTGAAAGCCATCCCCTGCTTTCATATATATCCTGGCATTCGGCACTCTTGCCCCTCTTTACAAGCCATTTGATGAAAATGCCCATTCCCCCCATTTAACATGAACTGAAGAGACGTAACAGTTTGTAATATTAATAGTTCATCCCACAGCAAGGCAGGGAAATGTTTAAGCTTTCCCGCACGGGTCACACACCCACAGCGCTGCCGCAGCAGCTCTGTCTCACGTGACTCCGCCTTCTCCTTCTCCCTGGCTCTGAAGCCGCCATGTTCAGGGTGTTTCCCTGCCTCTCTGCAGGGTTTTCCTCTTGCCGCGCTGCACCGTGTAGAGAGAGGGTGTCTCTCCTGTTCGCCGCGAAGTTTACTGGCTGTTCGGAGGCTCTATCTCGGACGACCTCAGCCCTGGAGCCCGCAGCCATCCCCACAGCTCGGGAGAACAGGTCCCCTCCTATAAATCTGAGTCCATGCTGCAGCAAGGAGATCCCCAGGGGGCAGAAGGCAGGAGCCCTGTCCCCAGCCGCGCAGGCCGGGGGAAGGGGGGCCACCCCTCCGTCTCTGCCGTCCCCGCACTGAGCCGGAACGGAAGCCCGGGAGCCCCCCCGAACTTTGCCCCCCTCCTCACCGGGAGGAGGAGGGGAGGAGGCAGGAGGCAGGGGCGCCCCATCACCAGGCCCACAGGCTCCAGGAACGGGGCCCACCCCTCTCCATTTCACTCCCGGCCCTGCACCCACCTGGGCTCGGAAAACTGCAGCTCCTAAAACTCCTGCCTTCCGTGGGGGTTAAATATGTAAAATTTCGAGAAGCGCATTGGGTAAGAGGGCTGTCTGTCAAGTTTTGACTAACCCATGACAGAATCAGTGAGTCTTTATGGGAATGCCCATGCAGAAGTGTCTTTGAGCATTTATTTCCATGAGTGCTGCTCTGATGTTTTGTAATCTGGTTATCACAGTCTCTGGGAAGCTCATGGTTTTGGCTGCACTTATTGCCACAGCACAGGCAGAGAGGGGCTGAGACAGCTCCCATGATGAAGGCATAACACATTTATAAACACAAAATCACAGAATAAGCTGAGGAAAGGAACCCACAAGGGTTCCCTTGTGGGAAGGAACCCACAAGGATCATCGAGTTGAACTCCTGGTCCTGCACAGGACTATCCCCAAGAGCCAAGCCATGTGTCCAAGAGCATTGTCCAAACTCTTCTTGAACTCTGTCAGGCTTGGTGCTGTGACCACTTCCCTGGGGAGCCCAGCCACCCTCTGGATGAAGATCCTTTTTCTAATACCCAACCTAAACCTTCCCTGACACAGCTTCAGGCCATTCCTTCCGGTCCCGTCATTGGTCACCACAGACAAGGGATCAGTGCCTGCCCCTCCTCTTCCCCTCACAAGAAGTTATAACTGCAATGAGGTCTCCCCTCAGTCTCCTCCAGGCTGAACAGACCAAGTGATCTCATCTACTCCTCACATGGCTTCCCCTCAAGGCCCTTCACCATCTTTGTGGCCCTCCTTTGGACACTCTCTAATAGTTTAATACCTTTCTTACATTGTGGCACCCAGAACTGCCCCCAGCACTCAAGGTGAGGCAGCCCCAGTGCAGAGCAGAGCAGGACAATCCCCTCCCTTGCCCGGCTGGTGATGCTGTGCCTGATGCCCCCCTGCACAGGGTTGGCCCTCCTGGCTGCCAGGCACAGACCCACAGGCAGCTTCCTGCATCCATCCTCAGCCCAAATTGGATCAGCCACAGGAGGGCTGCAGGGGCCAGGCTGCCCACGACCCTCAGACC
The DNA here is from genome assembly GCA_026261815.1 of Monarcha castaneiventris obscurior. Taxonomy (NCBI): domain Eukaryota; kingdom Metazoa; phylum Chordata; class Aves; order Passeriformes; family Monarchidae; genus Monarcha; species Monarcha castaneiventris. The sequence goes on from JAMPIT010000379.1 coordinate 30,913,612, forward strand.
TGTGCTGCAGGGCAGAGTCTGCTGCTGAGGCATTGACACGGGTCCCCACAGTGGGGTAAGTGAGGGGAGCCCTGTTGTGCAAAGATACTGAAGAAAACAACTTCTTGGAGAATTTTCCTGGTACCAGACGGGGCAGTTGTATTGGAACACAAATTCTTCTTGCAGTTAAAATTTCCAATCTTCTTAATGTCTTTGAATTGTTTCCAACAGAAAATTTCTCCCAATTTGCTTATTCATTTTCAGGAAAGTTTCCACTACTTAGAGCAGCTGTATAGAGCATTTCTTTATGTCCTCGGTTCTATTTAACTTATTTTTTTTCAGTTGCTTCATTGTTGTTTCCCGAATAATGTGTCTGGAATAGGCTAATGTATGAATTGCAAAATGTGTGGCTAAGCAGCAGTTACTTTGCACTACCAGGGACTGTGTCTTTATGAGGTTTGAGTACTTAAAGTTTGCAAAGTTCCTTTGGGAAAGAATTAATAGAAGTAATGTTCAGATCCACCTGCTTATTTTCCCCAGGTAGCTCTGTAAAAGAAAAACAAGTTCTGAGGGGAAAAGGGGAAATTTTCCCTTTAATTAAATCATAAACCACTGTAAAGTTTGAAGTGGTGTGTTACTGTGACATCTCTTAACAGAATGACTAAGGGGTTCAAAACCAAATTTTTGTGATATGAAGAGAGACTTTCATATGAATCATTCCCTGTCAGCATGACTAGAAGCTGTACCAAGCTAATCCATCATTGCTCCAACCTTCAGAATGTCATTTTTCATAGTCCCTCCTTTGAGGAAATTAAATGATAATTAATTAGAATTAACTGAAAATTACAGTCATATTTTACTGATCAGGAATGGAAGAACAAGACAAAAACACCTTCTGCTTCTTCATCTGTTACCATCAATCCCATCAATAAATAGAAATAGATCAAAAATTGGCTTGAACTTTTTTTCAAGTTGCTTGAAATATAGAGTATTAATTACTTGTGCATAGAGTAATTACTCCTACTGTTGATCCAGCTGGTAGTAGAAATGAAAGAAAGAAGTGAAAAGCTTGTGTAGCACAGCATTTGCCTTTCAGGATGAGTAGTTTCAGAATTGCAGTGTTGGACTGAGGGAAACAACAAGATTGCACTACGCTGTATCTCCTTTAATAATGCCACATGAAATTGGAGGATAAAGCTTGGTAAGAAATATTTTTTAATCTGAATTTTATATCAAGAGCATGGTTCAGAACTTGCAAATTGAGGAGACGAGTCTCTGGACATCACTCCCCAAGGCCTTCAAGACACCAGAGTCCATCACAACATGTGACCCTTCCGGCTCCTTCTCTCTCCCTTCAGCAGGCGCTGCTTCCTGAATAAATCAGCATGAGGACTGGTCAAGGAGTACCCTTGCTTATATACAGGCTAGTTGTTTTCAAAGAAAATATTTGCTAAGATTCCTGTAAATATAATCTTTCTCTATTAAAACAAAACTATTTCTAAATGGATAAGTAATCAAAGCTGCAAAATGCTTATGTTTGGGTGGCTAATCAGAGCTGCAGACTGCCTCATTGCTTAGAGCTAGACATGCTTTCATGTTCAGCCGAATAATTAAAGTGGGACGTTTTCCTGTGCAAAATGAGATACTCAAGGCCTAATTTGCAAAACATTTTAGTATTAGCAGCTTGAATCCTGTGTCAAGCTAGAGAGGAAGAACTAAAGAGCCCTCTTAAGTATCTAGGCTTTGAATAAGGATTTGCTTTTTGCCAGTGGAAATTCAGCTTTTCAAAGTAATCAAAGTTGGGGGAAGATGTCTCTTAAACAGCAGCTGTCTCAGAGATTCCATCTGTTTCAGCTAGGAAAGCTTAAAAATAACTCCACACAATTAGATTCACCTGCTTCAGTCACAGTAAATATTAGAGGAATGGAGGACTTGGTAATTTTTGTCACCAATGCCTGGTACTTGTGGGTGTGCTTTTCACTTCCAAGCACTTCAGACACAAATCAGGGTCACCAGGGAGGGTGGATGTGCATGGGGAAGGGGACCTTCAGAGCAGTTCAGTGCATCACCCCAGACCTGGAGGAGACAGCAGACAACACACAGATATGAAGTGACAGAAAACAGATATGGGCATGCAGGGATGGGAAAAAACCCAACAAACCATCAACAGGCACCTGGGTCGGGACCTGAAAAGGCAGAAGTTTAATTAATTTCAGACCCAGATAATTAGCTAGACTTTTAGCTGTGATTATTTGGAGTGTAATTTGCGATGTCTTCCTGTCATCACTGTTGAAAGTGAGCTTGAACAAACCCACTCCCTCTCTAAGAAAATAGAGGCAAGCTGTCTAAATGAGCATGGAGTACTTTGGTGCTGCAGGTCCTCTTCCTACGTTTAGCCAAGTACTAACTAAAGCAGAAATACTCTTGTTTTCCAGTCCTAATCTCATCTGAAAATCCTCTTGCATTTCAGATGTGCCAGCACAGACGAAGGGGGCACAGAATTCTGCCTGTATGGTGGTGCTTCTGCCCATGTAAATGATCCCCCTCTCTGTGCTCAATGTCACAGAGCACCTGCAGGTCCCTGTCCAGCCACATTCGCTCCCAAGCCTGTGCCAACAACAAATGGTGCCTTTCATGCAGGGAGGTCCCACTCCTGGACTACACGGGGCCTCAGGATATCATATCAAATGTTAAGTTTCTAAAATTTCCACAGACAGCCTGATTGTCAAGGCCAGTTTTAGCTAATCTTCACCACCATCCTGTGTGAAGCTCTCCTTCAGGTCCACACTGTCCAGCAGTCTGGTGTCCTTTCCATCCTCATGCACTTCCATGCTGTCTCTGCAGTTCAGCCAGACTCCAGACTGGACACAGATTGCACCTATGTGTATTCAAGTATTTAGGTAATGATATGCACACTCTTTGGAGAAAATTGTTCCACACTTACTAAGAATAAAGAAGTCAATCCTGTTTCACAGAAATTTCTGAGGAATTTCTGGACACTGGTGTGAAAAAAAGTAGCTCTGACTAAAGATGTCAGAGCTTTGCCTCAGCTGTGGCATTACCAGGGTTTCTTTCCCCTTCCTAGTATCTTATTTTAGTAAAACTTATAGAAAACATACTTCGTAGAGTTCTTCATGTCACTGTTGAACTGGGTACAAATCAATCAACATATAAAATCAAGCAAAAAACTAAACTAATTTTTCATTTAGTAAGAATGTATGCTTTTAATTTAGTTGAGAGCATAATCAAGCTGAGAGCATTCTTTACACTTTCTGAAAAAATATATATCTTCCAAAAATTCAGTGAGTAACAATTGTAAATGGCACTTGAATGCCATGGCATAACAAAGGATCAAAGATTTCTGTCATAGAGAATGAGTGGCTGGTGTGCAACACACTAGACGTAGTCTTTTGTGGTGTCACTGAGCATACCACAGAAAACACATCAATTTTCTTTTTGGGATAAAAAGATGAAAAAAAGAGAGGATAAACCAGGTTGCCAAGATCCATTTTTTTGATGTAGCAAAAAACCCCAAAACACCTCCAAACCCTGTCAATTAGAGCCTCTCCAAGAGTAACAGAAAGAAAGATAATAGGTTTTATTCCTACAGAGGTGATACTTCTAGGACATAAAAGACCTCTTCTTTTTTGTGCTTCTCCTCAGGTTCAGACTGATCTTTTTTCCCTTCTCCCCTCAAGTCTTTCTAGTAGCCCTCTGCAGGTACAAACCTCCTCAGGCAGACAAAAAGCAGCCTCTCATGGGCTGTCTGGCTGCCCAAAAAGGCACATGAAAACCACAAAAACAATGTCTCAGTTTTGACTGTCTTCAATATTTTGTTCTGCTCTGGCAGCAGAAAAGGAAAATTCTCTCCTACCAGAGAACTATCCCTTGGAATGAATCCATACCTGGTGGTCTCTGAGCGAGGGTCTCAGAGGGCAGGACAGAACTGGGAGGAACTTCCCTGGCTCCACAGCAAATGGCAGCAGGGACAGGTCAGAATCCATGCAGGAAGAACCACATGCTGAAAAGGAGAGCTTTCCAGAATAACTGCATTTTCAGATTTCAAATAAAACACTAAAAAACCCCAAAGGTTCTAAATGTGCTGTTTAACTCCTCTCACAAAAAAACCCCTTTGCTGTGAGTTTCCAGGGCTTTCTAAGAGAATACCACCATCTCTTATCAGCTACTTAACTGAGGAGTGATCATAAAGAAGCACCTAAACCCCAACAGGAGAACCAGGTGGAATAAAAGTTCCTCAACCTCCATTCATAGCATAAATCTTAGCATATCTTCATTTATGGTGGACTTGGATATTCTCCACAAGAGCAACTTCTTCACTAAGAAATGTTTAATACTGTAAATCAAATGTCTTTTTAAATTTAATTTATTGAGAAAGCAGAAAGCTTTATCTCTCATGACATTTGTCAAACAGCCCTTCCTCTTTTTTTTCACATATGGCTACACAAATGAACTCCAGAACTCATCTGTTAGCTGTGCTGACCCATAGCCAGTTCCTTAGTTCTCCTTTGGCCTCATCCTAGAAAGACTTAGTGTGTCTGTAAGTAAGACTGAATCCTCTCCAGGAAGCAGAAACTCTAGCAGCTGCAAAGTGCCATGATCTGAGATATGACCCTGTGTTAGATGTGTCTGAGCCAGCATTGGCCAGGAAAAAGGCAACCCATGCATCCATTTCTTCAGCTGACTCACAAGCACTTACACGTTGCTCATCTCAGTCAATGACAGAGCAGACTGAAAACATCAAGATTTAGCATTTTCCATTGGGATCACTTTTTAATCCTGCATCAATAGCATTTGAGCCCAAGGGAAAATCCAGCCCAATTCAATTTAGCATGAGAGCTGTGGCTGAACAGGTGCCACCTGAGCCATCCCTGCCTGTGGGAATTGCTGAGGCTGACAGCTGGTCTGAAGGCCTCAGTCTCACAGAAGTTGACCTAAAAGCAGTCAGAATTTACCCGTGAGAAACTGCAGCAACAATGAAAGCCACAGTGATAGCCAGAAGAATGATCAGCGAAGGAAGATGTTCTGGACACAAGGAGAAGATGTTCTTGTTATGGAGTATCAAGATTGTACAGGAAGAGACTTGCATATAATATGTAGCTAATTGCTTGTATAGCTTTTTGTATTGCTGTTTGAATGGTCATTGTTTTGTAGACAGCCTGTCATTGTTTTGCTACGTAGACAATCATGTGTCACAGTAGCTGTGAAGAGGTATAAGAATAATAGTAGAGAAGAATAAAGATCTTTTTGTGGCTTTGGATCACTATACGTGTGGTGTGTCCATCTCTACCGCCACATATGGTGACCCCTCGACGTGATTGAGGGGCTGATGCGATACTTGGAGCTACTGTGATCCAAAGAGCCTGCCTGGAGAGCAGGGAGCCTGCGTGGGAAGCAGGGGAGACGGAGCCCAGCGGAAAATAAGAGTACCGTGGAGAGCTACCAAGGACCAGTCTGCAAAAATTTTAAGGTAGGCCACTGGGAACAAACTATGGGAGCAAATATATCCCAAGAGGGAAAATCAATAGTTAATGTATTGACATCGATGTTAAAACGATGTGACATAAATTATGATAAATTAACATTGCAAAAACTGTTACTGTGGTGCAAAAATCAAGGATTCGAGGTTTCAAGCACCAATGCTTTTAGCGTACGGACATGGGAAGCAGTGGGACTGCAAATATTTGACCTTGCTTCTCTTGGAAATGATACTGCTCTGGAACTTATGATAACTTGGAGATAAGTTTTAAACATTTTGAAAGAATTAAAAAAGGAACAAGACACTGCAGAAGCTGGCACAGCAAAGAGAACAGAGACAGATAATGCTGGCCGGACTGAGGACATTGCAGCGGGGGGGGCGGGTGGACAGAACGCGGGTTGAAGCGGCAAAAAATGTATTTTTTCCAGTACCCAAGCTATGGAGGGCTTCGCTTTCTGCCGTTTCCAACCCTGCTTCTCGCTATGCTTCCCCTTCTCCAGTCCCCATAAATTCCTTTGATCTGCCTGTGCATCCGGGTGGGGGGAATGACAGTGATGGAAAGGGTGGGAATGAAATTGTACCCTCAACACCCCTGCCACCTCCTATTACTAATCCATTTGTACAAGGCACAAGTCAATTTGTACCAGTGACTCAGGGTGATAACCTGCCTTCTAAGGATACTCTAGCTCTGCAACCCAATCCTGTAGCTTCGGGCATGCGAGACCCTGCAGCTTTTTGGAGGGAAATGCGGCTTAAAGCCTTGGCTGTGGGAGATTGTGAAGCTGCAGAGCGGCTTGCTGCTATCCGACAATTGCCAGACTCAGAGGTGTCACATTCGCAAGAGCCTGTAGCCTCTGCTTTTCCGGTCATTAGAGGGAGAGGTCTGGGGCCTGATCAACATGTGCCATTTAACTGGCAGGTACTATCTGAGTTACGTCAGCTTGCTGTTAAGCATGGTTTGGGGTCCCCTGCTGTAACAAAGATGCTGAAATTTATAACAAGTGAGGAATTGACTCCTTTTGATTTAAAGCAGATTGCTAAATTGCTCTGTACACCAGTTCAGTACATGGTGTTTGAAAATGAATGGAGGAGTTCTTGTGAGGAGGTTGCTTTGAATAATATGCAACTGCCTTTAAATGATCCTCGATTTGGTGCAGGTTTGCCTCAACTATTGGGAGTACACCCAATAGAGGAGCCTCAGTTGCAGGCTCGGTTGCACCTTTCCTTTGATCCTGGAGCAGTCTCGTTGCCATGCCTTGCAAGCCCTGTTTAAGGTAGCAAATATGTCAGCTCCTGAAAAGAGTTATACTACTATTAAACAGAACCCTGACGAAACCTTTGTGACCTTTCTGGACCGCCTCCAGGAGGCGATGGAAAAACAGATTGTTGATAAGAATGTAAGGGAAACTTTACTTTTGCAGTTGGCATGGGACAATGCAAATGAGGAATGCAGAAAAGCCATTGATTTGCTACCTATTAAAAACCCCTCATTGCATGAAATGATTAGTGCATGTGCAAAAATAGGAACTACGTCGCATCAAATGGCTATGTTATCGGAGTCTGTTGCTACAGCTGTTGCTGCAGCTATCAAGGTAGCGCCTCACTGTTATAGCTGTGGGCGGCTGGGGCACATTAAATCTCAGTGCCCTCTAAAGACTCCTGGAATGGAGAGCAATAAGAAGGTAGTCCCTGGAGCAATTCTCTGTAACAGATGTGGCAAACCAGGACATTTTGCTAAACAATGTAAATCCAAATATCATGCTAATGGTCAGTTTTTGGGAAATTCGGTAAACTGGAAAAGGAGCGCTGTAAAGGGGAAGGGCGCTCCGACACAAATACTTCCCCAGGGAATGCTGCCAACTCAGGGCATGCTGCCACCACAGGCCTACTCAACCAACTCAGCGGGAGCACAAGGGGAGCCGCCGGTGTGGATGTTTCCACAGCAACAACAGTAACTTTGAACTCTTGTCAAGTACACAAAGTTCCTTTGAATGCTTGTGGGCCTTTAGGCCAGGGACTGAGCGCTTTACTTGTAGGCAGATCTAGTGTTACCCTTCAAGGAATTTTTGTGCATCCTGGAATTACTGATGCTGATTTTACAGGAAAAATTTGTGCTTTGGTTTCTACTCCTTCACCACCAGTTACCATTCCTGAAAAGACTTTTATTGCTCAACTTGTGCCTTTTAAGTCGTGTGTTCCCAGAACAGAACAACGGATCCGTGGAGATGGAGCCTTTGGATCCACTGGAACACCGCAGATCCTCTGGACCAAGGACATCTCTGGTCAGCAACCGCACATAACATGTACCCTCACTCTGCCTGGTGCCAGCCCATCGCAAATTCGACTTCGAGGTTTAATTGATACAGGTGCTGATGTCTCCATAGTCTCCTTTTCTGCATGGCCTCCTGCATGGCCTCTGACTCCTGTGGGGTCAGTCATTGCAGGGTTGGGAGGGACAACACAAAGTTACTTAAGCATACAACCTGTATTGATTAAAAATGAAGAAGGACAGACAGCCACTGTTTGGCCATATGTTGCCGCAGCACCATTGAACCTATGGAGACGGGATGTGCTTGCAGCCTTGGGGGTGAGGATTGGGACGGGTTTTTAACAGGGGCCACTGTGGAGAAGGGTGCAAAATACCCTACATTGCCTTTGCAATGGCTCACAGAACAAGTCATCTGGGAAAGCCAGTGGCCCCTATCAAAGGAGAAATTAGCTGCCCTTCATGAACTGGTTCAAGAACAATTACAGCAAGAGCACATTGAGCCATCTATTAGCCCTTGGAACACACCCGTTTTTGTAATTAAGAAAAGGTGAGGGAAATGGAGGTTGATACATGATCTCAGAAAGATCAATGCAGTAATGGAAAGCATGGAGGCATTGCAACCTGGAATGCCCTCCCCCACAATGATACCTATGGGGTGGGACATCTTGATTGTTGATTTAAAAGGTTGTTTTTTCACAATTCCTTTGCACCCTCAGGACTCACCGAAATTTGCTTTCACTGTACCCTCAATTAACAATGCTGAACCTGTAAAGAGGTATCAATGGAAGGTCTTACCACAAGGCATGAAAAACAGCCCTACCATTTGTCAATGGTATGTAGCACAAGCTTTGTCTGGAATTCGTGAACAATTTCCTGGTTCATATTGCTATCATTATATGGATGATATACTGGTAGCAACACCAACTCAGGAAGAATTGCTGAGAATACAACCTCAATTGCTTGCTGCCTTGCATTCATGTGGATTGCAGGTGGCTCCAGAATAGGTGCAACAGCACCCTCCTTGGAAATATTTGGGAGTCAAAATCCTGGAACAAACAATACAGCATCAAAACATACAATTTAAAAATACTATTAAAACTTCAAATGATGCTCAAAAATTGTTAGGCATCATCAATTGGCTACGCCCTTATTTGGGACTGACTACATCACAGTTGTCTCCTTTGTTTGATACATTGAAAGGAGACCCAGATTTAAATTCGCCTCGAACCCTGACTCCTGAGGCACAGCGAGTGCTGGATGAAGTCCAGCAGGCTGTTTCCACATGACAAGTTTACAGAATAGATCCCTCCATTGATACCACTGGTTTTGTTACCATTCCAGGTCTTCATCCTACAGGTATTATTGGCCAGTGGAATGACCAATGGCCTGACCCATTACATATTTTAGAATAGATTTTTTTTACCTCATCAACCGAAAAAGACAGTTCCCACATTGTTTGAATTGATTGCTCAGTTAATAATCAAATGTCGTCAAAGATGTTTGCAGCTCATGGCTAAGGATCCAGAGAAAATTGTACTTACAGTACAACAAGATTACTTTGAGTGGAGCTTTGCTAACAGCACTCCACTGCAAGCAGCATTGCAAAATTTCTTGGGACAAATTACTTATCATTTACCCAGTCATAAGTTGTTGCAATTAGCAAAGTCAAGTTCTTTGTCTTTGCATCCAAAAAATAGCCGTGTGCCAGTGCAAGGTCTTACAGTTTTTACAGATGGGTCAGGGAAAACTGGGAAGGCCATTGTCACCTGGAGAGATGATTCTGGATGGCAGGTGCTGGAAGGTCATGAGTCAGGCTCCGCTCAGCTTGTTGAACTAAGAGCCGTGACCATGGCATTCCAGAGATTTTCTCATGTACCACTGAACCTTGTAACTGATTCCGCTTATGTTGCAGATGTTGCACAGCGTTTAAATTACTCGCTTCTAAAGGAAGTTAATAATGTTGCTTTGTTTTCCTTGTTAAAAGCTTTGTGGTCTGCAATTCAAGATCGAATCCATCCTTACTACATTTTGCACGTTCGAAGTCACACTACGTTACCAGGTTTTATAGCAGAAGGTAACTCTAGGGCTGATAGGCTCGCTAATCCTGCATGGGTGGCACCTCAGCCTGACCGGGTGGCACAGGCCAAGGCATCACATGATTTCTTCCATCAGAATGCGCGTACTTTGCAGACACAGTTTTTGCTCACACCTACTCAGGCTCGTGACATTGTTAATTCGTGTCCCAACTGCCAAGGATTTGCTGCGCCTTTGCCCTTAGGTGTTAATCCCAGGGGCCTGCAGGCATTGCAGCTCTGGCAGACGGATGTCACTCAGGTTGCTGAATTTGGTCGTCTCAGGTACGTGCATGTTTCCATTGATACCTTTTCTTCTGCTATGTGGGCATCTGCTCACACGGGAGAAAAAGGCCGGGATGTTATTGCACATTGGCGATTGGCTTTTGCTGTTTTGGGGGTGCCATCATCTATAAAAACTGATAATGGCCCTGCCTATACCTCTGAGAGGACAAGGCAATTTTTACAACTATGGGGTGTGGACCATAAGTTTGGTATCCCTCATTCACCCACCGGTCAAGCCATCATTGAACGTGCTCATGGTACCCTGAAGCGCGTTTTGCAAAAACAAAAGGCGGGAATGGTGGGGGAACCCCCACAGAGTAGACTACAAAAGGCTTTGTATACAATTTATCACCTTACAGTACCTTCTGATTCTAATATTCCTGTTATTTTGAAGCATTTTCTTTCTTTACAGACAGATGCAACAGTGACTTTCCCCCGAGGAAAGGTGTTAGTGAGAGATCTGATTACTAACAAGTGGGAAGGTCCTTGGGACCTCATCACTTGGGGGCATGGATATGCTTGTGTCTTCACAGATACTGGAGCCCGTTGGGTGCCGGCGCGATGTGTGAAGCCTGATCTACGACACAGCAGACTCGCCCCACGAACAAGTGATGGATCGGCTTGAAACTTGGATGCTGATGATTGCTGTCATTTGGTTTTGCATAGGAGAAGGAAAGGCTGTGTTGCCTCCCATTCCTCCTATGCCTCGGGAAAATGTATGGATAACCCTAGCTCATGCTTTAAATCAATCTTCTATATGTCTATCGCTTGCAACTCTGCAATCCCCTTTTCAGACATGTTTAGTAGGTGTACCGATACATAATAACACAGAAATCAATGCACTTGTTAATGGGACAAATGCAGATGGCAAAAGGCTAGCCTCAACGTCTAAGCTGGACGAGCCCCAAGAAATTGATATTGTAGGATCTCTTGGAGCTTCAACTTGTGTAAATTTTAACATTTCAAGGACATGGTTTGATGGGCCAACAAATGAGGTATCGCCTATCCAGCCACAGTACTCAAATGCTTCGCTTTGGTGTAATGATAGTTCAGGTGTTGCTTTTGCTAACAACCAAGTGCCTAGACAATTACCCCGGGGATTGTTTTTGATTTGCGGAGACCGTGCATGGTCCGGCCTCCCATCCAATATGGTGGGTGGGCCATGCACAATTGGACGTCTGACAATGTTTGCTCCCGACATCCCTATGGTCGCAGACATGGCTCGTTTTTTGCACCGCAGGCGAAGAGTGAGTCGTTCTCTGCGCCATAGGCGACGAGCTCTCTATTCCTTCGACCAAAATTGCAAAGATAACGTGGGATTTTGGGAAAAGGGATCGAGAGTGATTGTTTCGCTACTTGCTCCTAGTGTTGCTGCAGGAAAAGAATTGGCTATGCTTGATAAGCTGAGATGCTGGCTTGCTAAAAACACTAATGAGACTTCAGAAGCTCTAGCAAGACTACTAACAGATGTTCACTCTGTACGACAAGCTACTCTGCAAAATCGTGCAGCCATTGATTTTTTGCTTTTAGCACATGGACATGGTTGTGAGGATTTTGAGGGTATGTGCTGCATGAATCTGTCAGACCATTCAAAGTCAGTTTTTGCGAATATTCAAGAACTGCGGAATGGGGTGCAGAAGCTGAGAAAGAGTGATAGTTGGTTTGATACATTGTCTAGTGACTGGGGTATCACGGGATGGCTCAAAGATTTGCTGAAGGTGGGAGGTATAATCTTGCTTGTTGTACTCTTGTTTTTGTTGCTGGTGCTGTGTTTGTTGACTTTTCTGCAAAGGGCCCTGCAGAAGTCAATAAACGCTGCTTTTCTGGTTCAAAAACAAAACGGGGGAATTGTGGGAATTGCTGAGGCTGACAGCTGGTCTGAAGGCCTCAGTCTCACAGAAGTTGACCTAAAAGCAGTCAGAATTTACCCGTGAGAAACTGCAGCAACAATGAAAGCCACAGTGATAGCCAGAAGAATGATCAGCGAAGGAAGATGTTCTGGACACAAGGAGAAGATGTTCTTGTTATGGAGTATCAAGATTGTACAGGAAGAGACTTGCATATAATATGTAGCTAATTGCTTGTATAGCTTTTTGTATTGCTGTTTGAATGGTCATTGTTTTGTAGACAGCCTGTCATTGTTTTGCTACGTAGACAATCATGTGTCACAGTAGCTGTGAAGAGGTATAAGAATAATAGCAGAGAAGAATAAAGATCTTTTTGCGGCTTTGGATCACTATACGTGTGGTGTGTCCGTCTCTACCGCCACACCTGCCAGCACAGAAAACCTGTCGTGGTTTCACAAACCTGTGTTTAAAACCTAAAAATGAGAAGAAACCAACAAGCTTTGCCAAGTAAGACACCAATTTCATATTTATCAGCAAGCATAATAAATAAATGATTCTACATAAATAGGAATCACCAAATCCTCTAGTTTAAACAGCCAGTTGGAAAGCAGTGTGAAGATAGAATTCATTCTAGGTATTAATCCTCAATAAGTGGTAGCTAAATCATTTCTATTTGTATATAGAGCTAAGTGTACAGAGTACTTTACAAATGGATCCCAAATAGCTGATGATGTAAAAGTCTGAACTTGCCAATATTTACTTTCTGGCATGCAAATGAAAGCCAGACAAAATCCCTAGCAGCAAAAAGAAGTGAGATCCATATGTAGAATATGAATTGAACCAAGTAATTGATGGTTTATATCATATTTTTACAAGCAAGAGCTTTCTACCCATATTGAATCTTGACCTATGTTTTCATACTCTTGACCTGAAGATTTCTAACAGATTTTGAGTCTTTAGTTTGTTGAGGAAATCACCGGGTTCATAAGTTCCTGGGATTCAGTGTGAACAAAGCAGCTCAAAAAATTAATCTGTCTAGTAATGTCCTGGGCAGAAAAATCAAAGTTGAAGCAACAAAGAACCTGTTTCAGTATCTCTGCTCCCATTCAAATTTTTACAGACTGACAAAAGGACCTTGAATTTTGAAGGCATAACATCTTGAGGTTTTTTTTCCACAACTTACTGCAGTCCCTGTTTGATGATTTACAATACGTGGCTGCCTTTCAGGTGAAGCCAGATGCATTCTTCTGTCTTGCTTACAGTGAAAATCAGAAGGGGGTATAGATCCATGCTGTGATGCTCAGCCTGACTAGGAACTCCTCAGCCTGCTACACGTTACCAAGCTGCTGGAATGGTAAAAAAGTAATAAAAAACCCAAATAAAATAAAATAAAATAAAATAAAATAAAATAAAATAAAATAACAACAAAACAAAAAAACTCAGGGGATGCCATCTGAACAGAATGACCACAGAATATGTTTTTGCAAACAGGACAAGTAAGAATTTGATGTAAAAGAATACAGGTAGAGAGGGAAGTCATGATGGATATGCAGTTATTTATCTAAAGATAAATGAATCCCCTATCTTCTCCCCAAGAGAAACAAAAACATTAAAAGGCTAGATGATGTACATTATTAAAAAAAAATGCTTGTGAAGACAAGTTATTGACAGTCACATCAGCAATGGGTTTGAGCAATGGGTTGAGACTGGAGCACATTCTTCACATTTACCACTTAGACACACACAAGTCTATTGGGGCCAAATTGGAGCTGAGAGAAATGCTCAGCAAGCCACTTTCTGTCATTTACCAGCAACCTGACTAATCCGGGAGGTCCTAGTTGATTATAGGTCAGAAAATGTGACACCCAGGGACAAAAAGGGTGGGAAGGAGGATCCAGGGAAGTACAAGCCTGTCAGCCTGAGCCCAGAGCCAGAGAAAGTCATGGAGCAGATCATCTTGAGTGCCATCACACGGGACAACACAACAACCAGGAGATCACTCAGCTGGTGTGGCTTTGTGAGAGGCAGGTCCTGCTTGGCTGATCTGCTCTCCTATGACAAGGTGACCTTCTTGGTGGATGAGGGAAAGGCTGTGGCTGTTGTCTGCCTGGACTTTAGAACAGTCTTTTACACCACTTCCAATAGCATTCCCCTGGAAAAGCTGGCTGCTCATGGCTTGGACTCCTTCAGGTTACTGGAGACATTGAATGCCGCTGGTTGTCAGTTAACTAATATCTGATTACCTTTCCTTATAAGGAGCCACTTTCCAGTCTCACATGAATATGATGTGATTTTTATCATTCCTTCAGAGTAAATCTACACAAACAGTGAGATGCTCTATTACTGTTTGCCATGCCTGTCCCTTTTCTTTCCTAGGGAAGCACAACATTAAGAAGTCCCACTCGTGTGGGTTAGGGCATATAGACCTCTCGAAGTCTCAGCTGAAGTGCAAAGAAACCACTACTGAGCAGCTTTGCTGGGCTGTTTGTGTGCTGCTGTGGAGAACTTACCACTGAGCAATTTCCAGTGCATGTCTTTCCTGATAAATGTTTGGTCTTCTGACAAAGACACAGAGGAAAGGAAGGAATCTTGTATACAAACTTTTATCTTTTCTTATGAAGGTGGAAAGCCTGTATTTTGACTAAAAGTGATTGGTATCTCTAATGGATTCTTTTAATTACTTGGATTCAGTAATTAAAGAAGTTAATATTGATGCTAATACAATATTTTTAGAGGCTAAGACAAAAAACCTGTAAACAGCAGGAAACATACTTAAAACTAGTTACAGAACAGCACAAAATATAAAAAAAAACAAGCTCATTTTAATCTTATTCGTATTTCAGTCTTAGCAGAAGCCCCAACATTTTTCTAAGTCCTTTTTAAGGGTGTCTTCTCTGAATTTTTAAGCTGGATGCTGGCTGAGTGTTTTGTCTTTCATATGTTTGTTTATTGATTCAGCTGGTTTCTTAAAGCATAAGCATGAGAACATCTGAACCCCAGCAGGCTCATATATATCAAAGCTTAGAGTTACTAATTTCCCTAAGCAGTAGAGCCATTTGTAACCCACTGCCATATGGCTCTCTTCTCTCCTCATCTTCTGTACACATTTTCATGCATATAAATGCTTATGATACTCAATTTATTTAAAATACACCCTTGTCTTTCTCTGAATAATTTTCTCAGTTGGCAGTAATCACATACCCTGTTTCCACTCAATTTTAATGGGAAAAACATAGCTTAAAAGACAATGTATCTTCCTTGGCCTGTCTTTTGAAGAGTTTCCCTGATTCTGGGCTCTGTGCTGTCATCACAGGAACTCTAACCCATGCCACAGGTAAAAGCACGAAAGTTTCATCCATTAAAATACAGAAGGAAGAGAAAGCTAGCCCAAAAAACACATTAAAGCAACATGGCTTAGCCATGGCTCAGAAAACCACACTGTCTCTCACAGAAACCCTTTGCACCAGACCTGCTCATATGTATCATGCTACCTTTAAACTCATCTTATTACAACTCTTCAAACCCATTCCCAACATCTTTTAGCCTTCACTCCCCTGCCCTTGGAAATGTGTTTAGAGTTTACCTGTGCAGTAGATGGGGAAATCCTCCAGGAATCCCCCAGCGGGCAATTCAGCAGCTCCCTTTGGACTCTTCAAGCACACACCCATTGCCTGGGTGTGCCTAAGATGCACATACACATTGCTTGAAGCCCAGGAGGGCTCAGTTTTGCCATTGTCCTGGTTTTGGCTGGGATAGAGTTAATTTTCTCCCTAGTTGTTTGTGCTGTGGTTTGGATTTAGGACGAGAATAATTTTAATAACACACTGATGTTTTAGTTGACAATGAGCAGTGCTGACACTAAGGCAAGAACTTTTCAGCTTCTCACCCCACCCTGACATTAAGGAGGCTGGGGGTGAACAAAAAGCTAGGAGGGGACACAACTGGGACAGCTGACCCCAAATGGCCAAAGGAATAATTCAGATCATATGGTGTCATTCTCAGCTCATAAACCCCAGGGAAATCTGGCAGAGGACCACTGCTCAGGAGCTGGTTGGGCATTGGTCAGTGAGTGGTGAGCAATTGCGTTTTGCATCACTTGTTCTGTACAACAACAATATATTATTGTTGTTGTTATTATTACTATTATTTTCTCTTCAGTTTCTTTATTATTAACCCATTTTAATCTCAACCCACAAATTTTAATTATTTTCCTCTAATTCTCTCCCCCATCCCACTGGCAGTGGGAGTGAGGGAGTGGCAGTGTGGTGTTCAGCTCTCTGCTCTGTTAAACCAGGACAGCCATAACCACACAAGGCAAACCCTGGCTGTGGTGTGTGGCTGTAACTCCCAGCACAGGACAGTTTCCTCTAACTGAGTGCCAGAGACACCAAGAGCTGGGCACATCCTGGCAGGTTAGAAGGAAAACCAGAGCTGTGCCATTTGGTACCAGTGCCACAGCAGGCTACAAAGCCAGCAGCCTAAAGCTGAAGGGCTCAGGGCTGCAGACAGCAGAGCACTGGCTGCCTGTTTGCTCGTGACAAAGCACGAGGAATGGCATTCCCAAAAGCAGTTGCTTAGGGGAAATGACAGATGGACAGATTGAGCTTTGGCCTGACCACTTTATTATGTGTTTTATATCTCACATCCAACCACACACATTTCAGAGGAATGTGCTGTGAGTATGGACACAGCTGGACATCACTAGTACAAACACATTATTGTTTTAATTCACACAGTCAGAATCTCTGCAGAGCTGTAAGGCAGGAGGGGTTGGGTTCTGCAGGACACTTCTTCCTAGCCTATAATCTTGCTTTAGAACAATGAGGGCTGCTAAACTCAGGAAGTATCCAGAAGTGGTTGGATTTAAGCATCTGCACTCCCTCTGCATTGGCAGGTAGCTTTCAAAGCACCGTGAAGTTCTCCCTAGTCCTCTCTGGCCTTGTTGACTTTGACCACTGCCAGTACTTAAGAAGCAAAGCTCCACTTTCTTAGTATCACTTAAGATTGCAAAGTGAACTAGTTCTTACAGGTTTCAAGAAACTTAGTTCACATAATAAAGGCAGAATAACCAACTGAAAATTAAATACTAATGAGAAGTGCTAATTATCCCCAGTTCTGAATTAATATTCTCATCTGTGTGCCTACAAATCTGTGAATAATTCCACCAGAAAATGTGAGTTGTGGGATTTCATTAATTGTAAACATTAATCAACTTGAAGTCAAAACCATGTAACTGATTTGTCATGGTGTAAATCACATCTGGTATAGAAATGTATCTTCAAGAATCTACTGCATGCTCTTTCCTTCCACAGTACATGCTGCAGCAAATTAACTTATTTCTGCTATCATAGGAAACAGACAATAGAAAATATTTTGTGATTGCAGGTAACTGAGTAAGAGCACCAAACTGTGTAGATGGGTTCACACAGTGAAATGTTGTGCTCACAGCTCCCTCTTTGGGCACCTGAACCTTCCAGTATGTTGAATTATCTGGACCTCAGAGAGTGCAGCCATGCAAACAGGCACAGCGAACTTACTGAAACAACCTGACTTCACTTTTCCCCACTTCCTAATGGAACAGCTGGTAGTCTAACCAAGTTGCATGCTAATTTGTCCCTGAAACACAACTGAATCAGTGACAGATATCCTGCTGTCCCCACGGCATTAAGAGACATGGGGTTTAAACTTTGAGGATATGGCATCTGTTCTTTATAGCACAGGAAAAGTTTTCTAAGGGCAGAAAGAAAATATTGGTGTACTTCGCAGAAAAAAAAAAAAAAGTGAAACAATAAAGCAGCCTGAGTTTTAGGTGTTTTGGGGTTTTTTTTGTTTCTTTGTTTGGCTGGGTTTGGGTTTTTTGTGGGGTTTTTTTCTTCATTTGTTTTATGCAAAAAGGCAGATTTTATAAGATGTCACATTGGGTGCAAAGAGATTCAGAACTGTGTTGCTAACCGTAGCCAATTCTTATAACTATTAATTATGTAACTATAGCTATTAACTGAATTTTTCAGACAGCAGAAACCACCTGGAGCTACACCAGATAAGAAACAGGTCAAAAGGAGTGACTCCAGCCAATCACACCAGCATCCAGGCAGATTTACTGATGACTTACCCTTGCCACATACACAGAAAATGGCAACAGAGGAGGTCTTGGTGACAAACAAGTTCTCTTTCTGATTGATCCAGCTGCTTTGAATGGAGTATTGCATGTATCCCTAGATTTTAAAAGGGAGCCTGTGTATGTTTTATCTTGCCTAAGCAAGCTTATTCACCTGTGAAGACAGGCAGAGAGTGTCAGCCCAGAGAAGAGGGCTCCAAGGGGAGCTAAAGGAAGCCTATGACAGAGTCAGAGAAGCACTTTGGACAAGGGCATGCAGTGATAGGACAAGGGGTAAGGGAATTAAACTGAAAGAGGCAGGTTTAGATTAAATATTAAGAAGAAATTCTTTACTGAGAGGATGGTGAGGCACTAGAACAAGCTGCCCAGAGAAGCTGTGGATGCTCTGTCCCTGGAAGTGTTCAAGGCAGGTTGGATAGAGCTCTGGGCAACTTGGTCCAGTGAAAGGTGCCCCTGCTCATGGTGGGAGTGTTGTCACTAGATGATCCTTGAGGTCCTTTCTAATTCAAACTATTCTATGATTCATGACCCTTTCTGCATAGATTCCCATGTTTTTACTCTTTTTAGAATCTGACATTGCAACTCATGAAAATGTCTTCAAAGCATCCATTTTTATTTCTGCTCAGATGGTCACCAGCCCTTTATTAAATCAAGAGCTTGAGTTCCTTGTCTTTTTATGACTGGATGTATCCATCTTGTACCTCATGCCCATATTTTAGATACCCCATACGCAAGCATAATTCAGTTATTCAGTAAATTCCCATAAATTGCTCAACCTTGTATTACCATAAGGTACTCTATATTTATTAAAGGGGACACATGCAACAGGGAGAATGAATAATTTCAAAGAGAAAAATCATTAAAGGCCAATCAGCTGCAATTCCCATGCTGAAAGTGACTGAATTAGTATTCAGTGGGTCTTATTTCTTTTCCCTCTAAACCTCACTTGTTCTGATAAAAATAAATGCTTATTACTTCTGCATCAATTCTGTCAGCTTGGGGCATCTACTCAATACTTGGCCTCTGACCTGTTTAAGTTTGGGTAAAATGAAATACTGAGCTCTCTCATATTTAATCCTCAGCAAACAGCACAGGATTCATGACTGATGTTTTCACATAAAGCAGTTATCATGGCATTACAGCATGCGTATGGCAGACTCATGAACATGTCAATATAAGAATCCAAGCTTTGCTGTCAGTAAAGTTGAAATACTCTCCTCTCCAAAATCCACCCCACCCTCCCCAGTACGGCAGTATATATGCAGGCATGTGCACTTGTTGACGAAAATACAAACATACACACACAAGTCCTGCACATTCAGAATACAGCTAACACATTAACACATGTATTAGTGGAATACACCACTAGAAAGTGTATATTCATCACAGCATAATGAAAGTCACGTTCTAAAATGATTAATTTTTTAGAATTTGCTTTCCTGTGTTTTTTCTTGACAATTCCTTGCAACTGCCATTAGATTGCAAAAATGCACTGGAATGGTTTATAAAGGATACTTTGCATACAGCATTAGATTGGTAAAGACTATGACAAGTATTTTCCAGGTCTGCATCTCAAACTGCTAGTTATATCTATTTTCATTGATACCTAGCTATCACCTCATGACAAGTATCTTCGTGTAAAAAAAGTTTTTCAGAAGTAGCTTAAACTTTATATAAAGGAAAAAATATTACTCCAGCAAACATTTCTCCAAGCAAAAGGAGTGAGTTTGAAATGATCGCAACAGTCTTGACCAAAAGGCTTGCTTGATGCTTGGTTCCTCCACCTCAAAGATGTCAGGTAATCTTTAGACCTTGCTGATTTTTATCCATAACACAAATGACAATGTATTGCATGGGGAGGAGGGGAAACAAATCCTACCAGATTTTTAGAAATGTGTTACAAATGGCACATAGGACTGACGGCACAAAATTGTAAACTGGAATTTTTTTATTACATGCTAATATGTGATTGACTGCAGGCTTCAAGTTCATCTCATAATGAGAACAGAAAACATAAACTGACAGAAGGCAAGGAAATTAAAAAGTTCTAGTGGACCATTATTGAAACAAAGCACAAAAAACTGAAATAAAATATAAGCTTCAACCTTATTTGTTACTCGTACAGGATCCGTTTTTCATTAAGGAAGAGCCACTTTATGACAAAGGACTTACATACAGACCAAATCCTTCCTCTTTTCCTTCGCTTTCCTGCAAAGAAGCACCCACACGGAGGTAGGGGCAGAGGAAGGAAGGGCAGACTCTCCCACTTCCATCTAGAAGGGCTTGTCCAGACCATTTGGGTTTTGTACATAAAGAAGACACAGGATAAGAGGCACAGTGTGCACTTTAACACAAGAATACACCTGAATACTTATCAACCCCCTCCAGTAACTACCTCTGTAAATTTGTGTGTTGGCAGACATGGAACATTAGCAAGGCTGTACAGGGGATTTCACAGAGATAAACAAGGAGTGCAGCAGTGCATATCTTGGCAACAGCCCTGGCCCTGCAGTGCAGACACCTGTTAGAATTCTGCCCTAGCAGAAAGCTCCTTAACACAACTCTTATTTTAAGTAATTTCTTATTTCGATTTTTCTATTTTATTTCAGTAACATAGGAAGGATACACATTTGAAATTAATATAAATCCTTTAAAATAATTTTAAAATTTTAACTTTTTTTCTATTTATTTAAACTTGCAGAAGAATACATGACGCATTCCAAACATGCAGCCAAGGAAAGCACTGAAAAAGAATACTAAAATCAAATAATGCAGTAACAGCCAAATTAGCCTGCAATACCCAAATATTTTCTCAGAAATTCTGTAAACAGATTGTGATTGGGACGTCTCAGGAAAAACTGTCTGAAAAAGTAAGATTTCCAGAAACAAAATCCTAGAAAATTGAAGCATGGTTGTCAGAAAACCATCTCTTTAAAATATCCACATTTTACACTTTGTATAAGCCTATTTAAGATAAGCTGAACAAATGAGCCTTAGTAGTAATTGAACACAGAAATGGAAATGCTGACAGGCAGTGTCTCCCAGCGGCTTGCAGCCATTTAATTATTATAGAATGGTTTGGGTTGAAAGGGACCTTAAAGATCATCTAATTCCAACCCCACTGCCATGGGCAGGGACACCTTGCACTACACCAAGTTGCTCAAAGCCCCATCCAGCCTGGTGCTGAACACTTCAAGGGGCAGGGCATCCACAACTTCTCTGGGAAACTTGGTCCAGTGCCTCACCACTCATACAGTAAAGAAATTTCCTCCAGTTATCTAATCTAAACCTACTCTCTTTCAGTTTAAAGCCATTATCTCTAGTCCTATCACCACCTGCCCTTGTCCAAAATCCCTTTCCACCACTACTGCAGGCCCCCTTTAGGTACCAGGAGGCTGCTCTAAGGTCTCTCCAGAGCCTTCTCTTTCCCAGGCTGAACAACTCCAACTCTCTCAGCCTCTTGTCACAGACAAGGTGCTCCAACCCACTTATCATCTTTGTGTCCCTCCTCTGGACTTGCTCCAGCTGGTCCATGTCTCTTATGTTGGGGGCCTCAGAGCTGGATGCATTTCTGCAGGTGGGGTCTCACCAGAGCAGAGCAGAGAGGCAGAATCTCTCTGGACCTGCAGGCCATGCTTCACATGATGCAGCCCAGGACATGTTTGGCTCTCTGGGCTGCCAGTGCACATTGCTGGGCCATGTCCAGCCTCTCATCCACCAGCATCCCCAAGTCCTTTTCTCCAGGGCAGCTCAGTCCATTCTCTGCCCAGCCTGCTTTTGTGCTTAGGACTGCCCTGCCTCAGGTGCATAGCAGCTTGCTGTGCAACAGCACTCCAGATTCCTCAAGGTAACAAATAATTTAAATAATAAAATATCCTTGACTCTCATAGAAGCAAAATAAGAGAGAGACTACTTGATATGTTGCTCCTGGGAACCATAATTATAGATGAGTAACATGGAAAAAAGGATGAACCTTTTCCCCATGTTGAGTTATTTCCAGATGCCAACAAGAACTCCCTTGAAACAGACACACACTTGGAATGTGAGTTCTAGTCACTGCATATTGTAATACCTCTGAAGAAGTAACCATTTTACTTGACTTTGTTCCCTCTGTTCAAGGAGACGGCAGAGCATGTTTCCAGACATGTAACTCACAGCAAGAAGAATTTGACAAAGAATAGCAGAAATTCTCATCTATATTGAAGCTACCTGCAGTAGACCAGAGGTGACAAAAGCATGTTGACTATGATTCCTTTGCTCTTTCATTCCTCCATTTCCCAAATATCACATGTTCTTAACTCTGTGTTGCCAAAGATAAAACCTCAGGTTACTAAAGTAATACTCATATATATTGAAAAGCACTTAATTTATGCTCCAAAGTAATAAACTATATAAAATCTTTTCTACAGGACCTCTGCAGGAATTCTACCACCTTGTTTGACACTATTGGCCAACAAATAAAATTTAGATGCAAAACAGTCATGCAACAGTAATACATTCACTATGCCCTCTCAAAAAGCATTTCCAAGACAGTTTTAAAAGGACAGAATGAAAAGAGGTTTACAAATCCAGTATGTTTTAATTCACCCAGGTAAAAGTAAAGAAAAGCTTTTCAATATTGGATCTACAATTTAATCCTCCTGTAAGGAGAAGGAAAATCAGGTTCCTTGAAAAGCTTCTGCATTTGGAGGGTTTTTGCAAGCCACAACTGCTTGCCTCTCTCTTGTTATTTAATCAGTTCACTGATACAAATTTGCAGAATTTACAGGACAGTCAAAACAATCACAACTAAACATTTATTCTTCTCTCAACAGATTCTTAAAGAGTTCTGAAATAATATTGGTAGGGAGATGCAAACTAAAAGGCTGCTTGTATTTGTGCCTCAGCACTTTGGTACCACAGATGACAGCAGCTTTCCTGCCGGTACACAACATATTAGGCATTCTTTGCTATGGATCTGTAAGCCAACTATGAAAAAAGCCCAACCCAGGATGGAGCTGTCACAACTGACTCTTTGGTTTCAATGTATTCACAATGCCAATTTATAGCAAGAAACAAAAATCTTCAGATACAACTACTCAACTCAATTAACCATACCAGTTTGTTAAACCAAAGCATCCTCATTGGCCTGAATACTCTTACACTGCAAATATACCATGTTTTGACTTATGCATCATAGACAGAACAGTTAAGTGACAATGCAGCATTTACAGTGGCATCTGAGGCAGAAGCAGCACCTCTGAGTTTCCCATCCCAGGTTTGAATACTGGTGCTTTTTCTGTCAGCCATTTTCTCATTGTAAATGAGTCACTTGAAATGAAGTATAAAGTAAAATGAAAATGGCACAACTGAGAGTATGACAAGACCTTAACTAATAGCACTGGATGTATAATTGCCAGCTATACATTGACCCTTACTTTGCTTCTGGAAAAAGCTACTAAAACATATTCAAGAAATGTGAACAGATTTTACTACAAGGATAAATAAGTCCCAAACCAATAATCTAGTATGTGCATAAACAATAAAACTGCTCCATTTAATTACCTGTAGAAGAAACGTACTAACCTATTCATCTCACTCACATTTCACTCAAAACTACTGAATGTCAAAATATCAAATCAGTTTTTTGGTCAACAGTATTTGAACTGGAAATTTTTTTTCTGTATGATACATTCTTCTTTGCATATCATATGCTTGTAATTCTGACTACTTTTTTCAGAGGTAAACAGTGGAATTTAAAAACAGAAGTAAATTCTCAAAACTTAGAAGTACAGAAAATAAAGTCACTTGGAAAAAGCAATGCATAAATCTATTCACCTATGCAACAGCAGCATCTGACAATTACTTTGACAAAGATGTCAATGCAGAAGACATTTTCCCATAGCTCAGAAAAAGCTTACTTCCGTGGCAGCAAAGTCAAAAAACTCTCACTTTCTTACAGGAAAATTCTAATGAAGAAATTTGATTCCCCTGTAAAACATCCCCTTTTTGATTTTCAGCAAATTGTACTGAACTTGTCAGATCATCTACCTATGCAGCTCTGTAACAAATTATTAACACAAACTACAGCAGAGCACATGAATAATTAATTTCCAGAGTTCACCTTTATTAAAAACAAGGTTTTTGTTGTGAGAACAAATAATCTCTCACTCGTAGCTTGAAAGCCTAAGATAGGATCAGTGGCTTCCAGGGTTGCTACCAGCTGCTTAGCAACCTGCCCTACTTGTCTTCCTTCCTTCCTGTTGTAGAGAACTGTGGCCAGAGGAGTTGGCTGGCGATAGATGAAAACTCGTCGCAAGCACTCGCAAAGAGCAGCGTAGGAGTAGTCTGGAGCACAAGCCATGAACTTCTTGTCTTGTTTTGATGCTTGGACATAACCTATACAGCCCAAAACCAAGTAGATGGGATTAGTAATATATGGGTTTCAACAGAATTTTAACTGACTGATAAAAACCCAAGCTTAACTTAAAAAATAATATGCAAATTTGTAAAAACAAACAATGAAACAAAACAAAACAAAAGACCCAACAAAATAAAAAAATCCCCACAAACCACCAAACCATTCTTATTACATAAGCCAGTACTTTCTGAAGGAATGCATTAACCAGTTCAATACCAATATACAATTCTTGTGTACCTCATATTAACTGGTGTTATGGACACATATGCATAGCAAGATACTCTTCCCACATCTGGCTCCTCTCTGCCTCACAAGGTCTTAAATTAAAAATTTTCTCAGCAGGATCACAAAGCACAGACATGGTCCATATGGCCAATCTTGGCCCAGTATCAGCAGTCTAACCAGAATAAATCCCTTCTCTCTCCTCATTTCCCAGTGTGTACTTACATTTAAAAATTTAAAAATTAAGATTTCTGAGTCTACCTAATCTTGAACACTTAAAACTTGTCTTCTGTTTAGAAATGACTAAAAAAAAAGAGTTCCTTTTAAACACACTGTAATTTCTGTTAATATTCACTCAGAAGGAAAAAAAGCCTCCCTTTTCCACTTTCATTACAGGACTCTAGTAGCAAACAGACTAACTTCAGACTGATTTCCTTTGACACTTCTGTAAAAAGAACTGAGATACAATCTTTGCAAAGTGATCTACCATCTTTCTGAAGGGTTATTTGCTTCACTTCCATTGAACAATGCATGCCAATGGTTATCACATGGGACAGGAAGATAGGAAAAATCTAAAGGTGACTTATTAAAACACCTGACCATAAGATTACATACACCTAGACATATAATCAGTTAACTGCAGCTATTGCCCTGACAGTGTCTGTGAGTGGTAAGGTGGTGATTATGCTTTTCAGTCTAACTCAAGGTCACTCAACCGAGGAACTCTTCTTTTTACTGTGCAGTACTGTGCTTACATCCTATACATGGTCTGAAAAGGCTTGTTTTCCTCCCAGGGCATAAACTTTTTATTTCTATGTTCTCTTATTTCTAAAATTAAGCTACCATGCTGCTATCAACAGAATTATTATAACTTTCAATTCAGATTTAAATAAATGAATTATCAACATATGCCATAGCAGAAGTATTCAGATAGAAAAGTCTCAGTGGTGTGTGACACAGAAGTTAATTTCTTACCTAAAGCATTAAAAGTTGCAATGTGTTCCCACATATTCTCTGGTTGGTCAGAGTGAGGCTGCCAGAGAAGAGCATCAACATCATGCCTCAGGCAGAAGCATGGCATTTCTCTGGGATTCACAACAACTGAGAAAAGATACTGGTTGCTTCCAAGATTAATCTGAAAACAAAACGAATACAAAATATTGATTCAAAGCATAAACAGCAGATCCTGTTACACATACTGCCAAAGTTAGATGATTAACATGTTAGATGTGTTTGTTAGTTGACAAAATGTTTGAGTACATTATGCTGCATCCCACTGATCAACAGCTCAATACACCACAGGTGCCTTACGCATTTCAAGGAGATGCAATTAAGTTTGTTGGAGTAATATTTAGAGAAACATTATGTCCACTACACAAGCAAATGGGAATGTGTTTCGTGTAGAAATGGTTTTCTAGGATAGATCCTAACCTACAACTTTTGATGTTAAGAAAAGATTCTTTCTAAGTAATCACATCTGGCTTTCTGCAGGGCTAGCAGGGAAGGAAATGCTGTCCCTCTCAGGTAAAAGCTGGCAAACACTGAAACAAGGATTAATTAGAATACTAAAATTATTAAATGTCAACATTTTTTAATTTACTCACAATCAAGTAATTACTAAATTTCAGATTAGCACACTCTTCAGTAAAAATGTTTGTAGGAGTTTTGGGTAAAAAAACTGTACCAGCCAAATTTCTGAAGGAGAAGGCCCTGTAATTGCTAACAAGAAACCCCAAACAACATGAAAGAAGAACTAAATCAAAGTGAAAATATATTCCTGTACACTGAAAAATATACTGAAATACTCATATTACTACATATGTCAACAAGGACCAAACCCACAAGTTCCCATAGAAGAGGTTGAAATTAATATTTCCTATCCACAGTAACTGTCCTTTGACCATAACGCTTTAAGCACATTAGCCTGTGAATTACTTTTATGCCACCCACTTTAAGAACTCTTTACAAGAACCCTGGAGTTCAAACTTGCTCCACAATGTCTTGCTGCCTGCTAGAAAGCAGCCTTTCTTGATCCTACCATCTCATGTTCCTCCTGATCTGTGTAATGTCTCTGGGGCACAAACTTCTTACCCCTCAGTGTGAGAAGCAGCAGTTTAGGCTGAGTTACCTAGAACTTTTTCCAGCCTGGTCTTGAAAATCTCAAGGACAGAGGTTGCACAACTTACTAGGCAACCTAAACCATGCTACAAACACGATGAAGTTTTTGCTTTCATCCAGTTTTAACCTCTTGTTTCTGTTACTAGAAACATCTTCAAAAAAACCCCAAGACAATGAGTTGATCTGTAATGTTTTCATAGGATTTTGTTTCCAACTCTAGGCAACAGACCAGATCAAATCCTAACTTCAAGTCAGCTAGGGTTCCTTACAGCCCAGACCAAGACCACTGTTAAAGCAGTTTGCCCCCAGTCTGTTATTTTCAGTGTGATTGACAAAGAAGTATTATAAAGTCATCTATGCTCCAGGTTCTTATTAAAAAAGGTCAGGTTTCTACCAGGCTGTCTGAAAAATTACTGAGGAAAATACAAACTAAGTCATCTAAAGAATTTTATGCCACTGAAAAAGACCCTTTTCTTATAATTATTTTGATACAACTTTGGCTTTTCAAATGGCTCACTTGTGAAAGTATTTTTTTTTTATCAGAACAAAAGGAGCTTTGTTTTTATATTAAAATGACATTGAAGGACACATGGGTTGACAATTTCTGTTTCTAGTGTGATTTGATACTATGGGAGAAATTTATGTGATTTCAATAGTCTACAGATTTTTGTACCAATAACAGAAGTTAAATTCCAAATTAAAAAATGTTTTGAAGTACTTCTGTAATAATTTGCAGTACTTACTATATGAGTGACTTTCAAGGTATCACCATCAAATCTGCACAAGCTTGCACCATCTTCAAGAAAAGCATCACATTCTTCTAATTCTTGAGCATTACAAGGTGGGTTTTCCTTTTCAGGGTTTGGATTCTGAAAAAAAGAATGAACTACACTGAAAATTGAAACTACTGAAAAAAAATACGAATCCTTTTTATAACAAAAAAAAAAAAAAACAACTGAACATGAAGAATCATTTGTATATCCATACATACTGAAAGATTAAGGTATTATGACCTTACTCAAAATTAATAGAATTATTTCTGCTGTGGAGGACAGCACGAGTGGTAGGTACAATAAAATCAATTTCAGTTTGAGGAAAGGTACATAAGCCACTAAACCAAGGACAATAAATTCCCTTCTCTAAGTGGCAAAAGTATACAACCCTGAAAACATATGCACATTTAGTAAATGTACATCAGCTAAGCTTGTTTCAGCCTGCCATCAGAAATGCTATTAAAAAGATGGATTAATTCATTTCGTAAGCAGCTCTAAATACATTACGTATTTTAGTTTTGCTAATAATAATTTTAATTTATTAAAATCTATTTAAAATTCATGAAAACTTATGATTAAAAAATCCTCACTTTAAGCTCAGTTTGAGGTACAGAAGAAAAGTAATTTGAAGTTCCAAATAAATCTCTGGTCAAAAGATATACTATAATACCTTGCTCATAAATGCTGAGAGAGAGAGGAGAGAAATCAATCTGGAGTATTAAATAGAATTTATTTTAATAACACTTTTCAGCCTTATTAAAAACAAAGTAATAATCCAAACCTAATATATCAAAATCCACAAGGAGCCACACTTCACAAGTTTCAGATGATATGCCATTTTCTAATTAAACCAAATATTAAGCAAATAGCAGCTAAAAATTACATTTTACTTTAAGTAAACTTCCTGTACAACAATAATGCCGGAAAGTTCATGAGTCATGTTTATAGTCTTCTAAATTTTCCTTTTAAACATGTCATTTACACTCACAGTCTGTAGGTCAAGTACAGTACCCCTAGGAAGACAGTATAAAAGTTTTGCTAATGTATTGATAAAAAAGAAACAGACATCCTTCAAAATCATATAAATTAATTGCTTTAAAACAAACTGCCACATCCTGAACAGTAGGAACAAAGTTTATTTTCCATGTTAAATCAGGCTTCTGTTTGGTGCACCATCATGTAAGTTAAATTCTGTTCCCCTCGAAGATGATTTTAATGTTCAAAGTACATTCACAACTCTAGTGCCATTAGTTTGTTAACAGTTTTGATTAAAAATGAATGTAGTTAGGGGTCTAAATAGTAAACAAACTGATGAGCTGGGTAAATGCAGTGCAAATTGAGGTATCAAGAAAAGACAACGTGCAAAAGTAGAAGAATTTTAAATGTTTGGTCCTCAACTCTTTACCATTACTTCAGAAGTAAGATGCATCAGGCTTTCAGCTATTTCGGAGCATTGGGAAGAGTCCATAATAAATTCCCCTCTTGTGTCACCAATTATTAGCTCTGGCCACCGGGATCCCTCATTTTTCTTAATCAGAGAAATTTCCAGACTAAAATGCAAAGACAGGATAAAGAATAGCACATGAAAACACAACATCCATTTGCCAGATTAGTCAAAAAGCTCTAAATGTAGATAAGAGCACTTCTCCTCTTCACACTGAACTAATAATGAAAATCACATAACAGAAACCATTAGCATTCAAATTATAAAATAAACTATACTAACAAAATATATCTTAAAGAAAAACAGACCAAGTATGTGATTTCTAATAGCCGAAACACAAACCTCAAGGTTTTCAATGCAAGTGCAGTTTACCCTGAAGCAGTCCCATTAAAATATTTCAAATATAGCAGGAAATCACTTGTAAAGCAATCTATTCAAAGACTGACTGAATTTTACTACAGAGGTTTATTTGAAACATAAATAGTAAGTTCTTAGGGCTACTTAAGTGTGCTCTACCTCTATATGACATCTGGGACAAAAATATTTGTATTTTTTAGACCTCAGAAATACTACAACAGTTAATTATTTATACTGTCTATCTAAAACCATATCTCACAAGAGATAAGATTCCTGTAACACGTAAAAAAAACCCCAACAACAACAATGAGAACCCAGTATAATCACTAAACTGTTAGGAATAACTAATAAAGTAAACAAAAAATAAGACACAGCCTGACACACGAACACAGTAATTCCATTTAAATACTGTTTGTCCAACACATTTAAATCACGTGTTGGACAAACACATAGATAATGATAAAACTGAAGTCAGTTTTATTATACTTGCTTTTTAGATACACTTCTAGGGTCTCCAGCAATGACAGCTGTAGTGTACCTGACAGAACACCCTGTAAGTTACTAATTACGGCACCATAGCAGCAACTATTTAGTGAACTCTGAATCAGTTTCCAAAGCAATTACACTGGTATTAGGAATAGCATACTTTTACAGAAGACATTTGGAGCAAGTTTTAGACTTTTAATCAATAGATTTATAGCGGTGCTGCAGCACGAACATTAAGAACTGAGTGCAACGTATTACACTGAAACATGGAATTACTCTTTCTCATTCAAGTAGAAGCCTGAGATTCATGCAATAACTCTCACTTGAATGAGGAATAAAAACATCAAGTTATTCAGATGAGTTATTTTTCAGCATGATGCCTAATAACCAACAACCCCACACAATTTAATCACAGTCAAATTTTAATATACAGATTATATATACAGTATAATCTATATAAAAACAATTAGTCCCTCTATTTTTTTTTGAGAATTACTATCCTTTACAGTTAACCTTTTGGAAACTGCAAAAAGCCAACCTTATCACAACTCAAGGGGTAGCCTTTGTTTTAGATAATCAGCTATCAGCTGTTCTGTGGACCATCTGGTGGTGTACATGTTTCTTCTCGAGTTCAATAAAGAGTGTAAGTATCTCTGAGATAACCAGGCCAGCATGGGTCAGTGGATACATGGCTCAGCCCTCACGAAAGAAAAACCTGGCTGTTTTTTAGGGAACTCTGAACTATTTCTTTGCACCCTCTTCATTCTTTCATACTTTTATTTCAGAATGAAAAAAACCCCTAAAATTTACTTCTCAAATAAAAGCACGAACATTTCTATTTGAGATGTACAGCATGTTAAGTTCACCCAGATTCATTTTCTATAATGCACATAATATAAAACTGATTAGGAAAATATAATAAGGAATTTATAAATCAAACCTAAAGAATTTCTGTTGTATTATTACTAAAATGCTTGTTTGTGGAAAGGTGAAGAGAAATTATTAACACAAACAACAAGGTACATTCAGACAAATCAATCCTGAAATAAAGTGAAAAAAATAATTGTTGAACCAATTAAGTTTATTCTTCTTACAAATCTATGTTTAACATTTTGATACCTGTGTGGGATTTTTTCCTGGGAAATAACTGCAAAAAGAAGGGATTACTTTCACAATTAGATAAAGAAACAGTACTGAGACAGCAAAAGCCAGTGAACTGTTTTCAGGAGAGGAGACATTATCACAAGAAGGGAAATGGGGTGTAGCATTAAATGAGACCATCCCGGAAGGGCCAGAAGTCAGATATGGTGTATGCTTTTAAATCAGTTCCTATCAATAGGAAAACTAAAAAATACATACAATACCTTTTGTCCTCTCTAATTATCCATGTGCAGCTTTCATGGTCCACAGATGAATAGAGCTTTCCTTCCATCAAAGGAGGCTGGTCTTTCAGTATAACACAGATATTATCAGGGGAAAACCGTATTTTTATGTCATCTTTAGTGATGTCTGGAGGCAGGTGAACTGTTATTGTCACATCATCTTCAGTCTGCTGCCAGTAGTAGAGAGGGTCTACAATTGGAAACATGCAGGAAAATACAAACTAGATTACAAGAATTTCTGGATTCCACAGCATGCAATGCTGGGACATACAGAATTTTCTGAAAGACACTGCATTTTTGAAAGAGTAGAAATTAACTTTTACCCTGATCAATTTACACAAAATACATTTTGATCATAAAATGGAGAAACACCTTTTTAACAATCAAGTTCATTTGTGTCCCTCATTTGGAAAGTAATTTATATTCATGTCTATACTCAAACATGCTGATTGTTATACAATGGGCATTAAATGTTACTCTCAAGTTTAGTGTAGCATTATGAAACTGGAACCCAAAATGTACTTAAATACAATGAAACAATAATGATTAACAATTTGGTTGAAGAGACATCAGGTGCAAGCTACTACATGCTAGAACTATATGCCATTCAGAGATATGAACATTTTTTTCTTATATATTGTCCCAGAAGCTACGTTGACTACTCAATAGAAATTATTTTATAAGACTATGTAGTCTTTATCTGCCTCACCTAATGGAAATGAAATAAAACTGCTTGCCCAGAGGTAGTGATTGGCTTTTTCTATTGTGTCTAGAATCTGTCTGATTATTAAACTGCTAGAAAAAAATTTTAAGAGATTTTAAGAGAAATGTTTATACAAAAGGAAGGTTATGACAGCATGAGTGGGTAATGCACCACTGGTCACAGAAAATACAAATACAGATTAATACATTTTCTGAAGAGCAATCTTGTACAAGTTACCTTTCTGTTCTGAGAAAAAGTAAAGTATGGGTTCCTCTTGAAAGCTCTCAAGTTGTCACAACCCAACCCAACCCAAGATTCCACTGATCAAAGCTTCATACCAGCAACTGTGACTCTGGAAAGACTCTTGTACTATTGCCCTTTGCCACAACTGCCCTGGTTGCAATGGATCAGTCACAGGTGCTACAATTACACTTCCCCAGAAACTATCTGAGACATGGCAGCCTTCAAAATTCTAAACACTGACACAAACGATATCTGATATGAAAAGTCCATTATGCCTGCAATTTTATATAACCATGCAACTCAAATTAGAGCCTACATTAGGTTTAGCAAAAGGCAACTGCATAGACACTGCATTATGGTGCTCAGTGCACCAAACTCCTTTGCCTCAAAGTTTATGTGCACAGACTATTCTTAATAAAATTACATGTACAACATCACAGTTGTCACAGTGTTTAACACTGTTAAATTACAGAAATTTGATCCTTTCATATTGTTTTTCAAATGGGTTTTCACACTATTGACAAAGATTGTACTAGTATCCTTCAGTTAAGATTTGTTTATTAATACCAACAGGCAGAAGCAAAAATAGAACGTGACATAATCCAACATAATTACATAAACATACATATTACAGAGCTCAGTGATACTTAAGAATAAACAACTGTATTAATATGTTTTTACATACTTAGTTTTGTTTTGATTGCAAAGAAAAACAAGTATGAATGCCTTCTGTGGAAGTTACTACTTTTTCTGAACTCCTTTCCCACTGGACAAAAGAGGATCTTTTACAGAAATCTCATTCTTCAAAAGAAAAATATTTTTAAAAATAATTATTTAAATTTTAGAAAGGCAGGAATAAATTACATAACAAAAAGCTTTCTGATGAAACAATTTGGGGAGGTCAATGCCCCCAACTCCTATCTAGGAAGACTGGCTTCTGAATGTGACTACTTCAGACTGATGCCTAAATTTAGGTGTTTGCAATCCAATACCAAAAAACTTATTACAGGTCTTTTTGCAAAATATCCTTTTCCTTAAGTTCTTGAAGTCTCTCCTATCCAAAAAAAAAGCACCTAATAGAGGTTTATGCACAATACAACTTCCAACAGTAAAGGCAAACAAAGTCAATTTGTCTAGAACATAGTTATTAAAACATTTATTGCTAGAGTTCCCAAACAAATGCTAAACTAACAAGATATGCTCTAAATCAAAGAAGAAAGCAGCCTATCATAACCTGTAAGACTAAGTCTTACCTTTCTTTTCATTTGATACTTTTGCATCATCATTTTCTTCTAATTTGTCACTTTCATTTTGCATGAATGTGAATGGTTTGTGAGAAACAATCATTAGACCATCCCCATTTGGCTCTATTGCTGCATAATGAGGGACTGATTTTCCTTGCAAAACTCTCCTTTTAACAATTTCATATCTTTGATCACCTATAAAATAAAATTTTTAAAAAGTCATGATATATTTCTAAAAGACAAATTATTATCTAAGGAACACATTACAATTAAAAATACTAAACAATCCTACCTGTTAAATCACAGTACCATGGTTTTCCAATGTGTTATATTGGAATAATCTAAGATTGCCTTTTATTCTTATGATGTCTTTGCTGATCACAGCTAGCCCAGCACAGCCTCTGTACATACAATTTTTTTATTGTATAGAAGTCAGAAGAAAGCTAAGCATGTCACATTTTCTGAATCTCATAAGGCAGCATATTGGTTCCTCATTTCAAGCTTTTACAGCAAGTATTCCTAAAAGTTTGGTTAATGAAAGAAAACCAACTTTGAAAGGGTATATGCCTTTGTTACAGTCCTCTGGAGTACCACAGAAGATATGAAAAGACCTAACTACTGTCCCCACTCTGATTAATTTTTATGCTTCCATTTTCTTTGGTAACAGAACAGTGGTGGGAGTGATCCCTTTGTCCAGTCCACCAAACAGGGCAGAGATGTCACAGTTGGTGGCATCAAGAGACATAACCATGTTTTAAGGCTTTGCTTTGATGAAGCACAGATTTTGGTAATTTAAGAAATGGTTTGTTCATTAACTACTTACTTTTACTACAGTCTGATTTAACAAACTGCACCCACAGGCAGAGTTTCAAGAAAAGTCAAGCAACAGCAATTGACTACTGATGAAAGAGAATGTAAGGTATTGTAATTCCTCAAAACAGCTTTTATCTTTGAGACAGGTTCATACATCAGTCTAATTTGTGAGATGTTTGTTTAAATGAAATCAAAATTTATTTCTCTCTTCATAATTAAGGATTGCTTTCAATTTTGTTATTTACATCTCTACTGACAGTAATTTCAAAAATTTTTTGTTCCCTGGAAATGCTGGAGAACTGGCAAGACTTTTTCAAAGATGTTTAAATCCACTTTCATGGATTCCAAGAACATTTGTCATAAGTTAGAAAACACACAACGTAAAAAAAGTGTACAGTATTAAAAAATATAAGAAAAGTCTGTGTTGGTGCTCTTACTAAGTAGCAGTCTTCAGTTCTAGGCAGGCAGTGTTACTGATGTAGTTTTTCTTCAAAGTTATAACCAGTAAGATTCAGAGGTTTCTTTCTCTTGTTGAGCTGGCCACAAAAGCATAAGGCAGTTGGTCTCACGTGGCTTTCTGAGAAATATTTCCATCATGCAAAGTATCAACAGCAGGAAATATAACTAAAGCCACTGAGGGAAACACAGCTGGCAAAGGGCTGGAAAAGAATGTCCCATCAAGACTAGATGAGGACTTCAGGCTTGTCTAGTCTGGAGAAAATGAGGCTGAGGGGCAACCTCATTGCTGTCTATAGTCTTCCTAGGGAGGGGAAGTGGAGAGTGAGATGCTGAGCTCTTCTTCTTGGTATCCAGTGACAGAACATATAGGAATGGTTCAAAGCTGCACCAGATGAGGTTCAGACTGGACATTAGGAAGCACTGCTTTCCTGATAGGGTGGTTAAACAGTGGAACAGGCTTCCTAGAGCTCAAAGGCTCAAAGCCCCATCTGTCAGTGTTTAAGAGGCATTTGGACAATGCTCTTAACAACAGGCTTTAGCTGGTCAGGCAGTTGGACTAGCTGACTGTTGTAGGTCACTTCCAAATGAACTATTCTATTCTATTCTGTGCTATCCTATCCATATTATATATGTAGGAGATGGAAGAACATTTGGCTAGCAACATCACAGTATGCAACCAACTGCTTTAGTTCAACTAGTTAAAGATCTTGTTTCTATCAGTATCAAAATTCTTTTTCTTGGAACATAATGAGCAAGACTCTATGACAGTCATTCCAAGAAGGTCTATTAATTTAATCCACACATCTTTAAATCAGACAGTGAAGCATGGGGTCTTCCATCCTTTATGTAAATCGTATTTAATGTACATATATATGGTCATATGGAATATGTAAAGTATCATTTGTCAAACTTTATTAGGATACAATATTAATTAGTAGGTATTAATATACTAATACATTTTCAAAGGGTTGGTCTAAAATTAACAGAATAACTTCATACTCTTATGGCAGGAAAACTTAGAATATGCAGTATTTACTTTTTTACAAAGGTCTTACAGGTCTACAGGTCTTACATTTATCTCATACTAATTCCAATCCCACTACATCATTAAGAGGAATCTAAAAAAAAAAAAACACAAACCAACAAAAAACATAACCAAAGACCCATATCCAGATGTACAATATTTTAAAAAATCCAACAAGATTTAAGTTAGAAACAGAATCATACACAGAATCACCAGGTTGGAAGAGACCTTCAAGATCACTGAGTCCAACCCATGCCCTAACACCACCTCAACTAAACCATGGCACTGAGTGCCACATCCAATCTTTTTTTAAACACATCCAGGGATAGTGACTCCACCACCTCCCCAGGCAGAAGATTCCAGTACTTTATCACTCCTTCAGTAAAAGCTTTTTCCTAACATCCAACCTAAATTTTCCTTGGCACAGCTTAAGACTGTGTCCTCTCGTTCTGTCAGTTGCTGCCTGGAGAAAGAGACCAACCCCCACCTGACTACAGCCACCTTTCAGGTTGTTGTTGAGAGTGATAAGGTCACCTCTGAGTGTCCTCTTCTCCAGGCTAAACAACCCCAGCTCCCTCAGTTGTTCCTCATAGGACTTGTGTTCCAAGCCCCTCACCAACCTTGCTGCTCTCCTTTGGGGAATAGTTCTTCCTGAATAGTTCCGTTTAATCTCGATTTTACAAGACCAAGCTAAACAGAAATTGCATTTCATAACATTCAAGTAAAGTTCTACCTTTTATTTCTAATTATCTTAACCACACAAGTGTAAAACTTTTCTTCTTCCTGTTTTTCGAATGTCTGTCAGAATTTAGATTTACAACCAATAACTTGATCTCAAAATGTAAGAAAAAATTACCTATGTAAAATCTAAGCTGAAGTTTTATGGAAAAGAAATATCAGAACCTGTGGAAAAGTAACTTCTAAGACAAAGAATAAAAGCATGATTTTTATTTTTTTAAACATTACTCACCAGTAATATAAATATAAAACACTTACCCTCTTTTCTTTCTGCAACTGTAACCCATTCCAAGGTAACATGAAATCCACTTCCTTTTGTGTCCAGTTCATCTTTTTCTACCCTAAGCAGCAGCACAGCTAGTGAATGTGCATCAGATTTTACAAATGAAACACTGTGTGCTATAATAAATGGACTTCCTAGTTCTTCATTAAACACAATCTAGAAGACAAAAATGTAATAACTTGCTCTTTTACAGAAAGCAGGAAAGAGTTTCAGTGAATGTCGAATCAGTAACAGTTTGTCTCCCACAAATCTCTGCCAATATAAACCCACAAATGTCACACATTTCTGGTTCCTCCTTCTGTGGCTATCAAGCTACAGTACTGAAGTGTTTTAAAACATTATTGTTTATATTAAACAATCTCTATAAGAGCCCATTAAACAAAGGACAATGATCCCCAAACCTGTCTGCATTGTGACTGTTTAGTGCAGCAATAAATAGAAGTACAGCAACTGATGAGCATAACAGGTCCATAAACACTGCCTATCAACTGGGCAAACAGTCTCACACTCAAGATGAAAATGTAGGCATTTCCCCAAGGCCCTCACTAGTTCTCTAGATACTTCAACATTCTGAAAATCTTTGTAGACTTTGACATGTGCGAAAAGAAGAAGACAAAAGGGTCAAAAGCATCACTGCCAGTGATCATCAAATGTAAGTGCTATTATTTAGCTTTGCAAAGAGATCCCATGGTCCTCCTCTGTGAAGTAAGAAACAAAAAGCTATAATGAAATGAAGGAGAATCATATTAATGTTTAGAAGCTAGGGTTAAAAGTT
Source organism: Monarcha castaneiventris obscurior (assembly GCA_026261815.1). Lineage (NCBI taxonomy): Eukaryota > Metazoa > Chordata > Aves > Passeriformes > Monarchidae > Monarcha > Monarcha castaneiventris. The sequence goes on from JAMPIT010000379.1 coordinate 30,951,143, forward strand.
CTTGAATTTTTATTTATGTACATGGATTGGAAAAGTTCATCCAATACTTGGATGTAACTAGGTAGGCAGAATACATAAATATTACTGTCATATTGAAAGGCTAATAAGCACAACGGTGAATATAAAATGTCATTAATTATTAACTTAAAATTATAAATTTCATTAATTAATGAAAATTATTTATATTATATGAAAATTACTTCATTAATTTCATACAAAGGACTCCACATCTTATAGCATGAGAAATTTGGTACCTATAGCTGGAAGTTTTAATTCTAACAACAATGTATTCCAGATTTTTTCAAAAAGTACTCATTCAGCAAAAACCCCAAGAAGATAAAAACAAAATTAATCCAAACAACAGGGAAGAAGAAAAGAAATATTATTTGCTAGAAGATTAACATGTGAAAATGAAAGAACAAATGAAAGAATAAATTACAAAGAATTCAAGATGCAGTGGTTGAATGAGTATTGACTCAATGCAGCTGTTGCTATTGAAACCTGACAAAGTTTGAGGATTTATGGGGTTGTGATATTAACACAACTTTAAACCACTGGGTGCTCTACATACTCAACAAGTCAATTTACACGGTGGCAGAGTGTCAGATATAAATCACGTATTTTTGTTACACTGACAACTTCAACATAACTTATTTATGTGTCAGCATAAACAGAACACACAGGATAAAAACCAGTTGGTATTTATTACGAAGCATCTAAAACAGGATGATCGATTTCCTACTACTCTCAAAAGATGTAGAAAAAGGAGCTAATCCATCATGGTGAAATCTTCCACTTCAATATGTACACCTACGTTTCTGCCAGTACTAAAACATCCATGGTTTCTTGGGAATCTACCCTCTAAAAAAGAAAATAGTGCAATATGCAGTCACTTTTTACCAGATTCATCCTTCACAAACGAAGAGGAACTAACCACAGAACATGAGACTCACAGTTTCAGGTAGAAATGTAACTTAATTATATTTGTTGTGTCCAAGCAGGATAACGAATACCATTATTAATGCAGTAAGATCACTTTGCTAGGGATGTATGTACAACTCCTAAATACATTATTACAGGACGTACCTCCCATTTTTCAGATGCACTGCTTCCACGCTTGCCTGATTTAATTAAATACAGTCTTCCTGTGCCATCAGAAAGGGTAACCCATGTGGAGGATGAGAAATGCATTGAGGCACAAAGGCGGTTATCACACGCAGTCAAATCTGCAGGTAGCCTGAAAACTTCTCTTGGTTTTTGTAGAGCAGTGTCCTATAAACAAACAGTCATGAACCAAGATTTTATGAAGTATTTATTAATTTCAGTAAATACTACAGGCAAATTAAGAATAATAAATCTCAGTAGCAAGTTACCAGTTTTGTGTGTCATTGAGCATATTGAGAAAAAAGTGGGTAAACAGCATAATTCCCACATGTGGAAAAGGTGGTGGGAATTCATCAAACTGGTTTCTATGAGTGTTTTCTAACTGATATTTCAGCACTTTATGCTTCAATTTTACAGCAGTAATTATATTTTGCATTAGAAAAGGCTTCTCCCCTAACATTCCTAGATAATAATCACTTACCTCAAATAATTCTAGTCCCAGTAAAAATGTGAAGACTTAAAAAGAAATGAAAGCCACAGAATTATACTCGAACTAGTACATAAAACTCACCTGTAAATTTAAAAGAATTTTAGCTTATTCTGTTGCATAACTGGCAAATATAATATCTCAGCCTTCCTAGAGTGGTCATTTCATTCAGTAAGTTAAGAGAAGTAAGACCTGTGATTAGCCAGCAAAGAAAAGCTGCGGTAATTCATAACCATAATTACGAATAACTTTCCCATCACATTATTATTATACTATGGAGTTAAATCCAGTTGGTGGCCGGTCACTAATGGTGTTCCCCAGGTCTCAGTATTGGGGCCAGTCCTGTCTAATATTTTTATCAATCATCTGGATGAGGGATTTGAGGGTACCCTCAGTCAGTTTGCAGATGACACCAAGTTGGGCAGGATTGTTGATCTGCTGGAAGGCAGGAAGGCTCTGCAGAGGGATCTGGGCAGGCTGGATCAGTAGGCCAAAGTCAGTTGGATGAGGCTCAACAAGGAAAAGTGCCAGGCCCTGCCCTTGGGTCACAACAACTCCGTGCAGCACTACAGGCTGAGGGAAGAGTGGCTGGAAAGCTGCCCAGTGGAAAAGGACTAGGAGTGCTGGCCAACAGTAGTTGAACATGAGCCAGAGTGTGCCCAGGTGGCCAAGAAGGCCAGTGACATCCTGGCCTGTATCAGAAATAGTGTGGCCAGCAAGATTAGAGAAGTGATTGTCCCCCTGTACTGGGCACTGGTGGGCTCAGATTTGGGCCCCTAACTACAAGAAACACACTGAGGGGCTGAAGTGTGTCCAGAGAAGGGCAATGGAGCTGGGGAAGGCTCTGGAGCACCACCACTCCTATGAAGGCACAGAGCAGCTGCGGGAGCTGGGGCTGTTTTGCCTGGAGAAAAGGAGGCTCGGGGGGACCTTATGGTTCTCTACAACTACCTGAAAGGAGGTGGATATGGCACTTAGGGACACAGTTCAGTGATGGACTTAGCAGTGCTGGGTGACTGGTTAGACTCAATGATCTTAAAAGGCTTTTTCAACCTAAACAATTCTATGATTCTACTACATGTCAAGATAAGTTTATTTAGCATCCATTGCAGTGCCACACTGCAATCTATTTTAAGATTTATCTGAACTACAGATAGCTTTTGACCAGAATAAACAGAGACACTATGGTGAACAAATTGCACAGATGATGTAATTCTTCAGTGAACAATCAAGACATATGGATTTTTAAAAAATTATGCATACCACTGCATTTTACAAAAAAAAAAAATCCATTATTTCCTGCTTTGTTAACTTTACACAAATCAGCTCGATTCAATAACAGTGCAAAATGGATGTTAGATTACCAATTTCATCTATATTTCTAGTAATTGTTCTCGTAAGTCCTGCTTTAGTTCTGTGTTGTGTTCTTAATTTCCTGCTAATTCTATCAGAAAAAAACCTGCTTTCATGCTGAAAATTGGATTTCTGACTGTTTTCATTAAGTACAGCAGCATGTCTTCCAGCATATCTTTCACAGATTATTCTTTATCTTCTGCCTTCACTCTCACATACAGCTCTTTCTTTGCTGAATAAGGCTTTGTGACTTTCTGCTCATTATTTGGCTCATGGCATGTCAGCAGTGCTGCTGCCTGCTTAGGACTAAGATTCGCCTCCATTTTTTGTGTTGAAGTAATCTCTGAAACCCAAGAGGCTTGTTAGGTTAGAAAAAAAAAAAAAACTAACAAAATCTTTATGCTTTGAAAAGAATTTGGCATCAGAGTTTAAAAAGCAGTCAAGACATGCTTTCTCAGCAGTACAGTTTGATCAGCTACTTATGAAGTAGATCAGGCTGCAGTATTAAGAGCACAAACAAAATATTCTCACAGAAAAATATAAGATGCAAACTGGAGATTCAGCAACATCACAGTCACATCTCTACGATCTTTTAAATAATCAAAATGGAATTTAATCATTTGAAGTTTTTCAACTGAACTAAGAAGCTGTTAAATAAAATGGGTTGGCAGTCTGTCACAAGTGGTATCCCTCAGGGACTGATACGAGGCCCCACACACTGAACATCTTCATAAGTTACCTGGGTGATGGGATTGAAGGCAACCTCACCACATCTGCTGATGACACGAAACTAGGTGATGAGGTAGATGTGTACCTACAAGGCAAAGCTATCTGGCACAGAGAGCCTGGAAGAGAGGGGCAGCAAGAACGCTGGGAAAATAAGCAAAGACAAGCATGGTCCTGCACCTAGAATGGAATAACCAGAGAGCTCAGAATAGGCCAGGGTCTGTGTGGCAGGGAGCAGTCCTGCTGAAAAGGACCTGAGGGCAATGGGGACAACAAGCTGACCATGAGTCAGAAGTGCAATGCTGCAGCACCAAAGGCAAATTGGATCCTGGCCTGCATCTGCAAAAGTATCACTAGAAGAGATAAGAGATGTGATCATCTCACTCTACCCAGTGCTTGTCAGGCCCCACCTGGACTAATGTGTCCACAATTGAAAGAAGACATGGACAGGTTGGAAAAGGTGCAAAGGACAACCATGAACACCATCAAGCGGCTGGAGAATTTGCCCTGTGTGAAAAGTTTGAAGGAGTTAGGCCTCATCTCCCCGGAAAAGATTCAGGGAGGACCTCATCACAGCACTTCAGGGCAGCTACAAAGAGACCAAGGGCTCTCTCTTCACAAGAAGTTGCATAGAGAAGACAAGGGACAACAGGTAAAAGTTGCATTAGGAGGGGTTTCATCTAGACATAAGAGAAAATTTTTCAATGAGAACAATGAATGACTGGAACAACCTCCCCAGGGACATGGCAGAATCTCCACCACTGGAGGTTTTCAAGACACAACTGGACAGAGTGCTAGATAACCTCATCTAGGCTCCTTTTGCCATGAAAGCTTGGACTGTGTGATCTTTTGAGATCCCTTCATCTGGGCTGTTCTATGATTCTAAAATAAACACAGGACACAAAAAAGATAATTTAAAATATTATAGATTCATAGACTTCAGGATCTGATTTGGGTCTTCAAAGAGCTCGTCCTGTAATAACAAAGAAAAGTAATTCCTGTTGTTTCTTTTCTGTATCTTAGAACATTTCTCAGGAAGTTATGGTCCTTTCCCCTAACCTCAGAGAGTTTTATATATATGTGTATCATATATGAAACAAAATTAGATACAATGGGTTTCATAGCTATTTTACAAGCTAGTGTACCTACACGTATTTGAACAAATAAAATCATGTCTGAAAAAAAAGGTGCCTGACTGACCTTTAGAGATCATCCCTTTTTAAACCCAATCTATCTCCTTAATCCAACAACAAACAGACCATGTTGAGAACATAAAAAATGGCTATAGAGCCAATTAAACTATTTTTTGTTTTATTTTACTAGGCTCATTTCCAGTCAGTTGATCTACAATAATTTTTGAAGGTCCAAAAATCAGAAACCTCTGTTTAACAAGAGAGAAATTCTTCCCTCATTACTAAAAGTCAGCATTAGTGTCACTAAAATGAAAATATATTTAGGAAGTAATATATTTGTAAAAATAGAAAAACAAAATTTGAAAAATATTACGGGGACAGTTTTGAAGATATTGACAAGTATGTAAAAAGAAGCATAAAGAGAAGCATATTTTTGTATTGAAAACCCGGGTGGGAAACAAGTAATCACTGATTCTGTGACAACCAAAATGTTTCTTAGTTTCAGGCCCATCCTTAATGTAATACGGCATGAGACTAAGAAATAGTAGTGAAAACATACCAGATTAAAACTGGTCTCATTACAGACCCTGAATATTCAGCCACAAATCATTTAAACATCCTCTGTCCCTCTATTTTCACTCAAACAATCAGTAGCCTGGGGGGAATAATCTACTTTTATCAAAAGAAACTTACTCATTCTGCTCTGTGAAATAAAGCAGTCAAAAATATACATATAAAGGACCATCTCCACAAGAGTCCTTTGCACTTGGGCACGTGAATGCAATACAGAAAGAGCACGCTGTGTGTGCAAAGCATGCAGTGGCCTCATTTATTGAGAATCCCGCCTTCGAGGGGATTCCAAATCCTTCATATTTTCCACATGTTATTAAAATCAGATGTGCATTTAACACATGTTCAAAGGTAAGCAAGAGAAATTGGATTTGGGTAAGTAACATTTTAATAAGCAAATTTAAAAAAAAGACCAGATGACAAATAGATAGCCTGCTTGCCTTTTGGGCCTACTTAAATTCATATTAGAGATTACTGTGTGCTACAAGAAGGTTATGAAACCTGCAATGGAAAATATGCAAATTTGATTTTTAATTATTAGAAGCATTCAGGGTCAGTTTGTAGATCCAGTTGTATCACTACACCCCTTGGACTATTCTGCAAATTTATAACACATTCAGAATGTGAGAATGAAAGAATTAAAAGGAAAAAAACACAAATAATCCAAACCCACAACCCAAACAAATATCACACAAACACTAGATACAAAGAATTTTGGCTTCCTCATATTTTATTTAATTTTTAGATTTCACTGAAAGGCATTTTTCTTTTCTACAAAGAAAGTAGAAAAGCTTTCCATTGTAACTAGCAATGACTACTGAGCCTAGGGAAAAAAAGTCAAAATCCTGTGTATCTTATCATGGAAAGAAGAAGCATCATTCCTCTTAACAGTGACTTACAGGGGTATACTATACAACATTACAGAAGACCACACTTTTGTCAGCCTTCAATCTTAACAGTAATCTTCAAATTACTGTGAATTTTAACAGTAAGCTTCAAATTGTTTTGGATGCAATTAAAATAAAACATTATCAACTACTCAGTCTTCTAAAGCTCACATCAGGTTTATCAGCATTGAGCAGGAATTTCAGAACTCAGTCTCCTGAAAAAATGAAGAACAATCTTTATTACAAAGCCTTTCTTTCAATAGGCAAGAAAGGAAATAATCTCATTCACAACTTTTCAGTTCACCAATTTAACTTTAGGCATTTATTAGAACAGAATTCTGACTATGAAAAGGATAGACTTCCTTGAGGATTAAACAAAACCTGCCTTCAAACCCCTTGTGTCAAATTAGCTTTTTGACTTGCTGTTTCTCTGGTGCTGCTCACCACGTGGTTAACTGAGGTAATAGTAACTCCCTGCTATAGAATGAGGGGATGGTGAGTCTGTAGTGATGTATTATACCAGCAAGAACTGGCTAAAATAACTTGGCACGGCTCAGGCAGCAATGAGCTGGGCATTGGTCAGCACTGGTGAGTAACTGTACTGTACATCACTTGCTTTTCCTTGTTTTATTTCTCTCGCTTTTCATTATCATCATTATTTTTGTTGTTATTATTAATTAATTCTACTTTATATAAACTGTTAAACTGTTCTTATCTCAGCGCCTGGGTTTTACCTTTTTCTGGTTCTCTTTCCCACCCTGCTGGGGATGGAGGAGGGGCAGTAAGCAAGCAGCTGCATTGTACTTAGTTGTCAGCTGGGGTTATACAACAATACTGTACAAACATGAGATATTTTATAAAAGATTTAAAATAAAAACCAATTTTTCAAGGAAGTAACAGGGAATGAGAAAGGAATAAAGGAATAAAAAAGAAAGGAAGAAATAAAAGTTGTAAGTTGTATGGCAATTCCCACAAAGTGGCAATAACGAATACAAGACTTTGTTTTTATGAAAAATCAAAATACCTAGGCATTTGACACATCTTTCTAACTGCAAAAAATGTCCTTACCCAGCATTCTGAATAACAAAGAGACAAGTATTTAAAACCCTGAAACAGAACACTGAAAGATTTTGTTGTTCTCTATCTGCTTCCTTATTCTGACTTGTTTCAAATAGAATTCCCACATTGTGTCTGGTGCCACTAACGGTTTTTCTGAATTGAAGCTAACTGAGTTACAGAAACAGTATTCCATAGATAATTCTTATTGCAAATTAAAAAGATGAAAATATGTACACCATTATGGATTTTAATTAGGTGTGAGAAGAGTTCCTATTGGGACAATTTTTCAATTTGATTATTTGAGCATAAAAGGAAACAAAGTTGTCTTTGTGACAGGAACTTAAGGTCAAGAAACCAAGTCCAATTGCTAAAGTAGAAAACTTTGAATGTTTTCCAGCTATATTTGAATACTACAAACACCAAGCAAACAGCAAAGTTGAGTCAGAGGCAAAAAAAAGGACCAATTAAAAAACCCCAACTTGGTAAACCCTTACCCATTGGGTGTTCAAAGCAAACTATCGATTGCTGCTGACTTACTGAACGAAAATGTCCAACAGCTGTAACTGGAGAATGTTAAAGCTATTATACAGTATTTCCAGCCAAGTTAGAGTAACAATTTCCTCAACCTGGTATAAAAAACCCACCTGAATACTCATCCATCAATACAGAAGAACTGCTTGTGTTGATCAGTTTTCTTTTTTCAATTATGTGTGATTTTGAGCAAGTGGCAAGGTGTTACATGCACTTCTTTTCCTTCACAGATGGCATCTTTTTTAACACCTAAGTTGCAGGGATAATTCATGATATATGGACAACCAACACACTGTCATATTAGAATCAAAGTTGCAACCAAAATAAGAAACAGAACTAGAAATAATGATGTGTTAGAAAGCCTATGTGTTCTTTCACTCTGATTCTAGGTTGAACACATTAACCTGTTCCATCTTCTGTTTTAAAGAAGACTGACATTAATTTTAATTGTAAGCTGTACTTGGCCAAAACCAATCTTATTTTTAATATACATTTGACTAATATATGGCCAGGCACATTTGTAATGAGACACCTTGTTGATGTTTCTGAACACGCATTCCTTTTTATACATATGCAAGCATGTTTCCTTTGTATAACAGCACAGTATCATGTATTAGGGGACAAGATGGTGCCTATTTATTTCACAGTTTAATCAGTTTTATTTCCCACTTCAGGTGGAACTGAAAGTTGTGATCAGATATTAATCAAGTGCCATTATCTTGAAATAGGTCCTAAGGAAGAATATTTCTTATGTCAATTTATGGCCTGTAGTAAAATCCTTTATCTGCTAAGAAATAAATTTACACACACAGCACCCTCCTAATAAAGGGAGGGTATCCCTTTATTGCTGGGTGTCTGTGCTGTGCAGGCAGAGGGGACCTGCAGGTTTGGCCTCAGTGAGGTGGGGCCGGTGGTATGGAGCAAAGGTTTGCCTGCAGCCCTTGGAGAAGACCATGGAAAAGCAGGTTGTCCCCCTGAAACCCACCGAGGACAGATATCCACGCCTTTGCCCATGGAAAAACACACCATGGAGCAAGTTCCTGGTACAAGCTTTGTGTGACCTTCTTTGTTATCATCCTATGCTAGTTCTAATTGTCCATAAATTAAATAACTTTCCCCAAAGTCAAGTCTGTTTTGCCCATCATGGTAATTGGTAAGTGATCTCCCTGGTTTTATCCTCATCCACAAGTTTTTCTCTTATTTTCTCCCGATCTTGTTGAATAGGAGTGAGAAAGTGTCTGGGTGGGCATCCAGCAGCAAGCCAAGGTTAATCAACCTCAAGGGTAAAACAAAAAATGAGATTGTGACAAGCCACTGTTAACAGAAGACTTTCTTTTAGATGTTTCTACTAGGAATCCAGATGATCTCAAAAGTTTTGGAAGAAGTCCTAGAAGATTATTTTGTCACAGTAAGAGTCTGCCAAAGGCTCTAACTGCTATATATGCATATGAAAAGCAAATGAACTATTTTGCAGCTTCAGTTCTCAGCCTGTCATCCTCTGGAAACCTGTATTTCCTGAAAATCTAAAACTACAATTTCAGAATTTTTCTTAGTTTTGTCCTGACCTAGTAATTTCTGTCCCCTTGCACAGACTAAGCCACATGCTCTCACAAACTCACACATTGCCCTGTGTTTTCACAGGGTTACAAGTCAAATTCTCTGGTAGCATGACAAGGGGTATTTTCCTTTCCACTCAGTCTTTTCTTCATTAATGCCCAAGCACTACAATTGTATGTGCTAGAAACATGGTGTCCATAGAGCCATGTCCTTTCCCCTCTGAAATGAAGACAGTTTTGTAAAGGAAACTAAAGCATCCATGCACTAAAATGCTCAAAAGAAATACGAAGTTTGACTACTTAGGACCACCAGTATAAAGCAGGAATTTCAGACTTGGCCTAGGTTGCTTACACTATTTTGGGTCTCCTCAGGGCCACCAGCACCTTTTTGCCCCCATGTCTGGATTAAGCATTTCTAATTCTAACACATATACAATGATTGGGTTTTCAAGGTAGCAAACAAACATCAAGAATGTCAGGGAGAAAGAGACAGCAACTAGAAAAGAAGCATCTTCCCTTTTCCTCAGCTTGTCATCATGTCCATCTTCCCCAGAACAGAAGCAGATGTAACACTATGTAGAAGCCTAAAAGAAAAGGAGCTAATGTGTATGTCTCCAACAGTGATAGCCATAGGCTGTGGACTCAACCAAGGATTGTTGGTAATAATACACTGTGAGAAAGAACAGGATGTGGCTGGAGGTGGGGGCCATACAGAGGTAGGACAGCACTTTTCTGGGACAAACATCCTGGTTCTGGCTCCTAGAGATAAGCACAGCACAGTCCAGCACACATATAGAAATAATGTGGAGAAGTGGACGTGGACATGGACTGCAGCAAGGAGACCAAGACCATCAGAGACCCCCTAAGCCCTCCAACCCATTTCCAGAAAGGTCTGGAAGAACAAGCTGCACATGATAACTAACTTGTATAGAAACAGAGTCACCTATTTTCCAAGCAGAGAAACCGACCCATGAACAGGTACTCCCACAAAACCCAAGCAGCACCTCCAGGACCCTGGACATCCCATCAGCCCACTGCTGTGTGTTTATACTAGGAGGTCAGGGACTAATCATTCCAATTTCCATGCCAAGTGTGTAACTCACTAAAAACAACTCTGTAAGCTTTTGTAAGTTCTGTAAGCTTCTGTGAACCCTCTGGCTTTTGTTGTTCCTTTTTACCACAAGCATGTTCAAATCCTGGGTGCTCCTGTCCCCTCAAGGGTGGGTGCCACACACTACTGCAACACTAATGCAATATTATTAACACAGAGAAGTCAGAAACCTCACTTGAAATCCTTTCATTCTTCCCAGTGAAGCGCATTTTTGTTGACCAACCTGTCTTTCTGGCAATAGCCTTCCCCAGTTTTTGCATTTGGATCCTACTTGCAATATTTTCTATCTCATATGCCCCCATCTTTTCAAATTCAGTGGTTTAAAAAAAAAAAAAAATTATTCTTACCAGAGTCACTGACAGATTCATAATTCTTCCAAACTGATCAACATAGTAGACATTATCCTGGTACCAGGAGTCAAGGTGAAGATAATTATACATGCCAAAAGCACGCATGTGGTCAAGGGTGTATTGATCATCACGAAGCTGAACTTCTGCTACAGCTGGAGAGAGAAGAAAAAGACTATTTTAACAATTATGTATTTACAATTTAGTAATTTAAAATTCAAACTAATAATATAAAAATATTTCTTCCACTTTCATTCTATAAGTATGCTTCATTTGAAGAAAAATATATGATGTATACATAGTTTAAAATTTCATCATAAACTTGGAAAGCAAGTCATCTGCCCTAAAGGCCACTGCAGCCACTTGCTTTGATTATGTCCACTATTACCATTTCCAGTGGCCTATTGTGGTGGGTTTGCCCTGGCTGAATGCCAGATGCCCAGTAAAGCCACTCTATCACTTCCCTCCTCAGCTGGACAGGGGAGAGGAAAGATAAGGCTCATGAGGGAAGATGAGCACAGGGAGAGATCACTCACTGATTACAATCACAGGCAAAACAGACTCAGCCTGGAGAAATTAGTTTAATTTACTGTCAATCTGACTAGGGTAATGAGAAATAAAACCAAATCTTAAAACACATTCCCCCCCCACAACCCTCCCTTCTTCCTGAGCTCAACTTCACTCCCACTGGTCTCTCCCTCCTCCCCGCTCCAGCAGCACAGGAGACAGGGAATGGAGTTGAGATCAGTTCATCACACCTCTCTGTTTCTCCTTCCTTCTCATTCTCTTCCCCTGCTCCAGCGTGGAGTCCTTTCCAGAGGAGACAATCCTTCACAAGCTTCTCTAAGGTGAGTCCTTCCCACAGGCTGCAGTTCTTCACAAACTGCTCCAGAGTGGCTCCCTCCCACAGGTCACAGTCCTTCAGGAAAGACTGCACCATGGTGGGTGCCCAACGAGGTCACAAGTCTTGCCAGCAAACCCGCTCCGGTGTGGATTCCTCTCCCCATGAGTCCACAGGTCCTGCCAGGAACCTGCTCCAACATGGGCTTCCCATGCCATCACAGCCTCGGTCAGGTGCATCCACCTGCTCTGGCATGGGGTCCTTCACAGGCTGCAGGTGGATCTCTGCTCCCCCATGGCCCTCCATGGGCTGCAGGGGAACGACCTGTCTCACCATGCTCTTCACCACAGGCTGCAGGGGAACAACCTGCCTCACCATGCTCTTCACCACAGGCTGCAGGGGACTCTCTGCTCTGGCACTGGGAGCACTTCCTTCCACTCCTTCCTCACTGACCTTGGTGTCTGCAGAGTGGTTTCTCTTACACAGTCTCACTCCTCCCTCTGGCTGCAGTTCTGGTACAGCAACTTTTTACCCTTCTCCAGTGTATTACCCCGGAGATGCTACCACCACGGCTGATGGGCTCAGCCTTGGCCAGTGTCAGGTCCATCTCAGAGCTGGCTGGGATTGGCTCTGTCAGACATGGGGGAAGCTTCCAGCACCTTCTCACAGAAGCCACCCCTTGTAGCCCGCTGCTACCAAAACCTTGCCATGCAAACCCAATACACCTCCACCCTGTCTCTCACCAGCATGTGCTGAGGTCAAATTTATCAATAACCCTCATGAGATGAAACACACATCTACACACATGCAACAACAGTGTCAAACCTACTTTCTATTACAGTAAGGGGAAAAAAGTCTGCCCTATAGTAACTCTAGGAAAACAGCAGCCAAAAATAACTACATGGATTTCATAGTCTTAAATTTTCAACTAATCTATCACCACTTTAAAGGCAAAAGATTAAAACAGCACAAAGCAGAATTAGTTCACAATAATTACAAAAAACCCAAAACCAAAAGCACGAAACAACAACAACAAAAATCAAAAGCAAACAAACAAATCCCCACCATGTTTTCAGCACTCTCAGTCAAGCTGAAATTTTCAGAAATGTCCAAGATACCATCAAAATTTCAGACTTAAGTTTTTCTAATTGAAAGAGGCTCCAAAGAATGGCTGTTCAGTAGAATTATACCTTCTTCAAGGCAAGAAGCATGCTACCTACACTCATCCACTTGAGCAAGATTTTTCCAAATAGAAAACACCTACTCAGCTACCAGTAATCAGAACTGGATTATCTGTCATAAACTAACCAGGTTTTTACTTAAATTAGGTGCAGCTTTTTTCTTCCTTTTCTGTATTTATACAGAGATGAAGCAGCTGTAGTCCAAACATCTCAAAATACATTAGCAGAGGTCTCATCCAGCCTTCTGTAAATAGTCTCAGACCTGAACTCCATTTCATTCTCCAGTACAGGCAACCCAGGATTATTAGCTTTCCTACAGGGAACTTACCTTGAACTTCACACGAGAAAAGTCCTTTAGAAAGTTACAAGTAAACTCTGTCAGTCTATGATGATTAGCACTCAAGCCCAGAGTATGGGGAAAGCCCCTCAAGGCTAATCCTTCTCATAGCAGCAGTTCACAGTTAATTTAGTTCCTAATCTTTCAACTTCAACTTTCTTCCCTTTTCTGCTCAGAGCAAATCTGTTTCTAGTATTTCACTTCCATCCCTCCCCATAACAGGGGCCATTCAAAACTCTGTGCAGCAGCACTCAGATTTCTTACTCCTCTTTAGCATCTACTTAAACCCTACTGCAGCAGAAGTCGTTTACTCTGTCAGAACAATTCTGCAAACAGCAGTTCACTTGGCAGAGCCATCAGTGCCACTGCACAGCTGTCACAGACTCAGCAACCAGATAGTCACTATATGGCTCAGAACAGACCCCATTAAGACACTGGCCATTAACATAAAAGTGGCTTTAGGAAACTATGCAAGACTATACTGTCTGATTAATAAAAAATCCAGTCATACTATAAAAAACACTTGCAAAATGACAGCATAATTAGCAATTAGTCTCCTAATCACTGTTGATATTTGCAAACCAGCGATTTTAATTCCACTCAGATCAAATCATTATTCATATTCACCACACGGGAGGGATTTCCGTACCTCTGCAATTAATAAATTACTGCTCCACAAGCTATGGCCCTTCAAAAAAAGCTAGGATATCAACAAAGGAGTGAAAAGAATATACACCTGTCTTAATGGCAAGGACTGCTACCCATTCCAATTCCTACTTTAATTAATTAAATATTTTACCATAAATAACACAGTAAAAAAGATAGAATATATTGTGAAAATGCATTCTAAAGCTGTTTGTGTAACCAAGCTTTATCACAGAGATATTTTTTCCCAACACAACAAGAGATGACATGAATATTTTGTAAAAAAATTAAAGACCAAACAAAATATAATCCAGGATAATTATTTGCAGTGAAACCAAGTACATATCATCTACTTCCTGTATAGCTCATCTTATCAAATTAGAATATACATGTAGAAACATGTAAAGATTTTTTAGCACAAAACCCCTAAAATGGTAAGGCTTCTTTTCTCCACTTCTTCCTCCCCACTCCCCTAGTTATGTTGCTCCTGCCAGAACTGTAACTAAACAAACAGTAAAAATACTCCAAACTAGATGATTCCTAAAGTAAAGGTATAACTTTTCACGAAAATTCTTGGAACAATAAACTATTGATTAGCTGACTGTAAGGTGATAAACTTTAAAAAAATCTCGAAGAACATGAATTCTCAGTCCTTGATTTTTCTAGACTGTAGTTCTGATAAGCCCTGAATAATACAGGGGGTCAGGAATAGGAGATCCAAATCCCTTGTATTATTACAATATGTAATTAATTCCACATAAACAGAAGTCAGAAACTATACAATTCATAGGTGATTTTAAACCAGGAAATCTAACAAATGTTGTACTGTCTTGTCATGAAACACTTCAAATGAGGTAACCAATGGCATTCAGAATGTATCACACGTATGTGTAGCTCTGCCAAGATGAAGCAATTATAGAACCTATTCCATTCTCCATTAATTGAAACCCATACTGTGATCAAGTGAAATCTGTGCACAACTGCCATCTGCTATCACATACCATGTGCTTAGATAGTTTACAGAAGATTCTACACTAGGGTGAAATTCATTCCTTCCTTTCTACAGCCTTCAAGATTCAAGGTTTCTTGACGGTCCTTCGAAAAAAAGAGAAAACCAATAGAGCTGAGTGCAAAAATATAAAGCACAAAATGTAAAGAAATGGAGACTTTTAATAAAGTAAATTCAAAGAAAGATAAGTTAATATAAATGGAGAAGAAGAAATACTTCAATCAGATCATCACCTTATTCAGTCTCACAGTTACACAGTTCTATGAATTTTTATTTGGTTGTTCAGTCAGGATTTTTCCTGATTTGTTGTTGTTTGGTTTGGGGATGTTTTTGTTTTAGGGTTTTTATTTGGAGGGGTTTGATGGTTTTTTATTTTGTTTATGTGATTTCTGAGAGTCAGACTAATTCACTAGTCTCAATGGGTTCACTAGTCTGTTTGGGTTCAATTAAGAAGCAGCAGTTAATGGCAGCTATTCAACAGAAGGATACGTGGTCTTTTTCAAATTTCTGATAAATACACCTGCAGCACGAAAACCCAGAAACATGGATTCATACACTGTCATTCATACCAGAAAAGACAGCAAATATACAGAATGCATAAATTAAATCTCAGTTTTCAATATTATTTCCCAACAACTCTATTTAGGTGGGATATTTTGGACAAGTACAAAGAAAACTATGCTACTTTTCTAGAATTGTGTTTATCTCTACTAGTTCCATGCTTACGAAGAATAATTTGACTCAAAATAATTTAAACATAGTTAAAGAAAAGATTTTCACTCACAATGCTTTACTTGAAAGCAAAAGCACTAAATACAAAGTAATTCATAATCATTAACAGAAGATGGTTAACTGTTACAATAAGATCCCTAGCTGATTATTATTGTAATTATTAGTCTCCACCGCAAAAAAAAAAAACCCTCTGAATAAAGAACACTTTAAAGAACACAGAATCAAGGAACTTATACTTTAAATGAATAGAGAAGTCTTACATTTGCCATCGAACACTATGAAGCCAAACTGGGGTGAAAAAAAAAGGTAGAGAAAAAAAGGGTGAAGAACAACCCCCAAAAAGCCCCTCCATTTTTAGATGTTTTCCTGAATACTCCAAAGCAACTTTACAAAACTGCAAAATACGAAAAGGAATTATACCAGCATATTTTGTGGCATCAAATATTATATGCTTGTATGTCATGCCTTGTTTTGCAATGCCACCCAGTGGAAGCAATTTTGTATTTCAGATACACTGATCTACTACAGGAAGAGATAATTTATTTTCTAGTATCAGCATTCAAAGATCCTTCTAACCCTGCATTAATGCTTTTTCTTCTAACTATAAAAAATGTGTTTTTATTTTTAAAGGCAGCATCATCTTATTGTTGTTAACATGTGCCTGAGACCTAAACTTTTATGAACTACAGCTGCATTTTCAAATGTCTCTAAAAGATCACAATTTCTTACTATTTCCCATACATTTCTTTTATTATTTTTTTTATATTTAATTTTTCAAATGCAAATGGAAAATGGAAATTAAAATCTCTGTAAAAGTTTGAAACATACCAGCGCCTTTTGCTCCATAAAGAGTCACAAACATGTTTTCCATCTATCACTACTAATGGGCAACTTTTAAATGAAGTACAGACCTTCTAAACAGGATGCATTACCACTGTTTTTCAAAAAAAAGTGATAAAACTCATAAATGCACATGACCAAAGGAATGCATTCTCTGCATATTGCCCTGGCTTGCAACAGCAGCTCCATGTCTGAGCGAATGTCTACTCTGCCTTCCAGCTGTAGCTGTATTGAAAACATCCACTACTTCATCATAGGTACAATGGGCCTGCCAAATAGACAAGATAGACAGGAAAGGGACCAGGGACATCCATATCTGAATAAATTCTAAGCCTCAGGAAAGAAAAAGGAATTAAGAGACATCTGATCAGTAAACAGCAAAGGTCTCAATCCTTTAAAAATGTTGTGCAACTTGGACATGTTCCTTGTTGAAGACAAGGATTTGCCCCACAGTCTCTGCTTTGGACTCTCCTGAGATCAGATTAGGGCAGAAAAGAAAACCACAAACAAAATGCTCTTCTGTCCCTCCTAAAGGTTCAGTGGTCTAAAAAAAAAGGCATTACAAAACTCAGTGCAAAGGAAACACTTGAACATAAGTTATGGAAAGAACGTAAAAAAAGTAAGGAGAAAGACAAAATTTACAATGAAGAGCTAGGAATTAAAGGCATAATAATGTAGGACTCGTTACTAGTTGAAATATATTACCAGGATGAGAGATGAGAAAAGAAATGACTGTGAGAGTTTAGCATTAACTAGGACAGAATGGGTTGGAACAAGGAACAAATAAAAGAACATGCAAATCATGGTATTTAAAAGAGAAGGGAAGGTATCATGCTTCCCCCGTTCTTCTTCACTGCGACCATACATTTTAAGAAATTTACTAGAAAATAACCTTCTATCACAGATCTAATAAATAAATAATTTTTAGAAATTTATTTCTTTGTCAGTTGCACATCTGATCACAGCAAATTCCTGGCAACCATATTTAACCAGTTGAAGGCATATTAGAACTGAACACTAAGTTTTACACGATGGTCAGAAAATGAAGCTCGCTGCAGTCCTCAGGAGCATGACAACCACCCCACGTTGTCACACAACACCACGTGCTGCTATCCACCTGCTCCAGTGGCAGAAAACTGCATCAATTCCACGGGGCAATTTTTTGGTCCTTTTATTTTATAGCTAGCAGGGAAATTCATAAAAATAGATAAATATAAAAACAGAGATAAAAATATTGAGACAAGACTGATACTCTAAAGTTCACTATTCAAGTTTGTAATAACATTGAATAAATACTTCAACTACAGCAGAGCTAAAACTCAGTTCTACTTAAGAATAAGCACCTATTTCTTTTCATTGTCATGTATTCCAAGTACTCTAAAACTCACATATTTATCTTAACTGCCACCAAATTTGGGATGCCACACAGGCAGAACTATAAATCTCAGGTCATTTAAAACAAACACTGATTAAATCTTTTTCTGTAAAACAAAAAATTCAACGGGCTTTTTACATTAATCTTCCAGATTCTACTGTGATATTTTTGCAAACAGTTGTGAATAAAATCAGAAATAATTATGCTGACAGTGTTCCTAAACATATGACATTTTTTTCAGCTATTGTACTCGGTCCCACTTTGACGAAATCAAATCAAATTCTTCATACAGTGACAAATATTATTTTAATAACCAAAAAACTACCAAGCTCTTCATCATGTTCCAGAGGCTTTGAATCTGCACACAAGTGTGCTGGAAAGCAGAAGTTCTTGGCCTTCCCACAAAATAATTGGTTTCTTCTCCCATGCAGTAATTTGAAAAAGCCACAGCCTTCACACCTATCCACAGTCTCTGTAACTCAACTCATCATTCCTGTACAAAACAGAAATCGAGTTTTGGAAGGATACCCTAAATCTAACACGTGTAGAGTACTGACACTGGGAAATACGAAAGTCAGGTAGAGAACACTTCTGCACTGTGAGCAAACTGCCTTGAAGGAAGCAAAAGAAAACCAGCAAGGTGAAAGAGGCAGCTGCATTGCCTAAGAGCAGCCTGGAAACAAAACATGTGGAAGACAGATCTAAGGCCTGATATGCTTCCTGTTATTAATTCCAAAACACAAGAACAACAATGAAAGCTTTCCACTCTCCAGAGGACCAGTATCTGTATCTATATATGCACACAGAACAGAATAAGTGAGTTAGTATTAGTGACTCTGTAGGACAGTTGAGTAGTTAAGACTGAAATGAGTCAGGGTCTTTGTGGTGTGAGAAGTGGGGAATAAAAGAACACAGTCACACATACCAATCCTGTATCACACGAGTTACTGTCATTATGTAAAATATGTGAATGGACAATAACTGAGCAGATCCATCTCTCCATGAGCAACTCCACTGTTTATGTACTTTAATGAAAATCTGTAGTCCTCACCTTAGAACAGGTGCACAACTGACTATCCAAGAACCACAAAGGTAGCTTGACCATAGGCAGAACAGGAAATAAGGGCTAATTAAGGGACTGCACCTATGCTACACTGTTGCCATCTCTAACACAACTGCAGCACTCTCCTAACATGCACCCACTCACCTGTACCTGGACTGTCTTTTGAAAGGTGACACCTAAAGCAATCTTACAGTAAAAAATGTTATTCTCATTAAATTTTCCAGTCCTGCCATAGGTACACTGACAGTCTAATTCACTTGGCCTTCAATACAAAATTTATCTAAAAACTTCCTTCTTACTGCTGACAATTCAGCATGGCAAACATACCTTTCTGATCCACTACAAATACAATGTATTCTACACAAAACTGAAGTAACATATAATGGGTAACTCTGTAGACAGGTATAACGTTCAGTAAATATACAGAGATTACAGAAATTGTGTAATCACAAATTGTGTTTACTGTCTCAGCTTTACAAAAATCCCTGAACTAACTCATCCACCTTACAAAAAGACCTGAATTTCACAAATCGGTAAACATAGGGTGCTGAGAGATTTCAGGACATGGCTAAGATTGTAGGCACAAATCCAACAGGACTTCGTGCTCATGTACTCCTCAGTGAATTAGCCTGTTAATGGACCAGCATCTCAAATACTAATGATGCTTGGCAGAGAAAGCAGGCCATGGAATGCACGGCCTGAAGATCCACCTCTGAACTGTAGGCAGAGTAAGAGAGAAAAATAGCTGATTTGCTGAATTTTGTATAAGATGTTGATTTCATATGTGTTTCTGTAAATCGCGTGTGCTCCTTTGAACTACCTCAGCTGGTCACCTGGCCTCACCTCGCCTGCACAAGCAAGACCAGATTTAGGACACAGGTTTCCTTACTCATTTAGGAACTAAGCCCACAGGAGCGGACAGCGACAAGGCAGAGGTCTGACAAGTGGGAGAGCTCTGTCCACCATGAAGCCACCTGTGGGGAGGAGACGGCCGTCCCCGGCCAGCTGCAGCACCGATAATGGCAGAAGCCGAGACGAAGCGCTCGGTCTCTGAACCCCCCGTTCGAGAGGCGCGGGAGCCCCGCTGCTGCGGGCCCGCCTGTGCCCAGCTCGGGGCGCCTGCACCGAGCCCCGCTGCCCGGCCCGGAGCGCCGCGAGGGGACGGAGGGAACCGCGGGGGGATCCGTCCCAAGGGATGCCCGGCGGGATCAGCCCCGCGCCGCGCCCGCTGCTCACCCGCGTCCAGCCCCAGCTGGTAGCAGGCCAGCGGCTCCAGCGACAGCTTGTATCCCTCGAACTTGGGGTCCAGGAGCAGGCGCTTGGCCTGCAGGGAGCAGTGGGCAGCGCCCGCCATCCCGCAGCTCCGGGAAAACTTCGGGAAGCGCCGCCAACTCCGCGGGCCCTCGGGGAACGCGCGGCAGCGGCCGCGGAGCACCACGGGAAGAGGCTGCGCGGCGCCCGGCCGCCGGAGCGCATGCTGGGAGCTGTAGTCCGGGCCGGGAGGCAGCCGCGGACCCGGGGCGCGCCGGGAGCTGTAGTCGCCGAGCCCGGACTACGTTTCCCGGCGGCGCCCGCGGCCGGGAGCGGCGGGGCGGGCGGTGCGTCTCGCCGGTGGGCCCGCCTCCTGCTGCACGGAGCGGCGGCGCTGCGGCGGGCGGTGAGCGGGGAGCGGCTGGGAGCGGCCGGGAACGAGCCGGGAGCGAGCCGGGAGCGGCCGGGCCGCGCTCTCCCTCCCTGTGCCGCGCCGCTCCCTCGCTCCGGGGGCGCCGCTGGGCGGGCCGAGCGCCGCAGGCGCCGGGCGGGGGGGCCGGGCTGCGGAGGGGCCGCGCCCGCGCGGGCGGCCCGGGGAGCTGCCGGTGCCCCGGCGCTGCTCGCTCCAGCGGCCGGGCGGGTGCCGTGCCGAGCCCGTCCCTGAGCCGGTCACACACGGGTGCTCCGGCCATTAGCCGCGGGGATGTGTCAGGGAACAGAACGCTGCATGCCGTTCTGATTTGGTGACTTTTTTTTTGTTGTGCGAGTGACACCGGCACTTGCCGAAACTCTCCTTTGCTCTGTGTAGGTTTGTGGAAAACCTAGATTTCCAACATGAATAAAGATGCCCAGATGAGAGCAACCATTAACCAAAAGCTGATAGAAACAGGAGAGCGAGAACGGTAAGTTGACTTCCAACTCCATGCTGGTGAGAAGCTTTAAATACATCAAACCTGCACTACACCTAGAAGTAAAGTAAACTCAGTTCTTTAAATGCTTGCACATGAAAGTCTTGAGTGTCATATAAAGCTATTTTATAAATGCCTTTTGAACAGTTTTGTTTTAGTTTTACAACTAAAAAGACATGGTGGGGAGTGATTGGCTTAGGAACTTTAAAACTTTCTGGTTTTCAGGTATTTTGTGTTGGAATGCCCTAGGTTCATGTAAGAATCATCATTCCATGCAATTTGTTGCAGTTAAGTCTTGTTATTTCCTGATGAGGAGAATGAAACAAAACTTTCCTTTTTGCTTTTAAGTTTTTCTTGTGTTTCTAGCTCTTCTCATGTAAGGTAAAGTAATGCACAGTAGAATACATAAAACAGCACTTGTGCAAGTCATTGCAGAGATCCCAACAAAGGCAAACAAGAAAATTGCACAATGTTTTTGGCCTTTTGCTGTCTCTTTGGTCTGTTTTATTGACATTGTATTTACATATCACTAGAGTGCTTATGACATTTCCCTCATCATTGTTTCACTGTGCTTGTAACACCATCCACCAGAAGCTTCATTTTTAAAGGCCTGTATGACAAGAAATTTTTTTACTGGGTCATGGCATAGCCTTGTAGCTGGTGTAACCTTTTGTAGCCTGATGTGGTATCTCTGCTCTCCATCTCTCCTGGCTGTGACCATCCCTTTGGAGATTGCAAAGAGCTTCAGCAAAGCAAGCGATTTCTTGAAATGGTATTGAGATCTATTTTACCCTAATTTAAGAGTAGGAAGTGTTTTATCAGGATGTCAAAAGCTCTCTTACAAACTGGCTTTATCAGAGCTGTGCTATGATCAGAGGCAGAGCGCTTGGATTTCTTGAATTGAGAAATATCTAGAGCCAATGTCACCTGTATTCTTACTCTGCTTCTTGTCATCAGTTCATCTGCCCTCTACACAATTTGCTGAGTAACAGGGATTAGACCTGCACAGTTCAGCCTCTTGCTGCAGTCCTTTCATTCATAAAAACAGGGTTTTGCTAGAGTTATTTAGGATAGTACAGGATAAGCAGGCTTGATAGCTAATGGAGAAAACAGTAAAAGTTAAATGTTAAAGTTATTTATCATATTTTACTTTCATTTTCCCTTCTTCTGTTTTTTTTAGTACTAATTTTCACTTTTTTAGCTAACTTTCAATATTCTATTTTGATGCATGGAGTAGATGCTTAATTGTGGCAGGTTGTTTTGTCTTCTCCATTAATTCCTGAATCCTTGTTGCTTAAGCTTACATAGCAAACCATGCTTAGGAAGATAAGATATCGGATCCCTTCATTTTCACCCAAAACGAGGTAATGTGTAACTGGGAAGATAAACCTGCAGTTGAGTAGTGCAGAATTCATCTTTCTGAAAGGTAGAGGGCGAAGGTTTTATTTATTTTGAAGACCTGGTATCAGGTGAAATACTCCAACTGTGAAAGTTTGCAAACATCTGCTACCGCAGTAGACTCCATCAGTTTGAGTAATTCAAGGGCTTCTACCTTTTTTTCGGTGGCTGGAGCATCAACACTGCCTGAAGCAATTCTGTGAGTTAGCTCCTGAGGCACCAAATCCTCATAGTCTAGCATGGGGAACTGAAATTGGAACTCATTTGGGTTTGGATTCACCAAATGATGTTCAGCCATTTCTGACGCTGGTCTGGGAGCTCTTGGGTAGGAATTGTGGGTTTAACCTTCATGCTGGAGCATATTTAAGCTGTCAGGAGTGTTTGCTGTTCTAACGAGTTGTATATTGTCTTAACAGCCTTAAAGAGTTGCTGAGAGCCAAGTTAATTGAATGTGGCTGGAAGGATCAGTTGAAGGCACATTGCAAAGGTAACAGTGGTCAAATAATTAATATCCTTTGTAGTCAGCTGAGACTCTGGCCAAATAAAAGTCCCAGATGAAGGCTTTACTGCCAGTTTAAACAAGACCTGGGCAAGAGGAAAGTATCCCTGGCAGCTGGGTTTGCGTGGAAGAAAGCATCTTGCGTCTTGGCAAAAAAATCTTTAAAGACTTCTGATCTGAACCTTATTAAGCATCTCAGACAAGTATAGGAATTGATTCCATAAATATTCATGATGATAGCAGCTTTTTGTTTTGAGAGAGATGACTGTTTCTACAGGAGAAGAAAAAAGAGAAAGGAGAATTGAGCAAATACAGTAGTATGCAACTTTGAAAGTTTGACCTTGGAGAACTTTGTTATCTGCATATGGGAGAGAAAGAAGTGCACTTGTACTCTTTCTGAATACAGTTCTTGAAATTAAGGTCATCCCCTTAGAGGAGAGAAAACAAACAGATGAATGTCTGAATACACAAATGTTTAGCTTTGAGTTAAGTGTTTGGCATTGCTGGAGTTTAATGACTTATAAATTGTATGAAACTGTCATGAATAGTACTTAAGCATCCAGAAATATTGCTCCATGATGAAATTTCCTTAAAGCAAGTAACAAATCCCTTGAGCTTTTGCTTAAATTCTGCTTTTGTCTATTGTGCCTGGAAATTCAACATTCCACTACAAGTGTGTAGGGAACTACACTATGAGTGTGTATTCCACTACGAGTGTAGGGCTGAGTGTGTTAAATTGTTTTCATAGGTTGATTTGTGAAGAAGCCTGAAAAGATTAATGCTTGCCATTGTCCACCTAATGGCACTGCCAGAGATTACCTGTTTCAGTAGTACAGAAAACAAGAGGGGTGTTTATCTGCCTTCTCAACCACACACTTCATACTCTGCTATAGTAAAGTTATGGAAAATTATTTGGTTTATGTTAGTACTTTGGACTGTAATGGCATTTGCTGAGACTGAAAAAATATAAGTTCATTTATCTGTGTTAAGAGCATAATAATCTCCAAAAGGAAGGACAGAGAGACATGCAGTTCCTAGAACAGGTCCAGCAGAGGGTCACAAAGATGCATAAGGGATTGGAGCATCTTCTCTTACGAGGAAAGGCTGAGGGAGCTGGGCCTGTTCAGCTTTGAGAAGAGATGACTGAGGGAGGCGTCATCATTGTCTATCAGTATCTGAAGGGAGGGTGTCAGAGGATGGAGCCAGGCTCTTCTCTGTGGTGCCAAATAATAGGACAAGAGGCAATGGGCAGAAACTCAGGAAGTTTCTCCTGAACATGAGGAAGAACTTCTTTACTGCGCAGTGACCATGAACTAGAACAGATTGCCCAGAGGTTGTGGAGTCTCCCTCACTGAAGATAGTCAAGAACTATCTGGACACAATCCTATGCCATGTGTTCTGGGATGACCCTGCTTGAGCAGGGAGGTTGGACCAGGTGAGCCACTGTGCTCCCTTCCAACCTGACACATTCTGTGATCTGGGCAGTGGGGGTGGGGCTGGGCTTGTTGCCTTTGGGGGGTTTTTTTGTTTGTTTTTTTCTACAAATAGTTCACGTGACGTCAGTTCAGAAAACATATTTAGTGTCTTGGGGACAATCAATCCTAGATACAGTTAAAAACATTTATGTTTAAACAATATTTTAAGTTCATGCTACTGTATTGAGATTACTTCCCAGCTTTGACTTTGCACTTTTCAGTAGTGTGCAAGGCACTATAAGTGAATGGTTGTTTAAATACTGATGTGTATTAATAATTGCCTTTATTTTGCTATTGCTGTATCCCTTTCTTTCTGACATACTTTTTGACTTAGCTGAAATATGTACAGAAATCTTGTTTAAACCAATTGGAAGAATAGGATTTACTGTCTGTGCTCTTTCTTGTTGTATGTTCCGAAGTGTTTTTCCAGTTGTACCTTTCTTAGGACTGAAAAAATATAAGTTCATTTATCTGTGTTTTAAGAGAGAAGTGAGCCAACTTGTGAACTGCTCCAGCATTCCAGTAATAGGCACATCTGGTAATGCTCAGATGAGAAAAAACATTTTAATGTTTGTTTTTAAAATATGAGCTGATCAAGATGCATCAGCAGTGACAAGTTCCTATCCTTAAACTTATGGCATGAGTGAGAGACTAAAATCCACTGTACAATGCAGTGGTACTGAGCTAATAACCTATATTTAGGTCCCATGCTGCTTCGTATTCTCCCACGACTATGTAGGCAGGTTTCATGTCTTAATCACCAGCACAGGTTTTGTCATCTTATGAATGGATTAAAAGACTTAAAATATCTGTCTTGATCTTCCCCAGATGTCATTAAAGAAAAAGGATTAGAGCATGTTACTGTTGATGATTTGGTGGCAGAAATCACTCCCAAAGGCAGAGGTAAGAAAATACAAATGTGGACGTAGTAGTACATCAATAAACATATTTCATTAATATTTTGAAAGCAGCATCATGAACTTGCCTGTGTTGGATTCAAGGAAACATGTTAATAGCTTGATATTAACTACAAATAAAATGTTAATGGCTTAATATTAACTGCAAATAAAACATGCAAATTTGTATTGTGTAGCAGCTTTCAGAGTACTTTTGCAGATTACATTATTTAGCCTTGTCTATATTAATTTTTATAAAATTAAACTTTGGGACTTAATGGTCCCAAGTTGTATATGCAACATAGATGTTTTAAAATTCCAAATCTTTTAAGATAGAAAATCAGAACTAACAGTTCTAGTTTAATGGGAATGGGCAGAGTAAAGGACATAGCATACAGATACAAAAAGCCTGAATCACTTTAGGAAGCTGCAGTCCTCTTTATATTGTTCCTCTTGGGCTCTCTAGCAGGCTTTGATGTTAGTGGTAGTAACTTCCTTACATTCTAAATAAAAATAGGCCTTCAAAATAGCTTGCTAGAGACCCTTACTTAAAAGCCAGGGTTGAGAATATTTTTTGTCCTAAATTTGTGAAGAAAAAAGGATAATCACAGTTCTGATGATTATGTCCTGTTTCCTGTTGAATAATCCTTTTCCTCAAACTTTCCAATTTTCTAGACTATGAATAGGCAAAAAAACGTACCAGTAACAATATTGTTCTCAATAGATCCCAATTTTAGTCTATTTTAAATGGGAAAAATATAGATGTGCTATATGAAAATCAAGTATTTTCAGTTACTTTAGGTATTAACAGAATTGCAACAATGAAAGAATAGAAATAGCTGTTGTAAAAGTATGGTGTTAGCATACTTCTTGTTTTGTCTGGTTTTACTTCTTACTTTCTTATTTGTGTTTCAGCTTTGGTACCAGACAGTGTAAAGAAAGAACTCCTGCAAAGAATAAGAACCTTCCTTGCTCAGCATGCCAGTCTTTAACTTTGACATTCTTCTGGGATACAGTGTTTCCGCATTACACAGTCATGTCAGGATTGGAATGCAGTTTACATACTTAAGGATGGAAAATCATTAATTTTTCTTTGCACTGCATCAATTTCTTAAACGTGGTGTTATTTTAATAAAAAATTTCATGGACTCATGGTTCTAAGGTGGTTCTCTCTCTCAAGTGGACTATAATGTAGTGTCACCTGTTTCAGTTTTTAATAATGCATAACTTTATACAACTGTGGAAACTTGCAAAGGTTTTCAGAAAAGAAGTACAATTAACAAGTATATTGACCAGAAATGCAGAAAAGGGAAAAAAAAATATGGGAAATGGGGTATGATGTAGTGCTGAGCATATCCTTTCTGATTTTCCCAGAGTAAGCAGGAGAAAGTTAAGACTACGTGAAACTGTTGGTGACATTCCTTTGGTACTTCTTTTCTCATGGATGAGTTGTCTGAAGTCTCTGACATGGGTTGGAAGTATTTACTCAGCAATTCATAAGAGGTTCAAGTCTTCAAGAAAAAGGCAGTTGTATCTTTTCTCAGCAATACTTTTCATATTTATTTTGAGTCACTATTATAATTCTGAACAACTACTGTTTTCTAGCTTTGCCCATATTACTGGTAATTTTTTTTATGTGGATCTTTGGGGCCTTTTGAAATTGAAGTATAATTCAATAATTTTCCACCATAAGTCTTGTAACATGATGCATTTTAAATTCTTGTATCTGGAACTGTAATATCAGCCAGGTGTATAAATAGCTGCAAAAATAAATTCCATGAATAGAGAGGATCAGGAAAGGGGCTTTGAAGTGAAAATGTTTAATTTTTCCCAGCTTGTATTTGTGGTGTTGAATAGGCTATGAAGTGGAGGAGAAGCATCAGCAGAAACTGAATGAGCAGTGGGATGCTGTTGTGACTCCGTGGCTACTGTGAAAAATTACTGACTCAACATAATATTCATACTCAGAAGAATACTGTAAAAACTCTCACTTAGAAAGTCATTCCTGTGCCAGTGGGTTGTGCTGTTCTATCACTGCTACGAGCTCCCGGCTGAGGAGCCGCTCGGGGGCACCCGCGCCCCGCGCTGGGGAGGGTGGTGGCAGCTCCCGTTCCCCTCCAGCCCCGGTCCCTCGGTCTTCGGGGAGAGAATTGCGGTGCTGGGGCGCAGGGCAACAGTGAGCGCTCCCCTCGCTGCCTGCTCGCTGCGACAGGCTGCGCTCAGCCCTGCCCGGGGCTGGGCAGAGCGGCAGTGCCGGGCTGAGAGGGCTCCAGGGGCTGGGCACAGCGGCAGTGCCGGGCTGAGAGGGCTCCAGGGGCTGGGCAGAGCGGCAGTGCCGGGCTGAGAGGGCTCCAGGGGCCGGGCAGAACGGCAGTGCCGGGCTGAGAGGGCTCCAGGGGCTGGGCAGAGCGGCAGTGCCAGTGCCGGGCTGAGAGGGCGCCAGGGGCTGGGCAGGGCGGCAGTGCCGGGCTGAGAGGGCGCCAGGGGCTGGGCAGGGCGGCAGTGCCGGGCTGAGAGGGCGCCAGGGGCTGGGCAGAGCGGCAGTGCCGGGCTGAGAGGGCTCCAGGGGCTGCGCAGGGCGGCAGTGCCAGTCCGAGAGGGCTCCAGGGGCTGGGCAGAGCGGCAGTGCCAGTCCGAGAGGGCTCCAGGGGCTGGGCAGAGCGGCAGTGCCAGTGCCAGGCTGAGAGGGCTCCAGGGGCTGGGCAGGGCGGCAGTGCCGGGCTGAGAGGGCTCCAGGGGCTGGGCAGGGCGGCAGTGCCGGGCTGAGAGGGCTCCAGGGGCTGGGCAGGGCGGCAGTGCCAGTGCCAGGCTGAGAGGGCGCCAGGGGCTGGGCTGAGCGGCAGTGCCAGTCCGAGAGGGCTCCAGTGCCTGCTCAGACGGTGGAACAGGTCTGCGAGAAGTCTGGCAACAGCCAAAGGTGAAGTTTGGCAGTAGACAGGAATTGGTATAAACAGGGGCATTCCAACATCAACGGGACAAGATGTAACTGGTCATGAACCTCTTTTGTCTACAAAGACCAAGTTTCTGGTAAGACTGTAACAACACTGGAGCCATGACCATGGATCTGCTGCAGATACTCCTCCCGAGGGCCTTGCCTGTACTGTTTTAAATCTACCTTCATGTCAGTTTGAGCATATTTGCTGTATGTCATTGCCTCTATGCTGTAAAATAATGGTGGAGGTCAGAAAGAATAAAATTCTTTCTGTCACTTAAAGATCCATCTTGTTTTTAAAATGTGTTTTTGCATTCAGTATGTACTATGGATTAAACCCAGCTGGCAACTCAGACCCCCACAGCTGCTTGCTCACTCCCCCCAACTCCCAGTGGCATGGGGGAGAGAAGCAGAAGAGTAAAAGTTAGAAAACCCATGGGTTGAAATAAAGACAGTTTAATAGGTAAGGCAAAAACCATGCACACAAGCAAAGCAAAACAAGGAATTCATTCACCACTTCCCAATGGCAGGCAGGTATTCAGATACTTCCAGGAAAGCAGGGCTCCATTCTGCCTAAGTTACAAAGGAAGACAAACGCAACCACTCCAAATAGCCCCCTGCTTTCCTTCTCCCCCCAGCTTTATCAGCTGGGCATGTCACCGGATGCCCCCGGGGTCAGCTGTTCCTGGATGGGTCTTCTCCCAACTCTTTGTGCACCCCCAGTTCCCTCACTGGTGGGGTGGCGTGAGAAGAAGAAAAGGCCTTGATGCTGTGTAAGCACCACTCAGCAATCATGAAAACACCCCTATCTTAACACTGCTTTGAGCACAAATCAAAAATACAGCCCCGTAAGAGCTACTATGAAGAATATTAACTTTATCCCAGCCAAACCAGCACAGTATGTTAATTAAATGTTTGTTTGTAAATTTATTTGCTGTTCTATTTGAATTTCATATATGTATAATTATGAGTTCTTCATTCCAGACTGGATTTATGCAATGCTAGTAACTGATGGAGTACAGAATGTTTCTTCACACAATCTAGCAGAATATATGCTGCCTGAGAGTGTTTTATAAATGTCAAGGCTGTAAAATACCATCTGCAGTTTTACTCTTTTGTTCTTAGACATCTTTGCTAATGTTCTTCAATATTTTGCACATGACTTTAAAAGTCTTTCCTTAGTGAATGGCTGCAGCATATCATGGGTACACAACTTGCTCCAGAGCTACCACCTGATTTCCTTCACTGTGGTGGGAGAGGGCCAGATTTAAGGCATTCATACACTGAACTGTGGAAGACTTGTCCAATCTGTAAACATTTGAAGTTCCACCTGGAACATGACAGTTGAAGTGCAGTTGCTCTAAGTGCAATGTAGTCCTCTGCAGGCAGCTCATGCTTGGCACAGAATAAAGACTGAACGCTGTACGAATTTTCAGAAAATTGTGCTGACCAATCTGACTTTAAAGGCTTGACACCAAGCTCTTTCACACACTGCCAAAAATAAGCTGTAAAGTTATGCCCAGACTGGCTTAAAATGCAAGGGTGTTTAGAGACCCAGAAGGAAGAGGAGTGTGATCGCATTCCAGAGATAGACCACTGGCTCCTGTCTCAGGGTACCACTGGCTGCTCTTTGATGTAAGCAGCCCAACACCACTTGCTCCCCACATGAGTTCTGTTAATCACACCAGTGCAGCCTCTATTCAGTAGCCAGGCAAAGAGCATGTTGGACAATATGTGCAGATCCAAATAACACTGGAGTGTCCTGATCAGAGATATCTCAATGGATCTTCTAAGAATGAAGTTAGATTTGCAGTGATATCAGCAATGAGAGATGGTTTCTTAGTGGCCTCATATTTTTGTTTTAACTGCAGGTTTATTCTCAGATGCATAGGCTAGCCTGTTTTGCTAACTTCCCTGCACAGTCTCAGTTTCTACTCATTTATTTGAGTATTGAAAACAGTAACATTTAGGAGTCAGTCAGAACATTGTCCTGCTGAGGTTTTATTTCACACACTGAAAAATACAATGATTTGTGTTTTTAAACGTTCCATACCTCTAGCATATACAGGCAGATAGATGCATAAACTAATTTTTCTTCAAAATTTCCGCATCTTCAGTGTCATGAAATGCACTGATTCCTTACAAAGGCCGACAGCACCCAGAACTAAGCAGCCATGAAGTCAGAATTCAGGATTGATGTTAATTACCTTCACTGTGGGAATATACTTCTTTTAGCTGGCCCAGTGCATATACATTCCAGTAGCTGGTTCAGCTCCATCATTTTGTAGACAAGTCTGCAAAAAATAAAACCAGTTTGTAAACTGACATTGAAATAATGGGTTGGATAACAGTGGGAATGAATTGATATAGCTCTGGATGTGCACTAATCCAAATTCTATGTGACAGCAAATTGAATAGTTCTACTGCTGTCAATGAAAGGCCAACAGAAAAAAGTTAGCTTAGCCTATCCCTTAGTCAGGCCCTGAGGGGTCTGAAATGCACACTGAGCTCAAATTTGTTTGATAATTATTCTCCCAGGAATACTTCTCTATATTGACACAGTCCAGTCAAAAAATGTTACAAACCAGTGACATCACCAAGAACTTCTGCTGGGATGTCAAACATTTACTCACATCTTAGATAGAATGATTTTGCTGTCATAGGTTTTTCCATTTCTGGGTGGTGGGGTGTAATTTATCTTCTTTTCTCCCCATTCTTCTTCATTCTTGTTTACTGCTGTGCCGGTTTTGGCCAAGATCCAGCAATATATCCTCTGGGAGAAAGGCAGGCCACAACCACCCTTCCCCCCACCAGGCTCGGGAAAAAAATTCCTCGAAGGAAAGTGAAGGAGATAAACCCTATTTTATTAACAAACACACAGGAAAAGGACAATGATACTAAATAGCAAAACCCCTCACTATAACGAGAAAACCTGGGAAGAAATTAGAGTCCTCTTGCAGGTGTGGTCCCTCCTTCTCGGAGCTGCCGTGGTGGGGTGGGGGTGGGGGTGGCCTTCGGCCCCCTCCGGGCCTGAAGAGAAGTTCTCCTTATGTGTTCTGATGTTGTTGAAACAGTCCAGAAGAGGGGAAAAAAGAGAAAAACCCACCAAAGTCCTAGGAAACACGCCGGAGAAAAAAGGGAAGGAGGGAAAAAAACCCAAAAACTGACTGAAGAGACAGGCAGGGTGCTCTCTCTCCGTGCTACTGCCACTGGAGAACGCAAAAGCCGTCTCTATTTCTGTGTCCTTGGGAACTTGCTTTGAAAAGTTCCTTTTTTTCTTCCCCTCTTAAGCTCAGTTTAAAGGCACAGAACTAATTTTCTGGCATAGAGCCATGATAGGGGATACACATCATATAGTCACCCCAAGACAACTGCCATAATGTTTCAGTATGGACCTTTATCATTTGGAGAACAAGTACATCTGAAATCTATTCAGTGCTATTACAAAATATTTGCTGCTTCTCATTTCTCTCTGGAGGGTCCTTTGAGGTGACAGCTCTGCACTATCTCATCCATGTCATCATCTTACGGAATATGTTTAATTGTAGCAATTGTAGCACCTTGAGTGTTTGGCTTTAACTTAGTGATTGAGTTTTCACTGGAGCAATGAAAAATATCCACTGTTTCTACCTGCTGGGTCTATTTGGCTTTATTTAAATTTCTAAATATTTGCAATTGAAATCAGAGTTGTGTTCTACTTGGACTGTTTTTCTCAGCTATTTATTTTCCAAAAGAAACAGCTGTGACTGCAGAGCCAAGTGTGTAATGACTGGAGCTCAAAATGAGGAAAAACAAATTCCTTTCCTCATAAATAATTTATATTTCACCACCTTAGTGTAATAAATAGGTTGATTGGTATTCTGCTTGGAATAACAAAAGGCCTAATTTCACTTTAGTATATTTCACATTTACCATGATGCTTTCCATCTGAACAGTATTATTCTTAAAAATGTTTTTTATGCTTACCTTATAACTAGTGAAGTGATTTAGTAACAGATCATAAAAACTGTCCTTCCAAGAAATCCCTGCTAATTTCTGTTTGTTGGAGTCACTAGGAAAGAGGTATCCATCCTTTCAATCACCTATCCTGAGGTAAGATATAAAGTTGCTGCTGATAAAATCAGTGTCTGGCAGCCTGTGGGTGAACTCTGACAAGGGCAGAGCAACCTGGCCTCTTCTGCTGCCTGGCTCTCATCCACTGTCTGTGTGCAAAGTCAGCGTAGCGTTGGGGTTTTGCATCTAGTGCACAGGGAAAAAGCTACACAATTCCCTGGAAAGCAATTACACTGGAAATCATAGGGGAAAACTCAGCATCTGCTTCCAAGGACTCTTTGAATATATATGAGCAGGGATGAGTACAACACTGATCCTAGCTTTGTGTGCTGCAATGGGGAGTCTGGTGCTCAACTTGCAGTTTTGAAAGGAAGTAGGAAAAAATGGAGTACTGAAAGAGAAAGGAAGTAGGAAAAAAATGGAGTGAAAGAGAAAAGGGAATTTTCTCTTTCAGTTAAATTCAAAATGACCTGTGTTTTTTTTCCCCCATCACAACTAAGATCTAGATTTCCCAGTCCAAATTTTTCTAAGACAGTAAGGTTTGTCTGAGGTTTATCGAGGGCTAGACAAGCTTGACAAATCCCCCAGTGTTATTCCATTGAAAAGAAAGCCGATACAAAATATGGTTGTGATGTGTCAAAATCTTCTCAGGAAGAAAAAAGGAAACAAAGTAAACTTTAACAGAGAAAGAATTAAAGAGTAGACAGAAATAGAAGTCAGACAACTTCAAATTTAAAAGTACAACTGCTTAATCACTAGAACAAACTATGAAGAAGTATGGTGGATCCTTAATTTTTCAATGCTTTCCTGAGTACAACATGTCTTTAAGGAAGAACTGCTTTAGTTCAGAGTTAATCAAACTTTCTGGAAATACAATACTCACCTATGCATACTTCCTGGAGCTGGCAGCAGTGTCTCAGTTTCTTCCGGAAGAGAAAGGAAAACCAGAATAAACACTTTCCACAAAGAAAAATGCTGCTTTAGTTGAACACAAGCCTAAGTTGTTAGCCCCAGACACAGGTGTAGCTGGGTGGAATGCATTGTCCTTGGAAGCTACACTGGAAGAGGCAGTAAAAGTTAAGCATTATAAAATCTTTTTTTTTTTAACCCAGATTGAAAACTGCTGTCTCTAGCTAATCTGTTAACTTTTACATGCACATTTCATTCTGAGGTAAGTTTCTGCCCAAACCCTGGATCAATTTGCTAATACTTGGGTTGTTCAGCTTACATTTCAAAATACCTGTTGACATATATTTTGCAGGAGGAGTTCCATGAAATAGTCATTGGCCAGAAGAGGACTGTTCTTCCTTTGTTGAATAAAGATCAAAAACACTGTGATTGAAGACTGGTTTCAGCCTACTGACTGCTGTAATTATAACTTAAAATGCTTCCTCACTATCATGAAGTGAACAGGAAAACTTGATAATCACAGAATTACAGAATAGACTGAGTTGGAAGGGATCCATAAGGATCATTGAGTCAAAATCCTAGCCCTGCACAGCACCATCCTCAAGACTCACATCGTGTGCCCGAGAGCATTGTCCAAATGCTGCTTGAAGTCTGTCAGGCTTGGTGCTGTGACCACTTCCCTGAGGAGCTGTTCCAGTGCCCTCCGGCTGAAGAACCTTTTCCTGATATCCAGCCTAAACCTCCAGCTGAAGAACCTTTTCCTGATATCCAGCCTAAACCTCTCCTAATACAGCTTCAAGCCATTCCCTCTGGTCCTGTCACACTGGTCACCACAGAAAAGTGATCAGTGTTTGCCCCTCCTCTTCCCCTCAAGAGGAAACTGTATAATGAATTAAAAAATGTATTTTTTTTACTTCCTCATATCCCTTCTTTGATTGCTCTCTCCTTTAGACTGTATCTACACGAGGTTACACAGTTATATTCAAAATGACCTGTGTTTTTTTCCCCCCATCACAACTGGGATCTAGATTTCCCAGTCCAATTTTTTCTGAGACAGTAAGGTTTGTCTGGAGCTGGCATTGTTTTCAGACAAATTTTGGGAACTCAACACTTCCAAAAGCCACTTGGCCTTGGCATGTAGGTGTTCAGATAAGAACACAAGTTTTGAAGTTTTGGGGCTATAATAGAAGTCTTTTTTTTCGGAATTGTTTTAAAATGGGAAAAGGGAGGATTCATTATTAATTTTTTTCTATTAAGTTCCTTCCCTAACTTCAGAATAATTCTTCTTGAAATTAGATAACTTAATGTGGCAAAGGGCTTGAATTAAAGGAACTTGCATTTTCTAAATTCATAGAAATTACTCTAACAAATGCTGAAGTATGAAGTAACGAAAAACAGCTTCATTATTCTCTTCCTTCAAAAACCAACTGACCAAACAACCAACCAACTGAAAACAACCCAAAAGCACCCTAAGAAGAAAATCCTTTGCTTTCCTAAATGCTTTTTCCAACAGAATTTCATGACCTTTTGTTTCTGTTCTATGCCCTCTCTCTCCAGTTTTCCTGCAAATCATACACTTGCAGGCATGCACACACAAATATATCCATGTAGATAAATATTTTTATAAAGCAACATGCTAGGCACTCATGTATTTAGAGGATTTGAATTCAAATGCTAGAACAGTGCCTAGGATCCATCTTCTGGTAACTTGAACTTAATGCACCTTTTTTTCCTTATGGGCAAAAAAGACAGGCTGTGTGTGTAAGTCAGGAAAGATTATTTAATGGCTGCACATAACAGGATGGTAAGGAAGATTTTCTGTTTAGTAATGAAGCGATAAATTAGCAGCATAAAAAAAGAGGTCCCATTATCCTCTCCTGAATTTTTAGTTGAGAAATATGAGTAATATAGCAGGGACAAGGAAAACTGAATTTTGGTACCCACTCCTACCATCTATTCTGCATATTAACTCATCACATTAAATACAGAAACACCCTAGGAAGAAGGAGCTGACACTGTCAGCAGAGAGAAGAACCTAGGATAGTCTCTTCAGGAAATTACTCAGCATTAGGCTAAAATCACACATTTTTTATCACCTCTCGGTTCTTTGCAACACTGAAAAAAACCAGCCTGCCAGTTTCAACCTGAGGTGGGTATTCCTCTAGGCTGACTGGAGGTTCTGCCCCATAAAAGGTCCCGTCAGCTGGCCAGGCTCCAGTGTGAAGGTCAGTGCCTCAGAGAGAGATGCTTAAAGGAGAGAGAACCCCTGAAACATTCTCAGGGGTGCAACGAAACTGCCCAGTCCAGCAGAAGACCAAACCTGCACAGTTGTCTGAGCTCAGGGAGACCTAGGCAGCCACTGCTGCTCTTTGGCCTCTCTTGGCCATTGCTTCCAAAAGAGCTACTTCGGAGTGTGCTCCATTTCAAAGTTATGAACATTATTTTTTATATATTATATGCTTGCTAAAAGTCAGTTTGTTGAATTTTCATACAAAGGCCTCTTACCAAGATCACTGGTCTGGAATTTCCCTTTACAAGGTATATCAAGCCTTAGTGGAAATAAGGGAAGGAATCTAAGATACGCTGGCAGAGGCAGAGGAGAGTACAGCTTCAGCCAGGAAGACCTTTAGAGAGAAAAGGAGCTTTTGTGGCTATTTGGGTACTTACCTGGGTCAGATTTTCACCCAGGCTAGGATACACATTTGTCTAAACTTAAGCAAATTCTTTGGACAATACTTAGATATTACCCTAAATAGGTGCTCAGGAATACTACAAAGGAATAGAAAATGTATCTAACAATGGAACTGCCTCATCTGGAGTTTCAAGATGATTTAATGATTACATTTGTAGCAGCAGTACAGAAGATTACTTATGAAATTTACAGTAAAACCTGCGATTTTTATGTGCTTAGAACTATGAAGACTCTACTCTGACCAGAATCAAACACTTGTTGAAGGTATAATTTCTTCTGTCAATGTAAAACTCAAATTACTACACAATTCAACAGGACTGTAATTGAGGAAAAGTACTCTTAGTTAAAAAGCTATTTGTAGCTTTAATAAATTACTTAAGTGAAAGAACAAACAAATGGAGCACATATCCCATAGGAGGGAGAATTCATACTGAAAGAGAGACTGTATACCTTTTACAGACAGAATGAGGTTATTAAGTAGAAACATGAATGTATCAGGATGATGGAACTATCAAACTCTGAAGTGATGGAAATTTCTACAGATGTAAAAGAAGTGACATTAGCATGCTTGCAATTTGTCAGGTAATGTGATTTTATATGTTTAAGTCTTAATATCTGTAAAAGAAAAACATTTATTTAAAAAATATAGATCTCTAACAAACTTGATTAGTTTACTGTAGCAGTACTGCTTTCAACGTGGCAATGAAATATACAAGATTTCAGGAGATCTCTTTAGGAAAATTAACTGAGCCAAAGGAATCCAAGTTTAAAACTTCAGAGCTGAGGGCTAATGACATTTTTGAACAAAGAAGTATTTATCTCTGTGAGCACTGCTTTTAGAAATTAAGATATGTTTATATTATTACTAGTTTTGAAACTGCATAATTATGTTTTTAGAGAAGACAGTTATTTTCCATCAGTGGTCAGCCAATTTCCAGCATTTTTTTCATTAATGCAACAGTCAACACAGGTCTGTTGTGCATTTAGGAGGATAGTGTGGATGAGCCTCTCTGGCAGTTTTTGTATTAAGTGTAGGTGTTTATATGCATATATTAAAATGCTTCCTTCTCACCGTGGCATATTCCCTACTGAGTATATAGACTATAATGCCAAAACCTGAATATGTTCTCAAAAGAAATGTAACTGGCTATCTTCATAACCGGACCTTTCCCAGTGTGTCATGCTTGCAGTTTTGCTTTTCTGTGTGAATGCAGATGAAGATTATTTTATAGTTTCTGCTTCAGACAGAAAGTTGTACTGAAAGGTGTACCACTGCTACACAAATGGTTTTGAAATGGCTTTAAAATTAAAACCAGCATAGCATATGAGTTTCTCTTACTGAAGGCAGGTTCTGCAGGCTTAAGGGTGTCAATCCCCACTTTGGCAACATCATAGAGCGCTGCCCTTAAGCCTAGCCACAATCGTGTCCCGATTTGCTGTGGACTCTACTGATCTTGGACCAGTGCAGACTCACTGGCTTGTCCTCAGACCTGCCTCATCACCACAAACCTGCCGGGTAGTCTGGACTCTGCGCTGCCCCCGGACCACCCTGCTCGTGTCCTGGCTGACAGGGTCCTTGCCCCATGGCCAGCTGTATCATGTTTGGCTCTTGTCCCTTTGGAGCCTGCTTCCTGATGAAGAGTTGTGGAAATGCAGTCATGGTGTCTGTCAGGACATGGAAAAGGGAAATTAAGGGAATTATCTGATACCAGTGCCTCCTCACAAGAGCCAGCCTCCTATCATCCATCTCCATCTCCTCACTGCCCGATACACCGATGGAACACAGCAGCTGAGTAAATCCAGTGGCACAACAGGAAGTCTTTATGGGAAGATATTTAAAGAGCACACAAAGAACAGAGTGCTACAGCTTGGAGCTGAAAGGAGTGCTGTATTAGTGCTGCTCTAGAACTGACTAGATTTTCCTGGGAAAAAGGGACCAAATATTCCTTTACTTCACCTACCGAGTGTAACACAACTGGAGGTTTACACAGAGCTCTGGAATGACTTACATTAACCTTAACATCACTTAACCAGGCATCAAAATGGACAAGCACTCAGTCAACTGTTATAAATGAATAATTCGTGCTCGAATATAAAATACCAAGTTATGTATAAAAGTTAAAATATAACAAATATAAGATGTAAATAAAAAACTGGTCTCGGGAAATTGTAACCTTCACAAGGGGGGAACCAAGTTGAAAAACTGGTTTTAGGAGAAAATGCAGTCCTGCGAGCTGGTCTTCAGAAACAAAAGGCCCATCAAGGGAGAAATTGAGGCGCCTCCTAGCATTTGCACTTTCGAGGAGAACTTCTCGGAAGGCTGATCAAAATCTGTGGAAAATTTCTTCCTGAGAGTGGCCGATTAACAACCTGTGAAAACTCCCCTCCCAGATGCAAGGTGCTAACGACGGGATCTGGAACCAAGATATGGAACATCACTGCCCATCAGATACTATCCTCCGGTGATGGGGCATTCATCAGAAGCAGGATGTGTTTTGTTTTTCCTTACACCGTGAATAACATGCTTTATGTGTATGCTGATGGACAAGAATGAGATCATGGATCCGGACCCCGAGAAAAAACTGTATAAAAATCGGCTCCCGGGACCAGTAGTGGTGAACAAAGGGAGGTCTGATGCGATAGAGGTCAGACCTGCGTTCACCCAGTGCCAACCCCGGGCTTGGCTCTGATCCCTTTTTCGATCGTGGCTTTGCGTGTTTGTATTTTCGAACACGTAATAAATTTTATATCTGTTTTATATTTAATTGGCGT
Organism: Monarcha castaneiventris obscurior; assembly: GCA_026261815.1. Classification (NCBI taxonomy): domain Eukaryota; kingdom Metazoa; phylum Chordata; class Aves; order Passeriformes; family Monarchidae; genus Monarcha; species Monarcha castaneiventris. The sequence continues at coordinate 30,989,815 of JAMPIT010000379.1, forward strand.
ATGCTATTTATTACACAACAAACTGGAACACGGGGCTGCATCTGTCAGAAGCAATTTCAGGGAGGTTTATTTTTTTAGTAACATCCAAATTTACAGCTCAGCATCCTGTCGACCACAGAGGAACACCTTTAGTGCCACGTGTGCAGCATCGCGACACGGCTGAAGTCCAACGCCGTTTTCTCGCACTTCCCCGGCGGGACAAAGAGCCGGCTCAGACCCCGCAGCCATCGTGGGCGCGGAGGAAGGCGGGCGGGGCAGGGCGCAGGCCGCTGGCGGAGCGGGCCGCGAGCAGCCCCACACAGCCGAGCCCGGCCGCTGCCCCAGGCCCTCCGACGGCCACGTGTGCCCGCGGCCCGGGCGGGGCGGCAGTCGGAGCGAGCCGGGCGGGGCGGGAGGAGGAGCGGGGCGGAGCGGGAGGAGGAGCGGAGCGGAGCGGGACCGGGCGGAGCGGGGCCGGGCCGAGCCAGGCGGAGCGGGGCCGGGCGGGGCCGGGCGGGGCGGGGCGGGGCGGAGCGGGGCCGGGCGGGGGCGGGGCCGGGGGCGGTGCGGGAGGCGGAGCGGGGCGGGCGGGGCGGAGGCGGCGGGCCGGGAGGGGCGGAGCGGAGCGGGGCCGGGCGGGGCGGGGCCGGGCGCTGCGGGAGGCGGAGCGGGGCCGGGCGGTGCGGGGCCGGGCGGAGCGGAGCCGGGGCCGGGCGGCGGGGCCGGGCGGGAGGTGGCGCGGCCGGAAGGGGCGGGCGCGCCTCCCGGGTGACGGGACCGAGATGGCGGCGCGCGAGGCAGTGGCGGGGCGGCGCGCGCCCGGCTCTGGATGAGGGGCGGCCGGAGGCTGCGGGAGCGGCCGCCTCGGCCCCTGGAGCCCCGCGACCCCCGGCGAGGCCTCCCCCCCGGGGCAGGTGAGCGGGGAGGGGCGGCTGCCGCGCTGCCGGGTGCCGCTTCCGCCTTGCCGGGCGGGGGCCCGGGCTCGGCGCCTTCTCCCCGGGCAGCGCCTCCCGCGCGGTTCTCCCGCGGCAGCGCCCCCGCCCCGCTCCGGGCTCGGGCCGCCCCAGCCCCGCCGCGCTGTGGCCGCCACCCCCGGCCCTCGCCCGGCGGCGGGGCCGCTCGGCCGGGCCGGGAGCGCCGGGCCCGCGGCCTCTGCCCGGCTGGTGCGGGCCCTTCCGGGGCGAAGCGGCGGGCATCTCATGGGCTGGGAGGAACATGGAGTGGCCGACCAGGAGATGGGCGGCGTTTGGGGTCTGGGGGCTTGGCACCCGGTGGCAGAGGGTGAGGGCACACGTCCTGTCAGAGCTGGTCCTTGCTTGGGTTCTGTTCACCCTGACCGGCAAACTTCATAATACGTAGTGTGAAGGTTTCTTAGCACACTTTTAGAGACTTAAGAATCTCTAACAGCTCACAGAAAAATTAAGTGCTACCATTTGGCCTCGATGCCTTGGTTGGTCGGTAGAATGGTAGGGCACTGTTTTTTAGTCGTGAATTCACAGTGTAGGTGCCTGAGTTGCATATCTAATGAAAAATTGCATAGCTTGCTGCTTTATAGCTCTGTGGAAATACAGATGTGCAATGCAGAGATTTCTTTAGGCTGTCCTTGCAGTGTGCATTGTTTGTAAATACCTGGTTCTTGTCAAGACAGGCATTGCAAGATGATTTTGTGGTAGTAACAATGGGTGTGTAAATTTGTTGTCTGTGGCATTCCATGTAGTTACAGAAAACTTAGGTCCAGGATGGCAAATAAGGACTGGAATAGAACTGGGATCTCATGAACTGCAATTCTGTGTCTGAGAACTTCAGTTTTGTGAAGTGAGTTGTTACATGAATTAGTGCATGATGTGAAAGACTTGTTGCAAAGGTGAATGAAGTTACAGTGTAGTCTCACAAGATTGCATAACTTCAATCAGTGTTCTGTATGCCGGTTTTCAGAAGACAGAGGCAATAGGTAAGGAATTGTCAAAGAATAACTGATCAGTCAGTGGATATAAACTTTCTGTTTTAACTAATATTGCCTTGAAGATTAGAATTTATTCTAATTCAGAACAGGAAGCTTCAGAAGTTCACATTAGTATGGCTGGAGCTATATTCAGTTTTTTGGAGAGGAAGGGGTGAGATGTGATGGTGTTACTATACAAAGTTCATGACTCTAGGAGTAACATGTTGAAAAAAGAGTTGGAACTCTGTACATTATATATCAGTGTTTGGTGTCTAGAAATAACTCAGGAATCACCAGCAGTCACCAATTTTTGCTGCCTGTAGTTGGAGAGACACACATTTTGTCTTGACTTTTGATATCTTCTGCAGCTTTTGATAGTATCTTTCTGGGTTTGAATGCCTTGGATGACTTTACTCTGCCTGTGATTTTTGTGAGGGATCTGTCTTCTGTCCCAGCTACTTTAGCTGCCTAGTTGGGGTATTTGCACTGGAAGTTGGAACATCAGTGTTGAAACTACAGTACCTTTACACACATCTCACAACCACTTACCTACAATTAGATAGAGGAGATGCCTCCTAATCTTCCCTTTTGATTCAGCTTCTCTCCCTAATGCCATAATGTCATGGCTTTAAGGTTCAGTCATGCTGCCACTTAATGTGTCTGTTTATCAAACTCAGTGGTCAAGACAGGTAGGATTTTTTCCTTCCATGCACAAGTGTTGCCAATATTGTGTTTCTGTGTAAAGTGATGAAAAAACCAAGAAACCAAACAAACTAACCAGGAAGAGGGCAGTGGATCCTCTCATTAGGCTACAGAGTCATGGTTGCATGAAATGCAGGAAGTGCTGGTTGTGTCTTTCAGTACATGATTAAAAGCTGTTCTTGAATTATTACATTGCCTTTTTTAAAATACAGAGTATCTTTATACATCTTGTAACATACATGATTTGGAGGACAGTTTGTGTGCTTGAAAACAGGTTTTTTATCTCTGTCTACTAAACTTCATAAAACTCCATCTCCCTATAAACCTACTTGCTCATCTTTAGGTTAATGTGGCCATTCTACTTATGTAAATCTTCATACAAAATAAACTTTTAAGAAATTCTATCTTTACCACTGAAAGTTTGCTGGGATTTTATCAGCTGTTCTAGTGACAACATAAAAGCACCACTGCACCAGTATGGAGTTTTGGTGCTGACAAGTGTAAACACTCAAGGCTGTGTTAACCTTCTGTACTAGGAAATTAACTTCTTGTTTTGCTTTAGGAGGGTGAAGCTTTTTTTTGTGTCTCCCTATGTAAATTGGAGGGGAACCTTTCAGTTTCAGACAAGTTATTCTAGGCATCATCATCTGGTTATTTATCTAGCTGTGTTTAATATGGGCTAAAATCACTGATTCCAAGGTGTGTTCCTGTTTACATTCCAGAGTCACAAGTGAGCTGATGTGAAAGAAAATGTAATCAATTCACAAGACACTGGCAGGATGATGATATCTAAAGAAAGCTGCACAGTACAAATCAGTTGGCATTGTAGAGAACCAGAGGAGAGCAGGATAGGTGCTCTATAGTGACCGTATTACCTCTTTTTCACTGACATTAAAAAATGAGTTCACTAGGAGAAAACAGGTTTCCGAAATAATTTTAGTGCCCCAGAGTGACTTTATTTTAGGGTTGGCTCTGTCTGTAGAAATCCTGTTTAAGTGGTATTTGTGTGTACAGTTAGATATGAAAGAGGAAGTGTTTCTCCAGGTGCCCGTGTGCTTATCATGCAATGATAAACAGTGAGAGTCTTGCTTGTTTCACCATAGTTGACTGACCAGTCCATCTGAGAGTGGACTACACTGGCTACTGCCAGTGAAGTCAGAGGTGCCAGGAGTCCTAATGAGGCTACTGTTGCAAACTGTAAGCAATGTAAAAATGTTCAATAAAGTTCTGAACATTCCCTCCCTTAATTCTATTTCCTTTATGGATCACTAAAATGTTCAAGTTTCCTCATTCTTCTAACTTGGTTCTAACTTGTTTAACGTCTTGTGGCTTCTGTCTTTTAGTCCTTTCTGTGCTCATATTCCATGTGAACACCTGTTATGACTTTTTACCAATGGAAGGCAGTATGAGATGCACAAGTCAAACTCCAGCTAAATTTGGTGTCTGTTACAAAATCGTTGAGTTGACCACGAGTATTAAATTGATTAGGATTCATGTCTTGACTTATTTGCGTGTTTATGTCTGTTGTAATGGACGTTCATTTGACACAAAGTCTGATAAATTAATACATTAGAAACAGTTTCAGTAGTGGGAGAAGGAAGTCTCTATGGCGTTTTATAAATGGGAAGCTGAGGCATGAGGTGTGATACGCAGAAGGATGTATCAGGCTGGCAGACAACACTTGCCAGATTTCCTGAATTTTAGTCTGGTGTTTCACATTTGCCTCTATCTGTTAAGAAATGTTCTAGGATTCTTGATGTAGCACTGCAGCTTTGTGTTATGTCTCTGTTACCCTGTGTTATAATTGACTGCTGATACAGTTGTAGTTCCTTTTGGGATTGTTTATCAAGGAAAGTCTTAAGAAAAGAAAGACAATGTTGTGGCCTGAATTAGGGTTCTGTGTACATCTGTATTCATGCAACTACTTTAGAATATAAAATGGTTTACCTTGAGAACTTTAATTAACTTAAAAAAAACCTCCCAAATGCAAAAGAACCCAACCCCAAAAGGCACCGAACAAAACTCAAAACCTTTAGCAAACCTTTAACTTTTCAGGTAGTCCTGTTCTTAGAGCAACAATGCACATGTTTCAAGTGCTGTTTCAAAGGGAAAAATGCTTGACTTGTCCTTACCTTGAGACAATAATTGGTTCAAGATTGTGTTTTAAACAGCTGGTAGCATATTGCTAAAATGAATACATAAATACTGCCTCATACCATAAATAGCAGTATAGAAACTAGGTACACTGATAAAAGTTCTTTTTAAAGGTGAATGATTGCTAACACTACTATGGCTGGCTGATAGCATATTGTTGACAAATCTCTGGTTGTGCATCTGACAGTTTATAGTGTATGGAGCTTAACTGGGAAGACTGCAATCAATGCTAAGAGAAGAGGTGGGCAAAGCAATACTTAACTGTCTTAAATCATAGAGTTACTAAGGTTGGAAAAGACCTCCAAGATCATCAAGACCAGCCTTTGAAGGGCCTAATTCTAGCTCAGCTGAAATGAAATGCAGCTCTTTCATAAATATATTAAGTGGCCATATGTCTCATTTTAACTCTGAAATCTTTGCTTGGAAAATCTCCACATGGAAAGTGGAGAGGTGCAAGTTACCTGATTGTCATGGGGAATGGTGATAGCTATTGAACTCTGCCAGATGGGCATACTGGAGATACTGGAAGTGTAGTCACTCATGTATGGGAATGACTTGGCAAATGGATTAACTTCTGGTGGTTAATTCTTGTCAGCAGTAGACTTCACAAGTCCACTGATTCTGCAAGCCAGTGTTCTTGTGGATTCTGGTTTTTTCAGTTGTTCAACTTTATTTTTAGAACTCAATACAGTATACAATTTGATATATGAAAAAATGGAGATGAATGGAAAACTGGGCTTGTTTATATGTACACATATAAATATATGTATTTGTAACTGACACACTTGAACATTGTTCTGGTTTTAGTTTTGCAGTTAGTAGTCTTCCTAGTTCCTTGACTTTAGGCATAAATAATATTGAGCCTGCAAAGATTTTTGGTGGCTTCCTAAAACAACCTTCTCAGTCCATAGTTAGGAGTTTTTTAAATTTAGGATCTGTCTGTACTGTCCAGTGTAGCAGTTAGATAGCCTGAACAAGGGAAAAGACCTTTACTCTCGCTAATATTGAGTACTATTCTACTCCTTTCCTCCTGCCCCCCAAGCTGATAAAAGAGTGAATTCTGGTAGAGTGGAGTGAGCTTCTAAACAAGCTTCTCTTCAGAAACAATATATTTTTATAATCACTTCAGCAGGTCATGTGCTCTTCATGCCTCACATCCCAGGTAGATAACTTCTATCTGCCTCTCCTAAAAATAGCATTTTTGTTCATCAATTCAGTGTTAGTTTGCAGTAATTTCTACCTTTAGGATAGAAAACTTTCCATCTAATCACTATTCACTCTTCTTTCACTAACTTTCATTATTTCCGAATCATTCAAATTCTTGACTGATGCATTCTTCTGTCATCTAGATATTGTCAACATTGTTCATTCTTGAAGGTAAGGAAGTGCTTGAGCATAATATGAAATGATGTTCCAGTCCATTAAACTAAAAGCTAAACATGTCAGACAATGTCTGTTCTTGCTTCTTGTGGGAACTGACTGCTTTCTAATTCTATTAGATAAAGAGCCAATCCAACCTTGTATAAAGTCCTCTACATTTTTAAGTCTCCCATGAAATAAACTTAAGATAACACAAATGTTGAAGTAGAGCTGATATGTGTCCTATGAGGCCTTTCTCCTGAGCTACAGCTTGGTAGTAGAGCTGATATGTGTCCTATGAGGCCTTTCTCCTGAGCTACAGCTTGGTAGTGCAGTCTGTAATTTGGTGGTTACTATTGACTTAAGCCTTCCATTTTGCAGTAAAAGGGCCTGTTTGTTTAATAGCCCCTGTATGATTTTTCAGTAGCAGAAATTCCTGTTCTGGACAATATGTAAAACAGTATTTCCAGTAGTGTATTACTACAGTGTTTAATAGTAGTTACGTTATCTAGCAAATGAGCACCAATAAAAATAAATCTATGCTCCATGAAGCTCACAAATCCCATTATGTACCTTTTTAATAAAATCCTCAGGACAGTATTGGAGCAGCCTACCTAATGATCCACCTTCCTGACTCTTCCTAACTTAAAGCCTGGAATGTAAAAAGTGGTTTAAATGCCATAGCATATTTGAAATCAAGCTGTCCTTCCATGGAATACTCATGGCCTGAGGAAAATGTCACAGGGCTGCCTTCTCTTCTCACCAGGAGGTATGTTAAACTTGCAACAGAAAATGTTGTTACAAGTGTAGATGTATATAATGAAAAGCTATTTGTGAAGCCTAACCTCTTATTCTTTGCTCTGAAATGTTCACCTGTTGAAGAGACAAGGGATCCTTGAATTCCAGCAGATTATTCTGAGTCAGTCTGTAGCTATTCAACGTGGTGTGTTGGAATGATGTGATGAGTATAAATTCTCTAGATTATCAAATTGTCAACTGAAAAAAACAGCTACAAACAGGAGTGGCTTCAGCCAAAGATGAATTTTTTCTTGGCTGTGTTTGCTATCATGATCCAGTCAGGCATAGAAATATCAATAGCACTGTGGGTTAGCTGGTGCAGTAGTGCACATAGGATGAATAGTCTTTCTTTGATGATGATTTTTCAGTGAGGCTAGTTCTCAGATAAGCAATATTTGTTCTAATCATACGTTTCCATCAAAATGGAAGGTAAATTTAAATGGCCAATTTTGGGGTTTCACTTACTGAATAAGTCTATAATTTGTATATGCAAGACATGCTCAAGTAAGCAAGAGCTTCTCTCTGATGATTGTTCTGTTTTGCACTGCTGGTGTCCAGTGCCACCGGTAGTGTCTGAAACAGATCAGCTGCACAGGCACTGCAAACAGTTGTCTGTGCTTCCCCTTTAAGAGTGTCTTTAACTGTGACTTTACCTGTGATTTTGTGCTGTTTCTTTAAAGGCCATATATATTAGATACCTGTATTACTTACATCAGAGAAATACCCTGATAAGGGGGCAGGTAGCATCTTTGCTCCAGGTACCTGCTCTCTTTACTTGCATTTATACAGTTTCACGGAATGCCCCTTGCTTAGCAGCAGATAAGGTAATTGGCTTTAAGTACTGTATAAAGATGTATAATCCTCTGCATCTCACTTTTGTCTTTTGCAGGAAGGGTTTCTCACCATGGCCATAACACAGTTTCGACTCTTTAAAGTCTGTACTTGCCTGGCAGCAGTGCTTTCATTCATTAAAAAGTTAATATGCAGGTAAACATGTCTTATTTAATTTGGTTACGTTTTTTTTTTTCAATTTTTCAATTACAGGTTCTTGTACTTCTTTTCTTTTCCCAGCACCCACCCACCACTTTTACCAGTTCTGATTTTATTAATTGCAAAACAATCAAGACAGATGAAAACTAAATAAAATTAATTCTTTAATTTGTGTAATTTGTTCAGAGTTCCAAAAGTCTGTGTAGTGTATTTGTGAGTGTATTTTGTTGTATGGTAGCTGAATGAGGTTTTGTAAACAGCTATGACAGGGTTTTAAAATGGCTTTTAAAACTATTCCAAACTCGAAGAAAAGCTGTGCTGTACGTTTTCAAAAAGTACTTGGCAAGTGATACTTTGTGTTTAAAGAGATTCAGTTAATGGGAACATCCACTCTGTCATCACTCATTATAAGTGTAAGCAATTCTCATCCTGTTAAAAAACAGTTGCCTGAGACTTCAGATTCTTCTGCCTATTGAAGATTCTTTCAAAGGTTTGAAGGACAGTGATTAAAGTTCAAGGGAACTGCTTTTTTTTTCTTTTTAATGATGAATAATGGCTTCTTTTTTGCACTTTTTAAAGTTACATGTGGCGTTCTTTTGAGTTGCAGACTCATGAATGCTGCAGCGTAGTACTTAAAAGCAGTCTAAAAACCCTCAAGAGTTAATGTTGTGGAGTAAGAGTTCAATAATACATTAGCAGGGTACCTGAGGCAGATCTTCTTGGCACTGCGCTGTCATATGAGCTATGGTGCTTCCTGACACTTTTGCAGCATGTTGTTTACATGAACAAAAAGCAATCTGGAGAAATGTATTCTCCTTTTGTGTATGATGGCAACTACTTTGCCAGTGAGTTTAAAGCATATGCAGAATTTGTGGTAGACACAAAATAACTGTTTATTTCCTCTTCACTTTTACTTATTCAAGAATAAGAGGAAGCTCTTGACTTGTTGGTAAATTTAATGCTGCATGCAATTATATGGATGTCAGCCTTAGTCCTGTGATTTGAATTCCAAATTAAATTAAGAATACTTGCAGTTCAATTTCAGAAAGAAGTCAGAACACCGAGTTGATGTTAATTTCTATATTATGTGGACCCTTAATTTCTCTAAGTGTAAAGGTATTTTTATAAGCAGATAATTGTTTTGTAAGTGTAGTGACAGTAGTTTCATCCTTTTTTCCAACTTCTAAATGAACTGTAATCTTGAGATGAACAACTGAGAAACTGCTTCAGTGTACAAAAAGTAGAAAACCCTTTCTTTGGTCAAGAACAGTTAGTTGAAGAAATGAAAATTTAAAATCTTTTACATAAGCAAGTCACTGGATCAAAATAATGATCAGATGTTTCTTCTGTTTACTGTCAGCTGCAAAGTGTAGCTTGATAAATTTTGTTTTCCTGTCATGCACCCCTACATATAACTATGCTTAATAACCAGCAAATGTGATTTAATTAAATGTGCATCGCTAGAACTTACTTAGATTACATAGTTTACGTTAGGTTTTCATTTGAACCAGTGTCTGTAGAGATTGGGCAACTTTCTAGGCAGCATAGAGGTTACACATAGTACTAGTTCTTTCTTTAGTTAAATCTTTTCTTGATAAACAGCAGCCTGCTTGAATCCAGTTTTCAGGAAATAAAAGGTGTAAGTATAAAAAGAGATGACACTTCCTTCCATTTAAAATCTCTAGTTATCGCCAGCTGAGAAATCTGGATGCTGCTTATTAGTAAGGAGAAACAAACCAAAGAATTCTTGAGGCATTTGTCATTCCAAGCAGTGGTCAGTGTCTAATGATGGCTGTGGAGCAGCTGCTCTGTAAGCATCTTGTTCCCTTCCTGGAAGAAGTGGAGCTGTGTAGCCTTCCTCAGTGCTGCTCTGGGTACCACATTCTTTCTGATGTTCTATGACAAAAGCTCTTCCCTCCTACCTTCAGCTAAAGTGTAACCATTTTAACTTGATGAGAGTGTGTTACAAGCCACTTGCTAGGGTCTTCTAGATCATATAAATAGAGAAACTAAGTGCAAAAGAGATGGCTTAGAATAGTATTAAATATAAACAATATTAAAGATGTGTATGTTGTACAGGTCTGAAGGAGGATGTTTCCAAGCTTCAGTTTCCTTCAGAGGTGTCAAGTAAATCTTGTCAACCAGAAGTCTCTAATGTGTTTGAGGGAACAGTGGTTTCACCTTCCTTTACCCCTAAACTCTGTTGCTTTTCAGCTTAAATGAACAGTTTGTAAAGGGGCTAGAGTTAATTACATAAAACTTAAAAATTTGATGATAACACCTGACGTTTCCTAAGGAGGAATATTTTTGGTCTAAAGTAGAAAAAAATCTAGTCACTCACCAGCATACAGCAGAGGTGATATTGCAAGCAATTCAACTAGTCAGAGTTGATAGTATGTTCTCTAATACTAAAACTAATGGATAGAAACTAGAAAATGAAGTTTCCCAGTTTTATTCTCATCAGTAGTAAGAAAAAACCCTTGAATATTCCAAGCTACATAAGGTCAATTACATGACTGCTTTGCTGTAGGAGCTTACGTTCTTTGGGGAAAACTTAAGTGTGAGCCTGAGTTGCATTCTGTTGTGTTGTAAGGTGTTAAAATACAGTGAATGTCAGCTAAGAATATTTTAATTGTTATCCTGATCTTTGAATGCTGTCATGAAGTAAATATCTAGGTGGTTTATTTGCAATGCATTAGAGTTGTTTTCAATTAAAATTATTATATATAGTTGCTGAAATACATTGAAACTATTCTTTAAGTAGAAGCATGACTTGAACAAAAGCTGTTGACTTGCATAATCTTGTACTCTTTGTTTAGACTTCGAAGGAAAAAGAGCTTTTAGAGGGGCTTTCAAGTCAAGCAGCTCAGAAAGCTATTTGTTAGACACAGCTTAAAATTTAAGACAAATAAAAAAATTTCTCATTTTACAATAGAAATGGTTCTTTGACAAACATAGATTGCTAGTGCTTGCTTCATAAGCACTGACAATCTAAAAATTGTAACTGAATTATGCAAGTGAGTTAGTCCATTTTCCTATTTATCAGAATTATTTCTCCTCTATTTCACTGCAATTAGAAAAGTAAATTTCACTTTGAAATTCTTGTGAACACCACTTTAAATTCATGATGAAATTCCTTTGCCTAGCAGACTTTTACTGACAGTAATTAATACAAAGGTAATTGAAGCACTAAATGTTTTAGCCATGACTATTTTCAGTAGTGCTGTTCTCAGACTTCCTTTTTTGTTTTTTTTAAACTTAGTGCTCATGTTTTCAGAGCTTGGAGGAATCCTACATTTTTCTTTCAGGTCTGGAAGAGGGCGAAAGTTAAGTGGAGACCAAATAACTTTGCCAACCACAGTGGATTATTCATCTGTTCCTAAACAGGTAATTGTTAAAGTGGTAGGTGACTTAATCCCTTAACAGGGTGATTATACAAGTCCTACCATGTTGGATTGGTAGATATATCCAAGAAAGATATAATACTATTATATATGCTATATAGTATTAAGTATATATCTTAGCAAGATATAAAAAGACAAGTTTTTACCTGCAGATAATATTAACTTGTACCATATACTTGCATTCAGCCTGAAGTAGAAGACTGGTCTTCATGGGATGAAGATGCACCTACAAGTGTGAAGATAGAAGGTGGCAATGGTAATGTGGCTGCTCAGCAAAATTCTTTGGAACAAATGGAACCTGATTATTTCAAAGATATGACACCAACTATAAGAAAAACTCAAAAAGTAAGTATTACACTTTCAACTGTACTTATGGAGGGTTTTCCTTGCTTTAAAATAGGCTCTAAGTAAATTGGCAACTTACAGAAGGTGCTGTTGGTAAATGAGAATAGATGCTGGTGTATAGTTCATCATGTTCAATGTTAAGATCTTTGAGATCTTAACAAATGTGATGCCATCACATGTTTACATCTTTAGTCTTCACGTAATTAGAACCTAATGAATAGTTTCATAGTCTAAAAGTTCTGGAAAGTATAATGTGAGAACCCTCTAGTCACTTGTGCTCATATCCTTATTTGAACAAAGACATTCCATGTCTTGGGAGCAGCCCTGCTGTTTCAGAAAACAATGATTATTTCTTTCACCAAGTTATATTGGGGAGGCTGGAATTAGGGAACTGGTATTTCAAAATAGCTTGTTCTTCAAATATCCATTTTTACTATGAGACAAGATGGAAGGACATACCTACAGGAGCATCAACATGGTAAATAAATGCTGATTAAAATCTGGTGATTGCAGGTTTTGTTTCTATGTGCAAATCTTTCAGCTGGGTACTTACAGGCCTTTGAGTCAATTGGAAAACCTCACAAGTACTGGAACAGTTTACCAGAGAAATTGTGCAGCCTCCATCTCTGGAAGTTTTTTTAAGCCCCAAGTGGATAAGCCCGAAGTACTTTCATCAGCCTCAGAGCTGACAGTGCTTTCAGGAGAAGGTTGGATTACAAACCTCCTGAGGCCCCTTCCAACCGGAATCTTTTGGTAGTCCTATGAACTGGAGGTGGTACTGGTGTCAGTTTTCTGTACATTCAAGATCTGCAATATCCTGTGGACTAAATTCTTCTAAGGATTTTGATCTCCCAAAATCTGAGGGACAGAAGAGGACTAGGGAGAGGTAGATTTCTCCTTTATATCTGTTGACGCTTTTTGCGTAACAGAATGAGCTTCAGGTTCAGAACAAAACATGGGAGGAGTCCATGCTGTTTGAGTACTGTATGCTGGGTTTAGTTTAAATGTATCTTTAGGGATAACTGCAGGCACTGTAAAGAAACATCTCTGTTAACTTGGCCCAATTAACCCCATTCATTATGAATTTGTATTTCCACTGAGTGTCTCAATATAAACCCTGAGATTTGAGGCAGAGTCTGTTTGTGTTGCCAGTCATCTATACTCATCTATTTGGAAACAGAACCTCCCTCAAATAACAGACTCTGTCAGTGCTCAATGAGATTGTCTAGTCCTGTTTCCTTTCTTGGATTGATAACTAGCATTTGTGCAGGCAGCGGAGCTGTGGGTCTGCCTGACTGGGAAGCAGCAGAGACTCAGAGTAGGCTAAACAAAGTTCCTGACTTGAGGTCAAGACAAATGAGGGATACGTGATCTTGGCAACTGTTTTGGGAAAAGCACTGTTTTTCAGCCAAACCAGTACAGAGCTTTACTAGTTGATGTTGCTAGACAATTTGCAGCGATTGAAGCTGCACAGATACACTATTGGAGTAGCTGAGAGAGCTCACATTACAGTGCAGTAGAACTGTACAGACAACACTGTCCTCAAAAGTAGTACCTTGAAGTGATGCCTGAAGAGGCCTTCTAGAAACAGAGACTAGACAGGAGTAAGGGAATAAAAGTAGGTATTTATTTGAAAGGCTTTCGAAGGTACCCCCTGGGGAGCCAGGGGCTATTGCCAAGATGGACCCCAAGATGGACCCCAGGTCACGAGTTCTTCACACTTTTATAGGTTTGGTTCATTTGCATATGAGGGTTAATTCCCAATTAAAGCTTCAGTTTAATGATGTAATTTCCCCTCAGCTTGCCCCCTTCTCAAAGGCTTTTGGTTTATACTTTTTGGGCCTAGGATGGTCTGGGTGTCCTTGAAGAGCAGGCCCGGAGAGGCTTTGTTACGTCTACCTAGCATGAGAGAGCAGAAATTAACAGGCTACAGGAAACTTCAGAGTTACACACTAAGCAGTACAGGATTTGAAAAATATAAAAGTTAAAACCTAAGGTATCAGAAGTGACCTGTCACAGAAGCAGGATTTCTCCAAGGAATATATCACATAATTGATAGCTTTTGTGAGTACTGGGAGATGTGGCTATTTGATCTGTGATTCTTTGTGCCCATTCTCTGTCTTGATACAGGACACAGGTTTCCTCCATGCAACTAAAGAAAAACCTAGTGGGGGCAGCAGGAGTTCTTGTCTTTTGCATTTAGCATCTTTCACTTAGCAGTTCATGTGGCTGTGCAGCTTTCAGAACCTGACCAGGTTTGAGGCACAGTGAGGGTGTTGTGTAGCTGAACCTTCGCAGGCACAAAGATACATGATCACCAAGGGATCTGTGCAGTGCTTTGATTTACCACTTTTTTGTTCCTTTTTTTTGAATATTTTCAGATAGTTATTAAAAAACGAGAGCCTTTAAATTTTGGGATTCCAGAGGGAAACACAGGATTCTCTAGCAGATTAGCAGCTACACAAGATATTCCTTTTATTCACCAATCTGTAAGTATACTCTAAATAGTGATCTTGTATTTGTTGGTTAAATGATGTTCTGTAGGGGAAGAAATAGTCTGCCTAAGGTCTGAATTGTGGGGAATAGTTGTGGAATAATTTAAATTGTTTTAAAATTGAGTGAAGAATGAAATAGTCCAATATGTTCTGCTGAGAAACTTGACAGATCAGTAATAAAAAGGTAAGAAGCTTCCATGCACTTACATGCTTGCAAATATGCTAAAGCAATAAACTATGTGTTTTGGATTTTACAGAATAAGTTACTAATGAAAGAGTAGAAGGCTTTTTTGAAAGCCTCTGAGTTACCCTTGCTTTATTATCTTGGACCCATTTCTAACCTTCTGCTTTTCCCTTTCTGTAAGGATTGTAATGTTAACAGTCTCCTAATTTTTGCTCCTTAGCCTTTGAAAAAATTGTCTAATTACCTAACAGCCTCCCAGTTATCGGGAGATGCTCTCCCTCCCTTGCCCTTTGCCTTCTTTAACAGTGCTTCTCTTTTGATTGACATTGTGCACACAAGCATGCAGGCAGGAAGCAGTACAGAATGGTCATACCACCTCCTTATACTGTTCATAATGACAATAGCTCAGGAAAGGACTTTCAGTGAGTGAATGTGTCACTCAACTGATACTGGACATAAAAACATGTGGATGTACATGTTGCTTTGTCCATGCAACCTCCAGAATTACTACTAATTTAATCTGCACAATTTATGTTCCTCTTGCTAAAACTACACTCCACTATTTCCTTCCTGCCTTTGTTCGAAAAAACCTTTGACAACTGAAAAAACTCAGTATTAGAGCAAGGAAAACAGCATAGACAATAAGATGAGAAGCACTGCAATACCTCAAATATTTCTGTAAGTCTGAAGCATTAAGGTTAAAAATAAATAGGTTAAAAATAAATGTTAAGGAAACTTTACTGTCATCCAGGAGCCACTTTGGCAGTCACACACCAATACTTTATCTAATTTTTCCATGTGCTTAGAACTCCTCTTTTGTTTCAGCCTGAACTGGGAGACCTGGATACTTGGCAAGAAAATACTAATGCCTGGGAAGAAGAGGAAGATGCTGCTTGGCAGGCAGAAGAAGTTCTTAGGTAACTGAAATTAATATAACACTATGTAGAGGTTTTACATGTAAGAGAATCACTTCTGTTTATCTGAGCCCTTTCTGGGAAGTGCCAAGAATTGTTAAATGCCTCTTAAGACAAATTATTTTTTTGCATCTAATCTCTGTGTAACTTCTACTCAGCAGAAGACATTTTGTATCTAATTAATTTAGTAGGTAAGATGGTAGGGGAAATCTGAAAATCACTGGAACGTTGGAACAACACATTAACACCCACATGTGGGCACCAAAAAACCCCCACCCCAATAAAGCCCCACCAATCCCAACAATTTATTGTGTTCAGATCATATTTCAACTTGATTAAGTAAAATACCTCTTGATGTCCTTATAAAAAGTATCATAATCATGTGCTTAAGGTAAAAATAGTTCAGGATAGAAGGTGAAGTGGTAAGTGTATGCTTGGAATCCCTGGAGCTAAGCTTTTCTAGCTGGCTTAACTAAACTAGCTGGTAAGGCTGAATGTAAAATCAAAGTCTTGCACAAAGTTAGCGTGAATGCTTCAGCTGTTCAGTTTGTGTTCTTTTTTTTCTTTCATTTCCTTTAAGGAGTATGGAGGGTAAAGAGATGCAAATTGAGTTTAAATTAATCATACACAATGATTTGAACTGGTAGTGGCTTACAGTTTTATCAAACTTTATTGCTTGCTGCATCATCAAGTGACCAGCCTCAGATAGCTTTAGATTCCTAGGCTGTTCTAATTCTACTCATTGAATCACAAGTACATGGCTTCTCTGATCCAATAGTGATAATATGAAATAAAGACATGATGTATTCAAAAATCATTCTAAGGAAAATAGGTGTTTTTGGCAAAAAAAGTATTCTGATCAATTATTTATTTTAATGTTTTGAAAAATTCACTTTTTCAATCTATGTAATAAGACAAGAGGGAAGTTACGAGCCATTTTCAATGCACTAACCATAATTAGAATTGATTCAATTTATTATCTCTGTGTTGTGCTCTGCACCAGCTTAACATGTGAGAATAGGGTTGTAATGCAAATATTTTTGTAAACTTAATCAGGTATCTATGTGTACATTCTGGTCAATACCTTGTCTTTTTTTTTTTAACTTCATTACTGTTTCAGGTCTTGTACTGAAATACAAGCTCTGTGATATGAATGATGTGCTTCTGGGCTGTTTTTGTTCCAAGGATAGTGCTTTTTCCCGTAAAGAATATCAATAGACTCAGTAAGATCTCTAATAGCTAAAGTGCAGTCTGCTGAGACTTAAATGAAAGGCAATGGAAATACTGATTTCTTCTTTTTTTTAACTGAGAAATGAAATAGCTACTTTTGCTAACTGCAGAGGCTGCATTGTGCTTTACTTAACCCTTGCTAGATGCAGATGTTTTTAGGACTATCAAAAGTAGTACTCAAACTCTCTGAAGCAGGGGTTTGTCGTATACAAATTAGCTGCTAAAAATTATCTGGTATATGTATGTGCCAGTTTATTCTTGGAGTTTAAAATCTGTGTAGTGGATATTTCCAGGATGGTCAATGGTACATTGTCTGCCATCTGTCAGGTTCATGCTCTAGAATACTTAGGAAGAGAGATCTTTTTCATGGTGATAGCAGTGGGGTTTCCCAAAAGCTTAATTTTTTAAGTGTCATGTTATTTGGTTGAACCTATCTTCAAGATTTCAGCCTTTCATCTCCAGTATTGAAAGGGTTCAACTAAAACAGCTAATTTTCATAGGATTTCTTTTTGGTCTCAGTAAAAAGTATCAAACTGTAGTTATTATAGAAGGGACGTGTGTCTAAATATTTCCAGTAGCTAGACCATGATCAGAACTCCAGCTGTCTCTGTGGCTTACCACTTGGCCAGCTATGACTGGCCACCTCAATACTGCTGGTCATTGTGTAAGCTGTATCCCAGCTGGGTGAAGTAAAACCTTTGTTTTATTCTTGACACAGGAATGACAATGTTTTTCTGTAAATGAGTGAAGTGCTGGCTGATTTTTAGCAAGATTGATAGAAAATACTTCCGAGATTAGTTTCTCTTGCAGTAGACATCAGTGGTGTCTTTAACATCTGACATTTAACATAAAACTTAAGTATAGTACTGGACAGGCCTGGCTCTGTTTTCAACAGTCTGTAGTAAGGAAGTGGTATGGAGACTCTTCTTAATGCTACAAGTCTGCATCTTGGTCTGCAAAATGATCTGCAGATCCTGTGGCCTCTCTGGTGACTTAATGCATAAGGGTAACACTTGGAAGAAGCGTGTGTAACATTTCAGACTGCCAAATAGAGGACAGAGTCCCCCTAACCATCCAGAGTGCTAATGCTGACTCTGTTCCAGTGGTGCTTTTGGAGAATTAAATGAGTGTGCAGAAAAAGTAAGGGTCTCCCTTAACCTGCTGTGTCTGGTACCTGTTGGTGCTCAGTAAGACCAAAATAATTTTTGTGTGGTAATGGAGTGCTGATCAGTCATGCAAAAATGGGCTGTGTCCTGCTTTATAGCAGTGAAGACTATCCTGTGGCCTCTCTGGTGAGTTTGTGCATCAGCGTAACAGTTGAAATGAGCACATACAGTAAGTCAAATGCTCCCTGGAATCAAGGTATGCAGAAAGTGCTGAGGGATAGGCTGTCAGAGCCTGAGAAGTTCCTGTAGTCTCTTTTTTCCCCCATTCTCTGGCAGCTTCTGCACTGGGATTCACTGAAATTTCCAGTCAGGGATGAATTGGTGTAGTGGATGATAAACTGGATTTTCAGTTAACTTGAGTTAGCTGGAACTTAGTTTCTTCTGCAAATTTTAGATACCTATCTGCAACTTCAGACTCTGTATTACCAACGAAGTTTTTTTTCCCAGTGGAAGCAGTTAAGCTCACACATTTTTAGTTTATAGCAGCTGCTTGTTTGTATTTTTTGTTGGCCAGTTGCTGTGTCTGAGATGAGGTGAAGGTCTGTCCCTGAGCAGAACTGAATGCAGGTTCTTGGCCCATAGAGGGTGCAGAACCACTGCTGTGTGCAGGAGCTCCGTGTCCTGTGGGTCATCCCGGGGAAAGAAAAGGCAGCTGCCATGGTCCCTCACTGCAGAATTGCACATGAACAGCAGCATTAACACCATGTGGCTTTTTGGAACTGTACTGCCTCTACATATTGGCTGGTGTGCACAGCACTTCTTCGCTTTTCCATCAGTTCAGATATGTGGGAAATATAAAAATCTGCTACTGTAATGTGGCAAATATTATTGCTCTGCTAGACTGACAGCTCTGTCAGCTGGAATGTACAATAATGGGTGACAATCTCAAAAAAAAACCCCAAACCACCAAAAATGCCAAAACTTTTGAGCTACTGCTGAAAGCATTAGATAGATTTTTAGTTTTCGCTCGAGGCCTTATAACTGCCCTATACTCTCACTGATACCCTTACTCTGAATCTTTGAGAAGCTAGCAGCTTTTAAATTGCAAAATAATTGAACAAATATTACTGACTAAAACTAGATTGGATTAGGTTGGATGTTATAAAAAGGTTCTTCACCCAGAGGGTGGTTGGTAACTGGAACAGGCTCCCCAGGGAAGAGGTCACAGCACCAAGCCTGACAAAAGTATTTGAACAACACTCTCAGGCACATGGTGTGATTTGTGGGGATGGCCCTGTGCAGGCCAGGAGTTGGACTTCAATGATCCTTGTGGGTTCCAACTCAGAATATTCTGCAATTCTAGATTAATCTGAAAGGAGGATTGTCAGCACAGTAAAAGAATGACTGTTCTGAGCCTAATGACAGTAGACTGAAGCTCTGTTTTTATAAGTTATAATAACCTATGTATTGACAGAAACCTAAGGTATGACCATGCTGAAAATTGAGTGTGTGTTATTTAGCAATTCATGTTTTCTTTAATTACAGACAACAGAAGATAGCAGAAAGAGAAAAAAGAGCAGCAGAACAACAGCGGAAGAAAATGGAGAAAGAGGCACAAAGGCTAATGAAAAAGGAACAAAACAAAATTGGTGTAAAACTGTCCTAACAGAAACCAGGCAGCAATGGCAGTGCCAGTGGAAAGGGAATTTCAGCTCTACAACATACACATTGGTATTGATTTAACTATTTATAGGACTTCAACACACTGCTTGGTTTCAATGCATTCTTCAGGTCATCTTGGAAGCCAGGATTTTCCCAGAATATCTTGAACTACTAGTATGTAGTTCTTAAAGGAGAAAAGCCCCACAGAAAATTATGCCTTGATGGAATGTTTCCTGCAATAGTTCTTTCCCAGCACCCTTCTTTGCAGCAAAAGTGATTGACAAGGATGTTGATTGAAAAACACTCTTAATGAACAGCTCAAGCCTAGAGAAAAGAATGTAAATATTGAGTGGTGGGAAATCTACCTGTATTGTCTGTGCTTACCTGAAACATGTAATTAAACAGTTTTAAAGAAACCTTTGCTTCCTTCCTGATAAAGAATGTCTGCTTTTTCTCTTTTATCAAAGTATTTGTAAACACTTGAGAGTTTTCCATGGGAGATCATATTGACCTGTGTAGAAGAAAATAACTTGTTATGGATGACCGGCAACTCAAAATATGTTCCTGGTAGGTTATGCAACAGTAGAGCACAAGTTACAGCTGAACACTGACAGTGGATTTCTTGTCACTTTGTCACTTGCAGCTTCCTGTGCTCCCAGTGACTACCAGCAGTGGCATCACTACACAAGAGTGGTGCACCTTTCCTACAAAGGCTGACCTTGTGGATGTAAGGGAACATTTTAGTCTCTTACTTGTATGGGTAAATTTGTATTTCTAGCAGAAATTCTTCTTACAGATAGGAATCTTCACACATTATATTTGTTGCATAGTTAGTGTAATTGAGGAAAAAAAATTGTCTTCCTGTTAATAAAGCTAGTGTGAAAATTCTCAGTTCAGTTACAAGCACTTTTCAAACTCCATTTTTGGTACAGTTACTGTATGCATTTACACTGTAATTCCCCTGGTGAAGGGTGAATGGTAAATGTGCAGTAGAAGGCTACAGTGCTTTAGTGAAGAAGAGAAGTTTAATGTCTGCTGGAAAGAGGTGTATGGGAGGTGGGGGGTCTGTGTCCAGCCCAGTGCTTCAGTGAATGCCTTTTCCAGCTTCTGTTGTGTGGGTGCCATTATCCCTGAATTCATGGCTTGTATGGATTTCTTACCTTATGACAGATGAGTGACCTCAGCACATTTTGCACATGAGACTTGTTCCCTGTGCATGGAGGGGTACAGCACAGGAAGCCTAAGAGAATTGGAAGGGGAGGAGGGGCATGTGACTAGATCTTTCCTGCTTACAAAAATAGAATTTTTAACTAAGTTCTAGTAGGTTCTGGCACAAGTTTTGCTTAGAGTATAAGTAATTGAGAAAACAAGACAGTAAGAATTACTTTTAATGGCTTTAGGCACAGAGAAAAGTTTTTAAAAATGTTTAGTATACTTGTCCTATAGGTTCAAATCTTGCACAAGTCAACTGATTTGACAGCAATTTTCAGATGTTAAATTTTAAAATATATTTTGAAGCCAAGACTGTCATGTGTGTTTTCTGCACAAGTGTTCTGGCTGGAGTAGAATGGATTATTTCAAGTGCAGACTTCAGTGCAGACCAGTATGGCAAGCAAATCTGCTCCTACTACACACCTCCAAAGTATCTGACGGGATGGGAGATGAGAAGGTTTATGAATAAGCTGTAATAATGATCTGTGTTTGTCCTTTTAACAGCACTCAATAAGCAAGGAGGTATTCTTATTGTCAGAATTCTTGCACTATTGCTGACACAAGGCAAGGAAATTGGCTGTCTACTGCCTGCTTAAGGTGAAATCTGTTGGAAGCTACGTCTCATTTAAAAAAATTTAGTGATTACTGTTGCTATATTTGAGACAACATAAATATGAAAGAGATGTAAATCAGTACTGTTTATTAAAAATAACAACAGGTGGGCTAGTTACTAAGTTGCAAACAAAGCCCCTGAATGCATCATGAAAGAACATTTGATTTTTGAGCCTTCAGCCATTTTAGAAACCCTTGGGTGCTGCCACCTTCTGCATGGGAGTCCTGCATTACTTTTCCCTTCTGCTGTGTACTGCTTGGCTGTTCTTCCTTCCATCTACCTGCCAAACCTGAGCACAGCTGCTCTAGAGATTCCTCCCATCTCTGTCCTGTGCTGACATGGTGCCAGTAGGGAGGACACCACTCTTGGAAGTCTCTTGAATGGTGATAACCTATGCTTTGTTATCTGTTTCATCTTTTTCCAGTGCTCTCTCTTCTTTCCTCCTTCCTATATCTTGATTTTTATCCTTGACAAATATGAAAACACTTTTGCTAAACTTCCTGAGGCTGCTGCTCTATCTTTTCAATTGGTTTGAATTCCTTGAGGGATCCTGTACCCCTCTGTGTGCACTTGTTCTCTTTCCTTCCTACTGCCATATGCTTCTCCTTTTCTCTTTCATGTTTTGATGTTGGCCGTGTACTTTTTTTTTTCCTGGCTGAAAGCTGGACTTGATTGCCTTCACTGCTAGTCTTGACTGTGGAGGATTGACCTGCCAGGATGACAGAAAAATCATCCTTTCCTTGACTGTGCTGTAGTTGTTCATGCTTGCCAGGTCCTGTGTTCATTTGTCTGAAGGGATTTGGAGCAAAATACTCACTTCCTATATAGAACATACGTAAAACAGTGCTGAACGTGTTTTTGGAGTTTGGGATTTAGAAGAGAGTTGATTTGCAGAGAATGGAAGGAGAGATGTGTAATTAGAAATTAAGAACAGCCTTGTGAGAAGGACATAAGCAAGGGTGACAAGAGGCAACGGAGAAATTGATGCACAGAAAGTTCCCCTCAACATGAGGAAGGACTTCTTTACTGTGCAGATGAGTGTGCACTGGAACAGATTGCCCAGAGAGGCTGTGGAGTCTCTGTCCCTAGAGATATTCAAGAATTGCCTGGGTGCAATGCTGTGCCATGTGCTCTGGGATGACACTGCTTGAGCAGGGAGCTCAGACCACATGACCCACTGTGGTCCCTTCCAACCTGACGCATTCTGTGAAGGACAGAGATGAATCTCTGGTGGGAAGGGGGTCAGTGCCTGAGCCTCAGCATCTTCAGCAGCAGGGCATGTTGGATGCCTCTTAAGCTGAGTCTTAAAGAAAGGCTTTTTCTGTTCCTGGGTTGGGAAGAAAATGTGTAATGGGATTATGAACATGCATCCCTTCAGCCCGGGAAGGAGCTGACTAGGTTCCTATACCATAAGCCCAAATTCAAGTGTCTGCTATTTTACCCATTGTGTATGAGCTGGATGCCCTCCTCACCTGCATGTTTTGAGGTGAGACTTTCCAGTGGGGTATGGGTGTGGGTATGAGCATTTTCTGAACTCAGAAAAAAAGGATGCGAGTTTTTATTGAACTCTTTGGTGGCTGATGGTCCTCCCCTAGTTCTGTACAGCACCAGCGGGGTTCAGGTGAGACATAAGTAAGACTAAAGTGTAACATTAGAAGGAAAAAAATAAGTTTATGTTTGGAGCAGCAACTGGCATATCCTCTTTGGATCATGGAACAAAGACCAAAGTCTGGGACTGGTGCATTATGGTACTTCAGGTGTGTTCTAACAAAGGGCACCTTGAGTTGTCTATGTCCTTGCAGCATGGAGGAGGAAAGGTGTAGGCTTAGAAGTACACTGAATTTTGGATAGAGATCAGAGCATGGACTTTTATCAGGAATGTGATAGGAACGCTGCCACCTCTCGCTGAGCATAGCTAAATACCTTATGAGAGCTGAGCAGACTGAAGAATCTTAAGGGCAGAAAGAACCTTTTACATTATTCTGGCGTTAGCATCTTAAACAGCACATTTAAAAACACTACTGCTAAGTGGAGCCTGCCTAAAACATGGTTATGAGATTGGCCTATTGGCATCTTAAATGTAATTGTAGGTTTGTGCTGCTTTGTTGCCTCTTGCTGCAAAAAAGCCCCATGCAGTCACCCGTGAATGCATCTAGAACTGAAGCTCACTTTTTCCTCTAAATTATGGTGTATTTCACTGTCACTCAAAGCAAAGATCACTTAAAAAATAGTGGCTGTGAAAGAAAAATCTGACGTAATGAAGTTGGTAACATCAGGTTTAAAATCCTGCTCTCTTGGCCCTGCACAGATATATTTTGATGTAGGAATAAAATTTTCTGTAATGTGTTTCAGTCCCAAGAAGAGATATTTAGGAATTATGAAATTCCATGGTTGTGTGAAATTTACATTAATAATACCTCCAACTGGTAATTTTGGCCCTAGTGTCCCTATAATTTAAAAGCTTTTGAAAGTGACCTCTGAGCAGTATGCATTGCAGCAGGGTCACAAAGCAAGCCAGATGGCTGCAGGCACCCAGGAAGGTGGGAGAGCATGGAAGACAAAGTTATGGCAAAGCAAGCAAGATGCTCTCATGTCCATCCCTGTTAGATGGGGACTATATGACTTCAAATTATCTGTTAAGAGTTCTCTTTGTTAATGTAATGCTTAATGAAGTCTCTAGATTCTCTTCTGCAAACACAAAATAATTCACCACCCAGGCATCACAGGGACATGAAAGGTGTGCAAGTCGCCTCTGTAAGCATCAGTATCACCCTCTTGAGTGTTGCAAATGCTCCCCACACATGGCCAATTATACCCCTCCTGTGTGGATTATTCATAACTTCCTATTTAAAGCTGCAGAGCAAGGCATGGCACCATCAGGCTTCCCTGGATCCCTTCTGCTCTGGGTCACTCAGGGAAGTACTACACTTGTTTTGCCGAAGAAGAAAACAGGAGGCCAGTGAGGTTTAAATGGCCAGAGGTGTTGAAATCTTGGGTGGAGCCAGACAAACCCCACTGTTTTGCCTGTTGGGTAGCATTGCTGTCCTCTGATCTATCCATCAACCTTAGGTTTTGGATGTGGAGAATTCATGTTTTCATGGTCATAGTGTGCATGCACACTGAGACCATATGACTGTCAGATGGCTTCAACGAGGCCTTCTGGGCCTCTGTTAAATGCCAGACTGGGACTGCAGCACTGAGGAGTAACAGGTTTCCAGATGATTGCACTGGGTCAAAGATTAGGTCACTGGCATCTGTGAATGCAGTGTGAGGCAGCAGAGTGGGTTGTGTGTGCAGCTGCAGCCAGGCTGGAGCCTTTAATCAGCCTGGTGAGTGCTTACACTTGGAGCTGTTCTCAGGTTTTCTGTCTAATTCTGTTCTCCTGGAACAGTACCTGGTACAGCACCTCCCCTAGCTCAGCCTGTGCCCAACAGCTCCGCTGGGATGGGGTATCTTTTCATACCTTTCTACAGTAAAACACTTACACCTTTGACATTTCTATCATGCTTTACTGAACTTGTGATTATAAAGGTAATTTACAATAAAGCAATTAAATAAACAATAAGTTAAAACACAATACATTTATACATAGTATTTCAAAGGGCTCAAAAGACTATTGGGTTCCAATACATAAAGACTTTAAAACAACATTAAGAGCCAAAGTGTATCCACGCCTATAAGTGTTAAGACTCCCAACAATGTACATTTTTGGTTACAGTCCCTGTATACGCACAAGACCAGTGAAATGCTCAAGCAATTGCACAATTGAGAAGAGCACTACACAAGACAGGCACAAACGATGTGCTGGAAGCTGCCTGGGGAATACGGGTTTTACCTCTAAATTGAACTGACACTTGGGACAACAAATGGAAAGCGCTAGCATGCTTTCTGGAGCACAGGTGTGATACCCTAAGGGAAGGTTAGTGCTGCCTAGAGAAATACCCCACCCTTCTCCAGCCGTTTGTTCCCTCGTGCATCTTGCATGACCCTTGAGCCAGCGCAAAGTGCTTGTACATTTGCTCAGTGAATCATCCAGGGAGAGTGACTGAGCTTAATCCTAGCTCAGCAGTGGAACATGAAAGAGCACTAGGCTCGAATTCCTGATTTCCCTGGTCATGTTCACTGTGCAGGTGCACTGGCACCATAAAGTCACCAGCCCAGGGGAAGGACATGGTGCCTGCAAGCAGGAGGACTATTTCTGTAAGCAGCAGTACTGTTAAAAACACCAGTTAAAAACATCTTGTGGAAGTACAAGGTTCAGCTGTTGTTTCTTTTTTTTTTTTTTTTTTAAAACAAGGAACATGTTTTTGAACTGATTTATAGTGCAAATCAAATAGTCAAAAGCAAATTATGGACTCTGCCAGAATATACAGTAACCTTTTATGATCCATCTCATCCCTCTTTCTCTCTGCCTCAGCCAGTTGGTGCCCAGGGACAGAGCAGACTTTAGGTTTTGATATTGAAGGGTGTTCGGCGTAAAGAGTGCAGGGCCACCAGGCAGCAACCACGAAGCAGTGCTCCGATATTGTAAATAGGATCTGTTCCTCCTCTCTGAGTACTCAAAGCCCACACAATAGTTGGTACAACAGGGGCTGCTACAGCCAGAAGATCCCCGAGGAGACTGCTGCTCCAGTATCTCCTCTTTATTCCCGTATTGACATACTCAAAGGCTTCATCATCATGTGTTTCTGTAAAATCAAGTTCTTTCATGAAACGGTTTTCATTACCTCCGTGCTCCACCCTCCTGCATGGAGACTCCATAGGAGACAAAAGGATGGCAGAATTAGGATCACTTGGAGTTAAGTCCACTATGATACCAGAATCACTGCAGCTTCCAAGAGAAAATTCACTCAATTCCTTCAGAGAAGAAGGTGGGCTTAGAGGACAGGTGTCTTGAGCTCTGAAGATGTTTTGAATGAGTTGCTCCACATCTAAGCTATATGGCACCACGTCAGTCTGGATGGCCTGTTCCGCCGTCATGTTGTTGCTTTTCTCTTCCTCCTGGCAATACGTTAGTTTTCCATCCAGAATGATTTCAAGCATCTCTTTATTTACAGCAGCACTGAAGGGAGCTGGATCACTCAACTCAGAGGTTGTGGTGGTCAAACTCTCTCCACATGAGTCAGTCCCGTTAGCTCTGTCCTCACTAAGAAGCAGCTCACTGTCTGCCACCTCCTGCAGACCTTGTTCCTCGGTGATGGGGCTGTCTGCCATGGGGGCACACAATGCTAACAGCTTCCCCTCTGAGTCGCTTGTGTATTCCAGGCACTGCTCATCTCTCACAGAGTGGTTCTGAGCCATCTCCATGCTCTGCAGCAAGGATTCCAGTTTCTTGTTTTGAATGTTTATGTCTATGAAGTATTTCTGAATTTTTTTGTCCTTCTCAGCCAAGCTGTTTTTCATACTTTCAATAACCTGCTTGAGTTGTTTAATTTCACTTCTTGCTTCCTTTAAGGCCAGCTCTGCCTCCACACGATTGCACTCTTCTTCAATCCAGTCTTCCCTCATCCGTCCCAGCTGAGCTTTAAGCTCTTCTATTTCTGTTTCCCTGTAGCAAAATAAAAATGTTGTAACATTTCTGCTGACTGCTCAGTTAAAGTCGTGAGGCCCCACCATGCAGAAATGGCTCTGCTGCTGAGGTGCTCCAAGAAGGAAGCAAATTTCTCCAGGTGCTATTTGCGGCCACCTCTGAGAGAGCCAAGACATGCCAGCTGATTGCTAACGGGAGTCACCACCTCTCCACAAAACCAGCAGCCTTGTGGGCTGTGCCATCATCCTGCACAATCTGAGGCACAAGTGGTGACCTTTAGGTCAGGCCTAACCAGTGCAGTGCTTAAAATCCCCCCTACTGCCTCGCCCTGGAGGAAATGGGAAGCAGCTGCCTGGACGCATCCCCAGTTCCTGCCAGCAGCTTGTCACGTACAGCCAGAGCCAGTGGTGGCCTCAGCCAGCCAGGGAGCTCAGGTCTGCAGGCACATGGCTCAGCCAACTCTTCCCAGCAGGGAGCCAGAGGCTGCTGCAAGCACATGGGGAGCAAGTGGGGACAGGGACTCCTATGTCAGTTCCAGCCCTTGCAGATGCAGAGCCAGAGCATGGGACTCCTGCAACTCTGTCTTGGGCTCCGTTCAAACAGCCCTTTGTGCCCCCTTGGGCTGTCTGTGCTGGAGAGCCAGCTCTCAACATGCAGTTTTAATGAAAGAGATGACATCTGTTGCTGTGTAATGCACATTGTCACTTCTTTGCTCAGCATCCACACAAAGGGCTATTGTGAAAAAATCGGTATATAAGCAACAAAAACACAAATGGGCACAGTGGTTTGGGTATGAACTTTTCTTTCACTGGGGAGAAGGGGGACATTTGCAGTCCTACTTCACTGAGAGAGGCAGAACAGGACACTAAGGTAACACATGCTGGCAGGTAGAAATTGTTCTATGTATAAAAGGTCTCAATCTAAATCAGACTCATAAGAAGTTGTCCTTTTAAAGTATTCTATTGTGGAAGTTCCAAAAGGGAAAAAGAGACAGCTGTATTTATAAAAAAAATTCCTTGTTTTGCATCCTCTGAAACCTGAAATACTGAAAACAACCTAATCAGACTGATCATATTTCAGATTTCTTAATGGAAACTTTATTGATCAAGAAATGAGTAAAAACATTCAGGGTTTCCAACCCTAAATGTTCCCAAATAAATTTTTCTGACTGATTTCTGAAGTGAAGTTTACCTTTCTTTAAGTTTGCTCTCAGATTCCTTCAGCTTGGTTTTCAAATGCCGTACTGCCACTTCTTTCTGCTGCAGAGGAGTCAAATACTGCTCTGGATTTTGTGGCTTAATGCTGTGACTGTCACCACAAGAATTGTATCTCCCTGATCGCCTGAAAAAACCCAAAACAAACCATCACATAACATCACTGTTACAGTTCTTAAGTCCTGGCAGAATGCAAAACATCCTACTGGCTGATAAATGCAAAGCTTGACTCATCTGGGGTTCCTCGGTGTCCACATAAGTTACACCCCCTAGCAAATCAAAGTACTTGAGGAAACAGCTGAGTAGTAGCTATAGTGCAAAATTTACTATTTACTGTACTTGGCTTCAGTGTCATTACATCAAATGAGGCTTTTAACTTTAAAATAATTAGCCATCCCCTCACCCCAAATGGCTGGTGTACCCAAGAGCAGGCAGGGCAAGGGCACCCATCTACAGACACAGCCAGGTGAGGCAGTGCCAGGACTGAGTTCAGCTCCACACAGGAATTACAAAGCTGAGCACACTGAAATCTGCACTCGTCCTGTCCAGCTTTGGGTGTTTCTTACATGCTTGGCTGTTGTCTGGGACAGAGGGCAACAGCAGCAGCATGATGGCCATTTCTTCTCTGCAACGTGTCACACGCTCTGGCAGGTACCTGTGCTCTTTCCTGTATAGGAAACTGCACTCCTTAGGGAGGTGCCTAAGGCTAGGCGGGGTGAATTCTCACCCAAGTGTAGCAGGCTTCCTGCACTACCCCACCCAACTCTCTTCAAAGTGAAAGGAACCCCAAAACAAACAAATCAGTAAATCCTCATGAGAACTGATGGCATGAAAACGCATGAAGTAGTGTGCCTTGGAGTGAAAACCACCTGCAAAGGGCTTTGACTTAAAGTAAACTTGAATTTTACAGTACTGAAACAATAAAGCTTTTACGTGGTATGGAGCACCTTGTTGACTGTCAAGCCACCCATACAAGGCATCACAGCTATGGTGAGGAGCAAGATGACCTGCAGAGCAGCTCCTACAGCTGATCCCACACTACAGAGTGCAGAGAGGGTATCAATGTACCCAACACTGGGAGGCTGAAACACAGACTTGCCTCATCACTGGACTGCTGTCACTTCCTTTGTATGAGCCTGAGTTGCTGCTGCTGGCTGAAGAAGCCCTGTAACTCTGATGGATGTTAGCAGGACTCAGATGGTTTTTGCACAGTGTTGACAAAGTTTCCTTTCCATGGGAAGCAGGTGGACTGGCTCCAGACTTGTAGGATAAGGATCCATTATTCCGACCATAAGGGCCACGACTGGAGAAGAACCAAAATGGTGAAAGCATTATTCTCATCACACAACCCATTATGTGTCTTATTTTACACACGAAGTTCTCTAAACAATAAAAAACCAGAGAGATAACTGTGAGTGGCTGGAAAGAAATAAAGTTCCAACATGATCAGCCACTGCACGTTCTTTCACTGATGGGGGCTCTCAGTCTGAATTACGTGATCTAAGGAAATCTCAGCCATTTTATGTTTCTCTGTGGACAGCACAGTTCCCAGTGACTCCATCAGATCATCCACGTTCCCTGAATCTTTGACTCCGTTAAGTAATGAGAGGCCTGTGGTCTGGACTGATGCCACAGAAACCACACTCCAGCTTTCCCTGGCCAGGCCTGCAGAGTGGTGCCTGTGCATGGAGGGTTTCTGTAAGACTGCTTTCATGCTCCTCGGCAAGCAGCCTGAGGGATCACAGTGTGCAGTGAAAACAGATTTTGTTTGGGCCACTGTTCTCTTCTGCCTTTGGCATACTGGGTGCTTCATCTGTCATGGTCAGCAATTCATTCACTTAGATATAGTCTGAATCCCATAGAGAGCAGGCTGAAATAGTATTAAAAGAGACAAAGGAAAGCACAGTCTTTTCTTTTTTTCTTCCAGTTTTTCTCGTACATATCTACCTTTCTTTTCCCATTCTTTATTAAAGAATCTGTCAACTGCGTGTGCTTGAAAGCAATTGATATCCTGTCTGGCTGACAGCTGCCCAAGGGCTGGAGTGCTCTGAGGACAGCTTCCTGGGGTGTGTCCCTCTCCTGCTCACTTGGTTTGTCATCCTTCACTACTACTCTGCTACTTTCATTCTCCCATGGAAGTTGTTCTTCTAAATGGTAATGAAAGGACAGGTTAAAAAAAAAAAAAAACACCTCCAAAAATACCACCCCCCCCAAAAAAATCAGAAAAAGGAAAACTCAGCCAGCAAAACAGAAGGCTTGAATATAAAAATTCAAATACCACAGAACTATGAAGCAACATCTCTTCTTTAAATTGTTTCACTTTTTTTTTCCCTTCTCTGCAAATGGAACAGTTTATAAGGAACAGATGGTTGAGTGGCTGCTGTGAACCTTCATCACACTGCTGCGGTTTGGGTGATTTTATAATTATTTTACAATGAAGTACAGGACTGTGGTTTGTGACAACACTGAAATGTTTCATAGCGAGTGAAGTCAAACAGTTAAAAAGAACATACTGCAAAGGAGATATCTCTTCCCACTTTGTACAGTGCATCATCAGCTCTGGTACGTGGCAGAACTTCCACAGGCTGTGCTTAACATAGCAGTGCATCTGAAGGAGCCTTATTACAGACGACTTCTGTCCAAGGAAGTAAGTCAGTATGCTCTAGTTTACAGTTATACTAAAAGGCACCTTACTATATGAAATTATACAGAATCTTGCTGAAAGTAAGGCAATTTTAGGGCTTCATACTATACGTAATACCATTTTTTCCCACAGCCAGTAACTTTACTTGTTAGATGTACTCTAGAGGGAACTTAAGTAGTGTTTATTTTCCTAACAGTCTCATGATACGGATAGGAAAGCACTCTCAAAGCCTCCCTCTGACGATCTCTGTATGCTGGGGCACATCGCGACCTTCCAGACGCCTGTGTGACTCAAGCACTCGGGCATCCTGCTGCCGGTCCCAGCCTGCCTGCCAGCTCTTCCACAAAGGGCAGGAAACCAGTCCTGTCAATGTGAACTCCTTCCTCCTGCTCCACAAAATGTAACCAGCAGGGATCGCGTGGGCAGAACACAACGTGCGCTGCTCCATCCCAATGCCCCTGGATTCACAAGCTGTCTGAATTTGCAATTCACATATGACAGGGAGAAGTCTTACAGAAATCTTCCATGAAAGGTTCATTTAGACAGATGACTATGATATTATTTTTTTTAAAAAAATTGCATATATCTGTAGTTATATAAAGGTTGGGCAAGGTATTTAAAAAAAAAATCCATCATCAAAGGCAATATTGTCTACTTCTTACAACAAAAAATAAGATCCTGATCTGGAAAGGTGTAAGCCAAGCTGACAATTTAGGACAGAAATAGAACAGTGTTAAGACCAAAAGGTTTAGGTTAACTGGTTAGAAATACTGCTGTTAACTAACATACACCCAGCTCTCTCTCCACTCCAGCCAATGCCTTTTCTGCCTTACCTGTTTGTATCTCCCATACTTGCCATGAATAAACAAAAAAACCCCATCAGCTGGCTGGTCTGGCATACTGACAGTTTTTGTGCATTGAATACTGCATTTCTTTTCTTTTTTATATTGCAGCTCTCACCAGTGTGCTACCCAAGAGTCTTGTGTTAATCCAATTGTTTTAAAATGCAAGACCTTACACAGTAGTCTATCTTTGCAATAGCAATAATCAGGAAAAATTGCTTTGCTTACTTGCGAGAAAAAGAAGATCTCTTGCTTCCAGCAGCCGACATATGGACTTCAGGTGCTGAAATACTGCCCGTGCTGCTTGAAGAGCTAAAATCGGCTTCACTGCCTGGAAAGGAAAAGGAAAGAGTGAAAACATGATGGAAATTATAACTCAAAGATTGTTTTCAAAATAACAGTGAATCACAAGCATCCTTCCTTTGTCTGTTCTGGGTGAATTTCAGAAGTTGCTTGGATTTTCAAACATCCCTGAGGACAAGAGCTGGATTTGTTCCAGATTTTCAACATTTCTTCAGAACTGGCACTTCAACAAGAGCAGAAAAAAAACATTTGGACACAAAACCCTCACACTACAGAAGCCATTTTAGGTCTCAGACAGGAACGCTTGTTGTGACAACCTGTTTGCTCTCTCACAGCCATCGATACATGAATGAGGCTGCTTACATGGCTCCTTCAGGAGCACAGCGATTACGAACACAGCACTGCAACTGGATATTTTTCATGCTTTAAACCATACAGAAACACTGCTTGCTGCTTCTGTTTTGTTTTCTGAGACGACATAAATGCACATGTATAGAGGTATAAACCTGTACAGGCTAACGGTATATCTATATATGTATGTACACACAGATGCAGGTTTTCATGTGGTGCAGAAGCATAGTGAGGCAGTTCTAATAACCTTAAAATAATCCAATAACCACGTGTAGGTCTCAAGTGCTTCTCAGGTACCAAGTCATCTGTCCGATCACTGATTTTCTATGGATCACAGCTTTTACTTCACAAGCTCTGGCATATACAAGGAAAACTGCTCTCATTTTGCCAAGGTCAGTAGTAGACAGATGTACTAAGAAAGTCTTATCCTCTGGAAAAAAAACCACATCAAAGATGTAATTTTTTTCCGATCTGTCACTCCAATGGCAAATGTCCTAAGCCATACCCAGGTCTCATGCTGTAGAGCCACAGTAATGAATGGTGACTTTAGCTGAGGGGATGGAAATAACTCTCCAGCATCCTTTAAGCAGCTGACCAGGGGGAGCATCTCTCACCTGGGAATTTCCAGATGCTGTACCATGGATAGACATCCCCAGCCAGCAGCTGCAAACTTACCATTTTTGCTATCTTTTTCACACAGAGGAGATACGGCTGCAGCTACCATCATCCCCACTGTGGCAGATAGACCTTCTAGTCCTCAATCTCTGTTATATTCTTCACAGAGCTGATGGTGAAGGTGCATCTTGCACCCTGAATACCTGAGACTGGGAAAAGGCTTTGTCAGAGCCTGGCTTCCGAGCCTTAAAGAGGCTGAGACAGCAACCATTCTTACCATCTGACAACACTTAGCAACTGGCCCTAGGATAAGGTGTGACTGGATTTAACTCAATACTTTCCCTGCCTCATGACGTCTGAGACCAGACCCCATTGCTCTGTGCCTCTGCATCGGCCCATCCCAGGATATTCCTCAGCCCAGTATCACAGTGCTCAGATACTTACTTCGCTTAGCTCTTCAAAAGGGGATCCCAGGGACCCAGCTCTAGCACCTCTAACCAGCTGCTCCACACCCAGTACAACAACCCTGATAATCAGACCCAAGCCACCACAGCCATAACCAGATCAGAGCTGCATGCAAATGTGCAAGGGGAGGGAAGGAAAGCAGCAAGGCCACTTGGTTTTGCAGAGTATTTATACCATGTTTACAGATGTTAATGTGAGTGACACTCTCCTTGGGGAAGCAAAATGATCATGGGACATGATGTTCAAAGATGCAACAGAGTTTTCCTGATAAACAAAACATCCCCATCTACAAGACTAATGTACACTCCAAATAATCTCTTGGAATCAAACTACACCCAAAACTACTTTTCTAAACAAGACCTGAACAGGTAAACACATCACACAGACGTCATACCTCTGGTGTTTGGATCCCCAAAACATTCCTGTGCTTGCAAGACACCAGCAGCTTTCCCAAGGCAAGTCCTGGCTGTGGCGCAGAGAGCAGGAGCCCTAGCCAATCATCTCTGGGTAAGTAGATCACATCATAATCAGATCTCGCTATCGAAAGCATTGCAGAGCAGCAAGGCTTAACAATCGCCTCTCCCTGACCTGCCTGGCTTGGAGCACCAGGAGCTGCAGAGCTGGGCACTGCTGGCAAGTGCCAGCGGAGCCTCAAAACACAACCACACCATCAGCAGAGCTTTCTGAAAGACTGAACTGCATCTGAGACCAGGAACTGTGTCTGCAAAGCAGGAACTAACCTTCCTGGCCCCAGTTCTAATAACAGCTACACACAAGCTTAACACTTAGCACAGGAGACTACTTATGTTTAAAATTAGGCATGTGGCTATTTATAGGATCTTTGAGAACATTTTATAAGTTAAAGGGGTCACTGCTAGTAATGGTTCCAAGTGTGTAAGTGATGTTCAAGCCAGTATTGTGTGCAGCAGAGCTTGACAGCAATGCTATTAGGAAACTTTAAAAAAAACATCTTCTCCAATTTGGTAGACATCTCTGAGCAAAATAACATGGCATTTATCCATAAAATATCCATTGCAACATACTCTCCTGGGTAGGCATGACTTCTGTCTTACAAATATCTAAACAAAACAAGAAACTCCTTGTCTAGCAGCAGTGCAGGCAGGAGCTGAACACGGCTTCTCATTCTCCTAACACCATTCTTCAGGCTGACAGCTCCCTAAGGACACCTGTTGACTATTTTTGTCACTGTGACTATGTAATGACAAAAGCTCACACATGTAAGGCCCAGAACAGCCCATTAATTTAGTGTTGACTATGAAAGAGACTGACATTTCTCAACCCCGCATTCCTTTGTCCTAACTGGCCATAACGTTTGTTTAGCTCCAATAGAGACTTTCCTTTTAAAAGGACTGTATTACTGACCCCTTCCTGAAAAAGATGCTACACGTTGAGCCACCAGCTTCAGCAGTATGTCATTTGGAGTTCACGCATCCATGTTCTCCCAGGCTGCAGCCGCCAGTGTCCCGGTGTCCGTGCTGAGGAGCCCCGTCCTGGCAGCGAGCATCAGCACCGCCCGGCCACGGCAGCGCAGCTCTGCACCGCTCTGTAAACGGCAGGAACGGCACAAGCACGGCCAGCCAAGCACCCTCACATTTTCCAGGGCTGCTCCTTGCCGGGAATGGGTATCTGAGAAGCAAGAGGCAAATCCCGCAGAGCCCAGCGCTGTCCCTGCACCTCAGCGCCCGATGCGGCACGGGGCTGGGGGACGCTCTGCAGGCAGCAAGCACCGCGCTCCGTGCTGCCTTTCGCCTCCCTGCTGCCCCGGCAGCCTGGCGACAGTCACCGGGGCCGGCTGGCCCGGGGCCAGGAGAGGGGAGCCCGCGGCAGCTGCCTGTGCCGAGCCGAGCCGAGCCGAGCCGAGCCGAGCCGTGCCGTGTCGAGCCGAGGCACATGGGGCGACTGCCCACTTCCCGGCACACCGAGTGGCATCTGCCACCACAGCGCGGGCGTCCTGGCACGGCACGGCACGGCTCGGCTCGGCACAGTACGGCTCGGCACGGCGGGCATGGCACGGCTCGGCTCGGCTCGGCTCGGCACGGCAGGGCACGGCTCGGCACGGCACGGCTCGGCTCGGCTCGGCTCGGCTCGGCTCGGCTCGGCTCGGCTCGGCTCGGCTCGGCTCGGCTCGGCAGGGCAGTCAGCTGGGGAACCCTTACGAGTGTCTCAAGGGCAGGTTTCCCATCCCGCACATGGAGCAATCCCGGGTTTCGGGGCGGGATGGAGGCGCCGCAGAAGGAGCAGCCCGCCCCGGCGGCGCAGGGAGACACCGCGCCCATACCGGGATGTGAACAAGCCCCAGCTTCGACTCCGCCCTCGGCACTGCCCAGCCACAGTGCGAGGACAGCAGCAGTGCAGGGGCTGTCACACGCTGCACTCCCACCTCTGGCAGGCAGAACACATCGGGTACATTGGGCCGACCAGGACAGTGTGCCAGCACAGAAATACCATGCCACATATGTATTTATATGTATTTATATGTATACCGAGACAGTATTTACCTGTCTTACACAAGGTCACACAATAACCCCACATGCACTCCTGCAGCATGGCATCCCAGTCTGCGATTTCCAGCCATTCGAGATGGGTGGATACTTTGTTGTATGGTCATCTGGTCTCACTCTTAAAATTCTGCTTGCACTTCAGCATTTTTTTTTTTTTCCTTCTGTAAGAAAAAAGCTCAGGCTTTCTTGTTTGCCTTTTTTTGCCCATTTGCTACTAAAGTAGTAAGATGAAAATAAGGCAAAAAAGAAAAAGTTCAAGCAATATCTGTGACAGGTACATTGATAGCTCAGCAGCAGCAGAACTGGATTCCCAAAACTAAGGATTTATCTGGCTTATTAAAATTTAGTCTTTTTGTGTACATCTTTCCTATTTCGAACTTCACCACTGCTTCATAGCTGCCAAAGTATATAAACTGAGCTTAGCTTCTGGCTCCATAAACATGACCTCTTTATATGTATATCAGTCTTGAAGTAGGTTTTGCATATAGCCAGTGAAACAGAGATGTAAATAAAACAGCGCTGACAGAAACAGCTTGTCCTCAAAATGTAAAGCACTTAAATTGCTGAGCTTTCTTGCCTTCAAAAGCACTCTGTTATACAGCAAAGAGACCAAAATATGCATACATATTAACCACTCTGGTGCAGCTACTAGAGGGATAAGTGGCATGCTGTCTCCCTAGATAGCTTGATTTAGAGACCCCAGGGGTAGAGCTTGAGCCTGACTGTGTGAAAAAATATCCAGCAAAGTCATTAGAAGCAGCTAGAAAAGTAGAGAGAATTCAGTTGTAATGCCCACTAATGAAAGGACCTGTATTTTTAAGAGAATTGGTTCAATTTATCTTGAGAGCTTTAACTCAGCTAAATCTCTAGCTCCAATATTTAACAGCATAAGCAGTGTATTTTCAGGAAGCAGTAATGCTGCTTTTATTTTTCTATTTAATAGGGTGTTGTTCCTCCAAGACAGATTTTGTGCACCACAAACAGCCTCAGAAAGAAAATTACACTGCTCGCATGCACTGACAAATGTAAAAAAACGAACTTGCAAAGAAGCGATAAAATCTTACTTTAGCATTTCAGGCTTTTCTTCACATAACACCCTTAAAAAATGACCCATTTTGAAGGCAAAGTCCCCTAGCGGGCAATGTACTGAATTCACAGTGTCAAGACCACAGATGACAGTGGGTTTCGGTTCCAGTCCCTGGCCTTTGACTTATTACTTATTTGACTTAGGATTATGGTATGGGAGACTCTTATTTTGAACTTAACCATTGTATTTCACACTGAACAGTAACTGGGTGAAGGCAGATGTAACCCGGAGAGTAAGGAACAGGTCACAGCTCTCCTCCATGTGGACTGCTGTCATCTTTGGGTGACAGAAGCTGCTCCCACATGCTCTGCCTGTGTCTCTCCACTACAACGAGGTCTAACAACAGGGGAGGAAGCTGAGGATGCCCAGTAGGTTGCATTGGTTCAGAAACTCTTAGGAGAAGTGTAGATTTGAGCTCCTTTGGTCTAAAGAGGGCACTGGACTCAGACCTCTTCCTCAAGCTCTAACTACTCAGCTGTGACACAGCACAGAGTGGCAGCACTAGCACTGGCCCTATTTCAGAGGAATGAAACCTGCTGGATGCCTGCACTCACAGGTATTTGGCTCTGGTATGGAGGCTCACAGTGAATCCAGGGCATGCACGTGGGCACACTCAGGACTACCGGCAGGTGACTAAGGCTGGGAGATGGGCACTTCTCTCTGGCATCTCCTGTGGTGACACCTTCCGTGCCTTAATTAGACCTCCCCGGATGGGGGAGATTTTTTAGAGTCTTTGCCAGGAGTCCAAGAGATGAACAGGACCTTCAGCATTCTCTGCTTTCAGATAGTTGTTTATTAAGTTTTATCAGAGAAATAGAGTCATTAACGTGACCCAGACACAGCACAAAGCAGAGCATGCAAGAGAAAGCCAAATTATCAAGATTACACAGTCTTTTTTAAAGGTAAATCACCCAATGTGAACTTAAAACGAAAGATATTTTCACTTTTCCACCAACGTTCAATAAATCACTTTGTCACGTAGACAGGAACTGCGGAATTCTTTATCCAATCACCCCAAACTACTTCTACTGCAGAATATGGAGTAATAGAAGAAGAAGGTCTGGAGAACAACAACAATCCTCCATTTTGAAGTTTTTACTTTTTATTTATTTACTATATTAAAAAACCCAAAACCTCTAAATTTTTCACCCTGTGACAATCTTACATTATATTCTCTCACCTAGCTCACACCAGTGTAGATTCTAATTCTTCCCAGAGGGTAGGCAATTTTCTCCATGGACAAAGGTCAAAAACAGTGTTGTCCAGGGGGGTAGAACCCTTCAAAACAGGCAGAGAAATATTCTCTGCACTCAGGATTCCCACACTTTGGGTGTGCCTGGCTCTCTGCTGTGAATCTTGGATTTTAGTACCTCACCACCCCTCTGGTTTTATACGAGGTGTAGTCATTGAGCTCAGGCTTGTGAGTTGTGCTCCACAAATAATGGCAAGAAGCTGGGTACAGCAATGTCTGGCATAGTCAATCCTACTGGGACCAACAGGCATCCATCCCTTCCCTGTCCCACTGTGCTGGCCAACGAATGAAGGCATCACTCCCCAGTCTTGGGTGGACATCCACCCAACTGCTCGACAGTGCTCCCTCACCAGCCAGGTCTGTGGCCACATTTCAGCTGGCAGCACGGCCCAAGCTGGGGACTTGGGCAGCTGGCAGAGACGCAGTCAGAGGGGATGTGGAGCAAAACTTTGTGTGTGGGTCTCCACAAATTGTTCAAACATGTTGGACAAGAAGATTCTAGCTCAAAACCAGACAGATTTTGGGAAGGACTGCAACACAGATCCTGCTTCCCCATGTTTGGATCTAGATGTGATTTTACAAATGATTATTTATCTTGATTTTTGCTCATTTTTCTTGCTTCTTTTTAATTTGAAAGAAGGATTGTTATCAAATAATTAATCTCATTAAGCAGTTTTCTAAGTACTACAGTTTTAGTAGTAATCTGAACTGCACTAATGCAAATTATAAGCATTGCAGATCTCAACATGAATACATAATGTGACTTATGTATTCTGTGAAACCACAATCAATCAAGCTCTTCTCTCAAAACACAGTCACTACAAACTAATTACTGACATTGGCTGAGAGCCATCATGCATATTCTGCATATCACTATGATCTGGGCTTGTGTTTTTCTTAATTGTTTCTAATTCACTGATTTGTAGAGAAGCCAAAAGTGGATGTTGGAACAGACAAAGAGCATTACAAGTTGGAGGTTTTTTCTGCTTTATGTATTTTTAAGATTTTTCATACAGAAATCAGCCTGACCTAATTGTTTTTTTGTGCTTCCATATGCAGCTTGAGCCATTCTAACAACACTTTAAAAATGACTCCCATAAATTCACTCTTCTCAGCCTGAAATGACCTTTGTCAGGGGGAACATATGCTCATGGAGCAGAAGGGAACAGTCTGGGGAACTTATCTTCATATTCAAACAAAAAGGCTCTTTGTTATCAGAGATGGAAGGGTGTTGCTTTCCTACACCAACTTCAATACAAACATTGAGACTGGAGGTTCAAAAAATACACTGAGAGTTGTGTAACACGTGCATTTGACAGTTTTATAAATTATATGTGTAAATCCACCTATGGACTAGTATTTTTTATAAGCAACCATGCAGTATCACTTCAGGGGATTTTTTAATGTACTGGGCAGTACTGTTTGGTCTGTTTGAAGGGAAATGGATAGGCTGGTCAAAAGTATTTTTAGGAACTGGAAAATGTCATCTTTGGCAGGGATAACTTAGCAATACACAGAGAGGCAGCAAACTTCATCACAGACTGGGAAAAGATCCCAGCCCTCCTGTCACGTTAGTGGCCAAAGTTTAACAAAGGGCTTTCAGAGGCCCCTTCAACACATCTCCTAAATCTGGTTCCCGTGTGCAAGGGCACAAGCTGTCTGGGGCACAGCAAGCAGCTGCACAGGCCCACGTGCACAGTGTATCTGCAAGTGCATGAAATTGCATGCAAAACCTGATTCAAGTGAAAGCTTTTGCACAGTCACCCTTAATATAAGACATATGGTTTTCATTACGATGTGCATAAAACATTTTAAATCAGTTTGACATGTTTTCAACAGGCAAGGGAAAAACACTGGAAGGAGAAATATATCTGGGAGGTAACTGACAAAACTTCCCTGCAATCCCAGGATGAAAAGCAAAATTTGTTGTAAGCTAATCAAATATTTACTGTAACACACATGCTGAAATGATTACAAGAAACTAATAAAGTGCAAGTGCCATCTATTGAAAAGAACAGTAAAATGTTACCCAATATACCAAATGATTGCATAAACTATATTTTTTACAGTAATAAATCCAAGGTAGGTCTGAGGCCAATGCATTTCAAGTTATGACTGCCATCATTTGCTGCTTTTTTCACTCTTACTGTTAAGAAGCACAAATGACAGACAAGAA
Source organism: Monarcha castaneiventris obscurior (assembly GCA_026261815.1). Lineage (NCBI taxonomy): Eukaryota > Metazoa > Chordata > Aves > Passeriformes > Monarchidae > Monarcha > Monarcha castaneiventris. The sequence goes on from JAMPIT010000379.1 coordinate 31,029,905, forward strand.
GACTGTGCTTTTTCAGCTTATTAGTCCCTGTGCATTTGTGGTCAAGCTGTATTCCACCAGCTCTAGCAAACAGACACAACCTGCCCAGATTTCAGAAGCCAACAGCTTCCTATTATTTACAGAATCTAAGAAAGGTGGAACACAGACCTGTAATGAAGTGCCTCAGCATGGAAGCAAAACAATGCAATACTAATAAAATATGAAACAAATCTGGCAGAATTTTCATTTCTCTTAAATAGATTTTACATAATGGTGTATATAAAATACAGTATTATAAAGCAGGTTTGCTATTTTTTTTATGCCACATTAAAGGCAGTACATTTCAGGCTCCTTGGGAAAGCGATGTCCACCTTGCAGTAGCTGGAGGCTGAATGTTCAAAAGGAGGCTGGGTCTCCAGCTCCTGAGGGGAGTTAAGGGAATTTTGGAACTGGTGCTCTCTCTAGCTGCCATCTCAACTGGGAAACACCTCCCACCAGTCTCACTCAGCAAAGCTTCTCAGCTCTGCCAAACTCTTGTTTCTAGGCATGCCTAGAAGCAGGTCAGCTTAAAAAGTGATGAACAGTTCAATGCCTCTCTAGAAGACCAGGGTGGGTGTTTCACACTACACCACATAAATCAAGTTCCACACAAGCCCTAAGACAGCTCTTTTATGCTCTCTGCTTTACTGGGGAAAAAAAGGCTCCACCTGGGATTCTTAGGGCCAGATTTAGCTTTGAACTGGGAGGAGGCTGCACGTCATCACCCCATCACACCCCCAGGAACACGGCATCCAGCAATAAGAACTTGATAAAGAGATGAGGTCCCATCCTTGCAGCTTGTAATGCCCTTCTCTAGCCCATCCATAAAACCACCCAGTTTGGAATGCCTGTCTTCATTAACCCCTGCTACATGGGTGAAATTCAAACAGGCCTGAATTTCCCACAGCTCCCACCTCCATCAGAAGACTTCCCCCTGCACTCAACACAGCTGAGAAAATGATTCTCTGCAATCTGAAGTTTTGGCTAAGTTGGGCAACTTCTACCCAGTTGTTCTGGCTGCTAGGTTTTATTTTATGAGTATTAATTATGGTTTCTTTACTGGAACAGGGACTGGACAGGCATTTTTCCTTTCTCCTAGGCTCCTCCCAAGCTCAGAATTATCAACTTCAAGTGAGAACCAAAACAGAGTGAAGATATCTAAAGCACAGCTTCATCAGGATTTAGATATCTAGCTACATAAAAGCAAGTAAAATACCACTGCTTAAATAGGTCAGATGTTCAAAATGACATCACTATCTGCAAAGACCTGGTAAGTTGTTTATGCTTGACCTTCCCAAGGTTCTGAGCTCAGTCACCAACCACTCACCGATGTCTTTATACCATAGTGAAATGAAATAAGTGAGATTTGCACGACTAAAATAATGACATTCCCTTAGCTTTCCATTCCTATGCATAAATACAATATAAACACAAGGAATATATAGACATCCACTCAATAGTGCTCAAAAAGTATTTGAAGTAATGACTCTGAGGGGAAAAAATCTCACAGGTAGTAATTTGGTCACCAAAAAAAACCAGATTTGAGAACTCTAAAAATATTTATGATTTGAAGTCAAATATGGCCACAAAAATGGAAAAATCAAATTTTTCTACTTTCTGTTTGAAATGGTTTTAATTATGAAAACTAACAAACGTCTTTCTTCTTTTAAAAATGGGGTAAAAACATTAAAAAAAAAATCCCCAAACATTCAAAATATTTTAGATTGAATATGGCCTTTGTTCAGTCTGAAACAAAGATTTTCTTTAATGTTTTGATTTGGCAGCTACCCCCAAATCAATTGTTTGCATAGCTCTGCTTTGAACATAGTAAAATGTCAGGCAAAAAAGCAATAGGGGGATGAAAAGAAAAATAGAAAAGGAAATAATCTATCAATTCCTGAGTAAACACTGCTTACAAAACACTTTAAATCCCATGATTCTCATTAAAAAGGCATTAATAACCTGGAGAAATTCCAAGAAAGGTCAAAAAAATCATAACAGCATTACAGGGCACTGTTTATTAAGGGAGATTAAGGGAATGCAATTTGTGTTTTCTAAGATAAAAATGTATGCTGACAACAGTTTATCATGGGAGGAGGAATACAGCTGGAAAACTGTAAAGAAAACTATGTAACAGCAACTCAGGGTTCTGACTGCGATGCATGTTATTTCATGAAAAACTACTTGAAATAAAAATTCATGGTGAGTGGGAGTTGTGCATAGTAAAATGTATCTGGAGTAGGTTCAGAATACTTTAACCAGGGAACCAGGAAGCTATTTTAAATGTTGGCATAAATCATACAGATTGTAATTTAAAAGCAGAGGACAAAAAAAATTTCCTAAGGAAAGATTAATAATGGTCTCTTCTGTATGCGCAGTATTTCATTTGGTGAAGGTGAAGTGGGCTGAAACCCAGAGAAAGCAACCAGAAGGCACAGAAAATTCACTGCAGTAAATATACAAATTGCAAGGCATGTTCTATGTTGACCTCACACACATTTTAAAACAAATACTTAAGGGTGTGCAGTGTGTATGGCATTGGGTTCTCCTTTCTGGCTCAAATTCTGCTCTGGATTAGCAGAGGAGAAAAAAACCCAAACAAACCTGCTTGAATACACAAAAAGAATTTTATTGCTTTTACTAAAGATCACAGCATTGCCATCTTCAGTATCTACCTCTAAACCCCAGGGCCCTTCTTATGCCAGGCCCTCAGCTGTCTTTTCCTGATGCAGGAGCACGTCCCCACAAGCCCCAGGAGACGTTCATTTCTATCAAAAGACATTTGGATCTAAGAGATGTCTGGTGTGGCAGGGATCTCATCCTGTGCAGCATCCCAGGCACTGCCTGCAAAAGCCCCATGTCCACGTGCCCTACTCGCTCTAATTTGCAGTGGCTCTCTCATGGACCAAGTGCAAGGTTAAGCTCAAGGCCACAGGCATCCTCAGGTCACAATCTCCCTGTAACAGTGGCTGTCCCACTTTCTGTGTGTCTGGAGCAGCATCAGTACAATTAATGGGCCAGGGAGAGAGAGTTACTGTGTGCCTGCTGGGAACTCAACTTCGAGCCCCCAGTAAAAGAGTGACTTAGTAAAGTGGAACAGCTTCCCTGGGAGCAGACACCCTGCATCCCCTCAGCCTGCCCAGCAGCTCTGCATTAGGGTGCTCCTCTCCTTTGTGCCAAAGTCCATCCCCCAAAAGGCACACAAAGAGATCTAAATCTAAGGTTTTTTTTCCCTCACTGAACTAAGCATCAAGGACATACTTCTATTTATTTCTTTTATTTTTTACAAAGAAGGAGGTATGTAACTGCAGACTTTTGCCCAAGGCCCTGAATTGCAGGTGGCCTGTGCCACCAGCCCAGAGCTGGGCAGGTCAACATGGAGGACAGGTGGGACCCAGGCTTTCAGCTTTTACCTGACAATTTCTCATTTAGAACTTGTTCGCTTCTTTTTTAGATCCTCTATTTTTGCTGTGACATCTGGGCACTTGCTGCATCCTAAGAGTCTTCTGAACAAAGAAATGTATGTCTTGAGAGGCCACGGCCCACCCACTAATTGCCTATGTCTCTACTATGCAACATCTAAAATAATATTTCAGAAGGAGTTGGATTATAAAATTTGTGACACAGAACTAAAAGATTGTTTTTCTATGCTACTTTAACAGAAATTTGTAGATTTGTGTTAAATACAATGAAATGCTTCAAAGTTGAATCACTACTTGTAGCTTCTATTTTGCTTATTCATGTTTATAAGAAATATTTGGCTATTTGAACGTTTTCCACATCAATTCAAGCAAATTTGTTTAAATTAAAAGTTTAAATCAAAAACATATATGAATCTTAACTAAAAAAAATACTGCTATGCTAATAATTTTACCTACTTTTCTAAGCATCTTTTGCTTAATATTTATATTCTGGTTACATTCCAGTATTATTTTTCAGAAGTTAAAGAGCACTTATTTCACTTCAGTGTGATTTAGTTAGCTTTAGGACTTTAGTTAGTCTTAAAAATATTTAACTTCTGTGAATCCATAGCACAAAATGGAATTTAGAATCTCCCTGTGCAATGCTAGCCAGCTTGGGCAGCAGTCCTCACAAAAGGGACAAATGGAGAGTGCCTAAGATTATCAGGGATGAACACAAGAGGAAGAAGCATCTAATTAGAGCTACTTGAAGGTCCATGTGTGCTTTTCAAGCACAAACTTTCTTCCACAACTGAATGTCTAAGAACGACTCCCCTTTCCATTAAAAAAAGAAAGAAGCCAAAAAAGAGAAAGAAAAGCCACAGAGGCTGTGGTTGCCCTCAGTAAGAGCCAATGGCAGAGGTGTCAGAGGCCTGGTGAGGACACAGGAGATGCAGATAGGATTCACCTGACTAAACAGGGAAGTCTCCCACGTCTGAGCCAACCTCAGTCCCATTCCCAGTCAACATAACCAGTGAATCCTAAAGTAAATGCTTTAATATTTGGTCAGAAAGATCACACACCAGATTAATTTGTCCTACCTCCTTTAAAACAAAATAGGACCCTAGTGCGCTCATGCAGGCAGAAATAATTATCCCTACACTACAAATTGGGAATTGAGGTCAGATAAATTAGGGGCTATCTCTGCTCTACTCAGCTTGGATGAAGACCATGAATTCACATGTCCCTCACCTCCAAAACAGCTCCTGTAACCCCTAGAAAGGAAATGGCAGGTTCACCTGTTAAAGTTGTTCCATGTCCCTTGAGCAATGGAGCCAGTCACTCGGACCAGAGAAAGAGAGTCAGGCCCCATCTGCAGCCCACAGTTACTGAAGGCTCTCTAAGGAGACAATTAGATTCAAATTTCACCTCTTCTGAATCACAAAAGGTGAGGGGTTTATGCCAGACAGAGGAGCTCCAACCAGTAGAATCTACTGGCTGCGCTGGGTCTGCTGACCCAGCTAGAAGGAAATATTCAAAGCGGCTATAAGAGTCCGGATATCCCGGAGTATGCGGCGGAGGCTGGGCTTTGCAAATGCCAGACCCTCAGCAGTATCACCCCCAGCACCATCCCCCAAACCTCGCAGGCTGGCCACCTTCCAGACCTTACTGACTGCTACAACCACCAGACCTCTGCAGGGTGGTTTGGTGCAGCTGTAGCCCCTCCGGGCTCGGCTCCAGGACACAAGCTCTGAGAATGACACGGGCTGGAACACAGACACGGTGTCCTCGCTCCTGGAGGGTGAGATGTGCATGTGCATCCCCCCCCAGAGCACACCCTGCTCCTCTGGGACCCGCAGAACCGAGGCCTTAATAACTCCCTGTGCTGGCAGGTCAGGCAAGCAAATCTACACAGCTCCATAGCAACAGACATGAAATTAAAACAGTAAAGTATGCAGGAGGACTCAGTGCATACAGAATTATTATCCAGAAACATTTTTTATTTAGAAAATCAGCAGCAGCTATTCTGTGTGGGTGCAAAATGAAAGGTGAAGAGAAAGAAGAAAAGCAAAAGGAACTGAGGAAAAGGAGCAGGGTCAAAAACTGCCACAACTGTATTTGTTAGATTCTGTATTAGAGAAGATCTCAGAAACCTTAGTGTCACAACTGAAATTATGAAATACACATATAAGAAAGGGAGAAGAGTGTGACTGAAACTGTACAGGAAACAAATGTTGCATACAGTTGGATTTGAATGTCAGGATGGTTGTAATAGGTGCTATCAGATGTGGGATAGAAGTGAAGCATTCAAAGCATGTGCTTACATCTGAGAAAGATGCTTCCTCCCTTTTTATTGACAAGGTAATGTTTTAAAAAAACGATCGGAAGTTTTCCAGAAGCACAAGGAATTGACCACTGTGCATCTGCTCTTTGCCAAATATTGAGTGGCTTAAGGATCTAATGCTCAAGTTAAATCCCTCCCCATCTGGTTTAAGTTACTCAGGGAATCTGGCCTTTTGCTCTTCCTCTTTTCACTTGCAAGATCCTCTGCACCTGTCAGAGAATCTATGCTCTACACTTATCAATAAACATGGTCAGATCAAGCAATCCTTCGTTATTAATTCACGTAATTAAGAAGAGAACTAATGGTCAGTCATAGGCAAGATGTTCCATCATTTGGTATCAACTCAATTCACTTGGTCCATCTTCAGAACCTTTTTTTTGTTCTATGATCAGTTATTTAAAGTACACTGAACCTGGTGTAGCCCATGTCCTAATTTCAGCATTCTTATGCATGTAACACCAGTCACATATCTAAGTAGTTGAATTTTCCTAGGAATGGAAGCATGAATTTCCCAATTTCACCTCAAGTATGGTTATCACTGGTTGCAAGACAGGAACATAGTGTTCACTGATTAAATACTGCATTTGTAACCGGGTTAAATGTTCTTTGACATACCCTTGTTCTTAATTATCCCTCCCCCAAGAAAAGGGGCAGTCTTGGAATGTGGGTTATGAAGTGCTGTTAAATAAGTTACAGCAAAAGACAGACACCAGTCTTCTTATTTCTCTTACCCTTGTGTGATTCTGCTTTTAAAATGAAGAATGCCAATTTATTTTAAGGACCAGTCAAGGCAGTTTGCTATCTCTAAATACAGGTTTTCCATTGGTTTTGCTTTGTTTGGGTTTTTTCAAATAACCAAACAGTGTGACTTTGCATTATAATACATAGTACACCATCAGCATTTTGAGAAGTGTTTCAACATAATAGGTAGATGTTCTGGCCAGCAGTTAAAAAGATTTATGAATTTCTGTGTGCCACAGGAATTGTTCAAGTTAGCACATTCTGTAACTTGGTTTTTGTATTCTGTACTGTTGTTCCTCAACAACAGGGACAACAGATCTATTATTTTCCTACTGCTTGCAGAAATTTGGTACAGAGAATGAAGAAAAGTCATACAAATACCAGATACCATGCTCTTGGATAAATGTGCTGGTAAAACACATCTTTCTAATGTTTTATCAAACTTTCCAAGATAAAATAAAATCTTACCATTACAAAATGCAATCAGAAAGAAGTTCTTGACAGTGAAATAAATTTCCAGAATTACCTCTAAGATAATCCTCTCACAGAACTTACACACCAACTCGTACTTTTCAAGTAAAGCACATACACACACATTCATCAGAGTCCGACACTCTTATTCCCACATTGTCATACTGAAATGAGGGAGTGAGTTGACAAAAGACCTGTGAAATAATACAGCCAGATGTCAGGAATATAACCTCAATCAGAACCTTTATGGGTTTTTTTTTTAAATAACCAGAGTGACTGCCTTTAGAATACAGACACATATGGAAATAAAGTAGCCATATGGATTAATTTATCTGCTAATTTTCTACTAATGGATTAACAAGCCACTACTCCTTGCTAGTACTTACCTAGCCAGTACTCCTTCACAGGGGACTCCCAGAGAAAAATTCCTGGGTATTTACTGTCCTGGGAATCTAATCCTCTCACACCAGACAATTAAAAAAAGAATGAAAAACCCCCAAACTTCAGGAAGAGAATTATGTTTTAACAAGTAGACATTTTTAACATATAAAACATATTTTGCAGCTAACATTTGCATTTCTTCTCCAATCTGTTTGGCTTATTTAAGCTCTAGTCTTAGTATTTCCAGTTGTCTAGGGTAATTTCCCTTGCCTCCTTTTTGATCACTATCAGCTCCAACACTGACTAAAAAAGCACCTGCACATATTGAACACTCACAACCAAGTATGGGCAATCCATTCCGCTCCAGCTGTCTCTCCTAAAACTCCTAATAGTTCTAAAGCCCTCAAAGATTAATCTGTTCAGACTAGGACACCCTACCCTGAGGCTCATTTATCATGACTTAATAAATTGCCAAGGAAAAAGTAGGAAACACATGTTGAGTACAAGATTACTTACTTTACCTTTAAGTTAAATGACATTTTTAATTGAACAGTGATTGCTAAAAGACTTTTTTTAAAAAATACACTTTCATTTGTATGAACTTAAGTGGCCAAGAATGAGCAGGAAAAACACAAATTGTGCCTTGCAACTACGTAACTACATATCTGGCTGATGCACTATTTGAAGGAAAAAAAAGTCCAGCAACACAAGATTACAGAATCACTGGGAGGCAGAAGGGACCTTTGGAGACAACCTAATCCAATTCCCCATTCAAGCAAGTGTAGCTGGAACAGGCTGTCCAGGACCATATCCAGTTGAGTTTTGAATATATCCATGGATGGAGATTCCACAACTTCACCAGGCAGCGTGTGCCAGCGTCTGATCACTGTCTGACAAAAAAAAGTGTTTTCTTGTGTCCAGATGGAATTTCATGTTTTCAATTTGTGCTCATTGCCAATTGTCCAACAAATGTGTGGTGAAAGCCTCTGAGATCTTCCCATTAATCTGAACAGAAAAAAGTTTTAATGTCCAAACTCCCAGTGATGACCCTTCTTGAAACATAATCCATAGCAGTTCAACGACACTGAAATCCCAAATAGTGCAATTTTAGCCAGATTCAGTAATAAATGAGCAGATGTTTTATTAGCAGTGAAAAAAAACCAAACCACTTTTCTGCAGTCTTCTGCTACCTGGAATGTTTATTACTGTACCCAGCTGTGAATGACAGCCAGCCAGTCCTTACAAGGTTTGGGAGCTGACCCTAACTGGGGCTCACCTAGAGCTCCTTTTGTGTAGTGGAGTTTACATCTCTACTCTGCAGGATCCTGAAGGTGCTAAAAGGTCTGGTAGAGCCTTAATGTTTTTTCTTAGGTCTTAATAATTTCATGTGAAACTTCAGCAATTCCATGGGCTCTAAGAAACAGCTCCAACAGCAAACATTCAGTACACTGTCCCAAGTGTGCCTCTGACACTAAAAGCAAGAAGAGCAGAACTTTATAGAAATTCTGAACACAGCTGATCAGATGCCCTTCTCAAATTCTGATGCTCACAAAGATTTACATGTCCGTGGTAGTTTAAACCTGCAAGATTTTTAAGTGTTACTGACATAACTTCTGCTAAAGATTCTCTTCTTTATCTGTGTCTTTGAAAGTTTATCCATACTTTGCAGCTTGCAGAGGCAGATTTTGAATCCTTTCACTGAGCATTCTGATGGAAGTCAAAAAAGAAGATGAGAACGACTGTCCAAGGAAGCAAAACAATTCCCACGGGTCTCAACAGGATGTGGACATGAACTAAAGGAATTCAGAAGGGATTTTTCTAGGAGGACTACACAAGAATGTGAACATGTAGAAGTGCTTATGGTCATGTTTATTCAATTACAAAAACTGTAGGATTCGGCACAGCATCTTGATACAAAACTAAGACAAACATTAATTAAGTCCTTCTGTGCCTTTTTGTGAAGGCATTTTCTGCAAAACATTTTGTATTGCTTTTAGTATTGTATAAATGAATCACATCTAAAAGAAGGACCACCTTCTAAAATCCAGAAATTAAAAGGCCTGTAATTATCTCTGAGAGTGGATGTTCTATTATCTTCCTTAATGTTCCTGTCCTCTGCATCCTTCCCTGGGAAAGCAGGCACAGGTTTTAAGCCAAATTCACTTCTACACTGCTATGATTCGGATTTAATGCACAAAAAAACCCCTTTTCATCTCTCTCGAATGAATAATTTCTCCATGATTATAAATATTTTAGAGGTTTAGCAAGAGCATTCCAGGATTATGTATGGTTCTCTATGCAAACTACATAAAATATGAATGATAGCCAAATCTATTTTGTTAATACTTCAAGAGGTGAAGATGGCTTAGACTAATATACCAAGGCCTTAGGCTGTTAGGGAAAAAAAAAAGCTATGTGCATTTTGTCTTTTGAAGCACAGAAAAGAAAGATGAAGTGATGTTACTAGAGAAGCAGAAAAGTATCAGAGCTTGGGAACAGCCTAAAAACATCCCAGGGTTCACTCTCAGTGCTACCCCCTTCTGACATTTCCTGAATTATCTAAATGTTTGTGTAAGTGTTTGTTCTGAGATTCAGCATGTTCCAAGAAAATCCTGGAAACAGTCAGATTTTCAGCAAAATGACAGGAATTTTGAAGGTGCACAGTGATTGATATACTTGTGTAAAAAATGTAGTGCAGGACATGGTGAAAAATAATGGTAGGCTGGATTTTTGTTTCTCATATCTGATTCCTGCTATGTGGTCATTGTCACAAGCCATTTCAGATTAAAATGAAGTAGATATAATCTCCATAAATCAAGAAGGGCTTTTGGCAAAGAGAAAATTACACTCAATCTCTTTTATGTATGACAAGGGCATGTTGCTGTTATTGTCCTCCATATCTCACTTCCCTTCCTTTGATCCTCTATTATTCCTTGTGTGTTTCGCTACATGGTGATGCCTCCTCTTTGCACAATGACTGCACCTTCTCGACTGAGTCACCAGAAATTCATGTGTAAGGAGGTCATGGGGAAGAGACTGGGCCCACCTGAAGCCACAGAATGAGATAGCAAAGGAAGAAAATCACATTAACCCCTGTGGCCAACACTGAGGAAAATGAACCCGGCTGTCCCCTGGGGTCCATGTCTGAAATGTCCCTCACTTGTGTCAGCTCTCACACTGCCTATGATGTGATTTTGAACAGCTTTCCACTAAAAAAGTGTGAGATATTTGGCAGGAGGAACTTAGAAGTACTCTGTAAAACAGACCCAGTTGCTGATTACTGCAAAAGGCTAATAACTTCATATTATAAGGCAATTTAAGTGTAAAATTGAAAACAGTGATTTATTGAAAAACGTGCGTAACTCTTCTCCATGAGTATAGGACTCTTCATTAGAAAAAACCTTTTGTATTCATTATTCACATTTTGCTAAGTGCCATTCATATTCACAAACAAAATGGCTGTGGTAGTCACAGCTGCAGATTTGACTGTCATATACCACATTCACTGCAAACCTTGTAAGAAGTATTACCTATCACCCTCTATGCACAGCAGTGGGAGACTGGGAACACTCAAGGAACATGGTGCTATGAAATGAGCCAAAGAACTTGCAGGGATAGTGGTAAATCAGACTTAGCAGCTCTTCCAAAGACCAAGCCAGTGAAGAGATTTTGCAACAGATTCTCTGCTGTTTCAGAATTAAACATGGTGCTGGCAAATCTGAGCTGGCTTTTCATGAAAGTTATCTAAATTGCTTCCAGAGGTAAAATGACTCTGGAAACAACATAGCCAGGAGGTACCTGAGCTCATAAACCATGTCAGTTCTGCAGCTGGCTCCATGCAGGGCCAACTCTGTCTCCATGATTAATTAAACAGCAGCACAAATATCCTGACCATTTGTAATCAAGAGCTGCCTGTACATGAATCAAATGATATAAAACATTTTATATCAACTCACTAAAATTACAGGAACCAACGGCACACCTGGGTATTTACTCTTGGATGTGCAAGAAGCAGGTGCTGATTTAGCTTGTGGTCTGAGGTGGCCCACTAGCCCGAGGCACTGGAGATACACTCCTGATCCAGCCATTGCAGTACAGGTTCAAATCTGCCCAACTCCCACACACAGGCTGCCTGTCCTCTTGCCTTGGTCTGACATCTTCTATCCCCAGAGCTATCAGAGCCTGGCAGCACAAACTTCAGGCAGGATCCAACAATATATCTAAGGACATCACAAGACTTTTTTCTCATATTAAGAGTCATTTATCTTTGGGCACTGAAATATGTGTGCAATTACTATGAAACAGAATAATATCCATTTCAGCTATTTGACGTCACCATCAAGCCTCATAAAAGAAAGTGAAGATGTCAGTTAATTATATTTCCATGAAAAAGACAGTAATAATAGTGTCTTCATATCTTTCAGGTGGCTCCACAGAAAGAAGCCAACTATTTTATTTACTATCAGCATTTGTGGTATCACAGGTGGCACAACACAGTGTATGTAGACACCTGTAAATAGACCAGTCAATTAGAAAATGTAATTAAGGAAATGAAAGGAATTATACTCACCAGGCTTTACAAGGCTTGTCTTTGTCTCCTTCTTATATCGAGCCAGCTGTGTATTCCCTTCACTCATTGACCCTGGACTGAATTTCTTCCTGGAAAAGTCTCCATCACTACCAGTGCAAAAACTGATTGGACTGTTTCCAGCATCAGAAGGAGTCTTAACTGGAGATACTGACTGGCTACTAGGACAGCCAGTGTCATCTGAAGAGAAAAGGGAAAACATCAACATTTCTAACTAATAGGTACATGAAGTTAGCAGAATAAAAGAAAGAGTGTTTGAACCACAACTCTTTACAGTAAGTGATATGCACAACCTTGGCTCTGAAACCTGGTGAGAAGCTATTTGTTTCACCCACTTTGTGAAGTGAAGCCTTTTATGGCAGGCTAAAAGCGTAAGCACTTGTTTTGCTCAGTCTGGCAAAATACAAAATCAGGGGCTACATAATGAAAATTCCTAAGATGAACTCCTTTAGCAAGGTTAAGGAATACTGCAGCATGAAGAAACCCACGAGACACAAATGTTGTGTAGTACACACTGGCTGCAGAGCAAGCATGGCCCCCATGCTCTCCTTCAAGAAATGTTTCCGTTTCTGAACAGCAAGAGAACCTACGGCCCACATGCACACAGTCAGGAATTTCATTTAACTGGAATTAATACAGGCTCCTCAAAATTATATTCTTTAAAAGCAACCATGATGATAAGAACTCTTCCATTCTTGACAAGTGGCTGTGAGATACCTGGTTCTCAAGAGAGTAGGTTATAAACAGACTGCTTTTGTTTAAAGCTGAATTCCTCTGAGGGCACACCAGCACTCCAGGGCATCAACAGCTACCTTGGGAACAGACCCAGGTTCCTGACCTCCAGCAATATAAACACTCCAGCTCTTAACAACTGAATGCAAAGTAAGAAGTCTAATTTTGAATGAAATCCACATATCAAACCCCAACTTCATCTAACCACGTCCCATGTAATCTGGAGTAATTGTAGTTCCCCTAAAAGTCGTGGTGGTTTAATTGATACACAACAAAACCAAACACTCTCCTGTTCTTTCCCAGGACAAAATGAAAGCTGCCATCTAAATTATGCAATTGCACTCTTCTCCTGATGCATTATCTTTACCTAACATGAAACCCAAAGAAATACCTGCAACTGAGCCAAATAATTTGCATGATCATTTTGCACTTACCTCTTCCACCCTATTCATAATGTAGGTCAAGTCTCATGTTGCACTGAGCTTTGCATGGGCATATTGATTTAGAAGTCAGTGTATGACTGCACATTTATGAGGCACAAGGGACACCCCATATCTAACATCCTTCTGCCCACCTCCCCTCTGCAGGAAAGAACAGCTTTTGTTTTTGTTAGCTATTACAATACAGTAGAAAAACTTCATCCTTTCATGTGATCCAGTTTTCCTTCATGCCTGGCCAGTTCTACCCTCACTTACTGTTCCAGTATTCTGCTTCTCATTTTTCCACGTCCTGCCTTCAGTCCTGAGCAAGGTACCCCCAGGTGCTGACTGTCCAGAGCATTAGGCTGTAGGAGCAGCCAGCAGCTTGAGGTGTTGCATCCCTGGCCTCTGCCAAGTGCCAGGCATGATGCCAAGCCAAGGGGCAACCCAGCTACTGCCAGAAACACCTCCCAGGGCACAAAGGCCAGTAACAGTGCAAAGCACCTAATCCAGCTTAATCATATTTAATACTTTCAAATCATCCCAATTAAGCCAAAAAGTATCTCTTTTTGCCATCTTGCTGCTGCCTTCTGCAACTCAGAATTAGTCCCTAGAAAAATCACAGAAAAGAGCAAACTGCTAATAAGCCTTCTAGCCTGTCCCCACATTCATCCTGACTAAAGCAGGATTGCTGCCCACATGACTTTAATTTACTTTTTATCCTTTCCATTCCCATCGACATCACAATATAACTCAACACAAAGAAGAGAGAAGGTGGCCATTTCCTCCCAGATCAGCATCTGTTACCCTTTCTCCAACATTCAGAGTCTTTTCTGCAGGCTGAGTAAAAGTTACCTGCAGGACAGTGGATCAGCACCACTGAGCTTCTCAACTGCATTTAAGTAGCTCCTTTATCCATGTCCAGAGCATCCTCTCTTTAGAAGCACACCAACATCTATACTCAAATACATTCAGAAGTTAGTGACAGCTTGTGAAATTTGTTTTTAATTACGACTTTTTCACTTACATGTTTCTGTATGTGCCATTAGCTTCCAAACTTTATGTTAGAACAAAAACAACAAAAAATGCCCAAACAAACAAAACCCCCCCCCAAAAAAAAACAAACCAAAAAAACCCCCAAACAAACAAACAAACAAACAAAAAAAAAACACCAAGCAAACCCCTCTCCCAAAACTTCCCCCCAAACCCACAAGAAACTATTTGCCTCATCTCTCCACCAATAAAGTTACTGCAATACCTGCACAGGTTCTGCAGACCTCACAGATCTGTTTTATATGGGAGACTTTATGTAAAAATAGGTCACAAAGCTATAGAGATGCAGTCTGGAAGAACCACAGGAGCTGATAGAACTTTAAACAATGAAAGAACTTAACTACAGTGTTAAAAACTGGGGCATTAAAAACCCCAAATGTGTAAAACTAACTGCAATTAGGAAATATGGTAGCTAAAGAATGCATATTAAAATAGCATTAAAAATGTTTTATTTACCAGCCCTCCAACATTGCCTGTGATATCACACTGGTGACATTGTACCATCAGATTATGTCATACCTACATATCCTTGTTTTACTGTTAAGAACTTCAGCTTTCATTCCAACAGGACATTTTTTAAAAGAACAAATGAGCCTGGCACAAAGAAGAATAGCTCTTCTCTACTCATACCCCTTGTACCCATCAGATACACCAATAACCAGGTGAGCACTCCCACGCCAACTGCAGTAAATGAATGATTTTCTTGTACTTCCTCTCCTCTGATCATTTGTTATTTTTTATGTAATGTACAACTTCTAATCTTTCTACTACTGTTATCCAGAAACATCAACAAAATTAAAAATTTTCCAGAACTAGGGCAAGCTGTAGAGAAAGATTTTTCTGTGTCAGCCTTTTGAATAATCAAAAGGTTTACTACCACAGAATGGAAGAGCTGCCTATGAAATGCTGGTGCTCACCACCAAAGCAAGCAAAGTTCTGCTGTACATTATGGGGATTCACCTGATCCACAGCTCACCCCCCCTGGCACAAGGAAAAGTTCTGGTGAAGAGTGAGGTGCTCTCCAGCTGTTGAGTGCCAGCCAGACTTCCTGCCCCTACCTTCATCTTTCCTGCTACTGAAACCTTAACAGGCTATTTATTTGTATTTAATACTGTAGGTGAACCCTCCAGAGGAGAGCAGCCGACTTCTCTGTGGACCCTGACATGGAGCTGACTCCCCCTCCATCTCCAGACAGCCTGACCACCCTCCCTGCTCACTGCTGCAGTGACTCCTCTGCTCCTCACCTGCAAGCAGAATGATGTGACTGCAGTGTGGTGCGTCTGTATTTCTCCCAGACCTGTGGCTCCTCCTAAACCCCGCTGGCAACTCTGACAGAAGGAAGTGAAGACCTCCACCTGCCTAGAAATGGGCCAAGATAAAGAATCTCTCCCAAAAAAGTGGGTAACAGGAGCAGATGAGCCCACAATGGGATTCACTTTCTGCTGAAGATAAGATGTGCATCAGCAAGGTCCGTTAAGGATTCAACCCTGTACCTGGACAGTTTTGCCCCTGTAAGGACTTCAGACCCAGACTTCTCAGGAATGCAGGTAGACCTGATTTACCTTCTCAGGCACATCAGCATCAGGAAGACAAAAAAAAGGAAGCTGACAAATAGTGCTGTGAAAGCCTGTACTTCTGATTTTGCCTGAATTTACTTGCACAAGAGGGAAAATCACATGAATTTGCAACACACAACTTCCATTGCTTTCTTTCATAATGTCTTTTTTTTTCACAGGGGCCTCCTAGGAGCATTCTGGGAATAGGCTTTTCCTTTGAACATCAGCTGGATTTCATAATTTCAAATTCTATGTCCAAGGCCTCTCCCAGATCAGACATGCCTGCCAAGTTTCAAAACTAAGCATGGGATAGTGTCTCCTCAAACAAACCATCAGGAAAGTTGCTCAGAGTATTCTGACATTTGCATGCCCTGACTAACTTTTAAACAGTGAAATCAAAATATAAACAAAAATGTTAAAGATAATAATACTCTTAACAATTGACAAAAATACTTGTTTTTGTAGACTTTTGGCTGTTGTTGAGATGTGATGATTTTCTCAGCACAGATACTTTAGAAGGTTCATAAGGATATGCCCTTAGAACCTTCTTTTAAAAAAATACTGCCTTTTCCTAAAGGCTTCAACCTCCTTATATAACACATTTAAATAATTAATAATGCTCTCGCTGAGGAAGCACTGACTTCTTTTTACTTTCACTCCTAGCTGCCAGATCGAGTTAGGCACTCCTGTGATACTGAACTGATCAGTTCCTGCCTGATCCCTATTTCACTGTCCAGTATTCATCTTCTCCTAAGGCTCCCTTGACCAGTGTTCAGGCTGCACATACCCTGAATTTCCACAAAGAAATGTGGATTCCGGAATCAAACGTGTGGCTCTAATGAAATTTTAAATGTTCAGTGTACCAAGACAAAAACAATTTCCTGGCTTTCACCTGATGGTTATGTTTCCATTCATCCCAGGATCTGTTAGTGTGGGTAGCTCTTCCAGGATGGTGCACTGCAAACTGGCTATTGGCAGTGAGGGTACCACAAAGAGTATTTCAGAATTTTTCAGGGTCATCTCCCAGTCTGCTTGTCTGCCTCACCTTTGTTGACCCCCAGTTTTTGAACTGTTTTGGTTTTCTTTTCACGACTAGCCTTGTAGCAGAGGGGTGTTTATGCAATTATGAAAGTTGCTGACAGACACCAAAGGGAATACAACACCTACCTTCCACCTGTAAGGCTCTTTCTGTATTAAACTGAGAGAAAGGCTCTTCTGGAGGGTGAGTCAGAAGGACAGTGCCATTCAGGCTAAGTCATCCCAGCCCTCTGAGTCACTGCCTGGAGGATCCCAGCTCTCTCCATGGACTCACCCAACCACTGCTCAGACCTGGACAGCTCAATCAGTGAGGTGTAAGGGCTCAGTGCCCAGGCAGAAAAAAATGCTAGTGGCAGATTCACAGTGTCATTCTGGAACAACTGGGAAACACAATAAAAGCAGCAGATGAAACATAGTAGTATAAAATAAGTAGTACACATAGAAAGGCAGAGGTAGGAGCATATTCACATCCACACCATGAGGGTCTCAACAGGCATAAATCCTAGCTTGTGCCTCTGGAGGCACCCTCACCTTTTCAGAACCACTGAGGGAGCACAGCCTGTTCATGTAAGAAGCATGAACATTCTCCTAAGCTCCTGATTGTACTAAAACTTTTCATTTTTACTGAGGCCATGCCAGTAGGTGATTGTATGTACCCTGTAAGTTTAATAATTTGCTAGTAACAATCTGTTGCTTACAAAATCACACAGACTGTGGAAAAAAAATGTATTAACTTTACTAAAAGTAGAGTCCTAAAAATGCTACTAGTTTTGGTCCTTCTCATCAACTTAAAACTCATTTCTTAACTATTTTTAAGACCTGTCTGGCTAGGTATTTAAGAAAATTTCTCAGAATATCATGTACTTGTGAGGCAAGTCTCTTACCAAAAGTCAAACATAGTAAAGCACAAGGAAAACTGCAGCAGGGTCGGGAAAAGAGAGGAGGCCTACTTATGCAAAATCCTGCTATGCAAATAATTTCCACATTTAATCTCGGTGTCTCTGCAAGCAGAACTTGAATTAACTATGCTCCATTTTGCTTGTGAACAAAGGCTGGCTAGCAGCTCCACCACTCCCTGAGGTCACCTACAGAGGCTGGGCAAACTCCTGTCCTTGAAGGGTTTCTAGACTCCCACAGACAAATACATGGCTGCTGGGATGTGCTGGGAACAGTCCAGCTTCAAAAAGAAGGCTGGATGAAATGATCTCCACAGGTCCCTACAACCTACATGCTTTTCCTTTTGTTAGATATTCCACAGCTGGAAAACACCCTGCTAATTCACAGTCCATCTTTCAAGCTGCAGCTTTTGACTGTAATGTTCTAGTCATAAAATTGAACCCAGTAAAATCGAGACTAAACATCTTTGACTGGTTACTGAGGATCATTAATGTACAGGCAACTTCTCCACCTGTTGCTCGCCAGCCCCTTTGACCTTGCTGCTGTCACACCCACAGGCTGACCACCAATGGCCACTGCTGAAAATTTAGTATGAGAGCTGCTCACTGACTTTGATAAGGGGCCCTCTCTGCTCAGTCACAGCACGGCAGGAATGCTGACAGGCTAAGATCATACAGAAGAGGGCAGAGGAAGGTGAAAACAGATGGACTGATCTGCTCCTAAGCTCGGGCATCTTTTGCAATGCAGGATTTCACATAAACATGTCTTTAAAGGTATCTGCTCTTGATGTCTGACTGTACAATTGCTAAGTCATACTGAAGTAGCTAATTTTATTTTGGCAGCAAGTCTACTAATGTTCCTTCTACTTGAACATTTCACTAACAAACAGGACAGACAGCTCTGTCAAAACATCTGAAAAAAAAGAGGACTATGCAATTGTGGCTTACTGGCTTTGTCATTACATTTATAGCCCCACTAATGGTGTATTACAGAAGAGAAGCCCAGGGGCTTACTAGTAAAAATATCAATAAAAATAGTACTGTTACTAGGAGAGCGCTGTGGTCAGGAATAGCACAGCTCCCTGAGTATCATTATCACATCACAGAAAACATCTGGACAAGGCATTTAAGATGACAAAGGACTGAAAACTCGATTTTAAAATTTTATAGAAAAGTTTTAACTAAAGGTAAGGACAGGAAAGAGTCTAAAAAAGAGACAAAGAAGAGTCTTTTCTGTTTGGTATGGGTTTAAGCACTTTAGTAGACCTCATTAATCTTTTCTGAGGACAACAGCTGGAAGTGGAACCACTGCTGCTACCTCTGGTGGGAAAGCACTGACTACATCCAGTATAAGAAATACTATCCATTTAATATTAACATTAAAATTTTATTATTTATAAATATATATATTTATATATATATAAATAAAAATATTTATTGAAATATATGTGCATATATAGATGGGTTTCTGTGTGGTTTTATGTGGTTTATTCCATTATGCAGCAAAGAAAGAAACCAGAGATATTCTTTCGAGTTTCAAAGGTACCATTTTTGGAAACAAAAATCTTCAATAGACCACAAAGAAATTTGTACCTGTTCCTCAAATGGTGCACCACATTACACTCATTTGGTCTCGTATAGGTCTGCCTCCATGGCTAACAGCAAATAGCTGTGACCCTCCCAGCTTCAACATCACCTCATAAGGTTGCACTCCTCACCTTCTCATGGAAGGAAATTACATATATTCTATCCACTGTTGTTTTATGCATATTTTTTTTCTCTTTTCTTTTAACTATCCTCAAGCACAGAGTGGCACTTAGCAGCACCACAGAATCTAGTCACATACACATCAAAACACCGTTCCAGAATTTCATGGGTATATACTAATCCTATAAATGTAGGGCTAAAATATATAATGTTGAATTTCTCTTAAAACATCAGGATTCTCTTTTAACACAAAGTAAATCCAAGACTTCTGATTAAAGTTTCATTCCTGCTACAAGTTGTGATTTTCTTCAGAGTCCATGACAATATTCAACTCAATAGAAAGTTGCATGAAAAGCACTGTAAAAAAAAAGTATTGGATTATGCACTTTTGGTGAAGAAAACACACGATGTTATTTAGAATTCAGCCCATAGTACATAACAAGCTACAACTAAAAGGGCAGTAGAAAGGCTGAGGTGTAGCAGAAAGGGTGACTGTTCTCAGGACACCATGAAAAATGTTCCACCAAGAACGGGAACTGTCCTACTGACCCCAGGAGGCTCTGGGTCAGGTTTTAAAGGTTCACAGTACTGACAGATACATAAAAAGGTGATAAAAAACATCCAGAAGGTCAAATATTTTGGCTTCCAGATGTTGTTGTGTGGCAAGAGGAACAAAAGGATTGTTACTTAGTCAGGGGGAATTAATACTGAAGTTGAAAGGGAAGCAGGGAAAGGCCAAAAACTGGGGAATGAGCAGACTTTGCTCTTTAGTACCTAGGCACTTTTCTCATTTCCATGTTTGGAACAGATCTCTGTGCCACAGAAACTGAACTGGTGGCTCACAATATGAAGCAATAACAAATTATTGCATGTAAGCTGTCCAGCAGGAAATTCTCTAGGGAAGCAGCAGTGAGAAAAGGAAGCATGTCATCAGTGTCACCCTCATGCAAAAAGGCCGTATGTGTATTTTTGAAAGCAGATTTTGTTTTAATGTTTTTGTAAATTAATATCACAGTCATCACTGAACTTCCTTACAAAGTGCTGCAAATAAAAGTGCTAGAAAAGACCTCCAGAAGTCTGAAAAAAGGCAAAACGATTGTGGAAAAGCATAGCATAAAGGAGTGCAGGAAAAAGAATCTAATTTTCAGTATCACATAGTTAAGAACTTTTAAGCATGGTTCTTTGAATCAGTAACTCAGAGTAAAAATCAAACACAAAACCCAGTAAGGAACTATTTAAACAAAGTATTTTTTCTTATAACAAGAAACAAGAAGAATGAGAGAACTCACTGTTGCCATAGTAATACATATATATATACAGACAAATAATAGGAGCAATTACTTTCAGTAATTTAAACTAACTGGCCTCAGTCTGTTGACTTGTTAAAATATGAAAAAAATAGCTTTCTGTAGCTATTTCTATTCAGGAATATATATTCCACTACATGTACTTATTAGTGTAGCCTCCAAGGCTAGCTGGCTTATAATGCAACCTGCTTCAATGCCCTAACAGAGAAATTATTTACTGGAGTGCAAGAAGGTACAGCTTTTTTCTTCAGTAACAGTTGTACAGTCTCTTCTTCTTGTCTGTGGCAAGCAAAATGGGTTGTGCATTCACATGGACCTAATAAGCCTGCCTAAAGCCTCCAAGCTTTTTTTGACACACACTGTGAGCTCAGTCCCAGCATCCATCAATAGCTGGGCCAACTGGCAAATAATCTCTGAGTTCAAGGGGAGTGTGCACAGGAGCAAGTGAACAAGGAATGGCAACACTGAGATTCCTGCTGCAGCACCTGCACCCCAGGCTTACAGTGCAGCCACTGCACAGGAGCACTTTATTGTGCCACACACGCAAATGATGAGATTTAAATAAAATCTTTACCCCAGAAAGGAACAAGTTATGAAATAAGGATTGAACTTGAATAAGCACTGAACCAGATCTTGAAATTTTAAAGAAAAAGCAAAAACAAAGCTTCAACTGCTATTTTTGAAGACTGTGTTGGAGTGAGTCACCATCATTCATGAACAGAGATGCTACTGGTTTTCAATAGCTCATAGGACTACTCAGTCTAATTAAAAAGGCGATTTACAGGTGAGCCCTAGAAAAGAGGAACTGTTTGCTATGGGTATAAACCAAGTCCTCTGGCTCAAAAATTCTTTTGCTGAACCAATTATTAAATATACAAGTGCTTCCTGCAAAGCTGCATCTTGGTTACCAAAGCTGCCCTGCATTCCCTGCCAAAATTCCTGCAGCTGGCATCCTAGAAAAGGCTGAAAGAGAGCTTGGGCATTGTTGTAAAGGTACCATGTAAGAAGTCATCTTCATACAGAGAAATTTAAAAGCTGAGCTATTCAGAAATCAAAAGTAGAAAAGAAAGTATATCCCAGACTAAATCGCTTTTTAAAAGAAAAAATGTCAGAGAACGAGGAAATCAAGTCAGTGACTGTTGTCATACCTGCATCACAGTGAAAAACCCATCAAACCTAGCAACAACTGAACCAGTTTAAAAGAAAAGCTAAATACACTTACAGATCTTAGCACAGGCTGACTTCAAACCAAGGACATGTACACCAAAACCAAGGATGGTGCCCCACCCAAAGTATCACATTTCTTACAAGGCAAACGCTGTAACTGGAATGACCCAGGGCCCAGCAGCTGCTCTGCCACAGATCCATCAGCAGGTGATTGTTTGAGATACTGTGGATTGTGCTCTCTACCCAACTGACCAGGTAAGTGCACACAGCCACTTGGAAGCCAAGTGCAACTTAGGAGAAAAACATGCATGACACAGGCGCTCAGTAGCAGTTCAGCCAGACAAAGCTGCTGGAGAGATTTTTTCATCATTTGACATCGTATGAATTCTGTGGCCAACATCCAAGCCAGAGGAGAGAAGTGCTCCCCTATCAGATGGCAACCAGCACCCCAGATGCTCTAAGGTTTTAAGGAAGGGTTGTGCATGGTGAATACAGATGCAAAGGCTGAGCCTGCCTATGCAGCATCCAGACAGCATCCATGTTCATTTGGCAGAAACAAAGAATATTAAAAACACATTTTGTCAGGAGTATCACAGATATGACTTAACACTCTCACTGTGTTTCATACGGACTTACAAAGCAAAACTGACATAAAGTCAACTGCAAATAATTGACCAACATGATCAAGTGAGGCTCTGATTCACTCAAACAAGACAAAGAGGGAGCTGATCATGCAAAATTAAAACCTATCACAGCCAGAACTAACAACTTCTTCAAAAGAAACTAAGCATCACAAAAACTGTCTCTTTTCTGTTGCCAAGAGGTATTTTTTGCTGTTACCACCATGCTTGCAGCATTGCCATGGCTCCCAAAACCATGGTTCCCAAAACTATTAATACCTACAAGATCTACCCTCATTTAGAGAGTAGGAACTCCAAGCCTTCACTTATGCACTGAGATCAGTGTTAGCACACAGGAAAAATGGACAGCATCAAAAGCTCTAGGGAATCAAGCAAAAAATACATATTTAATGGACGAGAGGGAAAAAAATTCTATTTGGGTAGAAAGAAATTTACAGATCATAACTACTTGGTGTCAATAATAATGGAAGAAAGGTAGAGAACAAATTAACAAGAGAAGGGTAAAGAGGAAAGGAATTATTCCAGGGATCAATTCATACTATTTGCTGCTTATCAAAAACATTTTCGGGTTTAAGGCTCAAAAGAAATTACAAAAAAGACATTTATCCAAATGCTCACGAACTTTTTCATACTGCTACATTATTGTTCCCATCTGCTCTCATCTTCCAAATGTACTACTTGCTGATTTTAAATACCCTTTTTGCACATGCAAAAATTAACAAGAAGCACCAGGAGAGGCAGATTAGAGGCTGTGGCCCCTCCACTCACCGCTCCACACATCTGTTCAATATCCCCTCCCCAGAAACGGCAACCAGCAGCCACCTGCTGCCCCTGTGGAATCTCAGTCCAAATTACACAAACTATGATAAAGAAGGATCGTAAGTGGAAGACAGGGAAGAGATGTCAGAGAATGAGGAAATCAAGTCAGTGACTGTTGTCATACCTGCACCACAGTGAAAAATCCATCAAACCTAGCAACAACTGAACCAGGTTCTGGGATGCAGGACAGTGCCTTGGCTGACCCACGGCTGTGTAAGGTCTGAAGACTCAGAGCAGCAAACCACATAGTGTGTACCTGTATGGGTGCTGCAGGCAGCTTTAGAAACACAAAACTCTCACATGGGGGGAAGAAATATCACACTAAATCAATGCAGCATTCATGAAATAAAAAAGATTAATAAAAATAAACAAAAGAGATAAGCAGCTGTGCTTAAGACGCAGGTTAAGAGACCAGCATTGCACGCTGGAATACCTCTGTGAAAGGTGCCTAAAAACTGTCAAGCCATGAGATCAGACACACCCAGAATAAATACAACGTGCTTCAGGGACTCAACATGGCCTATGCAGTGCAGTGGGACAGCAAAGGTACAGGACAGTGGCAGCTACATGTTGAGTGGATCTGAAGAACAAACCCAAAAGCCGAAAAAAATGTCAGCAATCAAGATGAAAGGCTTGCCAACACAGAAGGAAAAAAATCAGGATGAAAAGCAGCCATTTGGGACAGATCACGAAAATAACGTTTTTCTAGCAACACATTAGTAATCCAAAAGATTTTATTTCTTTGGAACGGGCAAACTCAAGCAGGTAAGGTGGAGGGATTTAAAAAGCATGGGAAAAAGACTCCAGCATTCTTACAATCCTGTGATGTTTGTTTAACGCTCTGCATTGTTCATTAAACAATAACCAAATAGATCATTCCACTGAGCCTGAATTGCAAAATCTGGCAAAGCTAGACTCAAACATGAATATTGTGTTTCTCATCTAAGAAAACTTGTACACTGTGTTCAATACACTGTTTTTCACAAAAGGAGCTAAAAAAGTAATAATAATAATCTGATCCACTGTAGTGAAGACCAAGATAAATACGAGCATTTCTATTACCAGGAACACCTCTGGTAATTCAAAATACTTTGTGAACTAAAAAAAGGAAGCTTAGGAAGTTGCTCTGATGCTAACTATTGCAAAAAAAACTTGTTATAATTCAGATTTTTAGATAAAGAATCATAGAATCATAGAAACATTTAGGTTGTAAAGACATCTAAGGTCATTGAGTCCAACCATTAACCTAGCAGTTCCAATTCCACCACTGAAAATGTTATGCTTTCCAAAAAACTGACTATTGAAAACAAATTTCTCCACACCAAAAATACCTGTTCAATTACTACAGGCATAGAGTCTAAGGTATTCATGATGTGACCCTCAATTTTGTTATGAATGTGCATTAATGTCGTTTACAGTGAAGAGTTTCGCTGAATTAAAAAATTACTCACCACTAGTAGGCATCTGAGTCTTTCACTGCTAGTTGAGGCATTTAAATTGTGCTAAACTCTACACAGGGTGAATATTTAGCATAAAAAAAATCTGTTTTCAAGTTGTCCCTCATGTAATATTTTGAAGAGCAAATAACATTTTTTGGTCAACAGCTGGAGAGTAGTAATTTACTTCTGATCTATCACCCATCCATTGCCCTCTCTGTAGAGAAGCCATCATTCCCAACTCATATCTAGCAACACACTCATCAGGAGAAGCCTGAATTCTGAAATAAACAAAACTTATTTCAATATGGCAGTGAAAACTGCACCTACGTATTCTGTTCCAATTCATGGAGATCACTGTAACAAAACCAAAAGGATTTGCAGTCTGATATCCTTAATAGCAACTCCCCTGTTTTACTGACTTTTGATTTAAGGGCATTTCAAAATGCCTCAATACCATGCTGCAGTTGTTAAGGCAAATCTTTCTCTTTAAAGCAACGCTTCTGCCGCAATAAAACCGCCAACTTTTTTAGCACTGGATAGCAGAACTCGAAATGGAAACATCTGGTGTCGCTTACGGACACATATTAAAAGAACAGATACTAGATTTCCCTGGAAAAATCAATGTTTGCCCTTCCTCATCGGCAGAACGGATTGCTGCTGCGGGCTCGAAGGGAGCCCGGCACAGAGATGCTGCGGCTGGGATGGCAGCGCAGCCCCGGGGCACACCGCCTTCCCCAGGGACACCGAGGCTGGGGGTCTCTGCGGTACCTGAGCAGAAGCTGTTGCTGCTGATAGTCCTGCCAGAGCCCGCAGAGGAACTGGGCGGGTTGAATTCCCGGCTTTCCTCTTCCGAAAAGGGCGATTCGGAAGCGGGAGATCCCTTCTGCTGCGGCCGAAGGACCAGGCGCGGGATGCGGCTGCGGGACACCTCCTTTTCCAGCGGCGTCCTCTGCTCCTGCTCGGGAAGGGACACCCCGTCAGGAACCTCTCGGATGTGCCCTCCTCCTTCCATCATCGAGGCAGGGGCAGGCAAATCCCGGCCCCTCCGCCCCCCCCAGGGCGGGGGCAGGACGCGATTTGCCTGCCCCTGCTTCTCCTCGCTCCCCGCCGCGCCGTCCGTCCCCGGCTCCTCACCTTGCCGCTCTCCCGCAGAGGCCCCATCGCTCCTCACTCACGGCGCAGCCGGGAGCAGGCACCTGGCATGGGCGAGAGGGATGCGCTGAGCGGCTCTGCGCTGCCGCTGTCGCTGCGGCGCTGGGGGTGGCGTTGCCCGGCCCGGCCCCGCCGCCGCTCCCCGCCCCGACACGTGGTGCCGCCGCAGCGCCCGTGGCCGCGCCCGCCCCGGCCCGGGGAGCGGGGCAGGTGCGGGGCCGGGCCGTGTCCCTCAGCCCGGGGAGCGGGGCAGGTGCGGGGCCGGGCCGTGTCCCTCAGCCCGGGGAGCGGGGCGGGTGCGGGGCTGGGCCGGGACCCTCGGCCCGGGGAGCGGGGCAGGTGCGGGGCTGGGCCGGGACCCTCAGCCCGGGGAGCGGGGCAGGTGCGGGGCTGGGCCGGGACCCTCGGCCCGGGGAGCGGGGCAGAGCGGGGCTGTGCCTCGATCCTCGGCCCGGGGAGCGGGGCAGGTGCGGGGCCGGGCCGGGACCCTCTGCCCGGGGAGCGGGGCAGAGCGGGGCTGTGCCTCGATCCTGGGCCCGGGGAGCGGGGCAGGTGCGGGGCTGGGCTGTGTCCCTCAGCCCGGGGAGCGGGGCAGGTGCGGGGCTGGGCTGTGTCCCTCAGCCCGGGGAGCGGGGCAGGTGCGGGGCTGTGCCTCGATCCTCGGCCCCGGGCAGCCCCCGCCGTCTGACAGGGCTTGTCGGGCCCTGGCCGCGAAGGGCGGAAAGGAACAGGGAAACGGGCAGAGGGCAGATGGTGCCAGGACAAATGCGGTGGATGTATGGCTATACCGCTAGCAAAATGCATCGTCAGATTTCTCTGGTTCTTAGTCATAGAATCATGGAGTGTTAAGGGTTTGGGAGGGGCCTTAAAGAGGGACACTTCCCACTAGACCAGGTTGCTCAAGTCCTTATGCAAGCTGGTCTTGAACAGCGTCAGGGCTGGGGCATCCACAGCCTCCCTGGGCAACCTGTCTCACCAGCCTCACAGTAAAGAATTTCTTCCTATTATTTTTCAGTTACAGCTATTTATGGAAGATGTAGAGAGATAAAAACTTACTTGATTCTCAGACAAAAAAATGTACTCGATTCTCAGGTGATACATTTAGTATATTTAGTATATTTAATAAAAGTATTTTCTCTCTAATCGTTCATTGTGGTAATTGTTGTTGACCCTCCTATTGATTAATGCACATGTGATAACCTTGTTCATCTGCTCCCCAGAGAGGATCTTAAAAACAGCATTAGCAGGACTGCAGTGTGGCCTATAAGCATATGTGCATGATGGGTGAAAAGGACAGCTTTTCCACAAAAATGATGATGAAATTCTCAATATGAAACTCATTTGAGGTTCCACATAGATGTCTGCTTATAGGACTTTATGAGCTTGCAGAAGTAGTACTTTCAGCAATCATATTTTTGAGCAAAGATTCCCTTTGCATTTATGCTTCCTACTGTCCTGGTTTCAGCTGAGATATAGTTAGTTTTCCCATGACACCTATAAGGGGCCCCAATTCCTGTTGGGGACTTCTGTTTGCTGTTAGACTGTAAATATTAAATACTGTCTCAAAAATAATTAAGAGCAAATGTGCCTTTAATGTGTAGTGCAGAGAGCATAGTAACAGGAAAGGTGATGCATTCATCTAGACCTCGAAGAGGAAAGGGGACACTGGTGAGTACTGACGCACTGATTGTTGTATATCCAAAGAGGCATAATTACTAATTTATCAACCTGGCATCAGAATTAGATCCATTACTTATGCAGAGCTCCAAGCTATGCTCTGCCAAAAAGATGATACCATCCTTCCCTGGCAGTGACAAGGCATCTATAATTCAGAGAAGTGAGATAGTTACAGCTGAACAAAATGCTTAAAATTCCTGTAATAAAAATTCTGTGCCTATAAAATATGTTTTAAGCAGTGGCATCTACCTTCCTGCCACAAAAGAGGAGGAAGAATTCTAGACCTTTCCCTACTGCTCCAAGACTGTTTACATGGAAAATTGCAAATCATATATTTTTAATCACATAAATTTGCTCTTCCATTCGATAGAGATCAGGGCACCTGAGACTGTGGGCTTCTCCTGCAAGCCACCCGTGGCACATGTGGGGTGGAAATTTCCCATGTACATTTGCAAAGCTGTTGTACCAGTAGTAAGAGTAAGGAAAAGCTGTGCAGCAGCACTGCCATTGCCATAGTAACTCAGCTCCAGAGCTGCTGCTGATGATTCAATTGTTGGAGCTTGTTTTATCTTTTTCCATTTCAAGCTCAAATTTTTGCCGTGCTAAGAAACAAGATATGAGAAGTGGAGTCTTCAGGCTGCCTCAGGGTTCATAATGGGATGTGATTCCCTTTGATCTTCTTTCCTCTTGGCATAGAGATTTATAGCCTTATCATAAATCATAAAACAATCATTAACTTTCAAGCAAACATTTCTTTTCCCTTACAGTCATGTATATCTTATAAATATTGAGGAATTAAGTCACTTTTCAGTAATTGAGGAATTAATTCACTTTTAAGTCTTATAAATATATTTTTACTTTGCACTAGTTAATCATCAATACTGGGAGGAACACATATTTGATATGAACATATGATATCACTCTTACTCCTCTCTTATGTCTTTTACAAACCAGCAGGATCTCTGCATTACCTATAAAACTAATTTTATAACCAGTGTGTAACTGAAAAAATCTGTGTTTGCTGGAAAGAAAAAATGTTGTACATTCATAAGAGCCTCAGAAAACCTACAGAAGACAGTGTCTTCTTAGCCCTTCCTTGCTGTACTCCCTCCTGAAATATAGCAGCTCTCCAGGAAGCAGCAGAGGGCTGCAGATTCAGCAGAAGCTCCTGGACTCCAGGAGCTGCCAGGGGAAGCTGGGCGCTGTGCCAGGCCCTGGGGTTAGACCTTATGCTTTCCTGAACGGGGGAGCAAGGTATATGAAGCAGTTTTTGTTCCAGGCTTTGCTACCAAGTTCTTCACTCTGGTAGAGTGCTCTTCCATAAAAAAGTTGCAAGGGAGAGCGGATGGGGTGAAATCACAGATCACAGAGTATGTTTTGCTGCTGCCTCTAAATCTTCTCAGTGGGAGGGGGAATGGGATTCTAATTCAGCAGAGTTTCGCTGGCCAGCAGTTAGCTGTGTCCACTAGCACAGTCACAAGGAACTCATTGCATTGACACTTCCACATCTGAACTGCTGAGAGAAAACCTTCATCTGATGTTTTTGCAAAGCTTTCTGTGAAATCTGTTTTTCTAAGTTTATTTGTTCCATCTGATGGCACATCATTTCTAGACATCTGCAAATGCTGTTTTCCAGTTTGCTTTCTTGCAGTGTAGTAGTTTTGCTCATGAATTGTCAGAAAAACAGCAGGAGAGCAGTACAGTAAAAGTCTCAATATCCTAATTAAGTACCCAAATACCTCAGTTCAGAGTTGGGCACTTCAGAAGAGCAAGCAAAAACCATAACACTCAGGAGAGAATCGCCTGGAGCTCAGCAGCGTGTACAAGAGTACCTTTGCACCATTCCACACAAGTGGTTTATTCATGCTGCCAGCAGAGACCAAGTCTCAATTGCAACCTTCTCTGTGGTACCACCTTGAATGTTTCTTTCTGTTTCCATGAATTTTCCTTTTTTTCTGTGTAGTAGTTCAGCTTCAGCAAGAAGGTTTCAACTCCTCACTTTTCTTTTGACCCGTCCTTCAGAATGGAAGGAAGCAGGACTTGTAGGGAGTCAGAGACAGCAGTCATCCCAGGTGGTGAAAGGAGTGGAACCTCTACTTTTTGTTTGTTGGTTTGTTTGTTCATGTGTGTGTATGCGTGTAATAATTTAAAGGCTGAACAAGGACTCCTGCCTTATGTGAATTCTTACTCAACAGTCACCTCACACACCTTTACTATTTTTATGCTGTCATCATTTGGTAGTTCCACATACTTGGAAAATTTTACTTTGTGGAGAAGTAAATGCTTCCACACTCATTATCACCCAAAGAATGCTGGTCCAAAGCCAGGCTGGCTCGTTGCTCAGACTGGGACTGTTTCAAATTTTCATAATACTGAAAGTACTTGTGGGTATTTGGGATGGAAACCAAAGTCACATTTTGTGATCTTATGTTCATTAAGGTTAGATGGCTTTCTCGCAAAGTTATTTTGAATTGGAGAGGTTTGGTGCCTAAATCTCTCTAGATTAAGTTTCAGGGGTCTGAGAGGTTTTTTTATGTTTTGGCACTAGGCTTTCACAGGTTGACAAAGTGCAGGCAATACCTGTACTGGCCATAGACCATGTTTTGGTTTTGAATTACATCACCCTCTGAGGTCAGTGATGAATGAGGCAGAGGGCAGAGCTGGGCCCTCTAATCCCAATACTATATGATTTCATTAATGCAGGCACGTAGCTGATAATGCTTCTATTCGTGACTTAAGAGAGCATCTGTACTTTGCCAGCTGAGACAAGTTTGCTTATCAAATGTGTTGATCCTGTTTTTCTATTCAGATAGAAATAATATCAGCAGATCTCACTCAAACGTTTCACAGATGCTAAAAAGAACACCAGCTGGAGCTAACCGTTTTCATAGCAATCGTTTACATTATAGGTCTGCAGAGAATTGCCTGGAAAAATTCTCTTATCATCTTTCAGAAATACTGGGAAATGAGAGAAAGATGAGAAGACTATGAATATCATTATAATATAGAGAAAGCAGAAAAAGGGAAGGATTGCTTCATGTTGGTCTTGGGCAAAATAATAAAATAATTAATTTGGGACTCTGACAACACAAATCATAGGTTAAAAGTATAAGTAATAGGTATCAGGACATCTTTATAGGAAGCAAATCTTGTAAGAAAGACTCATTGGAGTGAATAGTAACATTTTAAAACTTACAGCCAAATTCAAAGAAAAAACATCTGGGACAAATAATAAAGCTCTGCCAACAGGAGGGGAAACTGTTTTGGAAAGAAAATTTGAGAAAAATACTTTGGGCCCTTAGTAGCCAATGTCTCAGTATGAGTTCTTAGACTTAGACTGTGGTTAAGAGAACTAATGCAGAAGAAGTAGAATATTTAGCTGAAATAGGGGAGAGATCTTGCCTGTGTACACAGCGTAAGATGTCTGCTGGAACAGTGTGTTCAGTGCTAGTGGGAAAGAGTTCAAGGGAAATACTATTTTCTGCAAGACATTTATCTAATCTGACTTCTGATAAGAGTTGTGTGATCTGTTTGTACTAGACAGATCTCTGTCAGTACTACTCAGTGAAATGCAAGCCAGAAAGCAACCTGAAGCACTGCACACCTTCAGATGTTTGTGAAGCAGCCTATATATGTAGAAAGGACTTGGGCTGACTTGTCTGACTTCAGGCATCTGGAGGTACTGTGTGAAATTACGAGATATAGAGAGGCAGAGTCATGGCAAACAGGCACATCTGTGCCTGTGCCCACACTGGGGATGGAGGTGCAAGGGAGGATCTGTGGCCAGCAACTGCCTGGAATTAAGCCTCTCTCCCCAAGGGTCCCAGAGCTCTGCCAAAACTCATGACTCAGCTCTGCATCCAAACAGTTTGGGAAGTATGTGAAATTTGGCTTAAAGTGCAGATTTGATCTGCTTTTAAAATAGTGTAAACACATTTAAAAAATCTAGCTAGAAACAGTTACCATTACTTACCATAACAGGCACTCCCATCAATGTCTGTTAGTTTGAGATGTGCAGTCTAAGTGGCACAGAAATATTCTGTGTTTTAGACTTCAGCTGTGCCTGAGCTGTAACAGAACAAAATCTGGTATTGTTCTATAGGTCCAATTTTTCAAATTCATAAGGTGGATGTAGGACATGTATTTTGATAATGGTCCAGTGTAAAAGATTAGGGGTGGCCTTGTTATGATTCCTAAAATCTGACCATCTGAGCTCAATAATGGTATCCTACTGCAACATATGGCTTTTTTATGTAATGTGAATTCTACACAGATCTACATAGAGCTCTACTCTATGCAGTAGAGCTTGGGATGCGGCTGCGGTGAGGTCCAGAAAAAGATAATTGTGTGCAGCTATTTCTGGTACATGAGTCCTGGTGTAATCTTCAGCCTTAATTGGTTTAGGTTTTGGTATGATATGCTGAAACCTGAATACTCAAGGGAAACAGATTGGTTAGAGATAGACACACACAATGGCTCTTACCTCGTTTTGAAAGGTTTTCTGCTTTGGAGCAAGTGTTCACTTTTATCTTGGCTCAGTGGTATCAGCCAAGCATTATTTAAGCTGGAGGATATAGAAATAGTGGATCTGTATTCAGCAGTTAGTATTTCTGAATGCTGCATCTCCCAGGTTTATCAAGGAGATAATTTTTGTATATTGTTTTATTTTCCTCAGTACCTTATGTATGATTATATAGCATATTGCACTTGCATCGCGGAGTGGACAGAAAAAGCATTTGATTGGGAATCTGAAGTGTCACTTTGAGAAGCATAGTTGATATTTTTAGTTCTATCTGGAGACAAGTGCCATTTGTGAAAGGAGTTTCATGACCCCAAACCAGGTGTCTAAGAAGTGTCTGCTCATTTAATTTGCAGACCTAATTGGATTTTTATGTTCTGATGAGTAAAACATTTATTTCTGATCTACTTTTATTCTGTTCTTAGCATGCAGGTAGAGTCTGATTTTGAATGCTCTTCATTGTGGGAAAGGCAAAGGATGCAGTAAAATGTGTGTTTCAGAAAGTTTCCCAGGAATTGAAACACACTCTTGCAGAGCTCTTAAGATATGGTCAGAATTAGTTGAAGATATTAAATATGTTTAAAAGTGTGAACTCTCACTGACCTGGTGTCTAACATGGTTCTTAAGAGTTCTCCCCCTTGAATCAAAGTAATGCCTTGCCAATTACCACATGCTTCTGGCAAAATGTAATGATTGGAACCAGTACAAATTTCATCACCTTATGGGAACACTCACACAGGAGCGAAAGGCAAAATGAGATACCATGATGGTGTAGAAGGAGATGGCATCTAGAATGTCCCCACAGGCTCCACTGTACGAGCCAGAAAGCACTGCATGTGTTGTAGCCAAGTGAGATGTGATACAGGAGGTGACAATCAGTCCTAAGTCCCTGTGAGGCAAACACAAGGCAATGGGGAAAGGATATCAAGGGTGCAGACGTGATCTGAGCCACTGCTGGTCAAATAATAATATGATTTCCCATGCTCCTTATATGAAGCACAAATCCATTTAAACTGCAACTGAAATAAGAAAACCAGCATAAACAGTACATAATTGCCAATGTCAGTAGCTGTCCAGCTTCAGGGAAGAGCAGAAACTGTATTAGCAGAGCATTGTAATTTGAGCTCAGGATAACTGAATTGAATTTAACCATATTTCAAAGGAAACGGCAATGAAGAATGGTCAAAGCAGAGGCTTTTTACCTCGGTCCTTTTAAATGGCAAAAATATGAACAATATTTACCCCCTCCCTCCACCACCAAGTAGACTTTAAAAACTAAGAATCTTGTATCCTAATCTTCTTATTAAACACTTTATTAGTCCTTCTGGGGTTGCTTTAATAACAAGATTTGGGATATGCATGAGTTTTTCAGTACTGAGGTTCAGTATTGAGCAAGTAAGGATTTAAATATGTGTATTTGTCTGTAAACTAATTCATGAAAACTTGAAGAGCTCAGAAGAGGAATCAGAAACATGTTTTCTATTTATTCAACTCTTGTTGTAGTATTTATATTTTGATCTTATTCTTAGAGCCTGGTCTTTCTTCTATCAACTTCATAGTATTGATGTATATAAGCCAAGGAGCATAACAGTTACTCTCGTCCTCCTGCCCTTGTTCCTTTCTGTCTTTACTGATACTCTTGCATAGATACTTACCCCAGTGGTGTTGTCCACGTAGGCAATCTCTGAGAAGGTTTGGAGGTTGAATTGTAAGCAGGGACAGGGCCTTTTGATCAATTCTTTTAGCATCTATTGTGATCTTTTAGCATCTAATGTGATCTTGAACAGGGTCCCGAAATGCTACTTCGTATGAACAATAGATGGCGATATTAATAGGAGTAAAGGGTTAAGCTTAATGACTTTAACATCAGAAAGATTATTGGGATGCCAGTTGGGCTACAAGTTCTTCAAACAGTCAAATGGAATGATTGCTAAATGGATTCAAAATCTCTGGTGTAAGGGTTTTGGAGCGCTGTGTTTGTAGTTCACCTGTATGGTTCCTGACAGGCAATTTCTGCTTGATAACATCCGCCCACATAATGTGTGAGTAACTTATGTTGTAACCACCCTCTCATTCCCTTTCAATAAGATAAGTGTGCTATCTAGGGCAATTAAAAGGCAAATGCCATGGTTTTTTGGTTTTTTTTCTTTTTTTTTCTTTTTTTTTTAATCTAGGCATGTACTTTAGACAATGGCAATATCACATTTCTCACAATTGTCAGTAAATAACAGTGAGACTGCTTTGATTCAAAGGCTTGTGAGGTTTCTGAGGACATTGAATATATGAAGGACATAAATAAGAGTGCTTCACTTTCAAGAAAACGTGTATGTTTGTAGGGCTGCTGAAGAATTTTAATGTTTATAAATGTCAAGAAGAATAAATGAGAATTTTAATCCTAATTTTGCATCTGATTTGATAATTTTATTTACACCCTAAGTTTATAATTTTATTTCATTTTTCTCTAAAAGAAGACAAAATAAACAGGAAAATATTTCCTACTAATAATGAACTATTGGCCATGTCAAATATATTGTTGATTTATAGCCTGGTTATTAAGCTGAAATAAATGAATGCAGTTTGAACTGTGAGCTATGGGTAACAGTGCAAGGCTACATCAGCCCCCCTCACCTATTTATTGAGACTCAGCTGTGTTTTGCAGGCAGTGCCCTTCTCTTTGGAGGAGGCCCTTTGGCTGTAGCCAGGCACGATGGCAAAGCTCCTGCTGAGATATGTGTTGGCTCACACCGTGTTGTTCCAAACTGGCTGGAGGCGCCCAGCCAGTAATCCCCAGCTGCACATGTCTGACACCCGGTCCCTGGGCTCAGTTTAATTGCTAATTGCAACAAATGCCTCCCAGAATTCGAGTGCAGGGGCATCTGTGGAAGTGTAGGGACAGGAAGGAATCCCGTCAGAGCTGATTTCATATCCCGTTCCCCCTGGGAGCTGCCCTGGCTACAGTGCCACCTGGCACCAATGGATTTCAGCATTCCCTGCTGCAGCACAAAACAGTGTTGGGCAGTCTTTAGTTCAGGAAAGACTAAGGGGTTGGGCTCAATTATTTATGAAATATGATTCAATACCACAGTTTCTGTATATTCATAATTACCAGCACAGCTGAAAGGTTGTGTACGTCCTGTAGTTCCTACCAAAATAAAGCCTAAGCCTTGAAAATCACCTACTGAGGAATTGCTCTAGATACTAAGAGGAACTTAAATGAATACAGTTATTTCACACTCACTGGTGATGGGAATTTCAGAAGATTCATAATTCTCATTAGTAAAAACATGTTATTAAAAATTACCTATTCTACACATTAGTTTTCCCATTTTCCTTGTACTTTGCTCTCTTAATCTAGATGTCAAGTGATCAGTGGGCCTCCTAAACTATTTGGGGGGTAACCAATGCAGATTCAGACTTTCAAAAGTTTTTTTCCTTTTTTTTCCCCTTTGAAAAGTGTATAGAATGTATTTAAGTATGATAAATGATAGATTCCCTTTATTATTCCATATACCTCTTATTTTTTCTTGTCATTTTCATTTTAATGTAGATATTTTATAAGTCATTATGAGAGACTGTCATTACTGTGGGTTTGAATTGAGTTTAAGCAGTCAAGAGCACCCACTCAAAACATTAGTTTTGAATTTTCATGGAAGGCAGATTTAACCCACATCAACGCACAGTGCCACAAATGCAGGACTTTGATGCAAGGAGGACTGCCTCTCTGTTCATGGCAAGTCTGCAGGATCTGCCCTCAGTATTAAAATTATATCACTGCTGGGAGATAACTTAAAATCTTCATAAACAATATTTAAATAACACCCACTGTTACTTTTTATGGTATCAGTACAGTTAAAAGAAACATACTTTGAGCCTAGACTCAAGAGAGAACTTGTGACAAAATGAAATATAGCCTGCTGAAACCTACTGTAAGCAAATACCACAAACTGTGCCAAACAATTATGTTAGTTTCACATTAAAAGTAATACAAAATAGAAAGAGAGGACTTGCATACTCTTGTCACCACTGTTTTTAAATGGTACACCCATGAACAAGGCTAGCAATAATCTGGCAAAAAAGGCCATTAAACCATGAACTGTTTATATAAATATCCCATACAGACATGAGTTTTAAAGACTTATTTTTTAATAAGGAAGAAATGGATCCAAGTATCAGAACTGCTTTCTGATACTATTTAGGAGTATTAGAAACACTGTTGTTATTTAAGAATTTAGTTTCCATTACAGTTTAAATATGGGTTGGTTCCTCTGATCCTGTGTACAGACTATTTTTCTACTTTTCATTGCGGGAAGTTATGGTGTAACACATCTGCTCTTTGCAACAAAGCAGCAAATACAGGATTAGTGTTCAGTTCATGCCTGGTCTACTGCACCACTTTGAGTTTATAACTGGATTTTGGTGGACACCACTGAAGTGGTGAGGTTCTATCTACTTAAGGCATCAGGTGAGGGATACATGTGTCAAACCCAACAACTTGTGGTGTGCTCTTACCCAAAGGTACCGAGTTTTGTAAGCTGTTGATTGGTGTGGGATCTCATGCTCCCGGCTCAGGGACGTGATGCAATTTCTCATTGGATACTCCAGTGCTTTTGCAAACAGTCTGTATCTGTGACCCGACCTTGACCTCTGGAGAAACTCCCTTCTCTACTGCAGCAGATGAAACAGGATGTGACTGGAGATTGCAGGGATTGGTAATGAGGGGGCATTTTATCTTTAGAGGTTGCCAGAACACACTGATAGCAATTTTGATTTCAGAGCTGAGTTCAACTTTTTTTTTAAAGAATCCCTTGTTTTTGCCAACTGGGAATATTCACAAATAGGTTTAGCAGTGCTTCAGAAAATACAGATACTTCTAGGTTTTATATCTATATTTTTCAAAAGTTTGTGTATTGCTTTACTTGTTGCCCCAAATATGTATTGGAAGGCACTTTTCCTTTGGACCTCACAAAACTTCCTCTTCACAGTCTATCATGAATCAAAATTATCAACATATCACTAATCCTGCGCAGTCTAATCTCACCAAAATTACTGAATTTGGCTATATTTTTTGTATCATTCAGCAAATCATTCAGTACAGTTTTAGGGTTCCCTAATTCATCATCTCCCAGGTACTGTACTTGGGAGTACATTTCTCCTCCTATCTTCTGTCTACTTCAATATGTAAGAAGTATTAATTCAGAAGTCTGAAGTTTGTTTTAATCTAAGATAAGAACATTTAGGGATTTCAGAAGCTAGGAGATTTTTTTGTGCTTTGTGAGGTGGAAACATCTGCTGACAGGCCCTCTTTCAATGAGAGGCAGAGGTGGTGTTACTTGCATCAATGACATCAGCAGAGGTGGTGTTACTTCTTTCTTCTTCATTTAGAATCTCGTGTTCTGTAGACATAGAGAAGGTAATTAGATCTCTTACTGGTTTTGTACAGTAATGTGTCACAAGTGCTGTTCAGACTCCCTGGCTTTTTCACAATTCTTAGATGATGGGATGCCTCAATGATCACTTATGTATGCTTTTATTGAAGACATTGTTAGGTTTCTCCAGCTTCTTGTTAGAAGCCACTATTCAGTTCCAAATAGGACTAGGAAAAAATATGAAAAGTATGAAGTCATACTTGGAGTTGTTCCCACTCAGGAAATGCTTTTAGAGTGTGACCTCATTCAATATTTAAAATAATGGCAATACTAAATAAACCTGAATTCTGTTCTATGGAGTGAAGAAGTTAAATGGTACCTTACTCTTCAAAGTAATTAGGAAGTTTGCATGGGAGTTGGTTTAATGTTTCTAATAACAGAAATTTTTTATCCTCCTGCAGGTTCTGGATCTTGGCAAATATAATTGTCTTTATAATAACTGTAAATGCATTTGAAATGTTCTAAGTGGTAAAATGGCATCTTATTCTGTGGCTTCTTATGGGAGTGTTGGAGCAGCATGAGAGAAGCCTTGATTCTGCAGAGGCAATGGTGTGCATGTGCATCCCCCAGAAGAATCTGTGTAGAAGCTCAGGCATTTGCTTATCTGGTGACACTCAGACTTTTGGTTGCTGTATGTAACAAATCAGGTTCCATCCTGTCATTGGTCTGTATGGGGTTTGGTTTTCTCCTCTGTTGAGTGTATAAAATAATAAATATGTTCTATAGATGGTAATAGAAATTATTCTAGGAGTAAGAGTTTCAACTATAAGTGCATTGATTCTGATAGGTACGTGTCTGACTGGCTCTTAGAATTCTCCAGCAATGGTTTCCATAATCTCTCCAACTACATTACTCTTCCACTCTTAGTTATCTGTACTTGGTGTTTCAACTTCCTGTGCTAAAGTGTTAAAGTCATTACTTCTTCCCCTGTCCTCCAGAGCCATAAAGAACAGAGTGCACTCTGTAGCAACTTTTTATGCACATGAATATTGCCCCCTGCTTGTCTCAGTTCTTCCTTATTCTGTTCAGCTCATGATTCCTTCATTAATTTTCAGTTATTCTGTTTAAAACAACTATCCTATACTCAGATGATATAACTCGTTAGGATTATTATAAATTCTAACCATTCTTCAAAGCTTTGACAGTCCCATTCAGCTTGGAGTTGTCTGCACATTAACAATATAGTCTTTATTTAATCATGCAGTCTACTAATGGAACTGTTTGCCAGACCCGGGACAGATCCCTGAGGACCCTACTGAAATATATGTTGCCATTTTCATAATGAACCATTGACAATGGTATAATCCTGGTATAATTTTGTAACTGGTTTCACATCCAGTAAAAGTTAGTTTCACCTCTATCATGTGTCCCTCGTTTGCTTTGAGGATGCACGGTCAG
The DNA here is from genome assembly GCA_026261815.1 of Monarcha castaneiventris obscurior. Taxonomy (NCBI): domain Eukaryota; kingdom Metazoa; phylum Chordata; class Aves; order Passeriformes; family Monarchidae; genus Monarcha; species Monarcha castaneiventris. The sequence goes on from JAMPIT010000379.1 coordinate 31,068,795, forward strand.
TACAGTGTCAAGAAGTACTAAAATCAAAATATATGGCTTCAGCTGTTTTCTCTCTTACCCACAGGCCTGTGACCCTGTCACAAAGGAATTTGTATTGGCTTGACATATTTTATCCTTAACTAATCCACACTGACTCTTAATTATCTCCTTCTCTGCCAGATGCTTACAGATAGTTTGTAGAAAAATGATCATTTTGGTTCTGACTGGGAAGGGGGAGGAATTGAGATGAGACCATCGCCATGGGTGGCTGTCAGCTGGATGTCAGTGGATAATACCAGAATAAAACCTACCTCTTCAGACTCTTCACCCCAGTTGCCCTCCAGGCTGCAGCAAGGATCCTTGCTGCCTGGGAGTTAGGAACAGGCTGTGTCTGTGCCAGCCAGCCCTTGTGCCAGGGACTGGTTCCTGGCACATTCATCTGACTCCTTGCGATGCAGCTTCATTCTTCTTAACCTCTTGCATCCCTTTCAAAACTGAAATCTATCACAGTTCTCACCAGTGGTAAGCACTTGATTGGCAAGGGATCTTTTTAGTGAAATGAAATTTGGCAGCATGATTTGTTCATACCCACTGACTGGTAGATTAACAGTTCAAGTTTTTCTCTTATGATTGAAGTCCTCCAAATGTCCATTGCATCACTTTTCTTTTTCCCTTGTATGAGAGCAACAATTTTGTCGTGAAGTTAAAATCTGTTATCTGATAGCCCTTTTAGAGTGAATTTCATTGAAGTGTTGGCTTGAGTGCTTATTTTCACTAAAACATGTGACAGCTTAATAGCTCTATTCATGTCAGTACATTTTAAAATGACGTCTGATTTTTTTTTCCAGAAAGTGAGCATCTCGAAGATGAGAACAAATAACATAAACCTACATATGTATTCGTATGTATTATGTATAATATAATAAATGTATTTATCTGGGAATAAACTTTATATGTGTGCTTTTAAAAATAAAATAATAATAATCAAAATCAATTTAATGAAGTTATTTAATTATCCCATACCTCTAGCACAGAAAAAATGGGACAGTCCCTGGATGTTGCTGGCACAGTCCCTGGATGCTCCTGCAAGCGTGTTGCAGCACTGCCAGGCAGGGCAGTCTGGGGGAAGGGTGTTTGCATGTCCTGCAGACTCAGGCATGAAGGGTAGAAAAGGTACCTGGGGAAGGTTGTAGTTGTTGTTCTGTTCCCAGAGCTGTACTCTGAAATGGTGCCTCTGCTGTCTCTTGTTCTTCCCTTTTGTGACTGAACCAACGATTTATACTCACTGCCTCCAGTCAATTAGCTTTGTCAACTTGATGCAGACCAGGTGACCTAGGTTCCTCCATTTGAAAACTCACATTTAAAAATAAGCAAGGATAATTTCAAAAGCAAAACCAAACCAAAACAAAAAATCAGATGAACTTCAGAAAACAGTTTTCCATAAGTGATAGAGTAAATTATTCATTCCAGAAAAAAAATGATTTTGCAGATGGCATTAACAATATGGCAAAGAATTCTCTCGTTTGCTTTCATGGATATCATACAAAGGTGTTTCTGCTATTAAGGCTGGAGGACACACATGATTGTAAATGTGGAAGCTTCTGCAAATAATTAAAGCATGGGAGAAGGGAGCTCGTAGACTCTATGCTTGTCATAAGTAGTTACTAGCCTGCATCTTTTGTCTGCCTGAATGTAATGTCATCTTTCTTGTTTTTATTCTTTAATTATTACTGCTGTTTGTCAATTTATGAGGTTAGGGGATCACAGTAAGATTTATAAAAGTAGAAGCACCATGTACTAGTGTACCTGCATCTAAAAATACCAGAAACATTCGAATTTAAAAGGTGAGATATTGCACTATTTTATCTAAATACTTCCCATTCCAAGAGACTTTGGTTTCCTAATTCTGGGCTGCAGGCTAAGAAAGTTAATAAATCAGTTTTTTTGCAACTTGAACTATTAGATGGATAAGGAGTTTGCTGGATAGCCACAGTTTTAAACTAAAAGAGGGTAGGTTTAGATTGGACATAAGGAAGAAGTTCTTTACTGTGGGGGTGGTGAGGCGCTGGAACAGGTTGCACAGAGAAGTTGTGGATGCCTCATCCCTGGGTGTGTTCAAGGCCAGACTGGATGCAGCTTTGAGCAATCTGGTCTAGTTGACAATGTCCCTGCCCATGGTAGAAGGGATAGATGATCTTTAAAGATCTTCTGTCCAAATGATGATAGATTTTTCCAACCCGAATGATTCCATCATTATGTGGTTCTCTGATTTTATACATAACTTTTAAATTGGTACATAGGTGAGACATAAATACATACTCAGCATTAAAGGATGTTAAATCTTTTTCAAATAATAGGCAAATCCATCTAAACAAAATTCCAGACCTGAAAACATCTGGGTATTGTTTGTCTGCACTTATAATATGCCATTTGAAAGGGATAGAGTGGGTAGCAAGAAGCTTCGATTAGCAAGGGAATGAATTAAAGACATAAAAGAAAACATAATAACTTTAACGGACTTTGGTTTGCATTTTTGAGGAATGAAACTACCCAGGGAGCCGTTTGCAGACTGTGTTCTCCGGCACCCTCTCCTGGCTGGCTCAAGAGTGGCAATACGGCCTTGGAAAGTGCCGGGTCTTTGGGGAAGCAGATGATGACAGACTCCCCCTACGTTTTCAATGGAAAATTGAAATGAAGTGGACGAGAGAAACAAAATTATTTTTCTCCTTCCTGTAGGTACCATGAGCCTACCTTCAGGATTGAAGAGGGGTTACGTTTGTCAAGTATTATTCATTTGGGAAATGGAATCATACAATTGCATTTTCACATGCTCGGACCCAGACCCAGCACAGCCACCTGCGATGTGTGGTGAAGCCACGGTGCTGGCACTGCAGGGAAGTCACTGCAGTGGGTACAAGCACATCCACCTCCCCTGTGCCTTCCCCACCAGTGCATCCATGACTTCCAGCCACTGAGCACAGTGATCCCAGGAACACAGTACCAGGCTTTTAGCAGTAGTTCTGGAAGGAGGGCAGCAGTAAAACAAAATCCGTGTACTGTCAAAATTGGTTTCATGCCTAACATGAATAATTTCTTCCAAGTATGCAAAATGTAGAGAGAAAGAATACTTTCTAACCGAGTAACCACTTACTTCAGTTGCAGATATAGTCCTAAAATGCGGTAATTGCATTAGTCTTAAATTTCACTTGATGAATATGAATGCAAGATGTTCTGAAATGAAAGGCAGGGCTCTTAGTATCAGGCTGTTTTATGAAAGTGTTGACATTCTAGATCGTAAGAATGTATCAGATAAATGAAAATTAAACGTTTTCCATGCTTTTAAGGGATTTTGGTAAGGATGTTTCTACTTACAGATATATGCAATACGTAAGAGTAAATGAATATTTTATAATATATATATATAAATAAATGCATATAGAAAAGATTGCATCTAAAAGAAAGTATATATTTAAATTACTATGAAGATGTGAGTGATTTTAAAGGCTTTCGATAGCCATTTTCTCATAACAGTGAGAATAAGCCTAATGCAAGGCAGTAGTTTGTCAGAGATTTGCTATCTTTGATCAGCAGGTATGTTATGAAGGTACACAGAAACAACTTCACGCTGATAACAAACTCAGCCACACTTCAATACAGAGCCAGAGCCAAAGCCCAAAGCTCACACAGGAACAAACACACAACAGTAACACCCCAGAGACACTTTACAGGTTACAGGATTGGTGCCTTTAACAGTCAGGGGTATTAGAACCTAAGAATCATGGAATTTCCAAGGCTGCTAAAAGACCTCTAAGATCACTAAGTCCGATCACCAACCCAGCACCACCACCATTTTCACCATTAAAACATGTTCTCAAGTGCCATATCCACAAGCTTTTTGAATGTTTTCAGGGATGATGACTCCATCACTTCCCTAGGCAGCCTGTTGCAATGCTTGGCAACCCTTTTTGTGAAAATTTTTTCCTTATATTTGAGCTAAACCTCTCCTGGTGCAACTTGAGGCCATTTCCTCTTGTCCTGCCACTTGTTACTGGGGAGAAGAGACTGACGCCCAACTCATTCCAACAACTTTTTTCAGAATCATTCAATCAGCCTTCCACTCAGAGGAACAATAGTCATGCACCAATGTCTCCACAGACATGAATTTGACATAAAATCACACCCTTTGTGCTGTATGAACAATAGGAAAGAAGAGATTTTTTTTCCTAATGAATCTATTTCTACTGATAGAGAAGTTATTACTATCTGAATAAGAACAAAAGTTGGTTGGAACCCATTTAAAAATATTCTTTTCATTTGCCAGCTATTTTTAGTATTTTAGAGAAATGACATTTTTGGAAATTGTGCAGGGGAAGAGAAAGTCCCTAAAAGATTTACTTACTCTGATGTTAGTGAGACAAATACAACTGTCTAACCTGTGAATCACAGAGGGGTCTCAAGGGACAAAGCTGATAGCAACCAAGTTCTGCATAAGAAGCTTGGCAGAGGCTTTTAAACTGAAAAGCTCAGAGAACAGGAGGAGCCTGGCTCTAACCAGAGCTACCCAACATCTGCCTTCATGGGCTGCATCAGAGATTCTGACCTATTTGAACTGATGGTTTTTAGTGGGTGAAAGCACTTTTCATTCTTCTAATAGACCCTGAAATATTCTATGAATTTTGCTAGAAATTTTTGCTGACTAAAATGAATGTAATAATTACTTTTACATGAAGAACGAAGTATAGATAATGGCAATTATCTTGATAATCTAGACTGCTGCAAAAATTCCTGCAATATTTAACATTAGTTTGCCAAAACATTCAGTTTTGAGGTAGAGAACCTATTTTGAATCCATATGAAGTTTAAGTAAAAATTGTACTGATGTATGGAACTGAATTAATATAAACATATTTATCAGATTCTATTTAAATTTTTTAAAAACATAATATTGAGATCTGTTATATTTCCCTTCTAAATCCCACATCTGCATTCAAACCAAATGCACTAACACCTTCCAGAAATACTGCAGAAAAGTAGGTTAGGAAAAAATGCAGTGCTACTTTCAATTTTACAGAATTTAATGGTATTAAAGAAGTTTCCAGACTCAATTTTTATATCAATTCACTGAAGTAGCACTATTTGAGTGACCCAGTCAGCATAGCAACTTGAATTAACTATTATTATTTAGGCTTGGAAACAATCTCATGAATAATATTTTCAATTCTATTTTTATTGAGATTTAATGATAAATTATCTTCCAAATCTTAGTATTCTACAGATCTGTAGTAAAATCTCAATTTATATTTATCTTATCAGAATGCCAAATTCTTTTATCTTATAAATAATTTTAAAGGATTTAAAACTCATTTACCATTCTGCTGCTCTTCTTTTAGGCAACATGAGCCGTACAACCTTTGAAATGCACATAAAAGGATTTATTTCTTTTTGAGGAAAGCACAGCATCTAGTTTTTGGTGGATATGTACTAGGAGTGGTGCTCTGCTAATAATTAGATAGTGGTTAGATACAAACATCATTTGCAATTGCAAATCCATTATTAGTAGTATTTATATAAAAAATCCAAGTGAGATTGTGATCCAAAATGTTTTAAGTTATTTAGTTTAGAAAGAAGAGACTCTCGTAAAAGTAGTAGGATTTCATATCCATGTGTCTGATTGAATGCTTTTTCGGTACCTTAGTGTAAGACACTGGCTGGCCTTTAGACTTGCCTGTATGAATGGGGGAAGGGGCAGTGGAAGTATGGAAAATGACTCAGGCATATAAAAATATGATGTCTCCTGCTTCTTTGTCTATGCTTCAGATTTAGGTTCTCTCACACAACTATGCTACTGTCATCACCATGGAGAGCATCTTGGGTAATTGCTTTTTTTAGAGATTGAGAACATTACTTTGGATGTGGTAGTACATCCTTTACCTCAGCTGAGGAGTTGTGCCACAGCCAAGGATAGGACAGCACCTGAGGGCTTTGATAATTCTCAGGTGGAGGTCTCCCAGCCTATTTGCTCTAGCCATTCAATCAGTTGCAAAATATTAATTAGAGCTAGAAAAAAAGTTGCCTGTCTGAAACAACCCAGCATTAATTTTCAAAATTATTTTCCAAGCTATTTATTGTCTTGAAGAAGATTAAAAAGCAAGGGTCAAATTATTTCCATGAGTAGAGAACTGGACAAATGTGTCCCATTATATGACAACTTTTCACAGGGGCACTTAGGGTCTCCTGATGTGTAGTTAGTACAATTTGAGTCAATTTACCTCTTCTGTGCTAATGTTTATTGATGCAATTTTGCTGCACTCTTTCTGAATACTCAAAATCTTCATACACACAAATGAAAGGAAAAGAATTCTTTTGCCATTTTCTGAATCCATGGCATACACAAATGAGACATGATATTTACTAATTGCTAAGCTTTATGTGTATTCAGCAGATCTTAGAGAAAAGCAATTATAGTTATTTTTTTTCACGAGAATGATAACTTTAGTATGGTAATTCCATGAGAAATAGCAAGCTCTGAAGCAAATAACCGACATTTGTAATCTCGAAGCCCATTATCATCAGGTGAATTATCTCTTTAACCACCTTTGGTCCAAGAGGATATATTATGTTGCCAGTGATCTTCTTTGTCACTATACAAAGCAATTTAATTAAGTTCATAATAAATCCCGTCTCTGTTCCCTTACTCAGTTTTTGTGAAAAATGCATTCATTTATTTTTGCAATATAGAACCTTTAATAAAGACAAATGTGTAACGTAAAATAGGTCTCTCCCAGTTGTTTTGCAACCCTTATAATTGGTCTTTATTACAGATAAATGTATTTGCTATGGAGAGATCAAAAATTAGTGAATTTCTGAAAAACTCAATAAGCCTCAAACCTAATGCTGTATTTACTTATAAAAGCAAAAAAGACTGACTCCAGTGAAATCACCATGGTTCAGATCTAAGCATGTTTTCTGAAGCTGCACCAGGTGCAGTGGAAAGTTATAATTTCACAGCCTGATATTTTATTCTATTCCACAGTCAGCATAGGCTGAAAATCAGAGAATAAAATCTTCTTACTGTCAAACCTGTGTGTGTGCACAGATGTACAAAATTACTGTCATGTTCCTTCTTCACAGATGATGAAGCAAATAATCCATATACTAAAATTGGTCCTTGAATGATCCTAATAAAAGAAAGGAGTCAGGCACAAATCTTCTATAATGTAGCAAGCTAAGTTGCATTAATTGAGCTATAGTGATGAGCTCCATGCTTATTTTTATTATAGATGCAAAGTCACTTGAGTTAATTCAGCTATTTTTCAAAGCAGGCTAAAATTATTTCTATTACATCACCCTTCTGCCAGACTAGAACAGTTCAGCCTGTAATTCATCTGATAAATTTGAACATTCCTTTCAGTCACATTTTTGTATGGAATATTGTCTTTGCATTGTCCTTTAATAAGTTAAGATACTTTAGAATCTCTGTATTAAATTTAACCTTTCTGAAGAGTGAGGATAATTTGTGCTTTTACACTTATGCACGCTGCTTTATTTACTTCATGTCTGTAGAGATTTAAAATCTAATAATGATCTTTAGTGTATAAAAAAATTATGAGATTTATAAAATTTGATATATAACCAGTGATTCACAGTATCCCAGATTATACATATTACCATAAGTCTTTCCATACAGATGATTTTGTAAGGTGAGCCAACACATGAACAAGCTACTGTACATCAGTAGCTTTCCAGCAATTGGCTTTGGAATTGTTTGCTTCTCTCCAATGAATGGGGAATAGCTTTTCAATCTACAAAGGGTAAGCTTTCTTAAATTACTTTGCACTTTTTTGGGGATAAGAGGGCACATGGAAAATTACTGTGGAAAAAATGCTGTATGATTCCTTATTCTGTGCACTCAAACTCCAAGTGTGGAATTGATGGTAGAGATAAACAGTATCACAGCCTTCCCTGTGGACTATTGGCTGGGAAAGAGAAAATTACTGTGAATTATTGGGGGAATTTAAAGCAAATAAGCATGGCAGATCAGATGGAGCACTTTTTCTTCTTAATCCCTAGCCTAGTTATTGCTAGAAGCAATTCTTTCTGAACTGATTCTGAGAATCACAAATTTCATCAAGTACAGTTTCAATAAATTAATTTTATATAATTTCAATGTAAGTAAAAAAAGAATCTACAGGGAGCCTTCTCTTAGGTCTTCTGAATGGCAAAGATTATGTGTGGCTTTGTGACAAAACTGAAAACAATAAAAAATTGAGAGAATATTTTATTTCACAGATGTTAGCTGTCTTGAGGTATCCATTCCTTATAGCATCCAGAACCAAAAATTTTTTGTACAGAAACTCCATATGAACTCTATATATGAGTCAGATAATTCCAGTAAATTTCAACTGAGACAGTGTGTATCTGTATTGAAGTAAAACTGGGTTCAATGTCATGTACTTTATTTATACTGATTTCAGCAGGGCTAACTGTGGAGTGCAGCAGAATGTGAGTGTGGCTCTGTGAAGCACATGGCTGTGGGCATCCTTGGCACAGGGAACTTAAAATATAACTGGGAATTTCAGCTTTTATTTTCCTATGAAGATAGCACAGAAATGGAAACCTGGCTATTTCTGTGTGCAAGCTTATGACAGCAAAAACTAGGGCACCTGTCTGTGATGGTGCTGCCTACATGTTATTCGAGATCATAGGCTCTTCCCATAAAAATTCCTTTCCTCCCTGCAGCATATTTACTACTTAACATCGAGGACTAAAGTAACAGTAATGAGCTTCTGTGTATACTCTCAACACATCAAGTCAGAGAGAGCAGCACGTAGCTCCTGCTGCTCTTCTGAAGTGAACGCTCAGCACCACGAACAGCTTGGAATCAAACCCAAAATGTGCCTCTGCTTGTGAGCCGACACCTCCAAAGAAGAACGTGCTGCCGTGTCAGTCAGGCAGAGCTGGGCCTCGTGGGCTGAGCACAGTTAATGCTCCTACTTACACATTTTGACCTCCTGAGGTACTTTAACACTTTGATGTTAAATACCAAGATTTTACAAAAGAAAAGGAAAAAAATCATTTTATATCAAATAAAATAATTATATAGACTAGACCAGACTAAACTTGTTCAGTCGAAGGGGATCTACAACAATCATTAATCCAATAGCCTGATCACTTCAGAGCTGAGCAAACACTAAAGGATATTAAAGGAATTGTCCAAGTTCCTCTTGGACATTGACAGGTATCACAATCTCTCTAGGAAGCCTACTCCAGTGTCTGAGTACTGTTTTGGTAAATAAATATTTTCTTTATACACTTTAAAACTCAGCAAAATTTAGACCTAGAGTTTTTTTTTCCAATAAAATTTTCACTTCCTGAAAAAATATAAGGCCAAATAATAGTAATCCTTAAAATATACATATAAGTGATCTGTTTGTCTGTCAGACACTGTGCAGTTATGCTGGATTGTACAACAGATCTGGGCTGTTTTTCACTCATCTCAAAATGCTGCCTACATTGATAAAAGCTATTAAAATCAGCTAATATAAAATAATCTCTAAAGGCTAGAAAGTATATTAAAAATATTTTAAGGATTATTGTAACAGTCAGAGATTAAGATTTATGTGTTACTCTTTGAGAGGAAACATGCTGATTTCTTGATGGCTGTATTATTTTGAGCTATGAACATGAAGAATTTCCAAAATTAGTTCCCTCCCACAAGCATTATTTTCTTAATTGTTGTAGTGCTGCTTCCTGGAACAAGTCCTGTTGATTTGATTCAGGAAAGCAAGCAGAGCTTGGACCAGCAGTGTCAGTACAATAGGAATGATAAATCTCCTTCACAGTTTAAACAAGAAAAGACTTGCCTTTTGAGAAGAGATGAGACAGCACAGCAACAGCTGTGTTCTTCTTAGAGAACCCTGTCTTGGACACACTGGTAAAAGATATTTTCCTTTTTGATCTGGATCCAAAAAATAAAGCTGTTTAAATACACTTAACATGCGGCTGTTGCGCCCTTTCCAAACAGAAAACAAAGAGACATGCACTAAGTCCTTATTTGCAGAGCTGCACCTTTGTTCTAGGCAGAATACTAATGGAAAACCTGCTACTTATACTGCAATGATTTGATCTGACAAAGAGCTTCTAGCAAAAAATATCCTGTTAATAAAATCAGACCCACTGTGCTGCACCCTTTCAGAGTGAATGTGGGCAGAAACCAGCAGCAGTTCAGGGCATGAAGAAATGAAGCTGAAGGATATAAAAGCCTTGGCCATGGTAGTGCATGGTAGTGTTTGTTGCCCTTCCAAGAAATTCTTGTGCAAGCATATTCAAGCAATGAAAATAAGACTTGATTGTTGACTAATTCTATCCCTTTCTTAACATGCTTCTATCAACTACATTGAGGCTGTCTCAAAGACAGCGTGAATCAGACATGTCAGTCTTTTTCTGGAGTACTATACCCCTTTTGTGGAGGACATACATTGTTTAAAATGAAAAATATGTAAAAGCAGCCATAAGGAGATGATCTGAAGCAAGGAAAACACAGTGTAAAATTAGGAACACTTTTTTTTTTTCCTTTTTCTTTTTTCATTAAGTCCATGATAGTATTTGAGTAATTTAATGCTATGAGGCATAAATCAGTGGATTCTGGTTTGGACAGTGCCATCTGTCCCATGGCAAGTGTCACAGCTGGGACTGGGGAAAAATATCTATATTTTTAATGAATCTACTCCCATTCTTTGAATACTGTAAGCAGAAAGAAAGTTGGTTACAGTGAAATTCAGCTTTTTTCACTCTTTAGTAAATATTCACAAACTCCTAAGTAAGGAGGGAAAAGAAAAGGTATTAAAAGTGACAGTTAAACCATAGGATAGCATGGAGTTAATTGCTGTCCTACTCTCTAGAGACACTCTTATCTATCCCAGTTCCCTGGGGATTTTCCATATCTACAGTCTAGGTAACCCTGTCTGTTTTGGGGGATTTCCATCTTGTTTTCTTTGTCTCAGGGTTTCTTTTCTGCACTGCTTATGTGTGTGACTGCTTTATTACCCTTTTTTATGTGAATCTCATTCATGTCCTTCTTTTCTGGCCACTTGCCAGCCAGAGAACAGCTTCCCATTTATCTTCCAAATAATTCTCTTCTTGAAACTCCTGGGGTCCCCATATAAATGACTCACAATCCCCCGTGGAAGTAGCTGCTGTCTTAAGTGCTTCCTTGACTCAGGTGTTTGATCTTGTCTTTCTCTGATCTCTTTGAAGCACTTTATTAATTCCAGAGGGAAAAGAATATCACCTGAAATCCAGGTTTCTTCTTCAGTTCAGCCTAGGTATTGTCCTGTTTTCAAGAAAGAGCATGTAATCTCTTGAAGTGCACTTTTGAAACCAGCTAACTGCTGACACTTGATCACAAGAACCCTTCCACAACTTAAATATGATTATTTAGTTTAAACCTACAGCAGATTTTGAAAAATCACTGGGAAAAATAATGGCAGTAGGTGACTACACATGTCGGAGAAAGCTGGTTTATTCTAGTGACATTGGTATCAAAATGGGTCTGTTTTGGAAAGGGATTAGCACTGTTTTGGTCTGCTTTAATATTCATAGACTCATAGAATGGTTTGGTTTGGAAAGGACCTTGAAAGATCATCTAGTCCACCCCATGTGAGGCAATATCATATGAAGATATTTATGTAACAACTAACGTTTTGCCGCAGTCATTATTTTTTTTCTTTTTAATCAGGGCAGGTGAGACTGCCAAAAGCGTTTCCCTCTTGCCGCGGTGCCTCCAGCACCAAGGACAGCGCCCGGCGGAGCGCACCGGGCCCGGGGCCACCGCGCTGCCGGGCAGCTCGCCCTGGGGCCGGGCGGTACCGGGGCCGGGCGGTACCGGGGCCGGGCAGCTCGCCCTGGGGCCGGGCGGTACCGGGGCCGGGCGGTACCGGGGCCCACCCCTGGGGCCGGGCGGTACCGGGGCCGGGCAGTACCGGGGCCGGGCAGTACCGGGGCCGGGCAGCTCGCCCTGGGGCCGGGCGGTACCGGGGCCGGGCGGTACCGGGGCCGGGCAGCTCGCCCTGGGGCCGGGCAGCTCGCCCTGGGGCCAGGCGGTACCGGGGCCGGGCAGCTCGCCCTGGGGCCGGGCGGTACCGGGGCCGGGCGGTACCGGGGCCGGGTAGCTCGCCCTGCGGCCGGGCTGGGCCGTGGTTCAGCTGCCTCTGAAGCGCGCATGATGCTTGCATGCGACAGCCATCAGCCTTAATGGGATGCAAACCAGACTCCAGCCTTCCGGGAACCGTGCTTATGCGAGGAGCGTGACTGATGATAATGGGAAATGGACTGACCCTTGGACATCCTGAATAGAAGAGCTGAGTGATTTGCGCCTCTCTGAGTGTAATGTCAAGAGGGCTTTGAAGCAGCAGAAGACACGTAACATGGCAAAGTGTATTATATATCCACTGAGGTTCACTCAGTGTTACATTAGATAAATTCTATCTATGGCATAATCTGAGTATTTCACTTAGATGAGTCAGAGACTGTGCATTCTTCATAAAACTTTTGCTCCAAGGTGGAGGGCATGAACCGCAGAAATGAAAAGGTATAGGCAAAATATTATTTACATCTTATATTGTTTAAAGGGCTGAGTCTATATAGCAAGTGACAACAGTTGTGATGGCAAATAACACAATTCAACAGAGTTGACAAAATGGCACGATCAGATAGCCTTTCTGAAGCTTCTTGGGTGATTCCAGTGCTGATCTGTTGCTTAGCAGATGGGTAGAAGGACTGATGTTTTCTCAAAAAGCTTTGCTTTTATTGTAGATGTACCTCTGGCATGAGAAAACCTCCTGATTATCCTGCCTGCTAGATTTTGGTTCTTGATGAAAGATCAGAGCTCACTGCTGTCATATAGTGCATGCAGAGTAGTTTGAGCCCTTTCATCTGAACTCAAATATTATTCAGGCAAAACTTAAAACAAAAGGGCAATTCTTCAAAATCCATGCAGGCAAGATAGTTCAGTGGAAAGAAGAAGTGGGTTTTTTTCGGTGTAAAAAATTGAATATATATTAGTTCTGGTTAAGAATAAATGGTCTTGACTATGTGTGCTTAAAGCAGTGCTTGAGATTGTTACAGAAGTTTCTGCATGCATATTAAATGGGCTTTTTATACATAGGATTGTAGCTGCTTCTCCAATCTTGAAATATGAAATGCCTTTCAAAAAAGTAGACATCCTTCTGAGCAAGTGCAGCCTGTCAAGCTCTGTGCATAAAAAGAAATCATCCTATGACCTGCTTTTCTGTTCAATGTGTTAGCTAAAATGTTTTTGGCACAACAACAAGAGAGATGGCTCCTTGCCATATGCATCTTTTTCATACCTGGAGTCATCAGCTGCTTAACTCCCCTCCTTTTCTTCCTCACAATTGCCCTAGAATACAAAATATTTGATAAATGCACATTTGTTTGTACATTAATTATAATGGTTTTCACACCCCAATGTTAAATTGAATGTATATACGAAGTTCTCCAAAATGGGTGTCTGTAGGCTTTTGAGTAGAAATGAGATAATTCGCAGTAGTATTTTTAGAGGTGTATGTGTTTAAAGTATGTCTTTTTTTTCCCTTGAGCTTCACGCAGTCCTAGGATGCTCTGACACAGATATTCTCAAACACAGCAGTAACATGGTACTTTGCCAAGCCATGATCTAAGCACAAACTGAACAACAATCAGTCTGCTCTGTAGTGTTTGTGAAGGACAGAGAAGGTATGAGGAGCAGAGCACATGCACCCAGCAAAACTCCTGTTGCAGCTGTGGAGATAGCAGAGTGAGCTGTGGAGCAGCCATGCCATCTCCATAGTAACAGAACTGCAGGGATGACGATTCAGTATTGAGCATGCACCATTCCTATTGCTATGCAACCTCTTGCCTCAGGAATTTTTCTGTGCTGTCTCCAGACAGAGCCTTGCTTTTGCCCTAAACCATCTGGAAATACAGAGATTGCAGAGCAATCCTGTACTGCTAGACAAGACAGAATAAACAAAGGCAAATTTTATGTCAGAATGCTAAGCCACCACACATGTAAAAGCCATAAATCTACTTGTTGAAGAGACTGTAGAATAAATACTGCACTTATTGATTAAAGAGTTAGGTGACATTACATGCTTTTAGATTCCCTCTGTTCCCTCCCCACTCAGGAAGCTCAGCTGTAAATCTTCCAGTTGCTCAGTGAAAGGAGGTGGATTAGACAGTATGTTATGCACAACCACCTCTGTGAATCACTTGGAAAAATCTGTTGTTTTTTCATCAGAGAGGAAAGCACAATTGGGTTCAAACTAAATTACCTGAAAATATCAAAAGGGAAAAGGCATTTCCTAAACAATGTTTAAAAAGCTGCCAGTGGTTTGGAACCTGGTTATTGATGGGTACCTCTGTGTGGCTCCTTGTCAGCAGACTCAGCCTGTTCTATCCACATACCAGATTTCTCCACTTCCCTCCAAGGCAAGTGGTACCCAGATAACTATATTAGTGTGATTGCATACCATAGTGCATGTCTTATCAATGTTTAATAGCACAGACTTATTGTCATGCTCACCACAACTTCTGGGGTGTAGAAGCTGCAAGCTCAGTGTCACCAAGGACAGCTGAGCTGATATACCACAAAAAATTTCACACATTCTGTTCCATGGTTAGTGCAGTAAATTTGCAGTAAATTAATGCAGGCACACCATTTCACATAGCACATGCCTGAGATTCAAGTTTGCACACACCAAAGGCTGAACATGATGCAAAAACCCACAGCTGAAACCATGACCTTTCTCTTTGCTTATAATTCTGTATATAATGCTGATACTTACAAAATATGGAAGTGTGACTAGTTAATCTCCATATATTTTTTTCTAGATTTTGTCCTTCTATTAACCCTTCCTCATTTCTTTCCCCCACAAATTTATCTCTTTTCTCTCTGTGTACTTTAAGTTTTCATTATTTTACTATTTTTATTGCTTCTTTTTCTGGGATTTCCTACTATGTCTGTATAGAGAATGTTGGCATGGCCAATGAGCAGAAGGATTGGAATCCCTAAGGCAGGAAAATGTAATCTGATTTGCATAGTATTTTTCTGTAATGGTGAATCTTCCAATGAAACATCAAAAAAAGGATTTATACATGGTCAAGGATTTAACCCATAGTTCCTAGATATGATGGTGATAAATATGTCAGAAATTTACCACAAAAGATATTATTGCTAGCATGCACAGGAAATTAAGTATGTAGAGCTGCCTATATTTGTTCCTTCTAATGACTAGATTTCCTGGCTTTAAATAAAGTGTTTTAATTACATTTCTTTTTTAATGTGTATATTTTTTTTCTGAAAATAGTGAGTGGTGACACATGAAACTGCATGTCTTAAGAAGTGAGAAGAATAAAGAAAAGGTTTCTGAGATGCTGTTTTTGATACTAACATTTACTGACAAGTTTGTTACACTACCCAGCAGTGCTGACCTTATTATGCCAGTCTCATCTTCAGGCAGCCTCCATGCAGCAATGGGAAAAGAGGGTAGCCTATTTTTATAAAATACAAAATGTGCACAGATCACAGTGCTCACTGAAGCAAACACATCTTATAATGACTTTAAAGGAATAATAATAATAATAGGGTAGTTTTTTCTTGTAAGAGAAAAGCTGCTACTATTCAAAGCACTGTGCTGGATTATAACCAGGACAGATAGGCAGCAATTTTGCCTGAGAATTCAATGAATAAGGAATTTGAGAATAAATGTCTAAGCCAGATGTTATTAACGCTGGTATGTTTGTTTATGTGCCAAGGTTTTGGGAGCAGGGGGGCTGAAAGGGTGGCTTCTGTGAGAAGATACCAGAAGCTTCCCCCATGTCAGACAGAGCCAGTTCCAGACAGCTCCAAAACAGCCACTGGCCAGAGCTGAGTCCTTTAAGCTTTGTTGGTAGTGCCTCTATGACAATGTGTTTAAGAAAGGTTAAAAAGTGCTGCACAGCTGTTGTGAGAGACAAGTGAGGAAATGTGAGAGAAACAGTCCTGCAGACACTGTGGTCAGTGAAGAAGGAGGGGGAGGATGTGCCCCAGGCACTGGAGCACAGATTCCCTTGCAGCCCATGGAAGACTGTGGTGCTGCACATTGTCCCCCTGCAGCCCACGGAGGACCCCACATGAGAGAAGGGGGATGTGCCCTGAGGGTAGCTGTGGCCCATGGAAACCCTACAGTGGAGCAGATTCCTGGCAGGAGCTGTGGCCTGTGGGAGAGGATCTATGCAGGGCAAGGTTTTCTGGCAGGACCTGTGAAGGGCTGTTTGTTCCCAAATGATGGTTCTCTGTGGGAGGGATCAGCACTGGAGAAGTTTCTGCAGGACTGTATCCCGTACAATGTGCCCCATGCTGGAGCAGTTGAAAAGCATGGAGGGGAAGGAGCAGCAGAGACAAAGTTATCAGTTGTGAACTGACTCCAACCTGCATGCCCCATCCCCCCGATCTACTCGGGGCAGAGAAAGTACAAGAGTCAGGAGTGAAGCTAAGCATGGGAAGAAGGGATGACGGAGGGGAAGGTGTTTTTAATATTGTTTTTATTACTCACTTTTCTACTGTTATTAACTGACAATAAATAAAATTAATTTCACTGAAGTAATGTGGGTTTTGCCCATGATGGTAATTGACGAATGGTCTCCCTGTCCTTATCTCAACTTTTGAGTCTTTCATTGTTTCTTCTCCCCCCATCCTGCTGAGGAGAGAGAGTGATGGAGTGACTCACTTGGCATCTGGTGACCAGCCCAGGTCAACACATCACAGTGTGCTTCAATTTGAACAAACACAGTTCACACTGGAAAGTTCCTTTTATCTCTTTTTGTTGGGCAACAGTTTTAATGAGCTTTAAAAAAAAGCAACAGGTATTGATAGGTTAAAGAGGCTTTCTGTTCTTTGGAATATCTTTGGTCTAGCTCTCACCATCTGCAGGTCTTCTCATGCCCCACAGGAAAGGGGTTCACATTTTCAAGATGCGTACCACAAATTTTAGTCCTGTCTGAGAACTCAGGGGAGATGGCAGGGGAGTTGGAAATAGATGATCTTCAAGGTTCCTTCCAACCCAAACCATTCCATGATTCTATGATACATTCAGCTGTTGCCCAAGGCCCCTCCTTCTGCAACAGGTTCACAGAAACACTGATCAAAGATAAATAAATATCCAGTCACTGGAAGCTGAGGAGCTGGCTTCAGACTAGAACATGGAATTCAAACTTAATCAGTGGTGCAAAGAGAGGGTGGTTTTATTTCGAAGGGCAGAGGAAAGACAGCAATTCTCTTCTTCCATAACTCCTCTGTATCATGTGAAGTTGCGGCCTTGTTTAAGGGAGTTAGAAGAAATTCAGAATAATTTGGTAGTTCTGTATGAGTACTCCCAGGAGGCAACAATAAACCAAATAGTGACTGAAAATTTTACTTACAGAATAGTACAAGAATTAGCTGTTTCTTTATAAACTAATTTAACAGCTACCTGCAGATAGATTAGGATGATATGTAGTAACAGTTGATATAGAGTTATCTGACCTTTACCACATATGGCAACAGAACTGTGAGAAAACTTGTAATTATTAGCATACAGCCCTCCAGCGAATGAAGAACAGACAGAAACTGAGCAATTCTGGACAGTCTTAGTGCAGTATTTTTTGTTAGAAGCACTATACCTGTGACTGTCTAATTCAGTCCCCTACTGAAGATCACTGATGGATTCTTCAGTGACATTGTCTCAACAATTTTCAGCTGACATTTATTTTTCACATTTTTCTGCTGTCTCTACAGTGCTGATGTAGCTCCATGATCCATTCCATGGACCTGAAGCCCCCAGAGCCTGGAAGCTCCAGCTGGTACAGATCACTATGGAATTAATGGGTGTTACAAACACATCAAAGAAGTTTCAACTCAGTGCTGACTTCCCACAGAAAATCACGCCAAATTTAAAACAGTCGTCTCTTGCTTTCAAACTACTAAAAGACTTGGGTTCAAAGAGTCTAAAAAGTAATTTAACTTTCTAGGCTGAACACAATGACCAAAGATGATGGAACAAGTAAATGAAACAAGCTAATCACCTATGCTTAATACAGTACCAGAAGAACCTGTATTATGGCAGAGGGAAAACGGATAAAACACAGACACGCTTGCTGATAGTCTTAGTGGAGGTGACATAAACAACTGCCTTTTGTCACCCAAGAGGATCACTTGTTTGGATAAGTGAACCAAGCATGTAAGAAGTTTCCCCAGTCATGGCTTACCTTGTATTTCAGTTGAAGAGCGAAGATTTCAGTTTCCACGACTGTCAGTCTGAGACGTGTTTCAATGTCTCGTTTATCCATGGAGCTGCATCTGATACCTCCTTGATGGTAGTAGCCTTCCATAGCTTTCATGTTCCAGTTTGAGTCAAATCCCAGCTGATGTTACTGACATGGATTGAGATGTTTAGAATATGATCTTCTGCTCTGTGAGCTCATTTCATTTGAAATACAATATTAGAATTGTTGACGTTGTAAAAGACCTGTAAAATCATCAGGTCCAGCCAGTAACCCAGCACTGCCAAATCCACCTCTAAACCATGTCCCTACATGCCACACATCTGTTAATTACCTCCAGGAATGGTGACTCAACCGCTTCCTTGGGCAGCCTGTTCCAGTACTTTACAGCCCTTTCAGGGAAGAAATGTTTACTAGTATCAAACCCAAACTTCCCTGGACACAATTTGAGGTGATTTCCTCTTGTCCTATCACTTGTTACATCACAGAAGAGACTGAATCCCACCTCACTGCAACCTCCTTTCAGGGAGTTGTAGAGAGTGATAAGGTCTGCCTGAGCCTTCTTTTCTCCAGACTAAACACCCCCAGGTTCCTTAGCTGCTCCTATCAGCTTCCAGCTGTCAGTCTCAGCATTAGAGTGGATTTATACTGTTTACACACTAAAGAAAAAAAGAAAACCTGATTTTCTGGAGACTTCAATCACTTCCTGTTAAGAAAGCTGGGAATATTGTTGTTATCAAATTTAGAAGTTGTGCACTTCTATGAATCAGTCAAAGTGCACTTCGGTGCTGCTGTAACCAGACATTTAAAATAAGATAAATGAGAGATAAAATGTTCTAAATTCCCATGAAGCACAACTTGTAAAACAACGTGACAATATTATGAGTTTAATGAAGGTGCATGTATACAAAAAAGGCAGGTATTTACTGTAAAGTTAAGAAGCAAAGTAAAGAGAAAAAGAAGTCCTCTTTTCTTCAAGGAAGTATTAAGTTTACTTAACCTTCTATTTTCCCAGTCCCTTTGGAATTAAGGGAAATGTGGTACATGTTTTCCTCTGATGCCAAATACTGCTGTGAAGTCCTAGTGAGACTTCTTGAGTACTGTCAGGAAATAAATTTCCCCTCCTATTTTATGCGTATGTTAGAAAAATACAATGCTGAATAAATACCTTTTTGCCAGGCAAGTGGATGGATACACCTCACCCCAAACTGCAGTCTTTTTGAAAGAAAATGTTGCTTAGCTTATCTGTAGTTTGTCATGACTTGTCTGGATTCTTGTGCTCTTTACATGAAGTGGTGGTGATGGCATGCTAGGAATATTTTACTGAACATCAAAGAAACCAGACAAAGAGAGAAAAGAGAGTGAGAAAAGTTGAACACTGATCAGACTTTCTACCTGTCAGCAATTGCATTTTAGATCAAAGATGTTATTATGTGCAAAAACTGTAGTCCATCTCAGTAATCAAAACCATTCCTAACACCACAGTGAAAACAAAGCTATAGCATAGCCTGCTGTTTTTTCCAAGTTTTCCATAAGATTGCATCATCCCTTCTCCACTGACAGGAAACAGGAACCCTTCCTTTTATCTTCTTATCATCCTACAAAATGTCTGTGTTCTGTGATGAAAATCTCTGGATCCATCCTCATGCAATCTCCATTGTGTTCATTACTGAAAAATCACAAAATCTTAGATGTGTGGATGGTATTTCTCTCTCTTTCTTCTCATGAAATCCTTTTGTTCAGGTGCTGTGTAACACGGAGGCCTCTGAACCTGATCTCTCCTGATGTGGGTTCTGCTGTGTCAGCTGATCTGAAGATAACTTCACCCAGAGAATCTTCTTACTGATTCTTCTGAGCTGGTTTGGTCTACAGCCAATTTGTTTCAGCAGCACTTTTATTTCTACTCTTAAGCACATCAGTTCTGTATATTATCTGCAATTTTATTAATTGCAGAATGATATGTCCCAGATATTTTGCATGCAGACTAAATTGTATTTTAAAATATGTGACAGCATTTCTTTTAAATTATAATGTGGTGGCCATCCTTGATATAAAGTTGTTCTGAATTCAATGCTGAGTACTTCTGCTCTTACATTCACAGTTAATATGAGAAAAGTAGGGTAGCAGTTACCAGACCACAAACACATCTATGAAGTCCCACCCCACCCTCCACCCTGTAATCTAAAAATTCTTAATGGAAGACAGAAGTAGCTGTCAGTGAAGTAAGCAAAGGTCACAATCACTGAATCACATTCCATTTTTTCAAGCTGTATGGCTTTCCTCAAGCATGTCATGGGGACTGTTTTTCAGTAGAGACTGTATTTTCATGCACTGTGGTACATTGAGGAGCATCAGAACTGATCTAGTAATAATAATAACTCACTTTAATTTTCTCATTGAAAGTAAGCATTTGCGCTCCTCTGCTACTGAAGAAAATGATAAATTCATGAGTACAGGCAGATTCTGAGAGCTGTTCAAAGCAA
This sequence comes from Monarcha castaneiventris obscurior, assembly GCA_026261815.1. Lineage (NCBI taxonomy): Eukaryota > Metazoa > Chordata > Aves > Passeriformes > Monarchidae > Monarcha > Monarcha castaneiventris. Next base: position 31,089,554 of record JAMPIT010000379.1, read on the forward strand.
CCTTGACTTTCCAGTCTATCTCTTTGGTTTGACTGTGAGGTTATTATGGACTACTTATGCCTTGCTAAAGCCACTTAAACAAGTTTCCAGCTATTCTGTGACCCATTCAGCTCATCATACAGAGCCATCAGGCTTGTCAGGTGTGAGGTACCCTTGATTTATCTGTGCTGGCTGCACCCAGTCAAATTCTTGTGCCTGGAAATGTCCTCCAGGAAAGTTTGCCTCCTAATTTTCCTGTGGACAGATATTAAATGAACAGGCTGCCTGTTTTCTTTTCTTGCCCTTTGAAGATGGGTGCTACATTTGCCTTTATTACAGTCACTGGGGATTTCACCTCATTTCCGTGACCTTACAATGATGACTTAGAGTGGCCTTACAACAGCAAATGGCAGCTCTTGTAGTACCCACAAACACATCTCACTAGTTCTGTGGGCTTGTTTACACTCACTTTTCCTGAGTGATCTCTAATTTTGTTCAAAAAGTCAGAGACAGCTGCATAGTGGGATCTTCAAAGTTCATCTTAATATGGGAACGTTTACACCATTTTTATTACACTTGGGAGTTATAAAAGTATCTGTAAATCCAAACCAGCTTAATGAGTGACTGAAAGGGGGGCAAATTGAACTATAATAATATTTCTCCACAATCTTTAGTTTAAATCAGACTAAATTTAGCCTGGTATGGATTTCCTCTTATAGAAGTTTCAGGGTTTTGGTGGGGTTTTTTTGTTTTTGTGGGGTTGTTTTTTTTTGTGTTTTTTTTTTGTTTTTTTTTTTTTAATTTGAATCTTTCTTCTGGCAAATTTATGTAGACAAAACAGCTGTGTCTGTCTGAGTTATTCAGTAAATGCCATGCATTAAATCTGATCTGAAAACAAGTGTCTTTCAGATAACAGGGGCTTTTGAATGTTCACTCTTTCTAAGGCATTCATTGTCTTAGTGTACATCTGAATGCAATGAATAAAAATAGAAGAAAATTTCATTAATTCCAGCATAAAACTGTATGTCATGCTTCAGGGGGCAGCATTCTAACAATATACTGTGTTTGTCAATTGAACTTTTTAATGTATGATGGTATGAATATAAATCCACACAGGACAGGACATTCTGGTTTGCATGCATGAATTATTACTTATTTCTATTTTGTCAGGAAATTCAATCTTAAATAAATAACTTCTTTACATAGATTTTGTGGTGGGGTGTTTTTTGTTAGTTAGTTAGTTTGTTTGTTTTTTACATGGGAGATTATTGGATTATACTTTGTACTGCTGGATTCAAGCACAGCACTGCCATCTGATCAAGGGAGGTGATTGTCCCTCTGGTGTGTCCCCACCCTGAGTGCTGTGTGCAGGTTGGGACTCCACAGTACAGAGCTTTAGAGAGTGTCCAGAGAAGGGCCACCAAGGTGGTGAAAGTCCCCAAGGGCAAGACTTACAAGCAGTGGCTGAGGTCACTTAGTTGGCACAGCTTGAAGAAAGGAATGCTGAGGGGTGACCTTCTTACAGTCTGCAGCTTCCTCAGGGAGGGCAGTGGATCAGGAGGTGCTGATATCTCTCTGGTGGCCAGCAATAGGACACAAGAAAGTGGAATGAAGCTTTGTCCCAGCAGGTTCAGATTGGACATTAGGAAAAGTTTCTCCACTAAGGAAATGGTCAATCACTGGAACAGACTACCCAGGGAAGTGGTCATGGCACCAAGCCTGCCAGAGTTCAAGGACTGTCTGGACGATGGGCTTAGTCATATTTTTCAGTTTTAGCTAGTCCTGCAAGGAGCAGAGAATTGGACTTGGTGATCCTTGTGGGTCCCTTCCAACCTGAAATACTCTATGATTCTGTGTGTCTAAATGTGTCAAAATGATATGCAAAATCTTCTAGGCAGACAGATTTCCACAGGACATGTTTATACCCAGTTCCTGAGATTTGGAGAAATTTTGGCCATGCCTCTGAGGTCACATACCAGGAGCTACAGAAAAGCAGAGAACTGGTCCTGTGAGGTATTAAGTTCCTTCAAACCTTTTGGGTGTCTCTGAGAGTTGGGTGTTATGAAGAACCCTCTATGACTGAGCCTGCAGAAGACACACTGCAGCCCTACGGGGTTTGAGAGCCTACTGTGTGCACCAGGACACTGATGGTTTGCTGCACTGGACAGGCATTATGGTCCTTCTGTTTAAAAAGTCACTGTTCTCTTCCCTCTTTACTCTCCTGCTCTTCCTCCCTGTGATGGCCTTGACTCTGACTACATTGGTGAAGAGCAAAATGGCCTTTCCATAGCTTTTGTCCCCACCACCTGGCCATAATGACAGCTGGAATAATGCAGCTTCATACAGATCTCGTTGCCAGAGGAAAGCTTTAGCTTAAAATGAAAAGCTGTGTATAACTTTTGCTTATCTGATAGGGTATCATCTATAAGTGGGTAGCATAGCAGCTGATCAAATCTGTTCTATTTCTTCTCATTACTTTTTTCTTGCTCAAGGCTTACAGTCTGAATGTTAGGGAAAAATAGGTGAATTCAGAATTGAATCTCCCTTTCCGTTATATCTTAGAAGTGAAATCCGGAAAAAAAATTCCCTTCTCTATCACACAGATAATATAATTTTCTGATTAAGCTGATTATTCCAGCTTTCTTGAAAATGCTCATAAGCCAGATCAAACTGTACAGACAAATTCAGAATGAGAACTGGAATCTGGCTTCCTGGTTCCCTGGAGACAAACGATTTTAAGGACAACTTATAAGTGTCTCCAAATGAAGGCAAAGGCTGACACCCAGAGGCAGGATAATGCAACACTTTACATTGGCTCGGCAAATGTGAACAGTGAATGCATGTCAAAAGAAGCTTCAGGAATGGCTTCTGAGGAACCCATTTACAGCTGTAATTCAGGTTAATTTTTGTATAAACCAACTTTGAGCAGGACGTCAGACTAGAGAACTCATGAGGTACCTTCCAGCCTGAATTTCCCCGTGATTCTGTGACTGAATTCACACAGCGATATTACATGTTAAGAAGAGCATGGGACTAGGCACTACTTACAGAAAGCTTCATTTAATTAATTATCTTAGCACGACTCTGTGACAGAAATAAAGGAAGACCCAGCTACTTACATCATCACATAATTTTACCTCATTCTGTACTATGAGGTAAGAATAATCCGCAAAACTACCTTTTATCCTGAAATTCAATCAGTCTGGAAGGCTGTAAAATATGAGAAAATATTGGACCATAGTCCAGGAAAATATTTTATTAAAAAAATTACACCAGTCTACAGAAACAAGGCTAAAAATAAAATACATTATGGCCATTCATTGCTTTTATAAATTTAAGCTGCTGTGGGTTTGCTGCAGAAATATTTGTAAATATTGAACAATCCTTGCCTTAGAGAAAAAGCAAGGCAAGGCTGATCTAAGGAACAGCTTCCTATTGTCATAAGGGGCCTGAATGATGATTGCCATGGACATCACTCAGAAGTAAATATGGCATCATGTAACTAATAACTCTGTTATTATGCTTCCGTGCTGGCCTTTCCTAACTTCCAAGTGCCTTATTTAATAATATTAGCAATATTTTCTTCTGATAGATATGCTACCATGTAGGATGAGTGTAAATGTTGGAGTTATTAAATTCACTGCAATGACTTTAAGGGATTTTCTCTTCCCTGCCTTTTTCTCACCAGAATGTTCATCTCAAAAGCATTCAACTTGTATATTTCTGGTTTCAGTGCACTGTGTGCATGAATCCAGCCCCTAAAGACATGAGCATGCTCAGTCTTTGCCTGCCCTGTAAAGGAAAAGGATTTCTTCAATAACTTTTGCTGACACTGGCCTGTGTGGATGGTGCAAGCTCCCACTGCTAACAAGAAGAAAGACCTGTGGATCTGATGCTAAAAGCTCTCCAGGGATCTCAAATGTCTCTAGCTGGGATAAAGCAGACTGGTGTGTAGGACTGCATGCTGCTGGATGCAGTAAACTGTTCGTAGAGCTATATCTTCTGCTGATGTCCAATTCTTCTTGTGGCTGAGCTGGAGCCAGCCCATGGTGTTGTAGCTGAGGTGTGTTTGAGGAGAGGCAGCCTCTCTGCATGGCTGAGCACATTATTGTACAGTCCCAGCCATTACTGTGATGTGTGGTGTACTTTAAAGACTCTCCTCTGGAAGTGGGACAGAGCTCTTTGTTGCTGCTCCAGCCCTTTCCATCTGCCTTTTTGTTCTCCATGACAGCTGTGGCCTGTCCTCATATTTGAAATAGGAAATTCAATGTTTTCTTACTTGCTGTGAAGCCTGGGGTAGTCTCTGCTCATGTCTTGCACCACAGTTCTTTTCTATTACTGCTGACCCTTATTCAGTATTTCTAAGTGCCTGTGGCTGCTCCTGGTTTCTCCTCACTCGACGGTATCTCTTCCACCTCTATATCACTTCATCATTCCCTTCAGAAATAATTACAGAAGGAAAAAATCAGTTATTCTAGACAAGATTTAATTTCTGGTTTGGTGCATTGCCCATAAAACATATTTGTAATTCAACCTAGTCTGCTGTTCTCAGTCTGAACATCTTCCAACCTGTTGACAGGAACATTTTATTTCAGATTTGTCACCAAATTCTGGATGGAGCCCCTGTTACCATGTGTGTTCTTAAAGCAGAATAACAGAATCATTAAGGTTAGAAAAGACCTTTTAAGATCATCCAGTTCAACCATTAGTTTGACACCTCCAAGTTCACCACTAAGCCATGTCTCTAAGTACCACTTCTACATTTCTTTTAAACACCATCAGAGATGGTGATTCCATGCTTCCTGGAGAAACAACACAAGGTAACTCTGGATATCAAGAGGGAATAAGCTCATAAATGTGGGATATGCAATGACTTGGTGCTTCACTGCCTGTTGACTGGGACAAACTGCCTGTGCGGAGTGTTTGAGCCTGTCGGCGGTACCAGGGGACGTTGCAGAAGGAGGATGCTTGCGGTGTGAACAGGTGACCAACTTGCTTTCACTGGTGGCTGAGCTCAGGGAGGAGGTAGAAAGACTAAGGAGTATTAGGGAAAGTGAAAGGGAAATAGACTGGTGGAGCTCTACCCTTCCATCCTTGAGGGAGGCTCACCAGGAGTCAGAGGACTCCTATGCCTCTCCCTGTCAGGCAATAGGAGGACACCTGGCAGATGAAGGGGAGTGGAAATGGGTCCCCACTCGAGGAGGTGGTAGAAATTCCTCCCTACCCCCCTCACCTACCCAGGTGCCACTTCGGAATAGGTATGAGGCCCTGGATCTCGAAGATCAGCTAGAGAACACAGAGGAGAATGATCTGTTCAGTGATCCTCCCAGTTGTGAGTCACCTGTCAGGCGGATCACCACCTCTAACTTTAAAAAGAAAAGAAGGGTAGTGGTAGTGGGTGACTCCCTTCTTAGGGGAACAGAGGGCCCCATATGTCGACCGGACCCATCCCACAGGGAGATCTGCTGCCTCCCTGGGGCTCGGGTACGGGATATGGCCGAGAGACTACCTGGCCTGATTCGGCCCTCTGATTACTACCCACTGCTGATACTCCAGGCTGGCAGTGAAGAGATTGAGAGGAGGAGCATCAAGGCAGTTAAAAGGGACTTTAGGGTACTGGGTCAAGTGATGAGTAGAGCAGGAGCTCAGGTAGTGTTCTGCTCAGTCCTCTTGGTGGCAGAGAAAAATGACAAAAGAAATAGGAGAGCCCACATTATCAATAAGTGGCTCAAGGGTTGGTGCCATCAGCAGAATTTTGGGTTTTTTGATCATGGGGAAACTTTTACAGCACCTGGTCTGCTAGAACCAGATGGGCTCCATCTCTCTGTTAAGGGCAGAAGGTTTTTAGCTCATGAACTGGCTGAACTCATTGAAAGGGCTTTAAACTAGGTTCGAAGGGGGAAGGGGATACAGCTGGGCTCTCTGGAAACAGTCCCAAGGATGGTAAGCCTGAGTTAGGGGTGAAAACAGTAGCCCAGCTGAAGTGCATGTATACTAATGCACGCAGCATGGGTAACAAGCAAGAGGAGCTGGAAGCCATGGTACAACAGCAAAGCTATGATGTGATTGCCATCACGGAAACATGGTGGGATGACTCACATAGCTGGAGCACCGCACTGGATGGCTACAAGCTCTTCAGAAGAGACAGGAAAGGGAGAAGAGGTGGAGGGGTGGCCCTTTACATTAGGGAGGTTTTTGATGCTACGAACATTGAAACTAATGATGATGAAGTTGAATGCCTATGGGTAAAGATTAAAGGGAAGGCCAACAAGGCTGATATCCTACTAGGAGTCTGTTACAGACCACCCAACCAGGATGAAGAAGTGGACAACTTATTCTATAAGCAGCTAGAGAATATTTCAGGGTCACCAGCCCTTGTTCTCGTAGGTGACTTTAACCTACCGGACATCTGCTGGGAACTTAATACAGCAGAAAAGAGGCAGTCCAGGAAGTTCTTGGAGTGGGTGGAGGACAATTTTCTGTTGCAGCTGGTGAGTGAGCCCACCAGGGGAGAGGCTATACTAGATTTATTGTTGACAAATAGAGACGGGCTGGTGGGAGATGTGGTGGTTGGAGGACAACTGGGGCATAGTGACCATGGAATAATTGAGTTTTCAATAATTGGTGAAAGGAGGGGGAACATCAATAAGGCTTTTACATTGGACTTCAGGAGGGCAGACTTTAACCTATTTAGGAGACTTATCCAGAGAGTTCCTTGGGAAGCAGCCCTTAAAAACAAAGGAGTGCAGGAAGGATGGGCATACTTCAAAAGAGAGATCTTGAGGGCACAGGAACAGACTGTTCCAGCGCGACGAAAGATGAGGGGGCGGGGTAAATGCCCATCCTGGGTGGACAATGAGGTTTTGAAGGAACTTAGGAACAAAAAGAGGATATATCATCTTTGGAAGGAGGGTCAGGTCTCTCAGAAAGTATTTAAGGAGGCTGCTAGGGCATGTAGGAAAAAAATTAGGGAGGCCAAAGCTCAGTTTGAGCTCAATTTGGCAACCCTTGTAAAGGACAATAAAAAATGCTTTTACAAATATATTAATGAAAAAAGGAAGGGCAGGACCGACCTTTGTTGTCTATTGGATGCGGAAGGGAATTTAGTAACTGCAGATGAGAAGAAAGTGGAGGTGCTTAATGACTTCTTTGCCTCAGTCTTTACTGAAAAGACACATGGTGCTCAGGACAACTGTCTTCCTAGGTTGGTAGGTAATGTTAGGGAGCAGAACAGTCCCCCTGTTATCCAAGAGGAGGCAGTCAGGGAACTGCTGAGCTGCCTGGATATCCATAAATCTATGGGACCGGATGGATCCATCCCAGGGTGATGAGGGAGCTGGCAGATGAGCTTGCAAAGCCACTCTCCATCATCTACCAGCAGTCCTGGCTCACTGGTGAGGTTCCAGATGACTGGAAGCTGGCCAATGTGACACCCATTCACAAAAAGGGTAAGAAGGAGGATCCTGGTAATTACAGGCCAGTTAGCCTGACCTCGGTACCAGGGAAAGTCATGGAACAGTTTATATTGAGTGCTATTACACAGCACCTACAGGATGGACAGGGGATTAGACCCAGCCAGCATGGGTTTAGAAGGGGTAGGTCACGTTTGACCAACCTGGTCTCCTTTTATGACCAGGTAACCCGCCTGGTAGATGCAGGAAAGGCTGTAGATATTGTCTATTTAGACCTCAGTAAGGCCTTTGACACTGTCTCCCACAGCATCCTCCTGGAAAAGCTGGCAGCCCACGGCTTGGACAGGTGCACTCTTTGCTGGGTTAAGAACTGGCTGGATGGCCAGGCCCAGAGAGTGGTGGTGAATGGTGCTGCATCCAGCTGGCAGCCAGTCACCAGTGGTGTCCCTCAGGGGTCTGTGCTGGGACCAGCTCTGTTTAATATTTTTATTGATGACATGGATGAGGGTATTGAGTCTTTCATTAGTAAATTTGCGGATGACACTAAGCTGGGAGCATGTGTTGATCTGTTGGAGGGTAGGAGGGCTCTGCAGAGAGACCTGGAATGGTTGAATAGATGGGCTGAGTCCAATAGGATGAAGTTTAACCAGTCCAAGTGCCGAGTCCTGCATTTTGGCCACAATAACCCCCTGCAATGCTATAGGCTGGGGACAGAGTGGCTGGAGAGTGCCCAGGCAGAAAGAGACTTGGGAGTACTGGTTGACAGCCGACTCAACATGAGTCAGCAGTGTGCCCAGGTGGCCAAAAAGGCCAATGGTATCCTGGCCTGTATCAGGAATAGTGCGGCCAGCAGGAGCAGGGAAGTCATCCTTCCCCTGTACTCGGCACTGGTGAGGCCGCACCTCGAGTGCCGTGTCCAGTTCTGGGGCCCTCAGTTCAGGAAGGATGTGGAGACACTTGAGCGTGTCCAGAGGAGGGCAACAAGGCTGGTGAGGGGCTTGGAACACAAGCCCTGTGAGGAACGGCTGAGGGAGCTGGGGTTGTTTAGCCTGGAGAAAAGGAGACTCAGAGGCGACCTTATCACTCTCTACAACTTCTTGAAAGGTGGTTGTAGTGAGGTGGGGGTTGGTCTCTTTTTCCGGGCAACAGCTGACAGAACAAGAGGACACAGTCTTAAGCTGCGCCAAGGGAAATATAGGTTGGATATTAGGAGAAACTTTTTTACAGAAAGAGTGATAAAGTATTGGAATGGTTTACCTGGGGAGGTGGTGGAATCACCATCCCTGGATGTGTTTAAAAAGAGGGATGGCACTCAGTGCCATGGTTTAGTTTAGTTAAGGTGTTAGGGCAGAGGTTGGACTCGATGATCTTGAAGGTCTCTTCCAACCTGGTAATTCTGTGATTCTGTGTGATTCTGTAATTCTGTGATTCTGTAATAGCTTTAACTGCAGTGGAATCAAACTTTTAGGGCCACAAGATGGCAGACGGGAACAAGGCAAGACTGCAGGGAGGGGATTTACGGAGCTATAGGTTTTCCTCACCTTTGAGCCAAGTAATAGTTATGAACAGTGATTCATTTACCTTCTGGACCACAATGGGATCTCCATAGCAAACAAAGAAATTTCTTCATTGATGTTGAAGGGAAGGAGGTGACACTCAGGAGACAGTTGACACAAAAAACCAGCATAATAATAACTCAGAGACTAAAGACATCAAGAGACAAGTAGAATTCTGGCTTTTATAATGATGAACTTTAAAATAAATATATTTCATAGGTACGAGTTTTAGACTCTCAAGTAAGAGCATGATTATAATAAACAATCCTTTTTTTACCCCCGATTTTGTACTTTTCATTTTTTTCATTATTATCTCAACTAAATGTACCCATCGGGATGCAATCCCTGTCCTGATACAGTCTGGATTATAATCTTTTCCCGAATTTAATGCAAATAACTATGTCACCTTAGGTCGCCAAAAGCCTGGGACATCTTTCCCTGCTGCTGGGCTCTGCCCTGTTTGAGGCAGATAATCTTCCCACCGAAGCTGAGGCTCTGCTGCTCTGAGCAGCTCTGGGCACCCTGAGAGCTCACCCCGAGTGTGGCTGCCGAGGTCTGTGCCACACACGCTGCCACACGCAGTGCTCACTGCGAGGTGCCAGGGCCACCGCTCTGCTAAGTGCTTGTGACTCTTGCTAGCAGTCCTGGAAGCAATTAACAAGTCAGTTTTCCAGCCAATAGATCTGGCCTCATGACTTACCAGTGCTTCTTTGAGTGTTTATTTAAGAGGGGATAGTGGCTCTGTGCAGATTTGTCACCATGTGACATAAGCCGTGTACAAATGGCACAAATACACTGTGCCTTAGGAAGGAGATAAACAGCACCAGCTTGGCAGCTCTCCAGACCCACTGAATTACAAGTGAAAATAAAATAGAGCAGCGTTTAGCCATTGCCCACCATCTGAAATGGCCCCTGTCTTTGTGTCCCTCCCTGCCCTAGGCATGAGCAGTGTGCAGAAGTGGGGGAAGTAGGTGCAGTGGTCACCCACCTGACACCGGCACTCAGCTCTCTGCAGACCAGCATGTCTTCCCTGAAGGGTTTTACTGCTCTCCAGAGCAGGGCAGTGAGGGAGGCACTGGGGCATCCCCAGTCCCAGAGGGCAGCAGGCCCCTCTCTGGGGCTGTTGTGCAAATAATTTACTTGGTCTCTGGATATCTAGTAAAAACCAGGAGCCATGACCTGAGCAGCAAGAGCAAGATAACACTGTAAATCCAATCCAGCAAGGAGGTAACACTAATGAGCTGCTGCTGAAGCCAAAGAAGAATTTTACTTAACTTTGTGCTGACCTTTAGACTTTGACACAGTGGAATACCCACCCTGCTGCAATCACCTCGCACTCACATAAGCTCCTTCTCCATGGACCATGCATGGTGAAATGGAGCCGAAGGAATGTATGACCTGTTTCTCTGTCATTAGATTGCTTCCCATATAGGAAATGTTGATCCTTCACTGTTTGAAATGTATAAAAGCAGGTAGCTAATATTCTGAGAATGCGTGCAGACATAATAAACAAACTTTTCTACTCCATGTGTGAATTGGCTTCTTGCTCACCAGGTAGAACCATATTTAGGACAACAGGGATGGGCTGAGGCCCTGTGGCTGGCCAGGGCAGGACTGTGGTGCTGTGGGGGCTGTAGCTCAGCCCTTAGAGCCCCAGCTGAAAAGCAGCTGCCAGGGGCCAGGTTGGGCCATGGCCCAGCATTCCCAGTGGGACGGAGGCTGCCTCAGCTGCTCCAGCTCTGAGCTGGCCCTAAGTCCTGAAGCCAGCCCTCCTGCCCTTGCCACTGAAACAAAACTTGATATTCCTATTGCTAATTTAGTTCTGTTATTTCCTGACTGGGGTTGTTGCCTCCTGGCTTTCAGGTAGCGTTTTAAGATTTTGATTTTACCTAGTAAGCCCTAAATAGTCAAGTGAGGACAGTTTGAGGGATGACCAGTGTTGGCACATGTAGTCTGCCTGGGAAAATGGATCCCACCTTCACATACAGAGGTTTGACATTTGTTTCCAACCCGGCAGAGTGGAAGTTAGTGCAGTCTTTTAGGTCCCAGCAGATTGACCGAAAGTCCAGGCTGGAGAGGTCTCTTTGGCTTGCCTAATTGGGCTGATCTGCTATCTGTAAATAATTATATATTCATTGGACCTCTGGGCTCTCTAGCACTTTCCTGTTCCCCATTCTGTATCTTCACTGGGTGAGAGACTGGACTGTCAGTGGTTCATTGCTCAAACAATTGATCACTTAACTGCCCATCACCAGAGGCTACTGTTGAACAAGATAAAGGAAGAGGCTGATAAGGGGCAAATCCTGTGAGGTTGGATAGTGCTTTTTATCATGCCAGGGGCCTTATACAAGGGGCTCAGCTGTGAAAACTTACTTCTGGAAAAGTATTGGCACATTCACATGTAGCCTGAAGGTATTCATCTCTGCTGATGCGCCATAATGGTCCAGAACTGATTCCACTTTGTTGATGTAAGAGGCATCTTAGAAGGTGTCATAAACCATCAAAGACTCCCGAAGTGCCCCATGATCCAAAGCATTACATCATCCAGTATAAAACTTCCTGCCCCAGGAGAGGTACCTGGGAGTTCCTACCTGAGCAAATATAAATCCAGTGGACTCTGTGTTTCGTGGGCTTCCCCCATGCTGGATGGATCAAAACCATCACTTTGACAAGACCAGCACCCCCACCACCAAGAAGACCAGAAGAAGAGGACCAAGGGGATGCTGTCAAGATCTGTGGAGTGGTGATTGGTGATTTTTTTTCTATTTAATCTCTCTCTCTGTCACTCTCATTCTCTCCTCCCACTCTCTTTTCCTATTTTTTCTATCTCTCCCTCTCTACGTCACATTTATGGTTAAATAAAAATCCATACTCTTGACTTCAGCATTTGGCCTCATTTGAACCTTAATTTGGGCAGAGGCATCTCTCTGATAATTTAAATAGCTGGATATTAGCACACTACACTGGTTCTCTTGGCTTGGCCTCTCAGCTGAAATCTGAACATAGTTAAAGAGCCCATGCAGAGATGACCCTCAGGAAGCTGGATACATTCTGAAGGAACATTAAAGTTTTGATGGAAGTAATGAAAGACTGTCCACCTTTCTGTAAACTAGTTAAAAATATTTTAAGGATGTTTTGATAAAATGCCCTTCAGATTAAGAGTTGGAGAGTGATGGCAGAATTATCCCTCTTGTCTATTAGGCTGCCCTGGTAACTTTTTAATATTTAGATTGAAACTGCTGCGATTTCTTGGTCCTCAATACAGGTTTTACTGCCTTATCTTCCTGTGCTGTAGTGAAAGGGCAAGAATATGGAGGGATGGATGCTTTTGTGGAAACTGAGAATGAAACTGTTACCGTTTTATTAGGAAATAAAACAGTTTGTTAAAGATAGATATAGCTTCGCTGAATATTGGGGAGTAGAAAAAAGTGTTGCTTTCCTCCATCTATAGATGTCCATAAGGAGCTCACTTTTCTGACTGTTCTCTTTCGTGTTTCCTATTTCCCTGAATATTTCATGTGGGATTTCTCCACGGGAGCAGTGACTCAGTCCATGCAAACCACCAACTCTCCCACTTACCCCCTTGTGAAGGAAAATTTATTTGAGCTAAATTGGGTGATAACAGTCAGGGAGGAGAAATGTTTGCCTTTTCAAGTGGAGGAGAAGTCAGAGAACCCTCAGAGTTCTTAAATTAGATGAATTGCATCTCCTAGTTGATCTCCTTGTATCCCCAAAGAAAGAACAAACTTTAGATCATCCTGGATGTTGTCTGACTTCAAGCCAGGATATTATCACCTATCAGTGCCAGGATTGCTGCCTTTGCTCTTATTTACAACCGTGCTCATATATAGCAGGGAAAATATGACTCAAAGCACTCTCTGGTAGTTTAGAGGTCATATGATGCAGAAATTGCAAGGAACTGAAACAGGTTAGACATCAGTCTGCAATGGCTTGGCCAAAAATACAGGACTGTATGATATTTCTTCTTTGAGGTCTGAACATATATACTTCAACATGGTGGAAATACTAGTCATCTATAAGTATATTTTCATCCAATAGCAATATTCAAGCAATATTCGTATATATATATATATATATATATGCACACACACACATATGCACCCATATGATGGGAGCCACATGAAATATCTGTTCTGGTATATGCATGTTATATGTATATGCATATACCAGAACAGATAATATACATATTATCTGCATATAATATACATATTATGTGTATGTACCTATGTGTATTATAGAAACATTTTTATACAAGAATCAGACTAACATATGTACCTTTATGTACATATCTGTCTATATATACACACTCACATTTTCCACATGCCTGCATACTCATATACATACATATATCTATGTATCGTGAGTATAGATGATCTACCTGTATGTATACAGACAGTATTTATGTGATTCCTAAAATTTAAGCCTTCTATGATAACATGCTATTCAGCAGCCATAATTCAGCTCTTTGTTGCCTAGAGACTGATGTCAAGAATGAAAGCACACTGCTCTTAGTCTCTTTCTTTCAGGCCATCTATGAGAGAGAGACACAGTACTGAGGCAGAGATCCTGATTTCTGAGACCCCACGTAGCTTTCATACCAGATACTGAATATTGAAATGTCAATAGCAGTAATCATCCCAAGCACTGTACTGTAAACAGGATTTTTGAAGCCATTTGTGTAGACTCCTGCTGATAGTAGTTACATTCTAGTGAAATTTAAACAAATATGATGTGCAATGAGGCATTTCTTCTGTGGAAAGTTGTGCAATTGTGTCAATCTTGAAAAAGCCAGGCAATGCCATTTCATGTCGTCATGTCCACCTGACTTAGTGCCAAAACATATCCTCCTGATGACTTTTTAAATACCAGGACTATGGCTAAAATGATCCAGCAGAAGAGCTGATTGAGAATCAATTTCATGGCTTTTCAACAGCAATCTGTTCCAGCACTTCAGATTTCCTGCCAAGAAAAGAAAATGGAATTTATTCTTCCTGGGCATGCAGGAAAAAGAATCTTCTAGGTTGTTTTCCAAAAGGAAGATTATTATGGGACTTCTCTGTCTGTTACTTCCCTCATTGCAGTAGATTTTAAATCTAAAGTTTAATTTCAATCATATTTAATGAGTTATTTTAGCTCCAAAACTTTGATGAAAAATGATGGCAGGGAAATGAGAGAGATAAAATTAGCATCTCTGATGAGAAAAAGGCTTAAGTCTGAACTCAACTGATATTTCTTTTGTGCTTTGCAGGTTAGTCATTCAGCGTTTTCATGTGGCAAGTCAGTCACCATGGGTATAGCTGGAATCAGCTGGGAGTTAGGAGGAAAAGGAGAATTGTGAGAGCACGGATGTGGGGAAAATGTACATAAATTTCAGCTTTTAAATTAAAAAATATCCTCTGTAGGAAGATAGGCTTCAGTAACTACAAATATTCAGGTACATTTTTTCCATATGTGATTAACTCAAAGATTTGTTTCATGTCTTACCAGCCCCATGAGTGCCCTTTGCAGCATAAGCAGGACAGAGATCCAGCTTTAGACTTAAAGAGCACTCAGGGAGGCTGTTTAGCCAAACATGAGACAGGCTCTCATACCACTTGTACTATAGTCAGCCACTGCAAGTGACAGTATCTTCTGTGCTATTTTCACATTCTTTTGCAGGTTGTTTGCTAACTGCTTCTGGCAAGTCATACAGCAGTGTCTTTAGAAACACTCTTGACTTTTGTCACCTTTTCACAGCATTTAACATAATCTAAGCTCCCTTAATTGGTGTTCCTTAATCAATTACCCTGGGATACTGAAGTTAATAATTTACAATGGAAATATCCTTGCAAGTTTTTTTCCTCACACTGTCTCTCAGAAGCTACATTTTGCTGATACAAAAAGGTCAGGGTCAGATATAGGTAAAATTTTGGGGGGTTAATAAGCTTTCAACAGACAAGCACTAGTCTACATGGGAAGGATTGTTAGCAGAAACTCCATGTAATATTACTAAAATGGATGTTAGTTCCATGATAATGGAAACTGTTCATGGTCAGTGCATGTATTGCTAGTTGACTGCAAAGAGGTTGTTGCAGTGGTGCCACAACTATCCCAGCTCTCGTTTAGAGTAAAATTAAGATTTGTAAGTATTTATCAGGACAATTGCTTCTATTAAAAGCTATAGTATCCACTTAGGAACATAAGAAAGAGAATTCTTTGTAATTAATCTGATTTATGTGATACCAGCTCATTCCCATTTGAGCGTTTAGTATCACAAGCTTCTTCTATACCAGCAGATTATGCCAGCCAAACTTTATCCTTTGGTTGTGAAGGCAAGAAGCATTGTATAGCCCATATATCTTCATTTAAGTTATATCCCCTGGTAACAGGATCACCTGGTTTATACAGCTTACTGGGGAGGCTTTGTGCTTCAAGCTATCCCCTGAAACATTCTCAGACATTCCTTTCTGGTAGTGTTGCCAGGTGGGATAAACCAAAAGCATGCTGGGCACATGTTAATGGTTAAAGAATACAGTCACATTTGACTGTTTCAGTGAGACTTTGACATTATTAATTTTAGTAGTAAACACATAGAAGCTGTTTTTTTAGCTAGGCACCCAACATATGTCAACCACCTTCAGCTTGAAACATGGAGCAATAAAATCTATAGTCCAATACCCACCATCATTCCAGAGCACATTTAAGCGTGTCATCTCTGTTGCATGACAGGTGTGTAACTGGTCACACGATGAGCACATCTGTGCAGCTGCTGGATCACAGGATGGAGAGGGCATTTCTGACATGCCAAGTGCATGAATATCTGTTCTCTGGTCCTGAGAAAGGCCTCGGCTAGCTATATGCAAGAGGATTGCAAAGTACTCTTATGTCTTAATAATGCCACAAAGTTGAAATGCATTCAGTCATCTCATAGACTGGCATTAGGTTGGATATGTTAAATATGTGACAAGCACAGTGCCATTAAATGTGGGCTTTAGGTGTGTCCACAAATGTCTGCAAAGTTTACTGAAGAGAAGGATTTCTAGCACCATTTTGTCCTGGCAATTTGAACTTTGTACAGAACAGAAAGTGCCTATGGCTGCAAGATGCTGACACAAAAAATAGGACAATACAAAAAAATAGTATAAGAAAAAGGTTTTATGTATTTCAGTTATTACAAAGAAGCAGGTAATGAAACAAGATAGACAGACTTCCATATTTTGGCTTTTAGGAGCAAAATCACCATTAACTAGGTTTTACACAAAGAACAAAAGAGAAGTTTATTTGAAGACTGCAAAATATTTTATGTGACCCAAGTCAGGAAAAATCCCCTCTGCAAGAGATGAGGCAGCTGTGCTCTGAGGAGAAACAACTGTTATGGAAAGGGTAGTTTGAGGGGCCTGTTTAATTCCTAGTATTAACTGAAGGAGTTATGATCACAGGGAGATTAAAAAAAACATTTTCTCAGCTGCTGTCACAGATGTGAATCTTCATGCAGCAAGAACACTTTAACTGGTAACAAACAAATACAGAGGCGACAGCAAGTGCTTGGAGCCTTATGTAATTGAGCAAGAGGAAAAAAGCACCTCTGGTACATTTGCAGGGTACTGCAAGGTCAAATTTACTTTCTCTAAGTGGAGTGCATTTACTCCCAGCAGGTATTTTTCAAACATGAAGAAGGATTCAGGAGGATAAAGTTCAAAATATTAATGTCATTCTTAGTACATGTTTCAGTTTAGCCCAATATGAAGCTAATTAATAAGATGTAGAGTGTTTTTTTAGTAACCAGCCTTGCAGGAACGCAAAGATAAAGTCACATCCTGAATATAAGTACCACTCAAAGGCTATCTCTAATTACATGTGTCAGAACTCCAGAACACTCCTATTATAAATGTGTAATTAATTTGCTTACTAAAAATATTTCAGGTCCTAAAAGTATCTTAAAGATTAATTATTGAAAGACCGTTACAAAAATGTGGGGTTCAGGAAACAGACAAATCTGGACCAGAAAGGTATTATCATGAGAAATTTTAGTGAGATTTATGTTGAATAATTAAACACCTGGGAGAAAAAAACAAAGCCTCCTTTAGTGAGACCGTGCATTCCCACATGTTTATTGCTCTTTATATTTGTAGGGAATAGGCAAACTATAGACATCAAAACGCAAGAGTCTATCAGGACTTTTCTACTGCAAACTGATAAGAATATATGAATATGTCTAGCTCTAAATATTTGAGAGATAATGGGGCACTGTGGTTCTTTGCAGGACAACCTTTCCACACCTTACAGTCACACCAATGGCAACTTTGTATTAAACCACATTATTCTGTCTGAAGATTATTTTTTAAATAAAAAATAAATAAAATGGGAAAAATTATTTTCCCCTTTGAATTACCTCTGATTTGTGATTTCCTCCAGCTAAGATGCAGAGGTAGAATGTTGTTTCTCTTCTTTCCAGAAGAAACATTCTGTTGGCTTTACTTGGATGATGTCTGTAGGGATAAATACGTGAGAAGGAAGGATCAGGAAGCTAAGCTCAGGGGACCTTCCTAGAACCAACTGAAGAGAGAAATTAACTTCCTTTCTTGTACTGTTCGGTGCTTCTGGTGGCACTCACAGAATATTTCCCCTCTGTACTGGGTAGTGTGAAATGAAGGCCTGCTAGAATATGAAAGTGGTGAAAGTTGCTAAAAAGATTTGTGGGGCAAAACTCATGTACTTCTCATTTTACCTGTGGTCTTTTCACTCTTTCTCAGGAATGGTGCAATTAAGATTTGTGAAGTCTTAAGCTGGGCATTTCAAATATTTTTCTTCACATGATTGCCATTATTAGCTAATGACATTATTGCTTGTACTGCTTTGATGTAGAGACCTTAATGGATTTTATGAACAAGGCAATTTCTCCCGAGGTCAAGATCAAGAAACATGTTTACATTAGAATTTAAAAATAAACTTAGGCCTGCTTAAACTGAACTTCTGAAGAAAGCAAGTAGAGTTTAGCATGCACTTAGGAGATAATTAACCTTAATGTTCTGTAGAGAGTGCCATGATGTTATGCCTCAGTGCAGCCTCATCAGCACTTTCCGGGACTCTTTCCATAAACCATAGCTTGAAGCTCAGTGGTAATTTTCATCCAGATCTGCTGGGTAATGTTGCTGAGGTCTGTTCTGTAGGAAGCAGAATGCCAGCTCATTTTCTTCTGGGACAGCCAGATGCTGAACATCCCCTCTGAATTGAAAACTGCAGCATGCAGCAGCTGCTCTGAAGGAGCAGCTACAGAATATCCTGCCAGAATTGACAATCTGAAATTAAAGTTTCGCAAAATTCATCATCTACTCCTTTTTCAGATCTGGACTGTAACCCATCACATGAGCAAACTTGTTGCAGGCTAACCTTAAAATACATAAGTTGATAATTAAAAACAAAAGAAGCATAGGCATGTGATACCACTGATCAGATAGTAAAGATCACTGTTTGTTCCTTGACTGACTTCAGAAACAGGCTACTGAGAACTGTCTGTTTCTAAGGAACTAAGAGCTTGTTTCTAAGGAGCATGCTAAGAACCTCTGTGAAAGTAGGTGAGCTACCTTTCTAGTAGCCCTCAGTGTTGTTAGCCTTCAAGGGGGCACAAAGCATCTCCTCATGTCTCCTCAAATAAAATCAACTAGTGCCTTTAATCAATCTGTGAAGTGGATCAGAACAGCAAAGAAACCAGAAAAATCAAGTTACTGCACTGAGAAGTTGCTTGTTATCTTATCAGTGAGCAAAATCTAGTTTCGTGTCTTTCCCTTAACATATTCAGCTGGAACTGACCAAACACTGCCATTAAAGTCTGCAAGTCTTTGGGAAGAGCAATTGTCCCATTAAGCATATTCCTGAGATCTTCTAGGAACAAAGGAGTGCATAATTGACAGGTCTATGTATGCATTCAGAAATAATTTCACATAGCTATATGGCGTTTTCTTCCCCTTGATAAAAAGAAACCAAAACCAGAGAGCTCTGAATTGAACATGTTTTGCTCAACAAACCCTCCTTTTTTTTCTTACTTAGGTGAGAAACTTGGCTTTGTTTTAATTAAACATGATTAAGAAACAAAACTTATACAATTTTATTATCACTTTTTTTCTTCCAGTTTTGTACTAGGAAAAAAATAAACTATGATAAATTTAAAAAGAGCTTAAGGTAGCCTGAACAGACTTTCTGTTTTTCATCAGAAAAAAGTTGGCCAGTTCTATCCTTGTATCACAGTCCCTCATATCACAATCTTTAGTAAATAATTGTATTTGATTTTTTTTCTATAAATGCGTGAAGAATTATTGCAAATGACTGAACTTTTTTCTTCCTGAAATGGCTTTAGCACTCCTGCCAAAGACATAATCAGTTAATTACAGCAGGAAGTACCCTAATGGTCAAAGTTCTATATGTGACTTATGGCCACAGCTCTGAAATTCTTAGCATTTAATTTCCTTATAAAGGAAAAAGTAAAATCAAAAGAATACAATGCAGCATGAAACTGGTTTTTTTTGGTTAAGAAGGTGAAGGTGTTAAAATCACATATGTTCAGTTTATTCCTGATGCTTTGTGAGGTGATGTCCTTTGCAACATCCCCAGGGGTGGAGTATTTCTCCTACGCTTTTATTTCATGGTTGTCAACTTGAGGAATATTATTCATGTAAATGCTGCATCTGCTGCCTGTATAAATTTGGGATATTCCCCATTGATAGAGATTTTTTGTCTAATTAGCCACTTAATTGGAAGCTGAAATCAACAGTCTCATTTCATATTCTGATTTGCTGAAACCAATGTGTGGGGAATAGTTCTTGTCCTTTCTTTAAGATCAAAGGCTCAACGAGGCAGCTTTAAATTACACTGGAAGTTTGGAACAACAGAAAAACATTGTCAGAGGGAAACTGCCACAGCCATCTCAAATAGTGACATGCACTCAACAACTTTTAATGCATCAAACGCAGTATGACCAGCTGGGTAAAAGAGGGGATTATCCCAATGTATTCAGCATTGGCGTGACCTCATCTGGAGCATTGTGCACAGTTCTGAGACCTTCCATTTTAGAAGGATGTGAAGGTCCTGGAATGTGTCCAGAGGAGGACAACACATCTGGTGAAAGGGTTTGAAGGCATGTCCTGTGTGGAGTGGCTGAGGACTTGCTCTCTACAGCTTCCTGATGAATGGAAGTGGAGAGGGAGGTGTCAAGACATGTGAGAATGGTTCAAATGCGTGTCAGGGGAGGTTCAGGTGAGATGTTAGGAAGCATTTCTTTACCAAAAGGGTGGTCAAATACTGGAACAGGCTTCCTAGAGAAGTGGTCATTGCTCCAAGCCTGTAAGCATTTATGAGGAATGTGGACATGCTTCAAAATTTGGTTAGCCGTGAAGAAGTGGTCAGGCAGTTGAACTAGATGACTGTGGTACATCTTCCAACTGAATAATCCTCTCCTCTCCTCTCCTCTCCTCTCCTCTCCTCTCCTCTCCTCTCCTCTCCTCTCCTCTCCTCTCCTCTCCTCTCCTCTCCTCTCCTCTCCTCTCCTCTCCTCTCCTCTCCTCTCCTCTCCTCTCCTCTCCTCTCCTCTCCTCTCCTCTCCTCTCCTCTCCTCCCTCCTCTCCTCTCCTCTCCTCTCCTCTCCTCTCCTCTCCTCTCCCTCTTCTCTCCTCTCCTCTCCTCTCCTCTCCTCTCCTCTCCTCTCCTCTCTCTCCTCCCTTCCTCTCCTCTCCTTCCTCTCTCCTCTCCTCCTCCTCTCCTCTCTCTCCTCTCCTCTCCTCTCCTCTCCCCTCCTTCCTCTCTATCCTCTCCTCTCCTCTCCTCTCTCTCTCTCTCCTCTCCTCTCCCCTCCTCTCCCCTCCTCTCCCCTCCTCTCCCCTCCCTCTCTTGGCTGACAGCTGTAATTGTCAGGATAAAGGAACATGAGCGTGTACAGCTCTTGGTCTAAGGTGGGTGCTACCACCTTGGTTGTTCTGAAGGCAAGAACTGCAGAGGACGCTGGTAGCTAAATGTCAGAGGTTGCAGTTGCGTGCCTCTGTCATGCAGTGCGGATTCATGTGTTAGGTGCTTATGGTCTGCTTACAGCAAATGAGGAGAAATAATTATCTGTCAGTGGGTCTAAAAGGACAGATGTGTTGATGAGGGAGCTGCCTGAAATCATCCAGTCTACAGACGATGTTCAGTTTATCCTAAGTCTGCCTGAAGTCTCTACTTCTGAATAACAAGCAATAGGACAACAGGAAATGGCCTTAAGTTGTGTGAGGGGAGATTTAGATTGGCGAATAGGGAAAATTTCTTCATGGAAAGGGTTTTAAGCATTGGAACAGGCTGCCCAAGGAAGTGGTGGCTTCCCCAACCCTGAAGGTAGATAAAGATGTGTGGATGAGGCATTTAGGGTCACAGTTTAGTGTGGACTTGGCAGTGCTGGGTGAACAATTGGACTTGATGATCTTAGAGGTCTTTTCTAACTTAAAGAATTCCATGATTCTCTTCTATGGTTCTATTCTATGATTCTAAATCCTGTTCTCTGATGTGTGTGTACCTCACTGAGTGGAAGAGATGCGATCCTTTCTTCAGTTTCAGCTGGACATCTCTGCTGAAGGAAGATTTCTGCAGCTTGAAAAGCAGGAAGCAGACATCTGTCTTGTAAGCTACAATCTAGGCAGGTGTTTAATTTAAGAAATGGGGAGATAATTTCCAAATATGAATTTTATTATGAATTGAGTCCCTTTTTCTCTTCTTCTCCAGAGGGAGCCAGAACAGAAGCAGAAATACCAGATCCATTGGGCCCAGAGAAATTATATGGAAGGGATGACAATTTTAAAGACTAGTTTTAGGCCCTTTATGAGCATTATGTAGATTTAGACCTATATATTTGATTAGTAATGGAAATACTATTAAGAACACCCCATCACAAATGTGTTATCCAATGAGGGAATAACCATCAGTCTTTTGCAATTCTTGTGACCCAGTGACTCATCCACATTTCTGCACAGTGGCATACTTTTGGCAAATATGGTATGTAGGATTTTAACAAGATACCTGTGTTTAAAATTAGACTTTTGGTCACCTAAGACCAACTCTCAGTGTGCAAGTCCCTTGTACTTCTGTACTGTACTTCTGCCTGGACTACACAGAGCTTGGAGCATAAATTAAAAGTTCCACACTGCCTCTATTGTGAAAATCGTCTTACAATGACTTGGAACTTTTCATTCCAAAACCCTGTCCAAATGACCTAAAACAAGAAAAAATATGGGCAGTATGCTTACATTTAATCTAACTTGTAAAAGCTGTCTATAAATAGCAGTACAAAGTACCTTCACTGGAATAAAAATGAGAGTGAAAACTGATATTTTTCTGATTATGAGTCCTTTCTTATGAGAAACTCTTAAAAGGAAATAAATTTAAATCACTATGAAGAGTCATTGAAAACACTAGATTTTAGAAATTCACCCTTTTTATATTTTGTGAATACTATTTTATTTTCTTTCCTTAAGAGGGAAAATAAATACTGTGATGCAAGGTTGGAGGTCCTGCAGGATATTGTCCTATTTTGCTTTCCTATATCAAAGGTATTTTGATTTGAAAATTTCTGATTTTCCTGTTTCCATATCTGATTTCTGAATAGTTACGTGAAACAGGAATATTTATTTTGCGTGTCTGAGTTGTCCTGGCGTCTTTTTGTTCAGAGGCTTGTAGGGTGTTTTTTAATGTACCCTCTGAAGTCTTTAGTAACTATAAAAAGAATTGGATTTCTTTCCCATTTACTTCTTGGTGAAAAAAAGAGCTGTAACCATGTACAATCTTCTTACCAAGGCAAATGGTAAATAAATTTAACTATTGAGGGGTGGTTTAAGATGATGGTTTGTAGGCAGGGTATAAACAGAATTATTTTGTCTTATTTTCTAATGAAGAATTCTGAGATGTAGTTATTATTTGAAGTGTAGGCAACAGTTTCACTGTCAAGCCATCATTAGCAGCCAAAGCACTCATCCCCTGTTCTAGAGGGCATGTGGGCCATGAGTCATAGCCTGCTATAGACATGCTCGAACTTTGAAGAGGTGTTGGGAATAAGATTATCCTCAGCTATCCTACTGACTTACTTTGTTGACTAATTGCGCTCATTGCTCCAAACATGATGTGAGATCATACCTAAACTGAGATCTTATCTAATTGAAGATGATAACCAATGCATGTGCTGGGGCCTTTCACAGACCTTTCCTAAATTTTTTAAGCTTATGTTCTCATCTATTTAAAAGAAAATTAGAAGGTGACTACATGACAGAAGAAATAATAAGAAACAAGAAAATGAGCAAAAATATTTTTGTTCACAGTACAGACGTGGATACTTATGAATCCAGGTGCCCACAAAAAGCCTCCACTTGATATAACTGTACTAGGTTTGAGACTAAAAGAGTTTATACAGTTCACTTCCAGGGGAAATGTAAAAGAAGAAAAGTTTTCCTGCAGAAAAAGAAAAGGCTCAGATTTCAGAGAGTGTACTTCCGTTGCTCTTAGGAAAGGGGGAGAAAGGGGAATTCCCTCCTGCCACCGCGGTTTTACAAATGGCTACCCTTTTGCAGGTTTGCTTACAATTAACAATTTCTGCTGCGGCGTAACACATCTCTCTTCCATGAGCCCTTTTACAGCTCCCATGACTGCTAAAACATAGGCCTTTACATGGGGCTATTTGCTAATTTAAGAATGAACCATTTTCCTTTTGGGCTTGAACATAAGTCTTTCTCTTGCCACCAAGCTTTTAAAAGCTTTTCCCTGCTTTTATGTATATAGCCTGCCATGGTCACTCCAGCCATTTTACAAGCCACTCTGGAAAAAGAAAACGCCCACCCCCCACGCACTTTACATGGATTAAAGAGACAAACAGTTTGCAATATTACAGTCCATACCATGGCAAGGCAGGGAGATTTTTAAACTTCCCGCGTGAGTTCACACAGCGCCATCCATGCAGCTCCATCCCACGTGACCTCGCCTTCTCCCTCTCTCTGGCTCTGAAGCCGCCGTGTTGTAGGGTATTACCCGGCTCCATGGCGGAGAGAGCCCTCCCCGCTCCTCTCTGCACTGCCGGGTGCACGATGTGGAGAAAGGATGTCTTCCTCTTTCTCACCGCAAGATACTCTGATGGCCCTGGAGGCTCTGCCGGCATTTTCGCATCAGACGACCTCAGAGCCCTGGGGCCAGCCAAAGCTACTTGTGGCTCAGGGGAAATAGCTCCCTTCCCAGCAATCTGAGTCCGTGCTGCAGCAGAAATCCCCAGGGAGCAGAGGGCAGAGTGGCAGGGGCAGGGGTAGGGGTGCCCCCCCAGCCTCACAGGCCGGGCAATGGGGCACCACCCCTCCCCCTCTCCCGTCCCTGCTCTGAGCTGGGACAGAAGCTGCCCAAAAATCCCCCCTTCTCTCTGGGAAAAGGGGGCAGGAGGCCGAGACGGGGGCAGAGGTGGCCATCTCCAGCCCCACTGGCCGCGACAGCACGACACCCCTCCACCTCCCCTTTCTGCCCGCTCCCCGGAACAGGAACTCCAAATGTAAAATTTAGGGAAGCATGATTTGTTTAGAGGGCTGTCTGTCAATTTCTGACCAACCCATGACACCAAGCAAATGAGAGATTACTTTAAAGAGCAGATGAATGATGGTCAGAACTGAATATGTGAAGATGATAAACTAGGAAAGCAAGGAAAGCCTGACTGAGCACTACACTTACATTTACACTTCTAAGTACACATTTAGATGTGGAGTTGGACACTTGAATTACCATGACACAATGTACAGCACTAATAAACATTTTCTACCTCACTGTGCATCAACAAAAGACTCTTATAATTCATTAGAGTGTTTTTGGTGTATTATGTGTATCTGTGTTGGCTTTAGTAACTGCTCAGATTAATCAAGAAGACTATAAGCAAGACATCATATTAGGATTCTTCTTGTAGGAACTGTATCAGAATTTGTAATTTAGCAATTTGTAATAACAGTGGCAAACCCATTACATATTTCAGGCAATGTTATCAGTATTATTGTCCTTTCACTAACTCAGACAGAATGAAAACCAATTTTCATCCTACTGATAATATCAGTTGTTTAAAATTTCCCATAAAAGAAAAGAATATCAGGATTGAATTTGGCCAGTGCAATTAAAAAAAAAAAAAAAACAAACAAAACCCTCATTAATTTTAAAATAAAAAAGTAAAGTCTAATCAAGAATTAAAAATGTACTTCTTATGAAAAAATCCTGATAATACAGATAAAATATTATGTGAATGCATTTCCTATTTGAGTTTGCTGTGTGATCAGAGAGATTCAATTGCTCCATGTGGCATCAGTGACATGACATTCAGAGGGGACTTTCCCTTTGAGTATCCATATCTGTTTTCAGAATTACATTCCAAGGTGGGATTGAGGTGGGAATCTGGAATGTGAAAATATTTTTCCTTTGTTTTCAAGTTAAGTAGTTATTTCTAGAGATAAAAAACCCAACTGATTTCATGGAACAAAATTACTTGGGCACGTAAGGCACTAAGATGACTTAGGCATCTTCAGGTAGCGCATTGATGCTTTTTAAAAGAAATCTAGTTAATAATAAGGAATGTTAGTATTTCAGCTCAAGTATGCAGATAAAGCACCAGGAGTCTGAGCCTTACAATCCGTACAAAAGCTGTTGTTTATTTCAGAGCTTGTTACTTCAATCTTAGTCTTGTGATCCAGAATGAAGAGCAAGCACACAGTTGCACAGAAAGTCCTAAGTCCGTTTGTTTATAGCTCCTTTAGACAGGTAATTATAATTAAGCTTTGAGGCTTTAAGTATTTAATCTGAACTCAGGAGTTTAAACTATGACAAGGGTTGTGCAGGACTCATTTTTAGCAAGTGGATATTTTAAAAATGCATTCTGAAGTTAATGGAGCTGTCCATCAATTTTCTTCATGTTGGTCTTCTATGTAATTTTTAGAGAAGTACTTCTCAGACTGCAGAGGACTGTTCATCCTGGCCTGAGATTTTCTCTCTTTTCTTTGGTTATTGAAAGAATGTAAGCAATTAACTCAGACTGTTTTAACCCTCAGATAGCTGAAAGCAGATGAATCGCATCCCTTGCACCTAAAGATTCTGACAATGCAGACACACACTTTGGGTTTGAAAAGAGCAAATTGTTTTCTCAGGCATGATCCTTAACATTTCCAGGACTGGTAGGTGTGCATTTACTGACAAGCAAGTAGCATCATACTCTGCGCTGTTTTCTGTAACACTACTTTTTTGTATTTTAAACAAATGGGAGGTAATGAAAATAATTGCACAGAGAGATAAATCAATAGCAATTACATAATAAATAACACTCCATAGAAAAGATCAACACAGTTCAGAAAGCAAATCTCACAGGGAAAACTTGGAACATTTGGTCAACTGGCTTTAATAGTTTGTTCTATGTTTCTTATGCTGAGACTTTTTCTAAGTCCACATGCAAGGAGGTTGGGCTGCTAGCTGTGCTGTTTAAAAATTTCATCATTAGCATTCCTGAAGAGTTCATTTTGACTTGCTGGAATGGATATGATGATTTATAAGCAATACAGAATGGAGTCTCTGAAAATTTAAATATCTTTCCATTTACTTTTGGCGTAGGTAAAGCACTATCCATTTACACAGCTGAATTTCCCATGGGAGCACGGTGACTTGAGCCTGGTGGAAATGTGCACTGCATTGCCCACACATGCTTTCCTAGGGCAGTGTACAGCAATTGCTTCTGACTAGCAGAAACTACTATAGATAAATAGTACCTGACTGCAGTGATGTTTACAAAAGGGGCAGAAATGTAGGTTCAGAGGAAGTAGTGGGTGCAGTCTCTTTTTTCTGTAAGGGTGGAGAGAAAAAAAATTAGGATTTTAGAAAATCTTCCCTGTGGAATATTCTACCATTTCCCAATCACATCGCCTTCTCTGCTCTTTCTCTTCTTATATTACTCCTCATCCTTTCCCCACTCATTTTGTCTTCACCCGTACATGGTTACGTCTCTGTGCCACTCATTGGTGATTGGATAGAATGCAAAGCTGTGATTTTTTCCTTTGGTCCCAAGTATTAAAAGCACGTTTTGTATCTTTCAAGCCTTTTAGGTCACTGAATGTATATTTTATGACTGCTGTTGAGAGTCTGCATCTCCAAGGGTAACATCCAAAGGCTTCTAATCAAACATTCATGCTGCCAAATGTTCTCTTTGATATAGCACTTTGAGACAGCAATTTTATATTCTGAAAATAAAATTGTTAAGACCCTTTAAGAAATTTAAGATTTTTAACTTTTTCAGGAGAAAAATTCATGTAAGTGTTCAAAATTAACAAAAGCGAGTTTCTTGCAATTCAGTGGGTGGCGGCATTGTACAAACAGTATAGATGTGATTAGCAGACTATTTGTACACTTTTGGGTATATGTCCAGGTAACCTTTCTGTTTTTTCTTAGAATTGCATTAACTAACCTCTACCAAACTTGATTTGAAAATAGGAATTACATTTTTACAGCCTAACTAATTTTCAATTTTTTCCCAGCTTTCTAACAATGCCAAATAAAATGCAGCCCTTGCTTAAAAAAAAGCAGAATATCTTGTTCCTTATTCTCAGTCCAATCTGTTTTCAAAACACATATTAAATTATTTTAAACTCTCAGTGTGTGTTCTACTTGTTTTATTGATTTAAATCACTTCATTGTATTCCTGGGAAACAGGCAAGGCAAGATTTAATGTCTAGAAATACAAAGAGGTTGATGACATATTCTTAGAAATTAGAATTTTTCAAATTTGTACTGCTACATCAATAATTACAGGTGGACAGACAATATTAATGTGGAAGAGTCTGGATTATTCCAGCCATAGGAGATGCAAAGATTTGTTGCCAGACTAAATAAAGCAGAGTAACAAAACAGCGCATGTGATACATGGAATGAGTATGAGCTTTACTTGAGGGATCCATTATTTGATCTAAATTTGTTTTTATGTATCTCATTTATGGATCTAGGGTACTACAATAGCAACCTTCAAAATAATGGAAAAGCTATACATTTTACCATTACATGTTTCTAACTGCATTGTATCTTTTCTAGACATCAGTGTTGGTATTTCAATTAACTTGGCCAAAATTCCTGTATGGTGGGGGCTTTTTTCCCCATTTGCACACCTGCTTCAGAAGAGAGGAGAGCACCTGAAAATCTCTGCTTGCATTAAATCTAATTGTTGCTATTTCAGGCAAAAAGCCTGAAAACATGAATGGATAGATCCCAAAGATCTTATTAGGCCATAAGAACTACTAAATGTACAGTTTTAAACCCATTATATTTCTCTATTGTGCATTGATTTCTCTGCACGTGACCATTCAGTGGTGCCCACAATAGTTCTACCATAACCCCGGTACCCAAACCTGTGATTGCTTTCTCTTGCACAACCTTTTGTCTGGCATAACACTTTCAGACATGCTGTGGAGAATTTGGGAGTATCTGAGTCCAGCTTATGGCATTTCTCTTTAAATATTTGAATAACTCCTTTGGCTATTTTAAACTTCTCCAGGTTAAATTTAGTCATTTTCATATGCATTTTGATGAGTTAGCCTTCATGGTGAAATCTAAGGAAGTATTTCTGTGCCCAAAGCTATACATATGCCAAAGCAGCTAGGTGATTCAGTTTTGTAACTAAGCATTCGCCTTCTTAATATATAGATTAGTATGAATTCAAGGATGAATTAAAATATAACTTTAAAAGTCTCTGGAAATCTGGGATTTTAGAAATCAAGTCTGGAAGTAAATTTTGCAAGGCATAGAGTAGCCATTCTGTGTACCACTGAAGAGCAGGATTTGTTCTTTAAATATATACAATTAATCACGTACACAGTCATCAATGGAAAGAGACTAGGCACTTCTAAAGTTGAATTTGTCATTTCCTGAGGTGATTGTGTAGGAAAGATGGACTAAGTTAGCTTTTACAGATTCCTATCTTCTGTTCTGTAGCTACAGTAGGGGCCTAAGTAAGTAGTTCAGTGCTAGTCAGGCACTAATATCAGCTGAAATTTCAGTCTAGCACAAGGATTTCTTAGAATTGCTACACTGAAAGTACCAGGGATGCTCTCTGGCACTGAGTTCAGCTGCTGTAATGTGGCTGGTAGTTTTACTGTTGAATATATTTTTGTTCTAAAATGCTGCAAAGTGATAAAAAACTGATGAACCCTTAGACACATGAAAGAACTATATGGAGAGCTCTGGCTAGCACTAGCAGGGTGATAAATGCTATTCCTGGGGGAAATTAAATTATAGGCTCCCCTCTGTAATAGAACTACTGAAAAAGGTAAGAGATCTACTGGTGATATGAGCACCGTTCGATAACAGGTAACTAGTAAAGGAAAAGGGTAAAAATGGAAAAAAGTAGAAATAAGAACAGTAGACAAGAGAAGGGGAGGCAATGGTACTGTAAAATGAGGGCTGGTGCCAAGGACATCATCTATTGTACTCCCACGTGCAAGTCTGTTGTGCTCTGCTGCTCAAACTTACTTTCTTTTTTCTTATTAGAGTAACTTTCAAAACAGTCTTTATACAATCATATTTTATTGAGTCAGCTGCATTAAATGTATTTTAGAAAGCTGCATGAATTCCTGCCCTATTTCAATTATTTAAGCCACAATATATTATTTAGTGTTCTGTGTGTTCATTTGTTTTAGTACAATCAATATATGTGTATCAAAGAAATGTCATTCTGATTTGAGTGCTTTTGAATAAATAGCATTAGATGTTGCTCTCAAAAAGAATGTTTAGAGCTCGTAACACTTTGTGTATTTCAAGAATCTATAAATGGCTCTTTCCTGTTTTATAGGATAGTTTAATTTCACAGCTCTCAGGCAAATATATCCTGTGCAATATAGCTGTATCATCTAACCTCTGGGCAGTGTAAATTTAACCTAAATGTTGTTTATCTATCTTTTTAAAGTGGTGACATGCATCCTTCTGAATACAACCAGAGGTTTCTGTCCTTTTTGCTGGGCTTTACGTGCTCTCTGAGCAGCTACCTGAGCCTAGATGCCTAAATGAGAAGGGACATTGCCATGGACAAGGTCTTTGCACACTCAGGAGAGAACTTTCTCTTCCTCTCAATCTGATGGGGATTCTTTTCCTACATTTGATGCCTGTTTTTATTTCATGTGCCACAAGTGGTAGTAATGGAGATCAGGTGGACCAAAAGCAGTGATAAGGATTTCCAGGCTTAAAGCCTTTAAGGAAATTTCCATTCCAGTGTCTGGAATCTCTGCTCTGGTGAGACCCTGCCCAGAGTTCCGTGTCCAGCTCTGGGTTCTCCAGCACAGGAATGACATGGACCAATCAGAGCAAGTCTAGAGGAGGACCATGAAGATGATCAGAGGGCTGGAACAGTTCTTCTATGAAGACAGGCTAAGAAAGGTGGGGTTGCTCAGCCTGGAGAAGTGAAGGATCTGGGGACACCTCGGAGCAGGCCTCCGGTAGAGGACGCCAACAAGAAACCCAGATAGGTACTTTTTCCAAGGGCAAGTAGTGATAGCACAAAGGGTATATAAACTGAAAGAAGGTTGATTAGATTATATTAGATTAGATATTAGCAAGAAATACTTTACTGTGGGAGTGGTAAGATACTGGAACAAGTTGCCCAGAAAAGTTGTGGATGCCCCATCCCTGGATGTGTTCAAAGCCAGGTTGGATGTGGCTTTGAGTAACCTGGTGTAGTGGAAGGTGTCCATGGCAGAGGGGTTCATGGCACAGGGGTTGGAACTAGATGGATCTTTAGAATCCCTTCCAACCCAAACCATTCTATGGCTCTATGATTTTATCGTAGGTACAGTTCAACAACGAGAAATAATTCAGAGCAAGGTCAGCCTGTTTGGTTTCCAAAACCTCAATGTCATATTGCAGTTTTACTACTAAAATGGTTTTTTTCTAAACAAGAACATACATGTTTTTCTTAAAAGATAACATTGAATTCTATAAATATGGTACTGTATGGTCTTAAAAGAATCCATTATTTGGACTGGCATGCTGTACTAGTTTGAAAGCAAACCAGTGAGAGATTCCAAGTCAGAATTACAATTTAATAGGAAAATTAAGATAAAGGCAGTAATACAGAAACACTGGCTTAAACTGACAGTCAGGATATGGCCTGACACCATGTTGGTCAGGGTGGTGGTAGCAGTCTGATTAAGTGGTGGCTGCAGTCCTCCTGAAGTGATAGATGTGGTTCTGTTGTAGCAGTGATCCTGTAGAAGGGTCTGGTCCTCCTCTGAATGTCCAGTTGTGGTTATGTAGCTCCTGTCCTCTGGGAATCCAGTAAGTAAGGGCTGACTGTGGTGTTCCAAACCTCAGATTATATTCAGGTAGGAATGGTCGGTTCCTCCCCCTGGGCAGAGCATCTCACAATGGGATGATGTAATTCTGTGAGTCATGCAGTGAGGCTTGATGGCCCATTAGCAGAATATATCCCCCAGAGGTAGTCATCAGGGATGTGTCATGGAAGAGACAAAGAACACTGCCCCACCTGGTTTTAACAGATGGTGATAGAATACATTATTTTGGTTACATCTTACATTGTAAGCTAAGACACAGAATGAAATTCCATTCTCTTACATCTCTATAAGCAGTCTGTGGGATTTGTTTTGCTATTGGAATATGTATAAATCATGGAACATACAGGAATTCACTCTTTTGCTAGTTACTATGCTGAGTATTTTAACTGGGACAGGTTCTCACCTTAGGCCAGTAGCTGACATAGCCAGCTAAGTATTAATTTATTATTTATTTATTTAAGACAATGGAACAGCCCTCATGTAAACATTCAGACAAACCACTCTGCCTCTTGTCATTAGTCCGCTGTGTTGGCTTTGCCTTGTGCTATCATCGGTGTTGATAGCATAGGGTTAAAATGTTTCTAAAAATCATGGTAGTTAAGATAAGTCTCAGGAACGGGAGTGGGCATTGCCTTTGCTAAAATCATGTTAACCTGTACCTGGTGTACCCACCTGTACGGTAGATGATGAAGGTAAATGCGATGATTGCTTAGTAAATATAGTTAAAAATAATTATTTAATTACAACAAGAATCACGGGGAAGGGACAACAATAATGAGAAATGTTGTGGGGAAGGGGCTTAAACCCATGCTTGGGTGGAAACAATATACAAAATAGAACAATATCAAGTTGATGATTAACATATGATTATACAACAGTTATGTAAAGAAAGGGTATAAAAATGTATCCATCCTGAATCCATGTTGGAGTCAGATTTGGGTCTGTACCCCTGATTCCCAGAGCTCTTCAATATAAGCACCTGCATATAATCATCCCATGATTATGTGTTTCTGCACTAACAAGTGTTATAAATATTGTCTTGACTAAATCTTTTGATGTATTTAAAATCTTATTTTAAACATATAAAAAAAAGGAGAAATAGTATTCCCTTAGATGAGCATGCTTTATAAGGTGAAATATCAAGGGCTGAGACTCATCAAGGCTGAAGTAATGGCAGCCAAAGGACATTTCCTCACCCACCTTTTTTTTTGCAATGGATCAACAGCTTTTCTTGGAGAAAAGATTGATCAGAGGAAAACTGACAGAATGTAAAATTAATAACTCAGAAAAACCTGTCCAAAAATCACACTTCATACATTTCTTGTTTAGCTGTGGGCCAATGGTAACTGGGTAACCATGTTTTATTAAAAATAAACTAATAGAGGTGTTTTTTAGTAGATCCTGCTGTCCTTACCATATGGCAACAAAATGACAAGGAACACTGCTGGTGGAAGCAAGAAAACAGGGACATACGCACCTGCTCTTAGTACTGCTTCAGAGGTAAAATATTACTACTTTTGCCAACCATGATTGCCTTAAATAACAGTTTTGCCATGAGAAATCAGCACTTGCTTTTTTATGGCTTAAATAAAAACGCAGTGCTGCTCTGAAAGCCCAAGATACTGTATAGTTACAGAATACAGACACAGGGACATCTTTCTTTTTCTTTGTAAAACCAAAAAGCTTTACTCATAATTCTGTAGGGGAAGTATTCACTGGGGAATCTTACTACAAAGTTTTGAGGGTTAAAAAGTTTTTAAGTTGAGGAGGTTCATGTAATTAGAGCACTGGCATCATCCTTAACTTTGGTGGTAACTGTAAAAACAAAAACATGGAAAAAAGCTTTATGTTTTAACCTCTCCACAGTGCAAAGCAGCAAATCTACTCTTTTCATTCTGCCTATTTCTTTCTGGCTGGCATCTGGCCCTGACACTGTTCAGCCATGGTTCCCTGAGCACACACTGCCTTGCTGCAGAAGGTGGCAGAGCTGCATGCTGTCCTGGACCCTTCTCCTTCACATATCCACCTCTGCCATGGCTCTGGCCCAGGGCTGATCAGACTGGTACAGCTCTCTCTTTGTCTGAGTCTTGCCTCTTCAAGTGTATTCCGCTGTGCTCCCTGCTCCAGAGGCATGGTGCAGATGTGTGGGAGCTGTCGGGTGCCTCTCTGTGCATTTGGCTCTGCAGCTCTGCACTTGCATCTTGCCACTTTGAGGTGTTTCACCACGGGCTGCAAGTTTGAGCTCTTGTGTGCGTCAAACGTGGTATTTCACCATGGTAAGAGGGCATGGATATACAAACTCCCAAGCACTGAGTTCAAGCTGGAAAATGGGCAGTAGATCAAAAATGTCAGTATATCAAGAAGTATCAGTCATGTTCCATGATGCTATGTTGCTATTGAAAAAAAAGGAATCAGACAATTATGCTTTCAGGAAACTAAACAATGTCCATAAATAAATGTCAAAGCAAAAACATTTCACTGCAGATGCTGTTTGCTGTAATAATAAATACACATTTTAACTTGGGACTGAAAAGCAATGTAAGAATAGCTTTTCCAGGCCATTCTGGATGAAAAAAAACAAACCCAAATAATTATTTGTGGGCATTTCTGACATCATATTGAGGTAGATATTGTTGATAACACATCTAAACACAAATACTGTGTGTAGAGGCCCAGAGGAGCTGACTTCAGTTGTGGGTTGGGTTGTGGCAGTGTATCCCCACCACCTCAGGCTGCACTATGATGAGAAAAATGCTCCTTAGGCCTCGGCCTTGATGAACTGCATTTGGACTAAACGCCTCTTGTATGTTACAATAAAGGTGTTAAAAATCTAAGACAAAACCAGTTTTAAGATACTGCTCAAACTGACCACGATTTGTTAGCATTGTTTAGCATCTAACCTTGAAAATGAGCAGTACATTATTGCAATCTCTTTGAGCACATTTTATGACAAATGATGGTTAGGGAGATTTAAAGTGTCAAAAGTCAGACTCTTGTGTTTAGATTTGTTTCTTTAAACGTATTAAAAAGTGTTTTCCATGGCAGTGCAGAAGGCAAAATTACTGTAACTGGAAAAATTGTAAATTTTTAGTGTTTGCTATAAAATCACCTTGGGGATTAACTAATAAGAGAAACAAGCAGTCAATAGTGTTCAACTGGAATTCACTAATCTATTCCAATAGCTGAACTAGCAAGAAACAGAATTGATTTTTTGAGAACGTTGTGTTTTAAAACCCATTGGAAATTAACCTCCAAGCAGTCTCTTTCCCTTCCCCCTGTCCCCTCCAGTGAGAGAGGGACAAAACAGCAGAGATTATGGGTTGAGATAACAATTTGCTAGAAAAACAGCAATGAAAAATCAAACAGTAACAGCAACAATACTACTATCAACAGTGTATAAAAGAGAGTGGTTATGATGCCTTTTTCTGGTCTTAAAATCAAGAGGCGAACACGGTTAGAAGTGAAAAAAGGGATATTACCTTGGTATTTATTTTAAGGATCCTTAGGTGCACCACATCCAGGTTGAATGCATCTCAATGCACACCCACAAAAGATCTGGTATAATATTATAGGTGTCCTGAGTTGCAGTGTATTCTATTACCATCCTCATGAGCTGTTGAAACTAGGTGGGGCAGTATTTCTTTGCCTCCTCCCTCCAGACTATTGTTCTGTTAATGGCCCATCAATGCTCTGCCATGACTCAGAGATAACTCCCTCCGGACTATCTTCTGTTAATGAGCCCATCAACACCTGGCCTCATGACTCATGATCCCATTGTGAGAGGCTCCACCCAGGGGGAGGAACCAAGCATTCCATCCTAGATAAATCTGGGTTTCTGAACACATGGATCCTTTCCACTGGATTCCCAGAGGACAGGAGCTGCATAGGCACCACCAGACCTTCTGAGGAAGAGCAGACCCTTCTACTGGACCGCTGCTTTGACAGAAGCCATCACCTCAGGAGGACTGCAGCCACCGTTGTACTGGACTGCTACCACCACCCTGACTAACAGGATATCAGGTTGTATTCTGACTCTGTCAGTTTAACCCACTGTTTGTCTACCTTTACTTTTATTTTGATTTCCCTATTAAATTGTTATTCTGACTTAGTGCCTCCCACTGGTTTGTTTTCAAACTAGC
This sequence comes from Monarcha castaneiventris obscurior, assembly GCA_026261815.1. Taxonomy (NCBI): domain Eukaryota; kingdom Metazoa; phylum Chordata; class Aves; order Passeriformes; family Monarchidae; genus Monarcha; species Monarcha castaneiventris. The sequence goes on from JAMPIT010000379.1 coordinate 31,124,974, forward strand.
ACAATAGGTTTTACTAATTAGCACATCTATCATAAATTCTCCAATGAGAGGCTAGAATGAGCCCCCCTCCCCAAGGAACCTTCCCCTGGATGATTCCATCTTAGTTTACAAAATGTGTTCTGGAGAGGACCTTGGGGTCTGGGGCACACTGATTCCCTAACTACGAAGCTTCTAAAATGTTTAGTCTCCTAGCTGAACAAACAAGTCCAAGAATGTAGGCAAAAAGCACTAAGAACACAGAAGCTGTAAAAAGATACAATAGGGCTATAAAAGAAAAGGCAAAAAATGATCATGACATCAGTTACCTGCAAAAACTGCTTGCAGAAGACAGACCTGGCTTTACTACAGCCAGTGACACGTGGCTTCCTGAGACAAACGAGAAAATGACCGATGTCACTGCGGCCGGTGCTTCCCTCCCAAGCCCAAGACAACGAAAACCAACAATGGACAAACCCTCCAAGATGGATGGTTTGTGTCATGCCACCCAGAAAAAAAGAAGAAAATGGGGTTGGTTCAGGGTTGTGATCCACTTTTTTTCACCCAAAGCCATGTCCTCAGTGATGAAAGGGTGGCATAGAATAAACAACCTACACATGCCCACATGGCTCCAGGCTCCAGCTCCTCATAGCAACTATGAGAAAATTAACTCCATCCTGGCCAAAACTAGGACAAAGAATAAAACTCCAGCATCAGGCAATTGGAGAGATACTCATTGGAAAAAACCCCTTAGTCATCCCATTGCAAAGGTTATAGGCATGGCCAGCCTGTGGAAAACATCCCACATTTTGTTCAGTTTAGCGAAGAAGGCACAATATACATGATTAGTTAAACAAAGTGCAAAAATTTCAAAAGGAAAATAAAATCCATCTGTCTGCACGTGTTCTCATGTTTGAAAAGTTCTTAAAAGACTCATATGAAAATATGCCAGTGTTTGATGACACTTCCTTCCACAGTCCCACACAGGGAGTACAACCTAAGCCCCACACATTTGCCACAGCCTAGGACACTGACACTCTTGTCATTTACCTCTCTGTGACCAAACCAGACTTCTTGACCTTACTTTTCAGCTTTTTTATTTCTCTTGAGTTTTTTGGTCGATATTTTAATTCTCTGAATTCCCAACTCCTCTTTTCTCTCAGGTCTTCTAAGATTCCTCTGCTCAATTAACCACGTATGTGCCTGAGGTCAATTTCTCTCAATTTCTGGTACCTCTAGTGCAGTAGAAGGAAGGTTCAGCACTTCACTTTTGAGCCAGTGACTCCAAAGGGAAGTCTAAAAGCTCAAATCAGTAATCGATGGACATCTCACAAGGTCTGTGAGGAATAGACCTAAGTAGGTAATTTTATCTTTAGGATGCTATAGTTCATATTTCATCAGGAAAATGTACAATGATGCCTCAGTAAAAAAATACAATGTTCTCTTGTCTGAAGTTAGCGATGGTGACTTATTGCAAACTAAGAACCTTATTCCAGATAATTGAAGCCAGTAAAATGTTTTCCAGAGTCACTGGAGTAAAATGGCTATAGAGCTCACTTTTGAGTAACTTAACTTCAAAGACCGTCCAAAGATTTTAAGATGCTGTTCGCTTTCAATTTGTGGTAAAGTCCTTACATTTAAAATAACCCAAATTAAAATCAGCCTGATAAGACAGGAAACAAGAAATTTAACTTTTGAAATAGTTGGAATAAATTAGTTTTGACTCAAAAGTTCTCTGACACTGGTCTGTGGTCCTGGAAACTATTCATCCTTGGCTGAGCTGGAGTTGTCCTGTTCTTGGGCCAGCTGTCTCATCAAGCTATCCGAGTCTCCAGTGGCATGAGAGGAAGGAAGGTTTCCAATATACATTCTTTGAAATAAATACATTTCCACAGGACATTATGCTTTATACAAACCAACAACTGCATATCAGAAAACCTTTCCACTTTAAAATATCCAGCCAGCCTTTTTTCGAGATGGCAGCTATTGCCTGGAAAAAACAGAATGCTATCTCTAGCGTATGTTTGAGATCTTCATCCAGGTGATAGTATTCTAATATTCCCGAATGAATATTAATGGCTCAGCACAGGACATAAAATTCAGTCTCTGATAAAAACTTTACTGTATATGGATGATAATGTTCTTCATCTGGCTAAATGATGGACTGTGTAGACGCAATTTTAAGAGTAGTGCAAAGGACGTTATATCTATCCATCTTCTGAAAAGTGGCTGCAGATGTGCCTGTGACTGGATGTCAGTGAGGTTAATCAGCTGAACCACTGACATCTGTTTATAGGAAAACTACAACTAGGGCATGGAAAACCAGCTGGAGTATAAAATGTAAAGTGCTTGCAAAAGGTCATAATTCATCATCAAATCAGAAGAAAACAAAGATGTTAATACAGATTTGCCCATGCAAAAAAAGAATAAAAAGAAGGAAACATGGATTGATACATGCTAGAGGCATAAGCAGGTCAGTGCCAATGTGCACATTCCCTGTTTGTAGCTTTTCATCTTGCATCTCCTTTTCCCAGTAATGGAGACATTGAAAACTAGAGGGATACATTGTGCTATTGACAGAATCATCAGTTTCTTTTCTTCAATTTCTTTATTTTTAATGTAAATAGATCAGATCCCCTTTCAGCCTCTTCTATGACAAGTGTCCTAAGAATGATGAAGCCACTGCCTGCAGCCTGTCCAGAGATGTATTAGAAAGCATTCACAAAACTGAAAAACTTGATCTTTTGCTGGAGAATATAGGATCACTGCAAGATCTGTGCAAACATGGCCCAAATGGTGATGGGTTGATGTCTCACTTACATAGAAGGACGATTTTTATGCTGACCTGATATGGCAAAGTTCTAGAAATGTGCTTCTTTATAGATGCTACCCAAACCAAAGTGCATCCTGTTAAGTCTTCTGTGCATACTGTAGAGACCCTTATATGTATATACAAGAACTATTCCTCCCTTGTAATCCCAGTCCAAGTGCCCAGAGCCCTGAGGCCTTTGCACTTTGGACACAGTGAAAGCTGCAGTCCTTTGCAATCAGCCACATAGAAGTGAGATTCTAGTCTTATTTTTCTTGCCAATTGCCCATGCAGCTGATACAAGGTTCTTAAAGAGAGGATTTGGGGCTGCAAGTTTGCAGTCTGAAACTATACTTTGTCAATAGTTGCACCATAAAGATTCTGTTTTCAAAGACAGGCTCATTAAACAAGTGACAGGTCCTCAGCATATCTGACATCAGACCTCTTGCAAAATGCCAATGCCTTCACGTTTAGCCCCAGGCATCGAGCTTAAAAGTCTGGGACCTCACACCACACATAAGAGCAGTTCTGCCTGAGTCCAGGAGTGCATCATCCAGGACCTAGCACACTGGCCATACTAGTCCCTAAAACATACCAATGTTAAATATCCTTACTCACTTAACCTAGAAGAAAGCTGTGAAGCTTGGTGAACTAAAAAGTTCACAAGGTTATCTTAAACCCCTACAGAGGCTATAAAGAAATCAAGGGAAATATTTTTGAACAGTTGCAATTTCATTCTTAGTTCTTTGGAAAAATAACCAGGCAGTTGTTGATAAAGAATTGAATCACATAAGGCAACTTCTTCTGCATTTGTAATCTCCCTGTGAGTATAAATCAGGGTTTCTTTGCAAGACAGATGGATAGCAAGACAGATGGATGTGAAGTCTCTATGTGCTTCACATAGCTATACTCTTATAAATATCTTCAGATATAAATATCCAGAAGCATAAAAGAAATGGTAAAATTATTGCCACTGATGGAGAATTTAATATCGACAACTATGTATACAAATACACACATGTACACATATGTATATACACAACAGAGTAGATAATATGTAGGAATACAAGACAAAATTTCAGATTATATTTTTTCAGATAGCAGTTTATGTTGTTAACCAGAAATCCTTTGGCAAAGAATTACTAGATCAGAGAAGCTGTGGATGCCCCCTCCCTGGCAGTGTTCAAGGCCAGGCTGGATGGGGCTTTGAGCAACCTGGTCTAATAAAAGATGTCTCTACCACTGGTGGCGGGGTTGGAACTTGATGATCTTTAAGATCCCTTCCAACCCAAGCCATTTTATGATGCTGTGAACCCTACGTTAATAAATACTTGATAAAGAAATATTATATTCTTCTCAGCAGTAGGTTATGCACATTTATTAAATCATGAGCTTTTTCAGAAGTTAGTTTGAGATGCAAATTACTGAAAGCTGATTTTGTTTCAATAGCTAATAATTCTTGTAATTTAGTGGGCAATTAAAATACATTAATTTACATTTTGAAGGCACAGAAATAATTCTTCCTTCTGAAAAAGGTTTCTAAATATATTTTTAAACTAAATTTGCTAAATGAAGCAACCAAATGAATATTCAAAGAAGTGCATACTAACTATGAAATATTACTGCAACAAGTAATTGAAACAGCTGTAATTGTGGAAGGACTTGTGCTTATGGTCGAAGTTAACTTTTAATTTTCAGCCTATTTTAAGATCAAAGATTACAAGGTAAAGATGTGAAAGTTAGTGAAATGTACACACTTGAGTTGCACCTGAACATTCATGCTTGTGAAATAATAAGTAGGAGTTTTGATTCATACTGACAGAGACATTTGAGAGAGACGAAACTTTGAGATTAGTTGATCTGTTGTCTTTGACTTAACTCAGCTGCAAAATGGCATGGCCTAGAGATGCCAGGCTATTTGATCTGTTTCAGTAAAGGATGACCCTCCTGGATATGGCATGAAGGCAGTTGGTATGCTGCCCACAGCAGGTGCTCAGGGACCATTTCAGCACATCAAATCCTTCAGCAATCTCTTCACTGGTGCTGCTTCTGGCCAGAGGCTAGTGTGGGGTGGGACTAGCAGCTTCTCAAAAAGAAAAGACTCATATTGCAGAGCCTGACTGCTGGATACCTCAGCACACAGAACTGCAGGTGCCTCACGGCAGTTGCCTGATTTTGCCTCCTACTTAACTGTAACCTCTAGGACAGCTTCCAGAGCTAACTCAGGCTCGCTGCTTTCCTTGCCAGAGTGTTTCAGTGGTCACCTACATATTCATCCTTCACCTGAATTCACATTGCTTAATCATAGATCCCTAGGTTCATTCATTGCCTTTCCATACTTGGAGAGTCCTCTGGTATTCTGTCACTGTGAGAGCAGTCTTCCAGATTAATCAAATTATGGATCAATTTTCCAATCAGTTTAGGAGCATGAACCTGAAGAAGAAAAAAGGTCTGTCCATGGTGAAGCAGCTAGGATTCCAGTAGCTCTAAGATTCATTGCAACTTTGTAATTGTAATCTGTAATATAAATTCTAGAGACTTTTATCATGCACTGATTCAATCAAGAAAATCTTGTGATTTAAAAATCGACCATCCCCTTACTGTCACACAAATAAATAGATGGATATAATGCTATTACAGGACTACTCCTATATGGTTCCAGTGTGCTGCTCTGGACTCCTCAATCACAAAATTAGGTTTGTCTCTTTAAAAGCAAATTAGGTATTATTGCATACAAGTTCTTTCCCCTATTTCTGAAGGAAAAAAGAAACAGAAGAGGTGAGTTTTTGTTTTATTTTTGTGTTTATCAACACTTATTCAAATTTAATTTAGGGACATCCATTGCTTTATGACTATAGCTGGTGCAGCACTTTATGAGCAAAACCCTTCAGGGCTGTCACCAGCTGAAGAATCCTTTAGTCAGAACTCCAAAGCCTGCTTTGATATGAAGGGTCTGGCCCCATTGCAGAAAATTTGTCTGCTAATACCATTGCTGTTATGCTTTTAGCAAAACACTGAAGGTCAAAAGCAGCATAAAATAGAAAGCATTTCGTAGAAAGTATGGATGCTTTAATAACAAATTCCTAGATGTGACCTGCTCTGGTATGAAGTTGTGAAGCCCTGAAATACCAGTTCTGAAAGAAGCACCTTCCTAGCACTCCTTTTGGAGTCTAATCTAAAATATCACAAATGAGCACTTTTCTAACCTGAATTTTCATTTTCAGCAGCAGGAAGTTTCAGTAGCAGGAGATTTCAGAACATTGCTATTTGAGATAACATACATACCACAGCCTGAAAAGAATTTGATTGATTGCTTTTAATAATATTTGATTACATTTCAGTTATAAGATATGACATGGCACACCAATACACAATATACTTTTTAACACTGGAGAGATGAAATATGGGGGAATAAAGTGATTCTTATGTCCTCTGAATGTGTAAAGCTGTCTTTAAACTTCAGCAGAGTAATCTAATGGGAAGGAGCAGCTGGTTTTCTTTTAAAGCAACTATGTAAAGCAACAGGTAGGATGCAGAATGTACAGAATAACCTAAAAAATCTTCACAACCCCTAACGTTCCACTGGGAAAAGATTTAATAAGAAGTCTTGTTTAAATATATGATTCTGGAGACTTCTTTTGATGGGACATAGATTCACAAGTCTCAGCTAATATTGGTGCTTCAGGCTCTTGTATGCAGATACCTATAACTTCCACTTTCTTCAAGAAAGGAATGAGTGGGTTGGGGAATCCTCTGGGGAGAGAAGAAGGGAGGAGAGGAGAGGAGAGGAGAGGAGAGGAGAGGAGAGGAGAGGAGAGGAGAGGAGAGGAGAGGATAGGAGAGGAGAGGAGAGGAGAGGAGAGGAGAGGAGAGGAGAGGAGAGGAGAGGAGAGGAGAGGAGAGGAGAGGAGAGGAGAGGAGAGGGAAGAGCCTTGCTACCTGATTTCCTTCAGTCAAAATTACAAGCAAATGGAAGGAAGCCAATAGGGTACAGAAAAACATCTGCACCTTTTTCCTGCTGTCTTTACAGTATACAGCTTTTAATTGCTTTACTATCATCATGAAGATTCATTATTACTGGGTTACAACTGCCATGTCTTGAATCCATCTCTAGTCCAGCGACGTATTATTCTTGGGAAAGGAAAAAAAAAAAAAAAAAAAAAAAGCACAACTGCAATTAATGGGTGCGAGATCTATATTTTGTTTTACATGCTCCTCAGGATGAGAGATGCAAATCTGAGTCTGATTGGACGGGGATTTTTCCTTCATGAGTGCTTATAAATTACAGGGTATTTTTAAATGTAAAGCCAGGACAAACTTTTCCTAGAATTTTCAAGGAATGGAAACCCCAGACTTTAGACCATCTTTAGAGGAATCAGTCTCTCCCCAAACCTGAGTCTCTCACTTTGAAAGTCTGAGCTCACCTAATTTTGTAAACCAGCTTGGGAGCGGTGATTGAGAAACCCAATTCAGGCACTTTCATTCAGTGAATGCAGAGGATTGGACAACTAAAGTGAAGTGCATGGCCCCCAGAGTCTGTGAGGGAGAGGACATGGGCATCTTCTGCAGTTCTCATTGCTGTGATGAAGACACAGGAACTCACGGCCCAAGGCTGCTCTCTAGACTGAGAGGGGGGAGGGGGGGAAAGCAAAGTCACCATTTGGGAATAGGCATGTGACTGTCTCCTGTCTGTGCTGTGTTGCACACAGTCAGCTTAACCTGTAATGACAACCACTGAAGAGGAACAGACATTAGTGAGTGTCTGGAGAATACCTACACCCATGGCACATCCTTCCCTGCTCTGTCTCTGCTCCAGGACATCTTCCTTCCAGCCCCTTGCCTCTTTCTCAGCCTTTCAAAACACAAAACTGACAAACACTTCCACAAACTCTAAACCGATTCTGGTTTCCAAAGCCAATAACAAAAGACAAAAGAAAAGAAAGACAAATACCATTGTGATGTTGTCTATCCTTTCTCAGAAAGTAGGAGTGTCCTTACAAAGTTTGGAAGTTGGATTCCTCTTGGATTCAAAGGGATACTGTCCAAGGGAACAACTCCATCACCCAGACAAAGAAGAAATTGGGGGATGTGGATCTGGGTATTGTGCACATTTAGCCTTTTGGAAGTTGTTGGGGAAGAAGCCTGGTTCTGGAGCTGGTGACAGATATTTTCCCTTTGAAAAAGGAATGGGCCTTTCTAGAATTCCACTTTCTTCTATGCTTTTTTTCCTTTATTTTCTGACTGTTCATGCAATTGCATTAGCAGTCTCTGGGACAAGGACCTGGAAAAAGGATACTCTTCTCACATTGATTTTTAAGGAGAAATTTATTTTGTTCATCTTTATTTCTTCAAGGTGTCACTACAGAGCAGATTCAAGGTTTTTTTGTAACTCCAGTAAAATATCCTTGTACTCAGATAAACCCCATCATTCTGTTCTTTTAAAATGTACAAGGAAATCCTAAATCTAATACAATAAGCAAATAATTGTCTACATGGATAGTCAATACATGCATCTATACTTTTTATAATATCCTTGTTCCTATACTGGCTGATGATTTATTAAATATATCAGTTATTAAAAATGTAAAGGTTTTGATATTGCTTTTAGCTGGCAGAAATTATACATCAGTTATTCCAGATCCTCAGCCATGTTACTAAATTGGTCCACCATAAGGCCCAGAATTAAATTAAAATGAGGTGTAAAGAGGAGCCTAGTGAATGTTGCCAGGTGACCTTCTGAAATATTTAATACAGCTTGACCTAAAGTTTATTGCTTTAAACCTGAAACTTGTGAAATTTCATGCAGGCAGCATAGTCTTGAGATAAAAACCTCATGACTTAGAAAAAGCAGCTTGATTTTGCACATAAATTTGGAGTGTGTCAGTTGCTTTTCCCACAAGGGACCGTGGCAACCTTATTGTTTCCTCTTGATCTGCCTGTTAGGTGCCCTGAGGTTTACTTCTTTTTGGGTGTTTCTAATAATTCTAGTGTAAGGACTGGCTGGAAACACCACATTTCTTCTTTAAGTATATCAGATTTTCATGTATATTAAGGAGAGATTTCCCTGATTCCCCACCTTTGCTTAGTTTTTTGTACTGATTTTTTGTCCCCTGCCTTCCAGTGAACCCCAACTCTCTTGCTGCTTCAAGATGCCCTACAGTTGTAGGTACTCCTGTGGAAGGAGAGATGTAGTGAAACCTTCTCCAGCAACATCTGGCATTCTTTCTATTACAGTAATGTGCATGAAGTTCTTTCATAAACAAAGCCCTTATATTGAAAACAAAAATATAATGAAAATTATTTGTTCCTACATTGCAACATTTTTATGTGGCCAAAGTGGTGTAAAGATTCTATCAGGTAACTGAAGTTTAGGTATCTATAAAATAGGGATATCTATACAAAAATATAGATACACATGAACAAAATTTTCTGTGGTTTCAAGAGATTTTTGTTACCCCTCACTCTAGCATCTTCTTCCCTTTTCCCATGCTGCTGCCTGATTTCTGTCAGCACAGCTGCCAGGGCTGGCAGAGGGATCTGGCTGAAAAACGGTGATTTTGCTTCCCTGGTTGGGACCCGACTGCCTGGGGACAGAGGAGCCCTAGAGCAGCCTGTGTGCTGAGCAGAGAGCAGCTGGCTGGAAATGCTGACTGTGGGGGAACATCTGAAACCAGAAGCTGAGCCCTAATCATTGTTGCAGGATGATGTTTCTCTCCTGTGATTTATAGCCTGGAAAGACTCTGCTGATCTTAAACAAAGACTGACATAAATTTAGTGGTTTTTTGTTCCGTTTTGCTGTTGGAATCTATTTTATGTACCTGAATACTTTTTTTTTAATGTGGCCCAGCTTAGCTTTAAGCAAGTGTTTAAAGACTGTTAGCACAAAAAAAGAACAAATAACAAAGAAAGAATGATTAAAGGCTTTTAGCTACTAAATATTTTAAGAAAAAAACCAATTCCACTAAAAAAGAAAGGAGATGTTTCCATTTTGGTAAAAAATGCCTGAAAATAAAAGCCAGGTGGTGAGATAGATATTCATGCTGAATTTCACTTCTTTCATTATGATTGAAACCCAAATATATCTATAGGTAAGGCAAGTATGAAAAACTGTCATTTTAATGAGCAAGGGAGGACAATTATATGGGAAGACACATGAATCACAGATTGGATCCATCAGACTGACTCACTGTCATTCCCTCAAAGTACGATAAAGATGTTGAAGATACATGCCCTACTGAATGAATATGAATAACCAATTTGAACCTAATACACTGATAAAATATATTAATATTCTATTAGATTTGCTAAGAAGATCAGAAACATGGTTTACCTATTGGGCTGAAGCATCTTTCATATGCAACTATAATTTGAAATACAAACGAACATTAATAAAGCTGAAGTTCTCAGCAATTTTGAAAATGGGGGCCGTATTTTCATAAAGACACCTCATCCCTGATTTCATGTTCACTGCCATGTTCATTCCATCATAAAAAGGACTACTTGCTCATAATGATTAATATGAGGATTCACAAAGTGCCCTGTTCCCTTGGGACTGATCTGAACATCTTTTACATATTTGCACTAGTTCGAAAGTGGTTTCAGCCAGACTGGAAAACTGCTGAAGTCAATGGACTTTCTTCCATAAGCATTGCTGGAATGTTCTCCCTCTGTTGTTAATTATAACAGTAGCAGCTAAGTTTTCATGAATGTGGAGGACTCTCTGCCAAAGCAGCTTTCAGAGCACACAGATGCAGCTGCAGTGAGCCCTTGCTGGGGCCAGGTCACCCTTGTATGTGCACAGGAAAGGGCTGCTGCCAGCACAAATCCATCATTGCAAAGACCCCCAGGAGCCCGCAGACAGCCCAGCTCTGTCCCCTGCTGCTGAGACAATCTTTGTCTTGAGACGTGTACTCGGCCACTGTATCTCTGTCTTCCTCAGCTTGTCAAGGCCTGGCATACCTGGCTCCACTGCTGCATCCATGGTGTTCCCTGCGTGGGCCTCCAAACCTTCTGCCTGGCCATGGTCCCCCTCGCCCCCACAGAACCACCAGGCTGTTCTGTTCTCCCTGTTTCCAGCAGCCCTGAACTCATGTCCTTCTCATACTCCTGGTGTACAGGGCAAAGGATGGTTATCAGGGTCCTAGTCATAACGTGGAATGCTTCCTATATTCAGTAAAATACATTTTATCCAGCACTGGCCTGGTGTCTAAGTGAAGCTACTGAAGCTAAAAGCAAGCTAAAGTTTAGGAGAATGGAAAAGGGCACCAGGCAATCAGAGCTTGTTGCCAGTCTGTTACTGGCTCATTACTTGCTCAGACCACCCTGAGACAGAGATGCTGCAGAGCGTCCACACATGCAGAAGCTGGGTGTTCTTTGCCAAACCTTAAGGATCTCAATATAAATCTTCATATCTGCCCTCCCTGGGCCTGTCTTGCAGAGCAAACACTACTGACTACTTTGCACCCAGATGGAATCATTTCCAAGAGATACCAATCGTTTATCAATCACTAACTACCTCACTGGAATGTTTTCACATGCATACTGCAGTGTGAAGTACCATTGCCTCTGTAATCGTGCACTAAGGAGAAACTACTGTTCATCTGTCCTTTCCTGAAGCCAGAAGGAGAACAGTGCTCATTTCAGTGGAATTATGTCAGCTGACCCTGCTGAAAACCTGGTGGTGGGATTAATGTATGTGGCAAGAAGAGGCTGAATGTGTAACTGTGGTTTTAGAAAGATGTGAAGATGCATGCTAATTGTTTAAAGGTTGGAGAAGATGATCCCTGAGGATCCTTCCAAGCTGGTATTCTATGGTATTTTATAATAGTGGTAAATTTATCACTGTTCATATCCCCATATTAACTATAAGGAAATTAATGACTTTTGTGTTTTACATGTGCAAGGCCTTCTGTGTTAAGGATGCTCCTGGGACTCCTGAACAGCTGTCATCTGTACCTGAGCAGAAGAACATGGTTATTAACACATTGACAAGCGAAAATTGCATTATACATCCCTGCATCTGTTAATTGCATTAGTCAGTATTTGCAATTCAAATAATATAACCATTAAAAAATGGCGTTGTTAATATGTAGTAAAATTTCATTCCTTCATTTCTAATTTCAAAATATCCATTTGGTCTTGGTTTGGTTCAATGACTGTAATGTTACCTAAATGGAAAGCCCCCACAATTACAATTTAGTTTTATGATTTTCCTAAGAAAATAATACCAGTCAAATACAATACTAAGATTACTGTTAAGCAGTTCTTACAGAACATATGGAATATAGTCATGGATTAGAGTACTGTTTGAATAAACAACTGCTTATGGCCCAGGTTTACCTTTGTGATCTGTCATTTCTGTTTCAGTGAGGCTGGCTGTCACAAATGGACTGAAAGTTGGTGGAGCTGTAACATACAATATATAAAAACACCCTTTATGCTGCTGTTTAATGGATGCAGGTGCCTGTATATCCATGACAGATAGAGTGATGCCACATGACTACTTTATAGTTTTTCTTCTCAAACAACATGAATAGAGAAGTATTTCTCTAGACTTTGTCCTTAATCTTCATCACCAATGAAGGAAGAGAAACAACACTGTCCCTCAGTGGACTAGTTGGTGCTTGAGGTTTCAAACCCGGGCTAAGTTTGAAGAATGCAATTTTGAAAGTGGCCATATTTCTAGAAGACCATGGACAATACATAGAGACATCCTGCTTGCATCCTTCAGCTCCATGTGTTTCCTCTAGTGACTGTGAATTTTCTGGATGATCAGAAATTGAAAGTCTGTCTTGGGAGGTGACCAGACTCTCTCTGATTAGTTTTTGTGCTGTGAAACTTAGTTGTTTTGTTTTAATAAAACAAGTTATACCATATGAGGAGAAAAGGCTCAATTAAATATTTTTAATTAAACTCTTGAGTTCAAAGATTCTATGCTACTATTAAGCTAAGCTGAAGCTTCATACAATCATAGAACAGTCCAAGTTAGAAGGGAAGTTCAAGGATTGTCTGGTCCAACCTTTTTTGGGAAAGGAAGCCTCAATGAGATTACCTAGCACAGTGTCCAGCTGCAATTTGAAATTGCATCCAAACAACATTTCCATCCAGTTCAGTTTTTAAAACCATGGAAGAAGGTTAGTTCTCACTGTTCTCACAACCTTTGATTGATTTAAATAGAGTCAGGATTACCTCCTGAGAACCAGCACTCCATCATGGGGTGTTGAGCAAATGGTAATAACTTCTCAGGGAGGTGGTGGAGCCAACATTGTTGGAAGTGTTCAAGAGGTATCTGGATGTAGCACTTGGGACTGGTTAAGGGGTGATTATGCTGTGCTGAGTTGATGGTGGGACTAGGTGATCTTAAAGGTCTCTTCCAACCTTGATGATTTTGTGATTCTTTTAATTCAACTTTACCACTAGAGGTTCTAATTAGTCATGTTTTCATTGAGGAATGCATATCCCAGCTGACAGTCTTTTGAATGTCATTGCACACGAAAGTCATTGTGATTTCAGAACAGCTCAAACTATAGAAATGACTCAGGCTTACTCTTGAAAATTCCCTGTGGACAGCAAACCTACAATGTATCACTTTGGTAGTTATCTTCCTATGCATTTGAGTAAGAAATTTGTTCTGCCAATTAGACAGTTTAATAGTGTTTGTCAAGATCTACTTATGAGCAATTGTGCAATAAAACCTCTTAATTATGTTTTATAAAGTTTCTGTGTGAGAATTGGATGAAAATCCTTTTGTTATAATTCAGACTTGGGAGAAAGTGGAGCAGGATCACAGCCTGACCTGTGTACATTGCACATAAAGCTGTGCCACCAAGCTAGTACCCAAAAGGATTGTAGGTGACAAAGGAGAAGACAGGCTTAGCCCAAGAGTGGTCAAGAAAGGAGGAACTCCCTCCTGAAAAAAAAAGAAGAAATTTTAGGAAGCCCGACCTCTCGGACTCTGAGCCTCTTTTGTGATGGTAGGTGTCAAAGATCCTCCACTCCTAACTAAATCTGCACAACTACAGGTGAGTTTTAACTAGTGCACCAATGGGAATTACACCACGTACTGTGTGATGCTTAATTAAACTTCATATTTCATTTTGTTGTGTAAAGTGCTATGTCAGGTTTTTTCAGGTTTTTTTTTTTTAAAGTAACACGTGAAAATATCTGTAATACTGCATCCAGAGGTGCTGTAGATTAAGGGCTTTTCCCTCACCTATTGTTAAACAGGAGAAATAGCATTTCTGCCCAGGATTCATCTAGTGGCCGTTGAGAGTCACCATAGAACATCAGAAACCGGTGAAGCAGAGGTGGAAAAATCTTGCTGTTTCTTTCTCCACTGTGTATGAACTGGAGGCTGATGACTAAAAATTATTTTAGAAGCTGCAGATATCTGAAGGAGGATTGACTGCTTTCCTATAATAGTTTCGCTACTCTCCGCTTCAAACGGTTGAGGTCACTACAGATAAATTAAGGGAATTTAATTTATTGAAGGGCTACACAAAGCTTTCTAGGGACTGGAGATTTATTTGGTTTCAGAAACTGCGTTGTCTTCAGATTATGCTATCCCTTTACACAACTTGTGAGGGTAATTTGGAAGATTCTGGGAAGAGCAGAAATGTAATAAAGTTATTTGAAAAACTACTGTTTAAGTTACTATATAGCATCAACTGTGTGAGTACTGTTTCTTTGGTTCCCAAATTTGGAGCTGACATTTCTTTGTCTCCAAATAAATTTAATGGGAATTAATTAATTACAGCCTAGATTTTAACCAACTGCTCTCAGAAAGGCTTAATAAAGGAGAAGCAGTAGTCTCTGGACATAAATGGAATTTAATAAATTTTAACATGTCTCTCAACTTATACAATGGACAAAATATTCCCAGCAATCCAAAATTTCTATTATAAATTTCCAGTAACAGCAGAAGCAATGTAGTGACCACAAAAATTTTCTGCAGTAAAGAGAAGGGGTAGTGGATACATACTTCCAGATGGTCCTAAACTGAATACTTGAATCCCTTTTCACCCCTAGAAACAGCTGGCAGAAATTGAACCTTACCCTTATAGTTTGGGAAATTAAATTCTCTCTAGAAACTCCAGAGGAGGCAAGAGACTCACTGTGCTGAGAAAAGTCTAATGTAAATAATATACAGTTGAGAAAGCATATTTAAATGTTTTCTGAAAGCTCCTTCACATTTAGTATCTACTTGATTTTTTTTTCATAAAACTATCTAAATGGAAGTTTGGGAGGGTAAGCCCAATGTTACTAATGCTGTTCCTGTGTTCCAGTTTCAGGTAGGAAAGTCTGCTCTGTGAGCTGCAGAGCGAATGTTAAGATCTACTGACTACCTCATGTGTGGTTTACTCTCCTCAGCACTTAATCTGAAAGAGAAGTCTCCTTTAGACAGTAGAATGACCGTGAGGGTAAGCAGTCTGCTTTCTAGGCACTTGGGCAGAGCCCCATTCTTTCCCTAAAATGGGTGGTACCTGCAAAAGAGATGTAGCCTAATCTGTAAGTCACAAGGTAGGAAAGAATAGGTCTTTCTCATCAACCATCATCAACGTGCTTCAAAGATGTAAACACAGTCACCTGTTCCCTTGGAGTGCCAGGTAAGGAACAGACTCCATCCTGATAAAGCAGAGGCTTCCCCCCCGGGGAGAGGAGACACCCCAGCCCTGTGCAGGCTGTAGCTGGTGCTTAGCAAATTCCCCCAGAATGAAAGAAACTCTCAGCAAACCATCTTGTGAGAGCGCAGACCATCAGAAAAATGCAGTTCGTCATTGCTTGCCTCTTCTTGGCAAGGGTTTTCTTCTTTGTGGGTTTTGATCAAAAATTGAGTGAAAGTCTGGTTTTGGTACTCCCCACATATATTTTTAATCTAGTTAATCTATTTTTGTGGCAACTGGAAACAACTCATTTTTAGAGCTCTGGGATATAAAAGTATGTGAGTCATATTTCTAAGGAAATTGCACAGTCCTGTGCATTTGAATAACTATTACCAAGTCTATTATAAACTGTATGACAAACTATTACAAAATCTAGATGGAATAACTGTCTCTTGAGAATGAAATTTAATTATGTGCTTGGAGACAATTTGAACTGGTGGAGCTTAAAATGAAATTAAAACTAATTATGGAATGCTCAGAGTTTTGGATAAATTGAAAAGAGAAAATTTAATTGACAAAAAGTAAATCAAAGATATGTCCTGGAAACATATATTGTTAAATAAAAACCAATGATAATTAGAGTCTTCTGAGGAAGAAGAGAATTAACATAGCATTGACAATGTCATAATTATTGTAAAAACAGTAAGTGCCTGTAAAGTATTTCAGTAGTTAAAATATCCAAGTATTTTTGAAGCTGAAGATATGCTGGCATGGCTTCAGCCAGGTTCTTTAAAGGAATATTAACCTAATGCTATTTTTGCACAGCATTTTTTGGGTTCTGACTTGCAGTGCCTTAAAGGAAGGGGTTTTCAGAAGGTTTTAGAGAGCTTTGAGCCTGCACCATTTCAAGGTGGTGCACTTCAGAAATGTGCTAAACCAGTTGTCACTCCTCACAGCATTGATCTTCTATAAGCATTTTGTGTTTATCTGTCTTCTCAATGTGGAAATATTTTAAAATTTTTTCTGGGAACAACAGTGCTTCTCTCTTCAGCTATGCCAAGGCAAAGTGAGTCTGGGCTGTAATCCCAGATAGCCAAGACATTCTACTGTTAATCATAATTGCAGAGCAATGTGTCTCTGAGGGCTAACTCAAGAAGAAGAGTTGATTTCTTAGCATTTAGATGAAATTTCACACCTAAGGTAGTACAAGCAAGGGAGGTCTAGTCAGAAAAATCAAACCCACCATTCGGACCATCTTGACATAAACAAATGCTAGGCTGTCCAAAAGTTCTTTAGATTAAATCACAGTAGTAATTTGTGATTTTATTGTCTAAATATGGTGAGCCATCATTAAGGTGCCCCAGAGTATCCTGTCTAACCTCCTGCAGTATTTGTTGCCAAAGTTCTTGAGTCTCATGTAACTCCTCCTGTCATGTCTGTCAGTCCTGTACAGATATCCTAGAGACACCTTGGATACGCAAGAGCATCTCAAATGGCACCAGATCCTTCTTATTTGGCAAATAATTCAACTCCTACCAGTCCACTGACACAGCAACAGTTTCAAACTTAACACCACGTGTGTGATATGTGGGTTTTGACATCTTAATTTATTGACAAATCCCATATATTGACTGGCTTAACTCATCTGGCTATGTGTAGGTAGCCATTAACATCTGAGGACCCACCTGGTACCCGAGATGTTAGTGAAAAGCTGCAGATAGAACACAGGCTCTCAGAGGCCACCACATTTCCCAAATGACAGCTAGCAGAGAATGGTCTCAAGAGCCCAGGTGCATCAATGAGTCTTAGTGGTCTTGACTAGCCTCACCTGAGACCTCCACCCTCACCATGGGCCCAGAAGCATTGTTCAGTGCAGATGTGAAGTTTTGTTCTCTGCGTCAGCTAAACTGAAGGAGTGGTGTTTTCCAGCCCTGCCATAGCTTTGCACTGCCTGACCTTGCAGCTGAGTCCTGCCCTAGAGAGGCACACTGGATGCTGTGTCTGCTTTCTGAAATTACATCAGCTCCTTTTAGCAGCAGGTCACAAATGGCCTAAAAGGCTTTTTCAGGGAAAGCAAAAATATGAATCCAAGGACAAAGTTTCCGTGATGGTTGCTGTAAAAGTGCCTTTTCCCCATCTCTTGGAGTGTTGTCTGTCTGTGTTCAAAGGCACCCTAGAGTCAGTGCAGGTCCATTATCGAGATGCAGGCTTTCCGATAAAATTCCATGATGAAAAAATCTGTGTTGTGAGTTGTTCAAAAGAGTAGGCTGTATCATGCTGTCTCTGGAACACTAGGGAATTTAAATGATAGCATTTTATCCAGACCTTAGATTCTGAAAACATCCTGTTTTCTATCTTCTTGGAAGGGAATACTAAGATGTGGT
The DNA here is from genome assembly GCA_026261815.1 of Monarcha castaneiventris obscurior. Lineage (NCBI taxonomy): Eukaryota > Metazoa > Chordata > Aves > Passeriformes > Monarchidae > Monarcha > Monarcha castaneiventris. The sequence goes on from JAMPIT010000379.1 coordinate 31,142,745, forward strand.
TTATTCAATTCAAAATCTTCTAAGCACAGTCCATCACATGATACCTGAAATCCTTTATTTCTATAGCTTAAGAGGACATTGACACCCTAAACACTTCTGCACCATAGAAACATATCATCAACAATGACACAGGAGACAGTGACTGGTCCTGTTTCTTACAAGGGAGAGAGAACTATGGACTATCTTATACCACCTATTTATTTTCTTTTTGCTTTGAGTAGTTCTGAAGCAGAGAAAAATGAAGGAGGATTATTTACAAGACAGGCTGTTGCAGCCCATTGACTCAGACCCTGTGCTATTGGCAGCTGAGAAAAGATGTGCAGCCAGCATTGAATCATCTGGTTGCTATTCTCTCCATTTGTACCCTGTCCAACATGTTTTTGAAGCATCTCTTTAGTACAGCTGGCAGCATGACTTCCACTGGGTGCCCTTTCACAACCAGGAAGGTTGTAGAGGAACAAGCCTGGATGCTCCAAAACTCAGAAATCTGTAGTAAAATCTTCACTCAATAGTATTGCTTCTGCTCCTCAGAGCAGGGCTGGCCTTGCTGTTGAGTCTCCTTGCCCATTTGCTGGGATTCATTGGCCCACTCTGTGCTCTTATAGTATTAGAATATGATTCTTAAGTGCTCCCTTCCATTGTCTCCTGGAAAAGACTCGAGGGGGCACCTGCTCCTTTTAGCTTGTCCATTTGGTTGTGCTTAGCTCCATTTTTCCATCTCAGCAAGGCAGTGCTTGGGGGTACATCCTGCCACATAAAGGAGCACAGGTTTGGGAGCTGGGAACTGTGCACATGAGAGTAGGGACAAGAATTTTTCATGGACGCCCTCACAGATATTCATAATCACTGGGTGATTCAGAGTCCTTCCTTCACAGCTGGGCCAGTTGCCTGGTGCCATATGAGACCCCTTTATCCAGAGGCATTGGCTAGCAGTTAGATGTGCCTGGCTGCCTCACCAGCCAAGGGCTTCCAGTTTATGGGGATGCATCTGGACAAATGACAGGTCCTCCCACTCCAGCCTCCTTTTTCCACTTTGAAGCATTATTATCTATAGTAGAGAGAGTACTGTCAGTCTTTTTATAAATTTCATTTCCTTTCTTTTTCTTTCTGCTGTGTAAGAACAGAAAAATAAATTACCACAAGGCACCAACCTGTTTTGATTCAGTACCAGTCCAAATGCTTCCCACTGGTGGTGTTGGTGTTAGAGTATGTGCTAAAGGCTCACCCCTTCCCACACAGAGGGACGTGGGGGCAGAGGGCAGTGGGGGACTCCCAGTGTCCCAGTCAGAAATGTGAGCTCCAGCCCCAGGGCTGTCCCAGGAGCATCAACCCCACAAGGTGGGTGAGACCCAGCATTGTGAGTCCCCAGAGGCAAGGCTCTCTGGGGCACTCCACAGACTTTTCAGGGGATTCCTTGTCCTGGGGGATGGAACTCTCTCTGGGGTGCTGGGAAGAGCAATCTGAGGTTGTGCAAGGGTACATAAGGGGCCAGCTGCCCGGGAACAGTTTGCTGGTCAGTACCTTTGTCTGGCCATGCCCTTTTCCCAGCCCGCAGAGGTGTGTGCTCTCTGTTCTCTGCACGTGTGTGTTTGGGGCTTGAGTGCCACACACTGGAGTTCAGACCATGGGCCAGAGGCAGTTGTGTGTCTGTAGTGCTGCAGCCAGGGAGATGACAGGGTGAGTGCATGTGTCAGCATGTGGCTGACAGCAAATATCAAGCTGGTGAGACACATTTTGTCCATAACAGGGCTTGGAGTGCAAAACAGTGATGAGCAAATGAATCAGGAGGAAATGCAATGAATGCATTAGGTTCCTCTGCCTTGAGTTTGAAAGAGATTCTTATATTCACTCATAGTAGGGAGTGGGGATAAATCACTGGCAGGGAAGCTGAGCAGAGTGGTCTGTTGGGCTTTGTAAACAAAGCTTTCTCACTCAACATTTCTTTGTTATTCTGATCCAGGTTAAGTTGCTGAATCACAATTTAAAAAATAAATTTAAAATATGGGTAATGTAACAGTTGACACCGTCAAGGCAATTCCTGGATAGAGCAGGTGGTGTTTGTACCCCTTCATTTCTTGGGTGTGCTGCCAAGAATACTAATTCAGGTCTCCCTTCAAGGAGGGAGGCCTGCCATTGCACATGTTGAATCAATGTGCTGCTTGAATGCCCTCACAGCCTCTCCTGGGGACCTCCCTGAATCCCTTCTAAGTGGGAGTTGGTGATTTGAACCTGCACATTCCCTTCCTGCAGATCTATCAGGTCTTGAGTTCTTAAATTCCCCACTGAACACTCAGTTGCCTTTTCACCAGGTCCCCAGCCTCCAGGTTCCAGGATGTGGTTCCTTGCCTTGGGCGTTTGTGGAGAGGGAGTGGAGAAGACTCTGTGCAGAGGTAGGGTTTGCACTTCATAATGGAGGAGCCTTGTCAGAGAGGACTTTCTTTAGCAAAGACCTGTGTCCTGCTCCTGTCCCTTTCCCCGGGCAAGCTTGCAGGCTGACCTCAGGCAGTGCCTGGAGTGTCAGGCTGGGACCATCTGCCTCCAGCATCTGACCTGGGTCACCTGGGTGGGCCAAATATGATCTGTGACTGAACCTTTTTTGATTTTTCTTTGTTTGGATCCAGTTTTCATGGGCAGCAACCTTACCACTCTGTTTAGAGCTCCAGAGAGTTTTGTATCTATTTTCTGCCTGTATTCCCCAGAAGTTCTGAAGTGTTGGAGTGAGAGCATCTCTGTACTCAGGCCCAGAGGAAAGCCAAAGCACAGGAGTTGAATTAAAGCCTTTGGACAAACTGAGATACATGAAATCTTACCAAAGTGAAACAGAAATATAGAATTTTTAACTTCAAGTAGAAATACATGCTAAGTGCCTTAAACATTGAAAAGGTGCAGCAGAGACCTTGAGCATAGTTCTTTTGCTGTAGCAGTGTTATCCTTTCACAGAGTTCTTCATTGTAGACAAAATATGGATAGAACTATATTGTTCACATTTTCTAGATATATTATTTTAGACAAAATATAGATAGAATGAAATGGTTCACATTTTTTAGATATAGTGTTCACATAAACAATAAGAGCTGATTGAAACTGTATACCCAAATCTGTGTAATACCTATGTAATTCTTACGATTGTTAGAATTAGACCAGGATAGGTTAAGAAAAAAAAAACTAGAATTGTGTGTTAATTTCATTGGCTAATTAACAAATATAATCCACACTTTTGTAAGAAAAATCATCATCATCATTATCATTATGCATTAGAAAAATTAGAAGAAATTAAAAGATGTTTGCTGCCTGCTGTTTTTGCTGCTGCTGCTGTTGCTGCTTGGCTTTATCATGTAACCCCCTTTGAACTCTGCCTTCAAGAAACTATGAGACTGTGAAATAAAGAACTTAGCAAAACAGCAGCCTCCTCTGCTCTCTTCTACTCTGGTCTGAGAAAGAAGAGTATCCCATGAAAAGCTCAACACTGAAGCCTGTGTTGTCACGCTTGGCTAACACCAGTGCATGCTGTGTTAGGTGTGTGGGACACCTGACAGACTGAAATGCATTTGAAGACTGCAGCTGCCTCCCTCTTGATTCATACTTCATTCTTGTTTTTTTATGCAATGGGAGTGCCCTAAAAGTGAAACCCATTCAACCCTCAATAAGGTGAATTAGAGGCTGCAGGTAAAAAGGGAACTGAAGATTAGCCCTGCTAAATCAGGTTTTAAACTGAATGCTGATTTTTCAAAAACTTGTAAAATTGTGAAAGTAGATAGAGACGTGGCCAGGTTAAAGGCTTCAGAGCTGCCAGGCCTTTTTTCTTGATTTCTGTGTCTTTTACCTTCTTTGCCTAGCAAAACAATGCTAAGATGCACATTAAGGTATAATTTATGAGACAATGGGTTGCATGCATTAAGGAAAGATGCTCAAAGCTGCAGCTGTTTATTTATCTCTGACATTAATGTAAACAAGTGCACATAATTCATAACAGAAAGATAGAACACGTTGAATTCTTATGTGAAGAGTTCAATACCTAATTCTGATTTCCTTAAACGCTTTTGATCTATTTATGGATTTTTTTTTACTGTTTGGATCTTTAGTTCACAATGACCTCATGATTTGGTTAATTTTATTTATGTAAATTAAACTGTAAATAGAAGGATAAAGTGAATTAAAAATCTTTTCAAAACGTCTTTGAGCATTTGTCTAATATTAATGATTCTGGGTTTTTTTTGTAAGATACTACACACATTGTAAGAACTCATTAGGATCTATTTTATGAAAAGAAAAATAAACAGCAACCCCTCTCAAAACCCCAAAGTTAACATACATCAGTGATACATTCAGATAAAAAGACATAAACCCTTTTTCATAATTTAGGATCTTTGAGTTTGTAGCTCTTTCCCCTAAACAGAAGTCATTATTTCAGTATACTCACCTTTGGGATTTTTGTTTTCTCTCTTAAATGACTTCATCAGCAAATTTGATTATGGCTTCCATCTGGCATTTCTTACATAATGCTATGCCTTTGCTTTAGTGCACTCATTAAGGTAATTATAATTCAAAGCCATTTCTGAAAATAAACCTTCATGGAACTACTATGTTCCTAAAACTTTATTACTGTTTGTATCTATGGCACTGAAACTGTCAGGACTAAAGGTTCTTCACTGCTTGGGGTTATTTCTTCTGTTTGTTAAAATACTCTTGCCATTTGTTATTTCAGGCTTGTTGCTCTGATTGTTTAGGAAGGAAAAACAGCAAGGTCTCCTAGATGGATTGAAAGTCACTGAAAATGCCCCACAATCCTTTTTAAAGCAAAAAAGGTTTTCAAAATCAAGTAAATGACTGCTTTTAAATCCATCTGTGAGATCTCCTACAGCCAGCACCTGGAGAGCCCATGACAGACAAGACAGCTATGTCAGTGGTGCAGAATTTCCTCAGTGGTTTTATCCAGTCCTATTCCTACAGTTTCATGAGCAGCTTCACCCTTCATCTCAGTTTCCAGCTGGTAGTTTATTATCTTAAATCTGAAAAATCTTAAATCACCCATGTTAGTCTTTCCAGATGAAGTGTCCTATAAGGGATTGTGTGGTCTACTAGCTGCTGGATGGCAAAGAGAAATCCAGAAGAAAAAATTCCCTCTGGAAAAAAGACCAAGTTTTGTCTAGTTTTTTTCCGATCTGCCTTTCAAACTGTGCCTTTACAATTTTCTCTATTCAGTATTGCCATACTTACAGATGTGGGATACCATCCTATTCTCTTCACTCTATTTCAGTTCTCTCTATTTTTTTCTTTTTGCCTTATTTTGTTGTCTGTTTTCCTTTCTCCCATTCTAACTTCCCCTACTCCTTTTGTTCTTTCCAGTGCAGTAGCTCATTATTTACACTTTAATCTTCCTTACATTCCTCCTCTATTTCCCTTATCCCTCTTCATTGTAGCCATCACTGTTTCCATTATCTTTCCCATCATGTGCCAGATCCCCTAATTTTGGGACACTCCTAATATTGCTTTTTAATTCTTGTCAAATGCAATGAGTTGCTGCTCAGACCTTTCTCCTATAATTGTCTTAGGGAATTTCATTACTCTCCTTGCCCTAGCCTGGCTGGCAATCTTACTTCTTTTAAGGTAAGTCTTTTGAGAGATGAGGAGCTAGAAACCCAGCAGATTTTTATTTTATGGATACATTTTGCCTCTAAAATCTATGACATGTGAATAAAACCTGAGAGATATTATGCTAATGCTCCAAAGTCTTCTTCAGAGAATTCTCTTTGAGTCAACTTTTATTTTTGCTCTACGAATTCCTCAACTGTAGCTTTGTGGTGTGATTTCTGAGACCCATACCTTGTGAAAAAACACATTAAAAAGAAATCCTCTAGCCTCTTAGTGATATTATTTTTCCTTTGTACCTCGGAATGGCACACTAATGTCACAAAAAACTGAAACAGCAGTTCCTCCACTAACAGTTTGCAGAAATACTTCCTTTCAAAAAATTCATCCCTCTGCCAAGTAAGCAACTAAGCCAAAGGCAATTACTGTTACCCCCCAACAACAATATATTAATGGTGCTGTCTTGAATGCATATATTTCAATTTAATCCTTGAAAGTTTAATCTTTTATAATGAGATTTGGGCATCAGAACCCATGAAGCTGAGAATATGCACAGACATAAGTCATTCATCACTCTGGAGATATCAAATTGAATATATATTGGACAAAAGGGTGTTATCAACAAATTTACACTGATGAAAGCCTTTGCACAGAAGTTATTTACTTCTGAGACAATGCTATCTCACTCATTTGGATGAGTAATTGTAAGCAGTTTCTCTGTGAAATGCTGTTATGGTTGATGTATTTCACAGACAGAAAAGTGTATTATATTTTAATATTTCTTCTTTGTATGGTACATTCTCAAATAACTTTTCTTCATTTCCCTGTAGCTCTCATTAGCATTTCTATCTATTGTGCTTAATTTAATACTCTAATCTCTGAAGTCGTGTTAAAAACAGACAACATCACAAGTCTGTATTGACATAAAAAAAGGGGGTTCTCGTTAGGTTATGCAGCTTTTATTACTAGGACAACTTTGGCTGTCAGAAGAAAACATCATTGGCTAACTGTTGCCTCAGAATATATGGTGAGATGACCTTCTGGCAATATTTAGCAGCTTTTAATAATACACTGTTTTATGAATGGAGGAAGAAAATAGACAAACAAACACAAAGTGATGAAAGCTATCATCAAAAGGCTTTTATTTTAGTCAGCTCTTAATTTAGGAGTTTTTCAGAACAACTAGCTGTAATAATATGTTTAAAAGAACGCCAAGTAATGCATAATTTCAATTGCTTCTTAATAAATTAAATTAAATGTATTTGAAGAAAGTCAAATTTGTTTCAGCTTGTCCAAGGTCAGGCTCCTTCAGCATTTTGAGAAGTGAAACTTGCTTGAAATTTGCCAGCTCAGCAGAGATGCTCCACAAGTCTGCGTCTGCATTCTTATTTAAGAGTGGTCACCGAACCCTCTTGAAGGTGAATTCTTCAACTATCCAGACTGTTTCAATCCTGTGAAATGTCAATGACATCTTATGTGTGGGCTGGGAGAGCTGGAAGCCCTGAGAAAGCTGCACAGAGAGTCACTGCTCCTCATTGTGCCCCCTCAAATTGTGTAAACCAAAACACCAGGCTTGTCAGGGTCCTCATCACCTGTGGAGGTTGGTGCACGGGCAACCCTTCATCATCTACATCCTAGTAAACTTCCTAAAGCCTTTTTGGTTCATCAAAGGACCATCCCTTGCCAGTGAGTTGTAAGCCAGAAAGATTGCTCTCCTGAATCTAAAACGAATCCCACTAAAAGGATTTAACAAGGGAGGACGACATGCACAGCTATAGCTTCAGCCAGAAATGACCTTCCTCTGAGGTGACTAGTGGACAGCCACTTGGGTGATAGGCAGCATCACTGCAACACTCACACTTTTCAGGACCTTTGATTTACAGAGACAGTTTAACCTGCCAAGGGTTTCTGCTAGGCCATTGCTGGCCAAATGACAAAATCAATGTTGTCAGAAGACCGAATTTTACATAACAAACTCCCACACCGTAAGAATATTAGAGTGACCATTCTGGGCTAGACCTAAGGTCTCGAATCGCAGGGTAACCAAGTGGATGTCTTGTGAGTAATATATTACATAACAAGGCAATTGTATGTAGTGTTTTCTTTACTTCCCCAGCCTCTGTCTTGCAGTCTATATTACATATATAGGTGTATAGATATATATTTAGCAATATTTAATAGTTTTCTCTTTGAATAATTTGTCGAGACTTCTAAGATCCATCCTGCTAGAAGAAGCTTAAATGGTATTGGCCAGTGACAGACCATGGATGAGCAATGTAGATGAGCTGTGTGGCAACTGCTGGCCTGTAGCTACAACTCCATGAGGGTCCCCAGTGCAGGGACCTGCAGACAGTTCTGGGAATGTGGTGGGACTGTGCTCTGGACAGTGGCAAGTTTCTGTGAACAGGGGCAACTGGCACAAACATTTCGGTATTCTGAACTCAGAATACAATATTCGGCATTGTGGAATTAAACTTGTATAAAACTTTAGTCTCCCATGGAGTTCAACAAGTTTCCTTCTTGCTTATGCAAAGAATGATGGCAGTACATGACTGTAAGGACCATTCAGTCAGAAGGCATATATATATGCCTCACCCTTTGTATAAATATCACCTGCTTCCCTCTGCAAAGGATTCTGCCATAGATCTGTTTGGAGAAGATACCTCTGGATTTGGAGAAGATTCCCACTGTTGATACCTAGCAGCTGGAAAACACAGATTTCAGAAAGTGCTTCTTTCTGGACCAGGAAGATTTAACTCAGTTTTTGTTGGATGTGATAACAAAAGAAACCTGAAACCCAGCAAAGAATATGTAGTCCTTTAGAGCCCTTAAATCCTTCACGTATTGAGTATGTGCAATATTACATAAAGTGTGACAACTTTATATGTTAAGTTTTAAATTACATTTTCTTATTGCTATTTCACAATTTCTAATTTATGAAAATAGATCCTCAACACTGCTTAATCACTGCTAGTAATTTAGTGCCATTTCCCACTGCTTTCCACTAGCAAAAAGTGGAATAGCAAGATTTTTCCATAGTCTCTAAGTATACATGTTCTCTAATTTTCACTGTTTACCACTGATTGCAGTTGCCTGCTTGTGATGTGAGGATGAGATCTGCATTCTCAGCTAAAGAAAACAAGTTAAGAGTTCAGCAGTGTAGGCAAGTAAAAGAGAATTTTTATTTTCCCATAAAACTGTTCTCATTTTAAGAATGTCTTGCTGAGAAACATGTTAATTAGATAAATCCTCTTCTCCATTTTAAACAACTTTGAACATAATTTGAAGCCACTGCCAAGAAATTCCAACTCACTTTACATGCATGTTTAAAATAACATTATATAGTAAAGCAGAAAGTGAAATCCATCTACTCATAATGTCTGTAGTGTGAGTTAATCAAAGCCATCTCTAATATCCTATCCAGCAAGAAATGAGGTTGTAACCATACCAATGGTCATTCCCTGGCTCATTATTGAGTGTGGTGTGGTTTAACGTCCCTGGAGAAGCAAATGGTTCCCTTCATGCAGCATGCATCAGTGTTCTATAACATCTCTGGTTTCTTTTTACCAATATATTTAGTTCTGAAAGAATTTTTTTCTCTTCATAATTACCATTTTCTGGGATCTTATCTGATCACAACATAAGCACATTCATCCCTGAGATACATTTCTGCAGTGTTAAAAAACCCAGAGGAAGGACACTACATTTATATTTTTGAATGTATACTGAGAACATTTTTCTCCACAGTGAAATTTGTTCTTTTCAAATTAGTGTTTAAGAAGTAATTATTTTAGTAAAATTACTAAAAACAAGCAAACAAACCCTTGAAAAAACTAAATTTGGGTATACTTGTGTTGTTAATTAGCCACTTGGCAGCCATCAGAAAACATCAGTTTTATTTCTGTAAACAATTACTGGTATTTTAGGAGGCAACTGAGTATCCTAGTGATGAAATGGATGAGCAGATACTAAAGCACAAATGTGTTTTCTGAAGTGTAACAAAATATAAAGTTTCAGAAAAGCAGAATAATCAGTTGGTTAGTTACAATACATTGCCCTCCAATTTCCATTATATAATATTTATTTTATTTATTGTATACATATCTCAGGTCTCTTTGCAATGAAACATTTTAGAAATTTCAACAAACGTTTGAGAGAAACAGCTCTACTTTTCTTTACATTTACTTTGTATAGTCCTGTATTTCAAAGCGAGGTCAAATACTTCCATCAGCTGCATAGTCAGATTTACTACCTGAATTCAGCTTTGTAAGGGAACAAATAGCACTCAAATCAATATCTGAATCAGGAACAGAATTCCAGGTACTGACATATGCACACGAGTGTAAGCAACTGCTTTCAGTGTGTAAGCAACTGCTATGTCATGGCTATGTCATAGATATGTCCTTAACATTACTTAAAAGATTTAATTCACTTTAAGTCAAATGAAAGAATCCATTAAAGGAAGAAGAAATAAATCCTTAATTGTATGGCATAAACTATGTGGGATATGTACATTTGCAGTACAATCCACTCACTTTCAGTGGTCTTTTTTGATTTTAATAAAAAGAGACTCATTAAAATTGCTTGAAGTTTTATAGTGAAAATTGCCAGTATAGTTATACAGTCATAACAGTGAAGTTGGGGATTGTGCTTTTGTGCTTTCCTTCTTTCAACTTATTGAAGAGGAGAACAAAGATTCCTCACTGGTTTGACCACTCCAAGTTTCAGTACAGTGTGAACATTATGCTTTAATCCTTTAATATTCTGGCCATTATGGGCATCTTAATTTTTGAGTAAAAATCTGTTCATGCTTAAGAAACATTGCAAATTTGAAAAAGTGATGAAAAATGCAAATTAACAAAATAAACCCAAATATAATTATATCACAATTACCTCTTAATTGTTACTGAGCAGGTCCAGAGCATGGAAGCTCAGTTTTCTACTCCCAGCTTTTCTGTTTTTCACACATACCATGATTGCAAGTTTCACTGCTTATTGAACCATGTATTAATCTCGTAGTATCAATAGTCACCTTGTATCAGAATAAATGTTGTCTTAAAGCAAACTAGTTTTATTTTGCTTTTAGTTTATATAGATATGCTAATCAACATGTTAATTCAATGTCATTGGTCTTCTGTGAAACATTAGCAGGCTGGAATGAAATGGCTAAACTAGTTTTCTTGAAGACTCTTCAGGTTACCTTACAGTGGTGTAAAGAATTATATCTTTCTAATGTGCCATTCAAAAGCAGAACAGAAGCTCATACAGACTGCAGTTCTTCTTTTCATATCAGAGAAGTCCTTTGAAGGCAATTCTAAAGCACATGTTGGACAGCTGGCTTATAACACAAATAAAAATCCTCAATAAAGCAAAGAAAATCAGGACAGAAAATACAGAAGGGATTTTGAAACTGAAGCCATTGTTTTTGAGTGGTGAGGTGCAGCTAAGTGGAAGGAGTGAAATTGGTTTTCATTTCTTTGTCTCTTGACACATATACAAGATATTTGTCAGATCCTTGGCTCTTGCCATGAAGCAGATAGCCCAGAGACTTAATCAAATGTATTCCATTGTGTGATGCTTATCAAGCTCCTGATGCAAGCAAAACCATGTTCTGTATTGAAAGCAGTTTTCCTGAGAGTGCCATCATTTAGAAGAGGGGATACATAGGAAGGTTTGAGAGAAAACTCCTGACTAGTGGGGCCTCAGAAAACAGAACAGTGCTGGGTGCTGAGGGATAGGTCTGGGACTGTGCAGCTGTGGACAGATAGTGCAGAGTGCTGGGGCCTGTATAGAGAATTCAGTATCTCTCTTAAACTTAAAATATCAAGGTTTCAGAACTTTTATTTTTGTTTTGCATTGAAACATGAGTGAACCACCTCAAAAGGAATGAAGGACACTAACCTACTCCATGCTAATAACCTCATGTTTTCCCTAGGACTTTGATACTCAGGGATGAAATGAAGACCAGCATTCTTGTTGTAAAGCTACAAAGATCCTAGCAGCCAAGGAGACTGAGGAGCATCACTGAGGGAAGGAGAAGTAATCCATAAGCTTTCTTGCTTTGAGAAGTGTGAATACATTGGAATCCTCATACAGGAAAAAAACCCTTTGGAGGTGGAACATCAGTGAAGAAGTCAGAGGAGGGAAAAGGCTGTGCAAAACAAAGAGAGTCTTTCCTCACCTGTCTGGCTTTAAGAGAAGATCCTACATGGAACAGACTAATCAATTTATCAGCTTCTAAGAGGAAATGCCCCGGAAAGGAATCATCTCCATGGTATGGCATTTTGTGAAGAGTAGTGACACACGGTATTTTATATGAATACTTCATACTGAGCATACAAAACAAAATAGCCGTTGTCTGAAATGGTTAAAGTGTTCTGTGGAAAAAACATTGAAAAATAAATCTGATCCACTGGAGCCTATTATAACACCCATATCCTCACAGAACAGAACAGATTTGCACTCTCACTGCCATCTGGAATGGAATTATGTTAGCAGTCTCTAAAAAATACAAATTAACTATTTCCTGCATTTCTACAGTGCAATGCTTTCTTTTTCTGTTCATGCCTCCTGTTTGGTTAATCATGACAACTTTAAAGTCATTGTGTGGATGTCACATTTGCTTACTGTTGAGATCAGAAAGAGCAGTAATGCCTATGGAAGGGATACATGAAATGTGAAAGATAATTTAAAATTAGTCTCTCTGCCATTAAGTCGATGGCCTTTACTAAGACATAACCGTAACAGATGCTGCTTAAACTAGCTAGATTATATAGTCTTACAACTAAAATGAACATCAGGTATGCATGATCAGTCTTTTACAGGTGTTTAAAATAACATACTTGACCTGCCAATTAGGAAAAAAAACAGTTAAAATTTAATAATATCTTTTTTACTGGAGGAAGAGAGCCCACAGGAGATCATGTATTTGCTCAAATTGGTTATTATATATACTGTTCTGTTTAAAAGCAGACCTGCATTTGATTTACAAATAAAAAATCTGAGTTTTTATCTTTCTTGACTATTTGCTATTTACAAGAAACTGTAGAGTAGTTTTGCATAAATAAACTTCAGACTGAAGGCTGTTTGTGAAATGTTCACTTCAATGATTCAGTAATTGTGATTCATGTTTTGTAGCTAATCACTCAAAGCACCTGGCATTATTCCTCTTCTGTAGAGGAAGACATAAAATGGGGAATGTATAACTTTCTTTCTGAATTGATGGAAGAAATTGAACTAAAATTTATGAAAACATCAAGTTCTGTAAACTTTTTAAGATTATCTGATGTCTGATACAGGCATAGGAAACCAGTGAGGCTGAAGAAATAAGAACATAACTATTTAACCATTTGTAGACAAAAAATCCAGAGACGTGTTTTGCTCTGGACAGTCTTAAAATCTGCATTAGTGAATTCTTCTCATTCCTTAAGCTTTGCAGATTTTTATCTGGTTTATCCCATGAATGTCTCCATCTGGAAGACATGCTACATGAAACTGGAGTTAAAGACATCCTGTAAGATATCCAAAATAATTATGTCCAGATTAATTCCACCAAAGTTTGTGCATTTAATTATTAGAATTACTTGCACTGAGGAAGGACTCAGAGAGCTGAAGAAGGATTTTTAATTCAGTGAGAAAAACAAGAAAAAAAATTTATTATTATTTCCAATTCAATAAATCTTCCCAGAAAGGACCAACATCGTCTTCCCAGAAAGGGCCATAGCTCTCCAGCTGCAGCCTGAATAGATTGATTCAAAGCAGTTCTAACTGGCTTCAGAGTGAAGAGCTTTTCTTAAATCTGTGTGTTGAATGGTTAGACAATAAACTTGTTGGTGCCAAAAACGGCTGCAGAGGAATGATTTGTCCCTCCATGACTTTGAGTTCTAAGATTTAAGTGTTTAAACCAGAGCTAGGCACTCAAAAGGTCTCTTCAGCCAATGCAGAATAACAGACAACTCGATTTTAGACATCCCATTTTAGATGAAATCACTACAAGTAGTCATTAAGATGAGCTGTGTCAGTGTAAGGTTTTCTACACTGTGCTTATCTAGGGTTAGGTTAGATGATTCTCACTCCTGGCTATAATATTGTTCACCCATACTGGGAGTTCTGATGTGAGTTTTAAGGCAGCAGATTAGACCCTCACCTTTTTCAGGCTCTTTCATCAGTACTGCATAGCTACCTCAGGCATATCAATGCCCTGCAGGACTCAGTGCCAAAATTGTTCTAAGTTGCTAAGAACAGATTTGGGATATTATTCCCAAGTAAGATTTAGTCATCTTACTCTACAAAGACCCTCTCATCAGATTTATATAGTTTTCAGGTTGCAGGTGAACGAATTGTTTATGTAGACCATTACTATGGGTTTTGCAGAATTCCCTAGATGTCTTTAATGAGGAACTCAAAAGACTGATGGACTCGTGTGTTAATAAATGTGTTGTCATTGTGCTGGCAGGTGTGCATTGCTAACGCAGAAATAACATGTCAAATTCTAACCAGATGACCTGGTGGAGCACTGCAGTTTAACCTCTTTCTCACGTCTTACATCACTCAAAGACTAATGTACTTACACTCCAGAGCAAAACATCCAAACAGCATTTCAGTCAGGGAGCCTGCAATGGCAGGAAAGAAATAAGAGTCTGGCAAAGCTTTTGTTTCTAATCGCGAAACCGAGTACTGGTGTGCTATCCATGACCACCAGCCTTGTTTACAGGCTTGGTTGCTGTGGTGATAGCATCATGTGAGTACAGCCATGGGGACTCAATCCTTCCGGCAGCAGAAGTGGTTTTCAAGCAACCTTTAATTGCTTGTTTACAAAATACTCCATAGTTTTCTGAGTACACAGCCCAACAAAATAGGAATAGACTTACAGAAAGTCTCCAGCATTGCCTTTCTGTGTGGAGGAGAGAAACTGATTCCAAATTAGAGGGAAGGGAAGGGAAGGGAAGGGAAGGGAAGGGAAGGGAAGGGAAGGGAAGGGAAGGGAAGGGAAGGGAAGGGAAGGGAAGGGAAGGGAAGGGAATGGAAGGGAAGGGAAGGGAAGGGAAGGGAAGGGAAGGGAAGGGAAGGGAAGGGAAGGGAAGGGAAGGGAAGGGAAGGGAGGGAAGGGAAGGGAAGGGAAGGGAAGGGAAGGGAAGGGAAGGGAAGGGAAGGGAAGGGAAGGGAAGGGAAGGGAAGGGAAGGGAAGGGAAGGGAAGGGAAGGGCAAAGCAAAAAGTCAGCTGAATCAGACGGTCACTGGCATGTCTGCAACTCACCCACAGCTGCACAAGTGGGAGCTGGACTTGTCTCTCCACTTCCAGGTCCCAGAGCAGGCCTGAGATGCTGTATAAGAGGGCCCTCTACAAGTCACAGACCTGCAGCCCCTTTTCTCGAGCCATGGTTTGGTGTGACTTCAAAAACCTCAAGAAGTGTCAACACACTTTTTGAGTCAGAAACTGAGGTCCAGCCATAAGGGTACCTTCCCCAGTATCCTACCATTGTCTCTGTCTCAGATCTGGGTGGTAGATCTGAAACCTCTCTGCAGCATCTAGAAGGGATGTAAACCTTCCTGCTAGGCATCCTGCTAGTCAGTCTAATCCATGGATTGTGGCCACTTGCAGCAGTTCAGTACTGCTGCTCCTCCAAAGACATTTTGAGCACCAGTGCTGGCCACTGCTAGCCTCCTCCTTGGAAAGATAGGATTATGCCTGTCATTTTTATATAGCTTGAATAAGCATAGGAGATGTATTTTGTATGCTATGATCCCTGCCTTTAAATTGGTTTCTGGAGTTGAGGAATGGAACCAATAAATAAAGCTAATTGCCACTCTTTTGTGGTGTCTGTGTCCTTTCTGCCTGGATTGCACTGCATTAAACTCATGTCAGAAACAATCAATTGGTTCAGTAACATAATAATTTGTTTCCTTTTACACTCCCTTATCATAATGCTGGGACTGTGTGGCAGATACCAGCACTTCTCAGGTATCTAAAGCAAACCTACCACTTAGCTTTTGCCATGGTGTAAAATTTGTCCCAAGTGTGCAGTAACAAAATATTCTTTCTACAATTTTTTTCAGGAGCCTTTCAGTGCCTGGTCTATGTGCGCTGGAGTGGGAATGGAGGAGGTGAACCTGGCAGAGGTTTAATATGTTTCTGCAGTGCTATGAGCGTTCAGCTATTTTGTGTTTAAAAAAAAAAGCTTCAGATTTTCTTATTCCAGACAGGAAAGAAAAAAAGATGTTTTGAAGTGTGAAGGATTAATAATTATTCAGTTTCCTAAAGGAAAGCATACACCAGCTACAGTGCTATTTCTCTCACTCAAAACCAGATCTTGTCCAGATGTATCAAAATTTTCAGGTGTTTGAGTTTACACACCTAACATGGTAAACCAGAATCCAACATGATTAAATGTCTGAGGCTTGACCAGGGTACAGGACGAAGTGAAATTCAAAGCTGTTAGTAGCTTGCATGGGAGTTGTTGCAAGCTGGATAATTGGAAACATTTAGTACCTGAACCTGGATTTCATAGTCTGGACTTATCTCTTCTATATTTTCTGACTTTTTTGTCTCCCTTAGCCTAATCTTAAGCTACACGTCAGCCTTTTAAGATTTTATTTTTTCTTTCAATTATTGTTACCATTAGCCAACTGTAATGTATTTTCATCTTGCCTGCCTTACTGAGATTGTTAAATGTCTTTGCTAAAATCTTCCCTTTAATAAGCAGATTATATTTTACCTTGCTAATTGGACACCTCTACATGGGAAGGCAATTAAAGTACCCAGACAAAGAAAGCACATTGCACTGTCTAGAATTAAATTTGCAAATAATTATCACTCAACACATTCAAATACTAGAATATTTGTTCCCTGGGCTAGTTCAGTGGAATTGAGTACATCCTCCCAGCTACAGGTAGCCTAGTGGGGTGTCTTCCACAGTTTTGGGGGACTGGCTGGGAAAAATGAGGAATAGGCAAGCTGGAGATGGAGCACTGATGTGCAGAGCAGCTCCTTCTGCCTGCATGACTTGTGGGGCTGCATTTCACTGGGCTTATTTAATAACCACTTGATTTTACCTCACAGACTGGGCTTGGATTGCAGGATGCCATGCCAAAAGCCATGGTTTTCTGCTTTCCATAGAGCATTTTCTGCTTCTGAAACATGCATTTTTGCAACTTTCCTCTTATTACACCTGCACTGTGTTTTCTTGCTTATTACTCATATTACTGTACCACAGGCGACATAATTCTAGCATGAATTCTCTGAAGGAACCTGTCTCCCTGGCAAATGTAGCTCTGATCTGAGATGTGAAAATGCAGGTGAGAAAAGCACATTTGATCTTCAGAAACTGAAAAGATAATGTGAACGGAAGCCTACCATGAATAAGTGAAACTGTCCCTACCAACCAGCTGGAAACAGGCCTGCAGTTTGTGATGACGGTTGTGATAGGAAATGTTAGCAATGGCTACTGAAATACTGAAGTGTCATTGGAAAGTGACATTCTTATACAGAAAGGTACTGTATAAATTGCACCCATCAATTTTGCATTGAATATTTTGCTTACTCTAGTTTTGAATTCTAAATGCATTAAATAATTGATAATGAAATGCACTAGCACTGAACCAGACTGAAATCCTGGATATAGGTGAGCACAAGAGCTTTTCCTTTCCCCTTTTTAAAATTTTGGCTTGTGTATTGTCACATCTGCTGGGCAGCTGATGGGAGCATTTGCAGCATAATGCAGACTCTGTGTTGTAGTGCTGGCCAGTGGCATTTTGTTAGCTCAGCCTGCCAGTAATTCCATTGTGATGCTTGGCACAAGCAAACTGGATTAATCTCCATATTGAAGGAGGGAGTCTCCATAACAGAGGCCATAATTTGGATGTCGGTTTTGGTCCCTTTTGTGGCCAAACCACACATCCAACTTTCACACAACAAAGCCTCTTATAAGAGAGTGTTGTCTGGGAAGTGGGCCAAATTCATCTTCTTGTAATTCCATGACATCAGGAGACTTGCCATGGGGAACATGTCACATTATTCCTACAATTAGTCCCTATGAAGGCCTTTTTGGACAAGCTTTTCTCCTTTACACTCTCAATTTGAATACAGGGTTTGTTTTTGTGCTACACATTTGGGTGGAAGGGTGTTTAGGAAAAGGCTGTGTTTTGACTTAGTGCAATACTTGCACAATGGGATCAGGCCTCTTGGGTGGGTTTGCAGAACCAGTTCTATGAACTGTCTAAACTCAGGGGACAGGTGTTTTCTCAGAATCCATTCCTTCTTTATTTGTTACTGAAGTCCAGTTTCCAAGTGATATAAATAGCTGTGTTAATGACAAGTCAGTTTTGGAAAATTGTGGTTGTCTTTGTTCCTAATCAAGGACATCCTTTTATCTGGGGAAGAAACAGCATACGCACTCCTTTTGACTTGGATTTTGTTTCTAGTATAGGAAAACAGAACACAGGTTTATGGGGTAGGTTTGTCTAAATTTTGACAGTGAAAGGCTGTGATTGGCAATTCTTCCACCTGCTTTTTGGCAGTTCCTGCCAGGAAGAGAAGATGGGAGAATTAAATGAGGATTGACAGCAGAAATAAAAAAAAATAGAGGCATCTGTAAATAGATTAAATCTGATCTTATTCTTTTAACTTGGTGTTTACTTCTTACAGAGGTAGAGTTTTTTACATGTTGATCTACAGAAGTACAGTGCAGATATGAAGGCATGTGCTTACACATGGTTCAGGGCAGAGGTGTGTATGATACACAGGGCTGAACAGTAGGATGAGGTATGAATTATTAGTATGTGATCTAATTTGTGGTATGGACCTATGATGCACACCAGTTAATGAGCTGAAAAGAATTTCTTCCTCTGCAGTAAACCGTGTGTTCTTCATTTCTTGATGAAGAGGATCTAGAGAAGATATGAGGACTAAAACACACAAGGTCAGTCACAAAAAGACACTGGTAAATCTCAGCTGAAGAATGTCAACTTCTTATTTTAAAATAAAATTAATTTAAATTTAAATTAATTTTCTCTTTCCTGTTCTGCCTTCATTATTTTTCTTCTCATATATTCAAGCATTAATATTGGCTTAATCTGTCTGTTCAGGGCTTCAATAGTAACAACTTTTATTACTGCAGCATCTAACACACACCACAAAAGCTACAGCATGATCCCATGGAGCCTGTAACTCTGGCAGTTTCCAAAGGCTGTAACGATGTTGCTAGTTTAGGACAAAAAAGCTAAGAGTTTATGAATGTCGCTTCACTGGACAGCAGTTCCTAAGCAAAGACATGTTCATCCTGGAATGCTTTTCTATAATTCAACGTCTGAATTGCATAATATATTTCATACCTCAGGCTGAGAGTTACAATTCAGAAACCTGTAACACAAGGCCAGCTGTAAAGAGTGAATTCATTTTAACTTTATTCACTTTAACATTTATTTTTTAACTATTTCCAAGCCAGCTGCCTTTTTCTGTTGTGTTGAAAAATGTGTTTAGGACAAGTCAATTTGCTGTGCTTGTTTTAATGGCTATTGCAAGAGGCTGTTCTGAACTGCTTTTCGACTTCTCCTGAGAAACTTGTTCGTGCATTAGGTAGTGAAGAGTCATGCACATTTCAGCCATTTCCCAGGATCTATCTCTGCTGCAGAGTTGCAAATAGAACTGCCTTTGTGAGTGAGCCATAGGAAATGAAACGTCTGTCACAGCTTGCAAGACCACACAGTAATACTACGTGACTTACAAGCACTTTTCATTTTATTGAAGGCTGTACAGAATTTGGGATAATTAGAGAAAATCTTACATCTGCATGGTCTTTCTTTGCTTGACTAGGAAGAGGATTTAATTTGCAGAAGCTGTTAAAAAGGCCTAGTTTTTTTCACATCATAATAGGCATTTCACATAATTTTAGTTAGATGAACACAACTCTAGACTTCTTAAAAGACCCAACCTAATTTCAGACTGTTCTAGATTCTTTTGTATGTTGTAATTCCATCTTACCAGCTGTTTCTTGAGAGTCTGAGAAAGACTGGGGACAACTGAGGTTTACATGGACTAGCGTCAGGCCTGTTTTTATGACATTAGGTGGGATCCCTTCTTTATCCTCACCCCAGCTAAAGGGGCTCCTGGTGTCTGCAAAGCAGAAACTTAACATAAATAAAACATGTAATAGTGTCCCAAATACCTTTAATTAGGCTTTGCTATAAGTCTAGATTTTTTTTTTCACATAGAAATTCTATAATAGGGCAGCGTGCAAAACACACCTGCACAAAATTTCCCTCCTGTTTCTCTGTGGGAAGGGGTGTGTCTGCTCAGGCTTTTCGACATGCAAGTGAGAGGCACAGGCAAAATGGACTGTGCTCCTCCTGCTGACAGTGCCATCCCCTAGCAGAAGTACCAGCCCTATACATTGGGGTCATACTTTTTCAGAAAATATTCTATTTCATATATAACAAACAACAACAAAGTTAATTATAAGTAAATTTTTCAGATTAGTATTTAATTAAAATCCATTTTATAAAGGAATGACCTCAGTTACTACTGATCATTAGGTCAAGCTTGCTATTTACCAAATTTTAATGCATCCAAACGGCTACAAACAGAGTCTGTGGCAGCTGTGCTTTTGTCTGGAGATGTATGTGACTTTCAGTATTTGTGTTTATATAAAAGAAAAAACTATAATAATTACAGGTCTCATTAAAACTTTCTAAAAAAAAAAACAACAAAAAAAAAACCCTGATTGACAAGAGGTTGTAATTAAATAAGACATCTCAGTCTTAGACCATAATTAACTCCAGCCCTACTCTTTGGTAAATGACCTTTTCAAGCACCCAGAGCCCTGAAGAACCCTGTCTGCAGTCAGAGGTGTGACTACAGCCAGCACTACTCTACTCTTTTTGCAGTGAAGCTGTCTGGGGAGAGCACAGACAGCTGTGTACTGGAGACATCAGCAATAGCTGCTCCAGTGCTGTTTGGATGGTGAGCATCTCAACAGAATGTGTCCTGCTAAAGCTGTGTTTATGCATGGGTACTTCAATGGAGCTTTGAGAGGACAATACTGTAGCAAATGAGAAAAACATGTCACTCATCATAAAAATAATCATAACAAGATGAAAATACTTTGCTATGTCAGAAAACATAAATCACCTTACAAAAGACCTCTTAACTTTCGTGTTTCTTTTTTTCTCCTTTTTGTTCTCAACCATATTTGCCATGTGCAATCCCACAAGCTCAGATTTCACCAGCAAAATTTCTGTCTGAAGGAAAAATTGCTTGATTTACATAGTTAATATAAATCAAGTTTGAAGTGGTTTATTAACTTACTAACAACACATAATTAAAGTGATCATTGAAGAATGCATTCAAGATCAAAATCACTACAATACAGTATCAGCAAACATGAATTTCTAAATACCTGTCTAAAACAGCCCAAGAGCTGATAAATCCCCCCCACCCCAGCTACCAGCACACCTGCCTGTCCTAGACACAGGGGTTTCCCAATGTGGTGGTCTCTGCAACCTGGCCCTCCACTATTTTGCTAGACTTACCCCAGTATCCTGTCCCTGTTTTCTTGTGCTGGAGTGCCCAGCACTGGACACCTCACCCAGATATGTCTCATCAGGTTGAGAAGCAGGACCATCTCCCTTGACCTCCTGGCAATGCTCTGCCTAATGTGACCCAGGAGGCTGCTGCCTTTCTTCAAAGTAAAAATGACAACAATTTTAGTGATGTTTAGAACATTTGGGTGGGTTTGGACTACACTGGCCCAAAGGAAAAGCTTTCCCTAAGCATCTATAAACAAACATGAAAGATTTTTCACACTGTTTGTGTACATTGTAGTTTGTGCCACTACAAGAAGGCTGGAGAAGAACTTTTTTTACAAGAGAATGTAGTGACAGGACTAGGGGGAATGGCTTTAAACTGAAAGAGAGGTTTAGATTAAATTTTAGGAAGAAATTCTTCACTATGAGGGTGGTAAGGTTGTCCAGTGTTGGAAGGTATGGGTTAAACTGCCAAGGAGGACTGTAAATCAATCAAGTGACCTTGCAGCCTGAGTGAGCAGCAGGCCAGCGATTCTCTAGCACCAACCAAGTTTAAAGCCTGCACCTCTGCTTATGTACCTTTGCCCAGGTGCTGCTTTCAGGATCCCCCTGATAGCTAGGGAGCAGCAATAAATCATCTCTTTGCATTCTAATTGTGACTTTGTGGTTGTCTCAGCTGCCTGCTTGTGTCTACACACACAGCTAGAGAAGTTGTGGATGTCTCCTCCCTGGAAGTGTCCAAGGCCAGGCTGAATGGGACTTTGAGCTACCTGGTCAAGTGGAAGGTGTCCCTGCCACACCAGGGGTGTTGGAACTACATGATCTTTAAGGTCCCTTCCAACTCAAACTGTCCTATGGTTCTGTGTTTCTATAATTTTCATTATTACTGCTTCTTGTACTAGGGAACCACGGTTAATGCAGGGCTTCTTTCTGTGCGCTGCAGCTACACCCTTTGATGTCAGTTTGTAAAAATACTTGGTGTTTTGATCTAAAATACTGAATTTTCAGCCAATGTTACTGATCGTGTCTGCCAAGTCTGCTGCGGGATGGCAGAACAGAAGTGAGGACAAAAGGTAGCTTCTTGTCTTTAGTGTGATATTCTAAAGATAGCAAAGTAACTTTCTTAATTTGGTGCCTTAGCGGTGGCTGAGCTATTTCCCAAATCTGTGGTAGTACGTACATGGTGTAGCTTCATTTTTTTAGAGTTGTGATGTCCTGTACTCTGTGTTTCTCAGTATGAATGCTGTGGCCCTTCTGTCTGTAAGACATGAAAGCAGAACTGGCCTTCCTCTGTAAAATGATTTGCTAGTCTCAGCCCATAATGCGATAGATAACCGTTCTGTACAAACAACATGATTGACAAACGCTGCTTGGGAGACTGAATTTAAAATCAAGAGGTCTGAAAACAGAGGCCAAAGCAACTACTTGATAAAGTCTGAGCCACGTTTCCCCATGGGCATTTCTAGGAAACTATCTCCAGAGATGGTAAAAGGAGTGAATCAACTAATACATCGCAGAACATTTCTCTCATTCTTTTGAGTCCTTCATAAAAAGCACAGGATGCAATAAAGCAGCCTTTCCCTAAAGAGAATCAATCAGCTATCTAACTGCATTTCCTTTCTCAAACACAGATCAGATGCTGTACAAGAGAGCACAAAAGACATTACAAAACAGCCTTCCCACAATGAAAGCCTCTTCCTAATTCTCTATAATTAGAATGACTTTTGAATGAGAAACAGCCTGTACAATTTGTGCAGCCTGAGAGACTTCCTGCTCCAAAGAGCTATGAAATAATAACCTAGAGTGGGCTGCACCAGACCTTCCCCTGCAGAATTAATTTTGTCTCCTGGACATCACTGGGAGTTTTGTGATGGATTCATAGAGTATCTGGGGAGAGTGGAACAGTGATAACACAGTTGCTCTCTGTTTACCACAGACCATGAGGATGACCCACAAATTGTCACACCTAGGCAATTTCTGGTGGTGTCCAGCGTTTTTGTCTTCCTTCTGACCCTGGTAACAGCTGCATGTGCTGCATTGGTCCCAAATCAAAATGCTGACTGATGCCAGCTGACAAATCAGAAGTTTCATGCTAAAATGCTGCTCAGTTTGCATCAAGGTGCCTTGAAAATCTTGGTGGCTGTATTATGTTTACACCATTATTTACAAGGAATGACAGAAAAACACTCTTGTTTCAAAACAAGTATTATTCAATGTTTATTAAGAGCAGGTTATTTTCCCCATTCATATATTCTCAAATGCAGTTTAAGCCTTCTATGCACATAAATACATAAAGCTAAATAATCCATAGTTGATAGATTTATCTTTTCAGTGTTTATATTGCCCAAAAGAAATGTGAGAGGTTTGTGACCTTTTTAATTTAACCTACTAGCTGAGTTATATGCATTCTACACATACAACACTGCACAGTCTAGATCAGTGAAATTATTTTAAAGAGAAGCTTTGTTTGCTAAGAATGATACACTGGAGAGGTGGGTGGTGGGAAATTGAACTGAAAATACCTTTGATTATTTTAGGTTTTTACGTTGATAACTACATAAAGTAAGCATTCAGTCCAACAAGTGCTCATTTTGCCTTTGAAACAAAATATTTTAATGAAGCATTTTTTTAATAATGAATCAGTGAAGATAATTAACTTTTTAAAAATCTCGTCCACTTTGAAACCTACGATTTTTATGGGAGACAGAGAAATCACTAGCTTGTTACCTTTTACAATTTCTGTTTCTTCTGCTATCCAGAAGTGACTTTACTTGAGCACA
Organism: Monarcha castaneiventris obscurior; assembly: GCA_026261815.1. NCBI lineage: Eukaryota > Metazoa > Chordata > Aves > Passeriformes > Monarchidae > Monarcha > Monarcha castaneiventris. Next base: position 31,166,633 of record JAMPIT010000379.1, read on the forward strand.
AAAACTGCTTAACTACACAAATAAGTCATGGGAATCAAAACACATAGAGAAGGCATAGTTCAAACTAAATTTGTAAATTACTTCTGCATTGCAAAGGCTGTATTAGCTCCTGCAACTTCTTAAGCAACTACAGAGGATGCTCTATATTGTGGCACTTATTTAATGACTGTTTTATACTTTGCTACAGATCGTGCATCTCCTTGATACTTCAATCTATGTCCAAATACCCACTACATATCTGGTAGCCCTTTGCTTCTCTGTAAATGAGGAAATTCCAAACCCACCCTCTCCTCCGTCCCCTCAACCCTCATGCTGCCCCAGAGTAATAACCTTTTCTTCATACAAATGGGGTAGCAGATGGGGATAAGAAAGGGAATCAAGATTAAACTTGTTACAGGATTGTCATCCTACATTTATTCAATATTTCACTTTCTTAGGCTTCCCTTTTCAGTTTTCCTTAATGACTTTGACTAATGTTTCCCAAGTGCAAATACAAAACCCAGATGTTTAAAATTCAAAACACTGTGGCAATTTTCACCAAGACTTTATTATTATACATTTGTAGGGATTTAGATAAGACAAATGCTTGCATCATTGTTTCACTTTCATGGATCCATTATTTCCCATCTCACCCACTAGGATCCAGTTTTGAAAGCAGGTTTCAGAGTTCCTTGAGAGATTCCATGTTATGAATTCTGCGTTTTGTATACAATAAGTATTTCAGTCTGTCCAAGTAAGTAAAACTCCACCTGGAAAAGCAAATACACTATATGGCAAATAATAAAAAAAAGATGCTTAATACTAAATTTCTGAAGTAGTCTATGTGCTATACAAGGTTAAATAACTTTGAAGTCAAAACCAAAAATCATTGGACCCAAAGTCAAAACCAAAAATCATCTGCACCACTGCTCCTTGTACTTGCTCTCTCTCTGCTCTTTAACCGCAACATGTCCATGACACTGCGTGCGTATATGTCTCGCAAATTGACATTGATATTTGAATCGCTGGAGGAGTTCTTCATGAGTTTCTTTAAAGCTTCACGCTGCCGAAGAGCGGCTTCTTTTATCTTCAGTGTAAAATAACAGGCAGAAAAACGGTCATTTATTATAGCTATTGGCAAAGCCAAAACCAGTATTCCTGATAGTATACACATAAAGGCTACTACCTTACCGATGGTAGTGTCTGGTCTAATGTCACCATAACCAACAGTTGTCATGGAAGTTGTTGCCCACCACCAAGCACCAGGTACGCTTGTGAAAGTTGTGCCTGGCACACCTTGCTCAACAAAGTATTCCACAGTGGAAAATATAGAGATTCCTACAGAGAGGAAAAGAAGCAGAAGGCCAACTTCCTCATAGCACTGAGCAATAGTCATCCCAAGCGACCGCAAGCCTGAAAGACAAGAAATGCTGTCAGTAGGTTGATTTGTGTAGCTGTCATCACAACCTTGCAAAACATCTCTTATTTAAAGGCTGACTGCTTTATGTTTTCTTTGAATGCAGGTGAACATGTCTTGAGAATCATAGACTCAGTAAGATTGGAAAAGACCTCCAAGATCATCGACTCCAACCTTTAACTGAACACCAGCTTGTCAACTAAACCATAGCACCAAGTGACACATCCAGCTGATTCATGAACACTTCCAGGATTGTGACTCCACCACCTCAATGTTTAACCACCCTTTCCATGAAGAAATTCTTCTTGATGTCGAACCTGCATCTCCCCTGGCACAGCCTGAGGCTGTTTGCTCTTTTCCTGTTGCTTGGTGCCTGGGAGGAGAGGCTGATCCCACCTGGCTACACCCTCCTTTCAGGTAGCTGTAGAGAGCAAGAAGGTTCTCCCTGACCCTCCTTTTCTCCAGGCTGAACAACCCCAGCTCCCTCAGCCACTCCTCATATGATTTACCCTCTCAGTCCTTCACCAGTTTTGTTGCCCTTCTCTGGACATGCTCCAGCACCTCAAAGTCTTTCTTGTCGTGAGGGGCCCAGGACTGGACAGAGGATTTGAGGTGTGGCCTCCCAGTGCTGAGTACAGGCTGATAAATAGCTTCCCTAGTCCATGTGGCCACACTATCCAGGCCATGATGCCATTGGCCTTTGTGTACACTCGGGCACAGCTGGCTCATCAGCACACCCAGATCCTTTTCCACTGGGCAGCTTTCCAGCCACTCTGCCCCCAGCCTGTAGCACTGCATGGGGTTGTTGTGACCCAAGGGCAGAACCCAGCACTTTCCTTTAAAGAACCTCATACTGTTGGTCTCAGCCCATCTATCCAGCCTGTCCAGAACCCTTTGCAGAACCCTCCTGCCCTCCAGCAGATCAACTCTTCCACCTGACTTGGTGTCATCTACAAACTGATTGAAGGTACAACTCAATTCCCTCATCCAGATCATCAATAAAGATATTAAACAGGACTGGCCCAATACTGAGCCTTGAGGACCTCACTAGTGACTGGCCACCAACTGGATGTGGCACCATTCACTAACACTCCCTGGGGTCAGTCCTCCAGCCAGTTGTATCCTCAGCAAAGAGTGCATCTGTTCACAGGCTGCCAGTTTCTCCAGGAGAATGCTGTGGGAGATGATGACAGAGACTTTACTGAAGTCCAGGTAGACAACATTCATAACCTTTCCCTCAGCCACTAGGCTGGCCATATGGTCATAAAAGATCAGGATGCTCAAGCCTTGGCTGAACTGTCCTTTCCTAAACCCATGGTGGCTGGGCCTGATCCCCTGGTTGTCCTGCACATGCTGTGTGATCACACTCAAAATGATCTGTACCATAATCTTCCCCAGCACCAAGGTAGTTCCCTGGATTCTCCTTCTGATCCTTCTTGTAGATGGGCATTACAGTTTCCAGCTTCAAGCTACCGGCAACCTCCCTGGTTAACAAAGGCTGATAATAAATGATGGTGAGCAGCTTGACAAGCTTTTCTGCCAGCTCCCTCATCACCCTAGGAGGAATCCCATGTGGCCTCATAGACCTGTGAGTGTCTTAAGTGGCACAGCAGGTGACTAACTATAACCTCTTGGATTGCAGGGGGGCTATTCTGCTTCCTGTCCCTGTCTACCAGCTCAGGGGGCTGGCTGCCATGAGGATACCATCTCTCTGTTAAACAATGAGGAAAGGAAGGTATTAAGTACCCCAGCCTTCTCCTCATCCTTGATGATAATGTTCCCTCCAACATCCAATAAAGGACAGAGATTTTCCGTGGCCCTCCTTTTGTTGGTAATGTATTTATAGAGCCACTTTTTATTACCTTTCACAGTGGTGGCCAGATTGAGTTCTAGCTGAGCTTTTGCTTTTCTGATTTTCTCTCTACACGACCTAACGAAATCCTTGTCCTCTTCCCGAGTTCCTCTCCTTCTTCCAAAGGTCATAAACTCTCTTTTCTTCTCTGAGTTCCGGCAGAAGCTCCCTGTTCATCCAGGCTGCCCTTCTTCCTCCCTGGCTTGTCTTTAGGCACATAGGGACAGCCTGCTCCTGAGACTTTAAAACTTCTTTCTAAAAGTATCCTGCCATTCTAGACCCCTCTGGTTTTAAGGGCTGTTTCCAAAGGGACTCTCTGAACCAGTGTCCTCAACAGGCCAAATCTTGCCCTCTGGAAATCCAAGTGAGAGGTTCTGTTGACCTCTTTCCTCATTTCATCATGAATTGAAAACTCTCTCATTTCATGGTCACCATGCTCATGATGGCCTCCAACGACCACATCTCCCACCAGCACTTCTGCTGGTTTAATGAGGCACTAACCCTGGTAGGCTAAAAAGAGGTACTGCTCTAAACACTACTGGGAAAAAGTGATTTAAAGAAATAGATCACCAATAGATCACTGAACCTCTGACATCATCTCTTATTTTCTTAACACACAGCATAGAAATTCTCCTCATTACGTATGATTTGAACTATGTACACACACAACTTAGACAACTAAACTATTCTGATTTATTAACTAAGACAAGATCTAGCACTGCTCTAAACTACTTAAAAACACACTAAAAGCACCTGCTTTATACTTGGAGCCTGAATGCACCAAGCCTCTGTTTTCCAGCCACTGTCCTATTTTTCTCTTGGACCAAGGAGCCCTTAGTTAACAAATTTGTGTTGCCATGTGAATGCTTAGACCCCAGTACAGTTCACTCAATAACTTTTTCTTTAGGGACTGTTTTCAATCTTTTTATAGATGTCACAGATTCCCTTCAACCCCTCTTTCCTCCCCCAAACCCTATCATTACATTGTATCTGTAGACATCAAAACAAATATGGTTTTCCAGTAACAGCTGCACTTGTGCCAAACTCAAGATAGCAAAGCCTCTCAACGCAAGCATGGAATCCTGTTAATTGATTGATGTACCACATCAGTCCTTTTACCCATGAGCTGCACAGGGAGTTCGGGACCCCTCTCTGTAACCCCCTGTATTCCTGTTAGAGCTGCTGCTTCAAGGCTAGACTGCCCTAGGATTTACTTTCTTGCTTGCTAGACAAAGCAAGCAGGAAAGTAAACCCAAAAATACTGCAATGGATAAATGTTGCACACATAAACAAAGAAGGAAGATAACAGGGTATCAATTCAGCTGAGACACATAGGAGACTGAAATTATCTTTTGAATCACTTTGGATTAGTTTTTAACACTGTTCTTTAAAAATGTGTGATGTTTTCTCTAATAAATAAGAAAAACATAATGCTTACGAATTACCCTTCATGGGTATACTTCTCACTAAACTCGTGTTTGCAAAACAGCTTACTGAGGCTCTGCCCCTGCTTGCAGACTTCATCTGCTCATTAGTGTTATAAGCAATTCAATTTTTCCACAGTCTCAGACTAGAAGATGTTAAAAATTTCTTGCTTTTGGCTGTTTCTATTCCCCCGTAGGTCCAATGGCTTTTAAAGGTTTTGTTTATATACAGCAAACAGTGGAAGTACATGGCAGAGTTTGGGGGCAATGTTGGGGTTTTCTTCCAATGCAATCTACTACCAACCCCAGTAAAGAACTTAGCCATATTGAGGTCTTATATTACTATAACTAAAATCTGTAGAATGTTTATTGCAATGATACAGATTAAATCTTTAACACAAGGGGAGTAAGATGTATCAGTGCAATCTTTTTTCTGTCAATATGACTGCCTCCATATTTTGGAAACACTAATATCAGCAGTGCAAAAGCTCTGTGAGATAATTGCAAGGACTCAGATCAAATTCTCATCTTCCAAGGAAGATATTGTGATCCGTTGCCCTGTAAAACTTCTACTGACCAAGGCAGAAGAGTAAGTCCTTTCAGGTGGGCTAGGAAGAAGGTATCTTTTTTCACATAAAATAGATAAAGGAAGGAGGAACAGAATAGTAACTGTTGACTCTTTGTATCACAATGATGATATTTGCATTTTTCCTATGGTTAGTTATTCTAACTGTTCAGGATCTGATTTTTTCTTTTTATTATTCTGAGTTCTAGTATACTCATCTAAAATTAAGATATAATTCACCGCATCTTTAGATGAAGTCAGGAGACATTTTTAGGCAAATCTATGAATCAGAGAAGTTACTGGATTCCACAGCTCATTCCAAGCGGAATTAGTTGGTGTAATGACATGTATAAAGTATACTACTGTATTACTTTGTACCTTTTTAAAATGTCTCTGAGCCCTGGCACATGGCCAAACTGGGGCTGCTCCAGCACAGACACCTCAGCAAGTCTTACAGCTTCTCATGAGAACTCCTTGCCAGGAGTTGTGACAGCTTGGTTACTCATGCTTGGAAGGTGCTAAGGTGCTGTAACAGAGTTGGTGTGAGCTGGCAAGGAGCCCCAGCCCTGGAAGGAGGAAGGGGAAATACTTCAGCCACGCAGGTCAAGTTCTATCTCTTTTGTCCAAAGTGACTTGGCAATACAAGCTGATATTCAGGAGGTTCGATTTACACAGCATTTAAATAACCCTAAAGTTTTGACACAAAAAGCGCTGAAGTTTCAACTTTTCATGACTCCTGAGGCATGACAGCCTGAAATATGCTATGGTCTTCTCTCAAATATACGCTCATTGCCATCACAAGTAAGATGCTCACACCCTACTTCTCCTCAAGAAGTCCCTCTGTTCGTGCTTCCCAGAGGGGACCAGCAAGGCTTCACAGAAAACATGGCCCCAGGAGGAAGGCAACAGCTGAGGAGCATCTGAAAACATGAAAAACACAGCTCCAGTTCTCATCTATTCTTGAAGCTACTAAAATCCATAATTTTGCTATATTGGAAGAGTAGTCATGCCCTCCAGCTACACATTTTATGGATCGAGGTACTACTGATTTCTCAGTGGCTCCTCAATGAAGTATAGTACTTTGCGTAAGTAACTACACAGTCACATCAGTCTAGCCCAAGTCTTTCTAGGCATCACATCCCTCCAGTGAGCTGGCTTCAGATTCCGAAGGGGAAGAAATTAATTTTTTAATTTCTTTTTTTCATTCTTGTCTTTGTTCCACAGGAAGGGTTAAGTTACTATTTCTTGAAAGTGAAGAAAAGAACTGATGTTTTTTCACCTCACTCATTTCTGCCCCTGACAGCAGGGCCAGGCTGCTGTTGTGATCCCAGCTTTGCTAAGGCTCTGCACAGTACCACAGAGATGTTCTTGTGGCTGTGAACACCCCTGCTTGGTGAAAGAGAAGCTGTTGCCTGCAGACACAGATCTTCTGCTCTTGCATACATCTTGCCACACGAAGCAACTGAGCAGTGCCTGAAGCTTTGTCCGGTCTGAGAGTGTAGGAGTTGGAGAGAAGCTTCAATGGAAAGCAGCTGTCAGATCCCAGGCAAGAGAGCAGAGGAGTTTGAAGAGCCCCTCGTGAACAGTGAAGTTTATCAGGACTGCCTAGGTATGTGCAAGGAGGATGGTCTCTGTATGATACATACAGGGCTCATCTTGTGTTAGGAGCTGTGGTAAAGGGTGTATCAAGAAGCACATTAACAAACTTCTTCAGACAGAAGATCAGAGCAGTGAGTTTCTACATTTAAATCATACAAATCTGATTTACCGTTCTGGACCTAAGTGGGCAGCAACTCACCTACCAAAGAAGCAACACAATGATGGCAACACTGCTCCGAGTGGTTTAAATTGATACATATATTGCTTCTTATACCTTGAAACTGGCATTTTGATTCCAGTAAAAAGAAGACAGCACACCTCCAGATCAGGATACTACATTTTTATATAATTAATTCACTTCTACCTAATATGGCATTATTAAATTCCATGTCACTGAATACTGTGACATAAACTGTGGTAAATACTGAATAATTAACTTAAGAATAAATAGACCTAAATGTTTAGACCATCCTTGAAGTATGTATACCTGAAGTTAGCAGTTATGCAAACATCTGAAACATCTGATTTCAAGTTGATAGAAAGAGCCACAAAACTGAGTGGAAGAATGAACACATTCTGTAACAGTAAAATGCAATAAACTGGAAACTTTTTAACTAGAAACAACATACTTTTGGATGACCATTTTATTAGTCAGCAAAAAAGTGCCCTGATGAGATCAAATATTTTTCTTATTTTCAAAATACAGTTAGAGAGGATTGCATTCACATTACAACTACCATCAAAAGTGGGTAAAAGCCTTTCTTGCAAAAAACCTCTACCAAACCCTGCAAAAGTTCTAACGAAGCAAAACGAACACATTGCCAGACTGAATCAGCCTAAGTTTCCTCTCAAATGCTTTCTAAGGGACTGTTATACATCAGTAGAGGCATAATCTAGGGTAGAGAGTAAGATTACGATACTTCCCAAACCACTCTGATTATGCTTATGATTATGAGCAGCATCAAAGCTACTCCCTGCCACTGGCAGGCAGGTTTGCTACCCTTCAGTGGGAACAAAAATAAGACACATTCTGCTGCTGTGAGCACACTGTATCTCCCACTGAACGGGGGCCAGTTCACAGAGAGGGCTCTCCAAAAATATGGAGAGGCATCAAACCATTCCTGCTTCATGGCTGGAAATCCTGGAAGGGCACGTTGGGTGCATTTTAAGAACAATCATTACTGTCTTCAGAACAGGCTAATATTGCAGGACAGAGACCATGACGATCTAATTTTTCAAAGCTCTGAGTGTTGGCTGAACACTCCGCCTGTCAAATTCAGCACCATATTCAGCACTGATTTAAGTGGGAACATAATCAAATCATTTTGAAAATACAAAGACAGCTTTTATTCTTTCATACAGCCAGGCATGCACATGCCATGAAGTAGTAGTAAAATCAGGGGAAACACAAGAGGAAATTCAACACTTTCCAATCATTTCCAGCTTCCTTTGATAAATTCCCACCGGAAAATGTTAATTTTTATGCCTTCCTTTCACCAAAGAGAGTGAACAAGATGTTCACAGAAATGCATTTCACCTTCTATCCCACCCCTGCCTGCTACTCCTACATCTGTCGGGAGTGCCTGGACACTCAGGACCTTACACCAATTGGTGAATGCTGGCTGAACCTGGCACTGCTGCTCTGTGTCGCCCCTAGGTCCCACAGCCTAAGCAGCCTCCCGATGGGTTCCACATACCACAGGAATACTGCAGGGTTCAGTGGGGCCAGAGAGCCCCTCAACCCACCACCTGCAAGATTTAGTTTTAAACAGCTTCCCTGAAACATTCTTCACTGTGGTTGTTTTCAGGATCTATGATGTGGACAAAATCATGATGTATTTCTTTGCATATACTTTTAAACAAGCCAAATTGTGACAGCTGTCATTAGTGGGCCTTGGATAATACAAAAAGTGTGGGCTGATGATCTTTGCTTCTTCCCTAATAAAATCAACTGAAATATATTTTAAAATTTATTGCACTATGAATGACTGGTGGATTATTTACAAAATGCAACTTTGAGGTCTGTTTTTGTAAATGTTCAATGCACACAATATAAAGGGCTTTATGGAAAGCAAAAATTGTTTGGAGAAGGCCCTTGTCACTCAGTTATAATGTTCAAAAGTAAGATTTTCACAAGCCATTACTGCTAACAGATTGTGTAAAAAAGCTTTGGCAGAAATGCACACAAAATGGAGGACTGTGCCCAGGGACAATGGTTGCAGGCAGTGAAATTGAGAACTACCATAGCCATGGCCAAATGTACCTGTTGAATGTCTTCCCAGCTTCAGCATCCGCAGGGCTCTGAGCAGTCTCAGCACTTGGACAATGCGTCCCACATTCTCCAGTTCCTGGGAGCTCTCACCACCACACAGACTCTCCACCAGCAGGGTGATGTAGAAAGGCAAAATGGCAAGGAGGTCGATGATGTTTGCCACACTCCTTAGGAAGCGACACCGATCTCGCGCACACAGGAGCCTCAGGACAAACTCCGCTGTGAACCACGCAATGCACAGGTACTCCAGGGCATCCAGCAGTGGTGGGGCCAGCCAGCTGAGCTCTACTGAAATCAAGGCCATGTTGGCAATGGACACAACAACAAAAACCATGGACAATGTGCCGAAAGTCCTGGCTGCTGCAGAGGAGCCAGGCTTTTCCAAAACTTCCCAAAGTTTCTGCCTGACATTGGGACAGAGGCTACCAGAAAAATCCTCTTCTTCATCTTGGGCATCCAGTTCTTCTGCATCTTTTTTGATGTCTAACGCTTCACTCAGCTCCTTTCTCCTGAAGTACCTGCCCAGGAACACCCCCCAAGAGATTTTTAACACCCATATGCAGATGCTTGTCTTATCATTTACTATGCAAGTCACATGAATACACATTAAAATTTACCTTATGTGAGCTCAGAAAACCCTAGCATAGCTTCTATTAATTCAGCCCCTGCATCATGTTTCTACAGACCTGATATACTTCTGTTCTCCCATTTCTTATCAGTGACACATTCTATATGCGATTTATTTATATGGATCATGTTGACCACAGTAGGATCTGCTGCACGACTAACATGAATTCTTGGAAGCAGTCCTGTTACAACCAGATCCTCTGTTTTTAAACAGTTTTCAATTTGATTAATCGTATTGCATTTTTATTACACTGAACCATATTTGCAATACTAAAACTGAAGGCATAATAAAAGCCATACAGTTCACGGGTGAACTTCTGATCAATACACACTAAGATGACAAGGTATCTTTCTTTGTTTAGGTATATGGGCTCTCACACAAAGTGGACAAGCATTTGTACTGAGTAAAACTTACAGATGGTAAATATATAGTGTTTTGTCAGTGGAATTTTGTGAAACACAAACATACTCAAAGTACACACACACAAAAAAATCTTTCTTTCCCATCTTTCTTTTTGACTGCTGCAAAACTCAAGCCTTAGACAAAAGGTTTATGCAATTTTGCCTTCAATACAGTTAGTCCTGCATATGCCGAAGAGGTCTGTAGCTCTGTGTATCACCAAAGTAGTAGGAGCTTTCAGTTACACCTACCAGAGAAGGAAGAACAAGATGAAAACTAGGCTCCAACTTTCTCAGCTGAAGAGCTGAACCGTACTAGGGTAGGATAACTCCTATACTCCATCCTTTTGGGATGGGATTACTTCTGTGTTTCCTTCTAATAATTTTGACATAACTGCTACAGATAAATAGCAATTACACTCTTTAGAAAATTCATTTCTTCAATACTAAAAAACCCAAACCAGTAACATTAAATATGGTGGAAAAAATCAACTGCAAATAGAATTAACAGAAACATCCTGGGGGTGGTTCAGTCAAAACCCACCTCATTCCTAAAGTGCCTGCTATAATGTGTCTCCAGCGAGCCATGTTCCCGCTGCTGCTGCCCCCTCCCTGTAAGCTGCTACATCCACGTGCAATGCTTCCTTTCATGGCTCCTCCTGGAGTCATGCCACCCACACTCAGCCTGGCAGGTGACCAACCCCCAGTTATGCCTCTCCAGCTTGGATTTGGAAATCCTTCAAAATTTAAGTGCAGGTGGGCAGGATCCTAACACTCCCAGCATCGTGCCTGACTCCACATCTAATCCCTCTATAAACACAAACTGAATGACTGAAGGGGCATCTCTCCTTTCACAACCTTTTTCATCTCTGGCATTGTCCTTTTAAACATTTTGAGCTTCCAGGGACAGTCTGAAGCCACTATAGGACATCCCAGACCCTGCTTCTGTCTCACTATCTTGACCTCGCCAACAACTTTTCCCACAGCAAATGTTAACCGTGACCTCACCCAATGTATCTTCTCCCATTCCTGACACCCATCCACCACTAGAGCAGCACTTGGGGCTCAACTCTACAACTTTTCCAAATGCCCTGCTATCCCCACTGCTGAATCTCTCACCTGAGTGTTCCTGAATGCAAGTCAATGCTGAACTCACCTAACCCACAATCCCGAAAGCCTCATCTCCCACAACTCACCGGTCTCTGCAGCAGGAATCAATGCTGAGCTCATCCAAACCCCAGTACTGGATCTCTTGCAGGAAAGAGAGTGCACAGAGCTGCTCCATCACATGCAGCCTCCCTGTCTGGTAGTAATTCAGGATGTAGTGAAACGCCTGTGAGCTCCGGTCAAAGAAATACTCATTCTCCACAAGGTTAGCATCATCACAAAGCTCAAGGAGGCCAGAAGCGACATCCCTGGCAGCAGAGACCACTACTGCCAGTTTGCCAAGACGGGTGTCAGGGTAGCAAGACAAAGTTTGCTGGGACATCACAAAGCGGCTGCCTCCGACATTGATAGTAAAGCAGTCCAGAGAGGGAATGACCTTCTGGATCAGGGGCCCCTGCTCTTCCTCACTGGAGAAAACACTGGAGTCCAACGAGCCCAGGGATGTGCTACTCCCTGGTTCCTCCAAGGATGCTTGGGAAGAAACAGACATGCAGCAGGGAGGCGACTTCATCCTGTAGCTGCCAGCAGCAGCTCACACTCTCCTGGATCAAAACCACAACACGGCTGCAGAGAAGACTGCCCCGCCGGTGGGGCGGCCGGGCCAGGCTGGGAATGCTGCCTCCGGCTACCGCCCCAGGGACCCGCTCCGCGCCCGGTGCCTCCGGACGGTGCCTGCAGCGGGGCGGAGGTCAGGCGGGCGCTGCACAGCCCAGCGCCGCCCGCACCCCGAGGATGCTGAGGGAGCCGCGGTACCTGAGGCGGCGTCACCTCGTGCTGTCCGCGCCGGCACCCTCCGCTTCAGCACTCATCTCCAGCCGCTGGGTTGGGCAAGGGGAAACCAGCCGGGACGGCACAACACGGAGCACCGGCTTCAGCGGCGACTCCGGGAGCGCCCCGACAGCAGCCCGAGGGGCCGCGCCGCTGGCCAGTCCGTCCCCTCCCGCCCTGCGCTCCAACTTCGGCCGGGGCTGCCGCGGGCGCAGCCGAGCCCCGCGCCGGGGCAGCCGCCGCGAACCGGGCGCCCCGGCAGGGCTGCCTCCCCCAGCCGGCCCGCCCGCCCGCCGCTCCCCGCCCCCGGCCCCGGCCCCGGCCCCGGCCCCGGCCCCGGCCCCGGCCCCGGCCCGCCTCACCTGCCCGCCGCCCCGCCGTGCCGCCCCCCGCCGCCTGCCGCCGCCCGCTCCCCCGGCTCCGCACCTCTGGGTAGCGCCGCCGCCTTTCCATGGCGGGTCATGTGCCGCGGGGGGCAGGCGGGACCGGGGGCGCGGGCTGGGCTGGGCTGGGCTGGGCTGGGCCGGGCGGGGCCGGGCAGGACTGGGCTTGGCTGGGCTGGGCCGGGCGGGGCCGCGCCCTCCCCGCCGCGGGGCCGAGCCGCCCCCGGCCCGCCCCGAGCCGCCCCCGGCCCGCCCCGAGCCGCAGGTGGGCAGCGAGGGCCGGGCGGCTCCGCGGGGCTGGGCCCGGGACGGGGCGGCGCTCGGGAACTTCCCCGAGCCGGCCCGCAGGGCGGTTCGGAAGCCGCCCCTCCGCGATGTATGTAGCCCCGAACGTGTCGCTAAACAGATAACGTGTCCTCACTTAGACTGCTCCCACGGCTCAAGTTTCATGTCACTCACATAAAGAAGTCACTGTAAAGGCCAATCGATGGGCGTGAGCGAGCCTGTTTTAACCGAGCTGCACTCAGCCTGTTTTCCAAAATACTCTGGAGTATCTTTGTTACCGTCCTGTGCTGACTTTTTAGGTCCTCAGTTTAACAGGGCAAAATTTTAGTTCACCCTCCTCATTATGTTTCCTTTTCTCCTACGAAACAGTTATTTCTGACAAATACTTGCTTTGGAAATTTGCATTTTCTGTTGCCTCTGACTCCTTGCCAGGATGGGCAGCTGCCGACGTTGCAGTGGAGCCTCCCAGGAGGGGAAATTGTGGAGCATGCAAAATGTGGCATTGTGTGTCATGCCACCAGCATCATGTGACGTCCCGCCAGCTTTTCATCCCACATCACTTGTTGCATACAGCTGTGTCCAGTTATGCACATTTCTAACATTTACTTCAGAGAGGGCTCATAGAGTTTCGTCTTTTGTATGCTGGTAATCCGTATTTTAAATGAAGCTGAGCTGAACATTTACCATATTGCGGAGTTGCAACACCCACAGCAACCTCTCTATGCAGCACTCACTGGCATAGAAATTTGCTTGAGTGACTGTTGGCAAAAACATACACTGATCAGAGAGAATCCAATGGAGAATAGCAAGGGTGGGGTTTGGAAGTCATGGCCCAGCAAGAAAACAGAGCAGGATAGCTATAGTGGAACAGAATGAGCATTGTGAGAGTCTTCAGATATGTAAAAGGGTGCTCACAAAGATAAAGATGACATACTCTGTTCTCCTTGGATGAATTGGACCTGTGTAGAAGTAATGGAGTTGAACAACAGGAGGGAAATTTAGGGTAGCCGTTAGGAAGGCTTTGGTGAAGCAGTGGAAGAGGTACGTTGCTGTCTGTTGCAGGTCATCAATGAGCTAACTGGACAAAGATCCAGGAGGAATAGCAGAGGTGTGGTGCTGCTTTTCCTGAGGTAGTCTGGAATGGTTAGATGAACTTGTGGTATCCCTTCCAGCTCTGTAATGCTGTATTTCAAATGTGTCATAAAGAAAAACACTTATTTCCTTAGACATTTCCCTTTTAATTGTTTAAAACAATCAAATTTAAATATAATTTAAATGAATAAACACAAAATTATTAATTCATTTTCCTTTGAAACTATCAACAACTGCTGTTATGCAGCAGGCTTTCAGGAATCACTCATTTTTAATCCAGGATTGCCACTCAGGAGTGCAGTCCTTCTGATGGGTAGCACTTAAGCCAGCACTTAATCAAAAGCAATAATTAAAAAGAAATAATTAAAACCATCAGTAAGACCAATTTAAAAGCATCAATGAGAAGCACCTCAGAACAGCAAGGTGCCTTACTAGCTGTAATAGACCCCTAATTGTTCAGTTATTAAACTACTCACTCAACCTCTTTTCAGTAGTCATTCTTTCCATCAGAAAGACTTTTTCAGGAATATTTTCTCCATTAGAAGGGTGATCTGAGAGCACTCCCCTCCCATCATGGTGATTCAAGGGATTACTTCAGATCCACTGGTGTTTCTAAGAACCTGGCTACCAGTTTTGACTTTGTCTAGTCAAATTGAGTATCAAATGCCCAGCCTCATTTAAACTTTACATCATTTGTTATTAAAATACTCTGATACATAATTTTCAGCACATGTATGAGACCTTGGGAGACCAGGTTAATTTTTCTGTTTACTTATGTCCTTTATGGAATAATGACTGTATACAAACGTAATTTTTTGTCTGATTATCGACTGTTCAGACCAGAGTGTTTTCTTCAATACACTAGAGGAAAGCCATATGTTAAGGATATTCTTTCCCTTAGTTTTGTGCATTCTTCTATGCACTTCTCATTGCAGGAAAGTGACATCACCAACAAAATTCCATAGTGTCCACAACTTCCATACTGTGAACTCACATTAGACAGGAGATAGGTGTATGATAGAGCTTCTTACTTCTGAGTGCTGTTTCTCTGCTAGTTGTAAATTTAGATTTTAATTAAAAGAAGAACTTTTAGAAAACTGTTCTGAAAATTATTTTCAGATGTAACAATAAAATAAAGCTGGAGCATTTTAAAGAAATAAGAATTTTTTTTATGAGTAGAAAAGCTCAAAAATAGACGATTTATTTTTCTACTACTAGAGACAGAAGAAACAGGCAGTACTGGTGCATATTTCATTTTCGGGGGAGCTCTTAAAGGATCTGCTATTTGTCATTCCTGCTCATTTGTGCATGAGAAACTGAAATAACAACTTTCATAATTTTATAATTCCCTTGGCAAACCCACTCAAGCAACCATATTCATATACCCCTGGAGTAGTGGCAAAAACTGCTAGAAGAGGACAGGGAGTCATTTGGTCTTGATCACTCTGCCAGTGAAATGCTGCAGCTGAAGTGAACCACGGATGTTTCCAAGGTGGTTTGGCTCATGGAATTAGTAGTGTTGGATAGAACCATGTCTGCCTGATTCAGGTCTGTGGTTCAGACCAAAGGGACTATACTGCTTTGTTGTGTCAGAATATCTGAAACAACTGAATGCCAATGACATCTGTCTAAACTACTGTCTTTACCCATGCACCAGCTGATATTTTCCTGATGTGATACCACTGACTGAAAAAACAGATTTCATTATTTCAAGACATAGTACAAAAAGAAAAGAAAAAAAAGATGGAATGCTGAAATATGAGTTGCAACCCAGTACGTCTGTTGTGGGAGTTGAAAAATTTACTTCAGCAGAAGAGCCAGCTGTTACAAAAACTTCTTTTATAATATGTTTTCCTGATTTTCTATACTTATGTTGAAAGATATGATTTTATGGCAGTTGTGTAGTCACTTTTTTCAGCTGGTGTATTGTGATATACATGAAAAAGCCAGGATGTGCAGGTCCCAACATTTGTCATTATCTTTTCAAATAGGCTCAATTCTCTTCCTACAGAAGTAGTGCTTCACAATCAGCTGACTGTTAGTTACTGTCATTTCTGACACATTATATTTCCAAATTTTTAAAATTTTGATCTCATGTATTAGTCTATTTTGGAACTTAAAATCTAAATGGCTCACCTGGACCTTATGTGGTAGAACAGAGGGAAGGCATTAGGAAAAAGTATGATAGGTAGGGCATTTCTAGGCAAACTTCCTCCAGAAACACCTTCATAGTTTTCAGTGACACAGGAATTTGATAAGCAAGAGGCTGCATGGAGCCTAACATGTTTAATAACTTTTCATGGCGCTGTAAATTCTTGTTTGAATTCATTTCTGGTTCAATGTTGATAATGCTTTTTTCAAGGTTCTCCACAATTTAACGGTGAATAGGGTGAAAGATACCTCTGACTTGCATTTAACTGTCCTCTGTTCTGGTGGTGTGATTGCTGAATAATGGTGTCTTGCTCACATTGCCAGCACCATTCATGATTTTGCTGACATCTGCCATACAATAGTCTCCATGGAAATGGTTAGTTACAATAATATCTTTAGTTTTTATATGGTTCCAAGCTTTGTGAGTAATAAATCATAACAAGGGTTAAAACTAATGAATGTTGCCAGTATCACTATTTGTCTGTCGCAAATTTTGTACAAGATGAAAATTTTGAGCCCCGAGTTTGACTGCATTTAGCACAAGAGAAAATCTGTGTCATAAACTCTGTTTCCTTCATGGAGATAAAGTCACTCCTGCAAATGACAGTGGTGCTGGCTGGATCCTGTGTTGAATATTTCCCTTTGGTCAGTGTGAAGCAGTGCACTTCAGGAGCAGTTGTAGTTCTTTTACAACCTAGTTGTCTGAAGCCTGTCTTTCTTTCATATGCTCTGAGAGCTGCTGTAATGTCACTCTTGCAATTACAGGTGAGAAAAGATTAAACCTAGAAATTCTCTAGACAACTCTCTGCTGTTTCCTTTGGCAAGTGAAATAAGAGCGTATTAACACAGCTTTATTCCCTCCAGGGATATTCTGCTTTTCTTGTGGAAACGGTCCAGCTGAAACCAGCCAGATCTCACTTCCTTTGAGCTTGCTGCACGGAACAGACAGATCAGAAGAAGACACACAGTTTGGTTCACATTGTGTGAAAACAGTTTAAGAGAGTATGGAATCAGGGCTATGTTAAGAAAGCTGTTTTCGGTATCTCTGAACACTACCCACTTTCAGACCCTATTTATTTTCTTGCCTTTTACAATGTGGTAGGAAGTAAAAAAGTGTAGCTGGGAGGTAGTTCTGTAGAGCAACTTACACATATGAGCAGTTCTTTTTTCAGAGTAAGGGCTAGTTTTACATCCACCAACTGCATAGGAAAGCAAGTTGCTGATATTTTCTGCTGAAACTGTAATAGAAATGGGTATTAATGACTTATTGGTAACAAAAACCGAGTTTGGTAAACAGTATAATGCTACGCTGGATGTTACTTTCACTGTAACTAGATTGGTGAAGGAGATTAATAGGAATTTTCAAATTTTAATTTTAGCTGCATTATTCCAAATCCCCGAAGTCCTCTGAGATGAATAAAAGATATGCAATTAGAACTGACTCTTGACCTACCCAATGCATTTTTTAGGAGCTATTACTCCATCCTCTTATCACTGAACAGGCATATCCCAGCAATGCCAAGGAAGATTACATATAAGTATCAAGAGAAAAAATACTTCTCTTTAAACAGGGCCATGCTTTTACTCAGAAGAAAAGCTCCAGTGATTTACGACGCAAAATAATACTATATTCAAAATAAATTTTTACATAGAACAAGGAAGGTGAAGTCATTCAACACAGAATGAAATTTAAATCAGTCAGAGATTTAAATTGATAATATCAGAAACAGAACAAACATTAAATGCAGGCAACAATCTGTGTATTGTTCTTGATAGTGTCCCTGCCCAGAATTACTTGTTTTATTCAGCAGCTAAACTCACTGCTCCATTAGCCAACTAGCAAAGCTTTTGGTCTTCTCCTTAAATAAACTTGAAATTACTTAACCTTACAGCTGAAATCTTTCAATTTGGCAAATGTCAGTTCCTTTCTGCTAGTAGTTCAGGTAAACTGCAGCTCCTAAATCAATTTTGTATTCATTCTTTCCTGTGGTCTGTTCCAGTGATTACATTTTACTGTTTGCGGTACTTCAATAGTTTCTCGGGTGCTAATTTACTGCACAGACTTGCTTTCCTTCAAGACCACTCACACCTTATTACCTGAGTTATTTTTAAACTGAGTTGCAAGTGCTTGCCTCAGTGCACTTTAGACTGCTGGGCTCTCATCATCAGTGCAGGAACCTGGCTGGGTCATCTTCTGGGGATTTCATACCAACATCAATTCTTACTGCTCTTCTTCATAGACACTTGCTACATTCCCATGTGTAGCTTGGCATTGTTAATGTTATCAAAACATCCACCCATCCATTTTTAAGTGGAATTCTTTTGAGGATTCTCAAAAGCAAAGACTTTTGGAGAAATTTCTGGTATTAGTTACTTTCTCATTATCACTTTAGCAGAGATGGAAGACAAGGATCTTTTAAAATTTAAACTTCTCTCAGGCAATAAAGTCTCTACCCTTCAAAGACACTGGCTCCTAAATCTGTGAATGTTCATTGTGTTATGTAACACATCATGATCTTCCGGTAGCACACTGGATAACAACTTTATTTTTCCCACTTAGAAAAGTTAAGAAAGTATAACAGCCAACAGCAAGGATATCTTCTTTAAGAGTGATATGGTCAATTCCAGCCTATGAAAATATTACTTATTGTAGCAGGATGCTCTGCCCTGGAATGTGGGCAAGCTACTTGGACAATGCCCTATTTACAAGGCTGTCAGTAGTAGATTGAAAGGGGTCGTCATGTGATGGTTTTGGTGTTGAATTATGCTAAAACCAGTCTGCTCACCAACCCCAGATTAACATCCTGATAGTGACGCAGCTGGAGACACGTGGCTGGCAGTCAATTACTTTATGCTCCAGAAGTCCAGTCCACTCTCATATGGTTAGATAACATATTCCTCCTTGGAGTGGGCAGCGGCTGTCTCACAAGGATGAGGCTGAGTGAAAGAGATCTGCCCGTGAGCACTGGTATGATGAGTTACATCAATCTCTACTTAATAATTGTTTCTTTTTGCTATTCTTTAACATAATTGTTTTAATGTAATTGCTCTAATACAGTGGACTATCATATCTGATACCAGACACAACTTATAGTTTTAGCTTTCTTACTGTACAGCAAGTAATTCTGATTAAGATTTTTGCCTGTCATATGGCATAATAAAGAATTAATTTTATCAAAATAAATCTGGTTTGGCATCATTAATCCTGTAGGACAAAGTTACTTAAAGTGTTGATAAAGTCTGGGGCTAAGACTGAGTAGGAGTTTAGAAGGCCTGGAGTCATTCCTGCACCTTGTGACTCATCAGAAGGGCTTCTCTAATAAACTTTGTCTGAAGCTCCCACTCCCACCTGTGACACTTCTGAATTAGTAGCAATCTCTAAGCAACTGGTTTTAGGCAAAACGAATCATTATTCAAGAATTTGTTTAACATAAGCAAGTTATCAATCTCCAGCAGCTTTCAAATATTGAGTCATTCATAAAACTTTTTTATTGTAATAACTTATATATCTGTAGTAATGGAAAAATATCCAACCCATCTGTCTATGTAATTAACAATTTAATTTGCACCATTGAACAGGCAGAATAGCTGAGCATCTGAAAACAAACAGGAAAACCAGAACAGGCATGTCTTCATACAGAGAGAAACATTGTCCTGGAAATAACTAGATAATTTCATTCAGTGCAAAAGAGAAATGTGTTCAGGCAACTTCATCTCTGCTGACTTTGACTGGTGTTTCTTTGCTCCAAAATCCTTCAGTTTACATTTTATGTATTGAATAATTTCCTACAGCTAATAGTGCAAACCCCCATACTTGGCATAGAGTGTAACATGATTGTTTACCATTTTTTTAGTCATCCAAATTGGCTTAAGAGCCTTTAAATTTACAAAATTAATTTTGGTATATTGGCTAACCTCACACATATCCTTCAGCTAGATTAATTAATTTTGTAAGAGGAATTGTGGTTCTTAAGTGGCAATTATGTGTAAATTGACTTCCTGTGTGACTGACTGCATAATTGACCAAATTCATCTGCCTATGAGAAGCAGAGATTTCTTTGCCCTGCCAGTCTCTTTTAGTCTCTTCAGTCAAAGAAGAGAAATAGAAGCTTCAAAGAAGAATCTGCTTTAGGATGGGATAAATCACACCTTGCAAAGGTCCGTTTGTCTCCCCTGATGGAAAGGGAAGGCTGGACAACAGTTCAGATAAAGTATTAACACTGTAGGTGTCTATCGTTTGTCAGATGAATCTGACCCTAGAGTTTTGGGGTTTTTTGGAAAAAAAAAAAACCCTCTACTACTTATATAAGTATAGTTATTAGCTCTTACCAACACAAGCATTTATTATATATTATTATTTATAATTATCTATTTATTTAAACAAGTATTAACACACCTGTTTATATAGCTATGAAAATGCTTTGTATTTTTGAAATAACATCAGTTGTTCTGCACATCATAAATAATTTTAGAAATACAGTATTTGGTTAGTCCTCATAACATTACTGTGGAATAGGTAAGTTATGGTTAAATGATAATTAATTTCTGCCATTTGCTTTAACTGCCTAGTGCAGTTAAGCTGTACTTCCCCAGAACACTTCATGCTTCCAGGTGACTGAACATTTAGAGGGGTCTGGGTCCTACAGGACTGCATGAAAAAGTGCTGAACTTCTTGGGGGAGATATTCCTTACTGCTTCTGGCTGCATAGAAGGGAAAACGTGTTCATTGACTTCTCAGCTCATGCACTGGAGTTTATTTGTGCTGGACAAGGACTCTGTGCCCTCTGGAGAGCTTTCAGAATGCGATGCTGAGAAAACTTTTCTGTATAGAAACAGTCCTTATTCCTCAATTTCAGCCTGTCACATTTGCATAAATAGTACCTCATTAATAAGTCAGAGTAAATTTCCCAGGCTTTTCAACTACATCAACAATGTGATCTGAACACTCACTGGAACGGTTCTCGTTTCATGCACTGTGACATGCACACCTGACTGTGGGTGTAGGAACTAATGATGTTTTGTAGTTTTTGTGGTTTAACCCTAGCCAGCAGCCAATCCTCACAGAGCTGCTTGATCACTCCCCAGGATCAGGGAGAGAACTGGAACAGTAAAAGCCGGAAAACTCATGGACTGAGATACAGACAGTGTAATGGGGGAAGCAAAAGGCACTCATACAAGCAAAGCAAAAGAAGGAATTAATTCACTGCTTCCCATGGGCAGGCAGGTGTTCAGCTATCTTCAGGAAAGCAGGACTGCATCACAGTAATGATGACTTGAGAAGATAAACACCATAATTCCAAACATTCCCCCCGACTCCTTCTTCTCCCAAGTTTATATACTGAGCATGGTGTCACATGGTCTGGAATATCCCTTTGGTCAGTCTGGATCACCTGTCCTGGCTGTGCCTCCTCCCAACCTCCCATGCACCCACAACTTCCTTGCCAATTTGTCAGTACAAAAAGCAGAAAAGGCCTTGGCTCTGTGTAAGCCCTGCTGAGCAATAAAAAACATCTCTATATTATCACCCTGTATTCAACACTAATCCAAAACACAGCCACACACCAATGACAGTGAAGAAAGTTAACTTCACCCCAGCCAAAGCCAGCACAATAATTTTTTTTTTTTTTGAAGAGAAGACTGGATTCTAAATAATCCAGTCACTTCTTATTACATCAACACAGTAATAAGCAATCATGGTAATTTCTGTTCAATAGCTAAAAACCACCTTCTTTATTGTAGCCTTTACTGTGAGGATAAATCATCTGACAGGAAATTCCCACACAACATTAGTAAATTTTTGTTGATTTTGTTGTGTGCATTTAAGAAGAGAAACAATGAAGTATAAGCAAACGTATGAAAGTAATCACCTCAAACATGCGTAAAACTAGATATGGTAGTGTTGGTTCCCCTCACTCATGGTATCCCAGTTACAGCTGTTTAGTGTAAATATCTTTATTCACTTATTAAATCTCCAACAGGCAGTGTTTTTATAGATGTCAGTAGGTGTATGTTTATGGGTATGAGCCTGTCAAAAAAAAACTGTTTAATGTCTCTGAGTTTTATAAACCTTTCATTGTTGTCAGACAGAATTTCCTAGGGGTGATGATGGGTGTGCTGATCTATTTAATAATTTTTTTTCAGTCTGCATGAGACTTTGATTAGGTTGGATCAAACATGTGATGTTCACAAATAAGAAAGAATTCATAATCTATCAGACTGCTGGAAGTCTCCTTAGGTAGTACTAATAATGAATTCACAGACAGTTCAAAGGATCTAAATACTCATGTTTTGTGTTCCACAAAGGAATTTCTGAAGGAATTTTGTAACACTGATGAATTCTTCTCTACTTTAGAGAGAAAATCCTCTCTACTTCCCTTGGTCTTTGCTTCCATGTCTTGAACTAAGGTTGGCATTTAGAGTATTGAAAGTGCAACCTTGTTCTGACCTTGTTCTGAGCTTGCATGGGAGCAAATACAGTTCAGTTCCCCTCTAGACACTACTGTACATCAAACCGTTACTAATAATGCATATTTTAGCAGTAATAAACCTAAGTGTCAATAAAACCACAAATAACCTTGAGTAAGCATAAAATATTACAGTCATATTGACAAATGGAAGGGAATTGGAATCCAGAAGAATGAGCGTGTTCTACTGTAATATCCAAATCTCCTCTTCTGTAACCCTGTTTATGTCGTACCAAGACTTTGCCTAAACTGAATGGTAGAAAGCCTGAAAGGCTCATGGCCATGTTTTCCCCTTCTCTTTCCCATACAACTGTTTTGTTTCCATAATTTCTTTCCTTTCTACTCTAGTTTGATTTCCATTGGCCTTAATTATGCTGCTGTGCTTGATAGGTCTCAACTTCTGACCAGTGGAATAATTCCTGACAAAAGTGCTGTCATCTAAGAATGCTGTAAAACTTGTCATCAAGAAGAAAATGTGTAACTTTAACAAGTAAATAAACTCAGTTATTTCAGGAAGAACCCATGAAGTCAAGCGCACGTCTGCTTTTCTTTAATTGAACATCTATAATCCTAATAAAAGAGATTGTGTGTTCCATAAATAATTGGGATGTAATTCTGCAAAATAATCAATTTTAATTTGTTTTTGAAAGCATAGTTAAATTTATGTGACTTTGTTAGTGTTTTACTTGATCATTTATAGTAGGAATAATTTTTGCTTAATGAGTAAAAATGTTTTAAATGTAAATGGCAGAAATATTGAGCAAAGGCTACTAAGCTATGAATTCTCTGTGAATTCACAGGTAATATGAATTGTCCTCTGTACATTATCATTGCTTGCCACAAAACAACTTCAGTGATCTTGGCTAAATTTTGTTTATTTTAAATTCTACTTATGAAACTAAAAAGTTGTTCTAATCCAATTCATCAGTTTTAACGAGATACCTATGATTTTTGGAACAAGTATTGTCTTTCAGGTTTAATTTTTATTTTCACTTGAATTCCCCTCTGCATGAAAAATTTAAAACCAGCCAGTGCCTGCACCTTATGTCAATTTTGTGTCCCCTTCCCTATGTCAGCTTTCATCTTCTTGCCTTGCCTTGTCTTGCCTTGCTTTACCTTCCTTTCACAAAATCACAGAATTGCTAAGGTTGGAAGAGACCTCTGGAGATCATCCAGTCCCACCCCCATGCCAAGGCAGGGTCACCTAGAGCAGGTTACACAGAACACATCCAAGTGGTTTTGGAATGTCTCCACAGAGGGAGACTCCACAGCCTCCTTGGACAGCCTGTTCCAGTGCTCTGCTACCTTCAATGTAAAGAAGTTCTTCCTCCTGTTGAGCTGAAACTTTCTGTGTTTTAGTTTATGGCCATTACTCCTCATTCTGTCACTGGGCACCACAGAAGAGTCTGGTACCACCCTCTTGACACCTGCCTTTGAGATCTTTACAAGTATTCATGAGATCCCCTCAGTCTTCTCTAGACTAAACAGACACTAACCTTCCTAAATTTTTATCCTGAGATCATCAGGTTTAATAACTGTATTGACTCCTTCTTGCTGCTATTTTAGTAACTTCCAGAGTAATTCCAGTGACTCAGGGTTCAATTCGTTCTTCAGAACTGACTGCTTTGAGCTACTTCAGCAACGCAACATGATTGCCAGCCCCTTTATGCTTCTCTCAGCATGAGGGAAATCTCTGCTTCTTATTTGCTTCACAACAATTCCCTTTTCATGGCGCCAACTAAGTTCTATGGCTAAGTCCTAGCTGCCAGGCTGGAATGTCTAGATTGGATGTCATTAACTAAATCTAAGACAACTCATTTTTCTGGAAAGTGGTTTATAGCAAATTTTGTCTCTGGCTGTGACTAATGATAATTTATATTACTTTTAAAAGGTGGGCGTCCCTTCCTGCTTTTCCAAATCAGCTTTCAAATTGTTGAGATGAATGTTTATGGTCTGGATAGATAGGAGAAGGATCATTCTAAAATTATTCTTCCCTTTTGTTTTCCTGCAGTTTACATATTCAGCTCAACTGCACCTCCCATAATGTTACTCACCTGTGTGCATCTCATACTACCCAACATACAGACAAGCTTCTGCTTGGCCTCCGCTTGTTTCCTTGGGGAAGCATGGATATTTTACATGTTTGACCTCAGACCTGCTAGTTCTAAGCAGATGTGTCAGGTACCCGTAGAAATATCAAATGGCAGTAGACACTCGCACTTAAAAAAAGTGAGTTAAGCCAAAAATATCTCTGTTAAAAGAATTGAAATACTTTATAGTAAAGGAGTAAAATTTCATAGAAAGGAAGTCAAGCCTCAAGAATGTCTCATCTAAAGATAATTGTTAATTTTACCCAACCCAGAGGATCTCCTTAAAATAAAAGCATTACTTTGGCTGAAGGAATTCCTTTCCAGCTGTTTTCAGTCTGTTTTTTTTTTGTTTGTTTGTAAGGTATCAGCTTCACCTAGTGAATGATTAATGATTTCTTAAAATACAATACACCAGAAGACTTAAAAGCAAATGTTCATTTTTTCCTGGCCTATATCTTCTGTTTATCATCCTAAAGATCTCAGTGATTCATGATTGCATCAAAGAAACGTGTAAAATATACTCGTGGAAATAAAATCTCAAAGGCTCGCTCTCAAATGTTACATGATTGGTAGTTTTAGCATTGTGGTGTGATTCAGAATACCAGCACCACAGCAGTACAAGCTTTGGAGCACAGAAGCGAGAAAGAACATTTCTGTGATTTCCAAAGTTGTCAGAGAAAAAATGTGCTAACATATTAAATACACCACCTAACTAGGTAGCCATGCTATAATCAGCACTGAAGTATAGCTGGGAGACAAAATTGTATAAGCAAGTTTAAAGGTCATGGGCCAGATTATTGGTTGGAATAAATTGGAAAAAGATGGAATAAAGTAGGATAAACTTCTTTGGCTTGAGGTATCACTTTTATGCATTTGGGAAGTTGTCTTGCTAATACCTGAAGGAAAGGTTGTGCTGATAGCAAGTAATTGTTTTTGCTGTTCCACCCAAACAGTTTATATGCCCTTTGACGAATTTAAAGTAGCATGGGCTTGAATTCAATTAAGCTTAAATTTAAATTGTACAATTGATTTCTTTTTATTTTGATTCAGTCTTGTATGGCACCAGAATAGCTTAGAACATCAAACTCCTGAAACTACATGAACTGGCTTTGAAGGGACCTAGCTTTACAGACTGAAGCTCTTGGGTTGCTTGCTTTCTTGCGTTTTCTCTGTAGTCCATAACTTCCCACTTCTGAGAGGAGTTTTGGTACAAAAACCAAATTTTGAAAGCACTAGAAAGAGAGTTGACCCTCACTAAAAGAGGTTGAAAACCAGATCTCAGCAGCAGTGGTGAGATTTGGCTTTCCCAAAGATTGGTGAGATCCAATGCAGACATGTTCCACTTGTGCACCGCTTGCGCAATGGTGTGTGCACTGCTAACGGCATGTACAGCCCACATCCTACAAACAGGGAGAGTTTTGCCTGCACTGCTTTTCCACAGGCAGCATGTTCATATGGGATGCTGAACAGCCCAGAAGTGAAGCAACAGACAAGAATTTCCCATCCTCACACTCTCACAGCTGGCTCGAACAGCATCTCTCTAGATTTCTTACAGTAGATGGGGGCAGGGTTAACACATTAAGTACAGAGAGAGCCTGGGGAAATTAATCTAATTGAACCCCTTGAAAAGTGCATAAAAATTTGCCTACTGTTATGAGGAGGCCACCAGTATTTGATAATTTCATTTAGCAAATCTTGATTAGAAAAGATTTGGGATGACAGAATCACAGGGTGATTGAAGTTGGAAGACACCTCTGGAAGTCATGTGGTCCAACCCGCCTGCTCAGCTTCTGTTTGTTGCACTTCATTCCAGGTTCTGGATGCCAGCAGAAACATTATTATGAACACATAGATGCTGCTGAAGACAGCTAGATCTATTTTGGAGACATCTGGCAATGTTGGAAGAATGTCACACATTTTATTTAAATGAGTCCCTTCCTTCCCCTCAGTGTTGTGCACTGCTCCCCTACTTTGGTCTTCTGAGACATAAAGCCTGTGCTGCTGCACAGGGGCCCAGATCTAGGCTGGAGCTGGATCTGGCCATCTTTTTTGTAATGTGATGCCTGTGATATAACTGTAAGATATTATACCAAAAAGCCAAAATATCACAAACTTGGCTTTTCAGTTACAACTCAAATACATTTTTATATTAGCAGATTCAAATATTTCAGTAAGAATCTTGCAGTGTTTAAAATTTTTAATTTTATTTTTAAGAATCTATATTTTCCAGTGCAGGCCAAAAATAATGTTGTTTTATAATGTTATTTATTATTTTCCTGTTTTCTGTCTTGGCTCCAGAATTTCCATGGTATTAGTTAATAATCTCATTTTTTTATTGTAATACAAAGTAAAATAAAAGTCTTGGGTTATGTGTTTGTTAAGAAAGTGTTGAACTTTTGTTCACAATCCAAACCCAAAACACATCCTTGAGTAAAACTCTTTAAGTATTCAAAAATATGCTTCTCAAATGATCTCATGGGATTTGAATGCCTTGCATTAGCAGTTTATCCCACATCTGGCCTCACTGGAGCCAGGGTTGAGGGATGAGGAGTGTGGGAGGTGTGTGTCAGGTTTCCTTCCACAGCTGTTTTGCTGTCACTAAATCAGGTGGCAGTCAGAGCATCACCTCAAACAGAAAGGGGTGGTTTGCCCAGGGCTTTCTGCTTTGAAAATTTTCAAAGAACCTGCAAGATTTTACAAAATATGTGGAGATGCAGGAGTTAGCATGGCATTCCTCAGTAGCCTGCTGGAGCCTGCTGTGGTGTCTGCATGGTTCCTCCTGGGGGAGAGTGTGGTGTTTGGGTCTCTGCTCCAGGAGGCCTCGTGGTGGAGGGCAGGCTGCAGGAGGCACAAGGGAGGAGTCATAGTCACAGTCACAGTCAGTCACAGATTTACAAACACATGTTGATGTAACATCCTCTGTTTCATGCTTTATGAATATTTGACTCAAGATGAAACAGAGATTTTCTTAGTCCAGTGCAATAAAAGTAGACAAATACAACTTCCACTCGCATCCAGCAACATCCCGATTTGGAAATACATTTTGATACAAAAACTTTCCCTGGGGCCAGGATGGGTCTGAGGAGGGAGAGCGCTCACCTCTGACAGACTGTTTTTCTCTTCAAGATTATGGTCCAAGTCACCTACCCTGAGAAGACAGGGTCTGCATCTGAAGCCCACCTTGTGATTAAGGTAGAAATAAAGGTTTAACAGGCAGTTTAACAGACAGTTGCTCCTCTAATAGTTGGCTTAGGTTTCTGAATCATGGCCTGTAGTTAGTTGTCCGTCCCAAGGCCCAGTGACTTGTAAAGTGTTTGTAATTCAGAAATTTGTCCTCAGTGTGGGAATAAGGGGCTTAAACACATATTAGCATGTTACAAATGCTAAGGACAAAAGTACTCGAAAATATCTTGTAGATATCAAACACAGAGCATGTGTTTTGGGGCCTTTCCCAGAGGTGGTTACAGATGATATTTCTACATAGAACTGTTATGGCTGTAGATATTGGTGTTTCAGAATAGCCAGCTTACTCCTGCTCCTCCTTCATGAAGTGTTACAGTATTTCCAGTCACTTGGTTAATCTTTCAGTAAAAAGCTTTTCCTTGCAAGAAACAGTGAAAGTTGATTTTTCTTTGTCATTGCAGCTTTCCTACATTGCACTGTATGTGAAAGGAGAGGAAATTTCAGTCTTGCATCTTATTAGCCATGCAATTTTGGAAGAAATAGTTATGTATGCTTCAGCTTATTTCTTCTGGGAATGTAGAAATGTCACCATAAACAGAACAAAGGGGATCATTGCAAGTGTATTGGCAAATGTAATAGCTCAAATCAAAGGATTAAAACATTGCAATACTCAAATGGTTGATCAGAAATGAAGAAGAATATTTAGGAAATGATATTTATTTATAATGTGCAAATTTGCTTGTCACTCACTTTTCCGTGCCATTACCTGGGAGTAAAATCTGATTCAACATGAACAGGAAATGATTGTACAAGTTTTGATGTGACAGTGCCACCTGCTGTTACATTATGCAATTTGAAAATAATTTTTTGATTAGTTTAGAAGCTTATTCCCACCATCAAAAGACACACAAGTAAGTTTAGGAGCTGTGGTGCTGAGCTGATAGCTTCGTGCTGAGCTGGTAGCTTTTGGTTGTATTTGGTACTACATTAAAATTATTCTTTTTTTGTATTTAGCTAATTTGAGAGAATGGAATAACTTCACTGGGAGGGACCCACACATACTCATTCCTCTGAGACATGACTGATGAACATTTGTATCTCTTAATGGCCTGTAGAAGGAGTCCATGAGGAGAATTAATGGAAGCTACACCATTTCCTTCTCCCCTGATTCAGGACGTCAGCCTGGTGCATATGCTCTCTGAGTGCCCACAGCATTTGGCACTTGTCTGAAGCCTGCAGAAGCCTAACTGCAGCTCATGTGGATTCTCAGGAGCTTTCATACCTTGGCTCACTTCATACAGCAGCTCTGGATGGACCAAGAGCATGTCTGTTGGTACTCAGGGTGCCTGCTTAAAACTTAGGCATACTTAGACCATAGGCATCTCTATAAAACAAAATTATTTGAAAAGAAAGATAGAGTTTGGATTAAACCACCTGCAGAAACAGTCAAATGTCTCATTCTCCATCCTTCATTGTCCTATTCAACCGTGACTAATTATGTTCCACCCATTATGAATAGAAGAGTGGGGAGAAACCAAGGCAGCACAATATAGTCGTGCTGTGGTTGCACCTTGGGTTTATATTGAGCTGTTCTATATTATTTTCCATTCTTCTGTTTCTATTTTTGTATTTTTCATTTTGTGCATTAGTTTATTTTATCTAGACTGATTTTCATTTATTATTGCTCATGAGTTTCTTTTGCTATTTCCCTAACCCCACCCACTAGACTGTTGCTGTTAGAGCCCTGAATATCTTAGAGGCATTAGAAAACTAAATCACTTAAGCATTGTTTGATTTTCCAGATCATTCTTGAGCATGTTGAAGTACAAAGCTTCACACCGGTATCTTGAGGATCCTGTTGTTTTCCTCCTTCTACTGAGGAAAAAAAGTAACTCAATCTTACTTTTGCCTTACTTTAGTTTTATAGGTTTAAAGCAGATCTCTACCCCTTTGGGGACTTCCCTCTTACTTTACAACAGTTTACTCTCTGTAACTGCCTTTGGTGGACAACCCTGCTGAGTGCTTTCTGGGGATCCTGGAGGGTTATACCAGATTTTTCTACCATTTATTTGTGAGGCATGGCTTCTCTTTACAAAGCTATGTTGATTCTTCCACAAGATGCTTTTATCCAAGTATCAGCTTTTTGATTCTACGGTTTATTATACTTTCTAATAATTTGCTTGGTACAATTTCAGACTTACTTCACTGGGGTTACCAGAGTCCTTTTAAAATTTTTTCATCATGTTTACTACTTTCTATGCTTGATACTGAGACAGTTTTAAGTGCATGGTTACATATGGCATGAATTGATTTCCCTTAGAACTTGTGGGGAATGGTATTGCTTGTCTTTGGCTGTCTTCTCAGCCTAGCTGCTATATTTACAGTGTCCAAAAATATAGTCTCAGAATTGTCTGCGAAGTGATGTCTCATAATTATATACTTGAGCAATCCCACATATCCTACCTCCTAAATTTGCAACTTTTTAGACCTGTCTCAGCATGTCACAGCAATGCAGCTGATGCTGTCTTGGTCAGGCAGTGATACTGTAGTGATATTACTGCCTGTAATAGATATTTTGTGTT
This sequence comes from Monarcha castaneiventris obscurior, assembly GCA_026261815.1. Lineage (NCBI taxonomy): Eukaryota > Metazoa > Chordata > Aves > Passeriformes > Monarchidae > Monarcha > Monarcha castaneiventris. Next base: position 31,196,932 of record JAMPIT010000379.1, read on the forward strand.
ATGAACTGATATGGCAAATTCATTTGTCTGCTTTGACTCTAAGTATTCTTTTATAAACTACTTCTCTGTTACTAGAACAACAGCATCTCTCTGTCCTCTATACATCTTGGAATGGCAAAATCTCTGCAATAAGAACATGTACCAATAAAGACATTTTTTGAATTAGTGGATATTAGTGATGAGTATTTCTGAATATGCTATTAAGTCCTCATCTGCATTTTCAGATGCCTAGGTTAATTTAAACTTACAAATGTTAGAAAGTAATTTTCTTTTGTTACCTAATAAAATTTTTGTAGTCATAACCAAATCTACTGTTATTAAAACCATATTTATGGACAGTAGCATATTTTCTTAACATATGACAAGTCAAATAGCTCTAGCAATAATTAAGAGATCAAGGATACGTACTGAGGAAACTTCAGAGAACTTCATGTGTTAAGTTTCCCTGAGATTTTTTCCTCAGTTGTGGACTTCTCCATGCATAAATTTTCTGATTTCCTTCCTTTTCACTGTCTGTACTTTCAAACTAAGGTAGATGTTGTCTTACCTTTCAATGTCTACATTCCTCTATTTCTAGGATTTTGTTGACAAAATATTTGGTCAACAGTCATTTTTTTATCAGTATGAAAAGTCTTCTAAACTCCTCATGCTTATTACTGGCATGCCTATGTCATTGATGGTGCTAAACAATCTCAGACTAATGGAGTTTATGGGTACCCACCTTAACCTTAGTCCTCACAGATTTTGTACTACTGAAGCTTCATTAGCAGCATTTTAACTCACCTTAGCAGCTATAGATGACTTTGTGTAAAATTCCCACACAAGAGTGCACAGAGCACCTGAGATTTCAGTTTAAAGTAACTCCATGTGTATGCATTCTGTTTACAGTATATGGCAGGAGTTTCTGTACCATAACATGTAATAGGGTCTTGATAGGATTTACTGGTTTCCTTCTAGGTTTCCAGAATATTAGGTGTTAAGGACACTGTCAAAAATGGAAATTAACTGTCCAGTCATTTATTCCTTTTGCTCACATGGATCTATTGGAGCACATCTGGAGGAGGGCCACAAAGATGGTCAGAGGGCTGGAGCAGCTCTCCTATGAAGACAGATGAGAATTGGATGAAGGAGAAAAGGCTCCAGGGACACCTTGAAGCAGCCTTCCAGTGCCTGAAGTGGGCCTATAAGAAAGCTGGAAAGAGGCTTTTCCAAGGGCCTGTAGTGACAGCACAAGGGTAATGGCTTTAAACTGAAAGAAGGTCAATTTAAATGAGATATTAGGAAGAACTTGTTGACTGTGAGGGTGGTGAGGCAATGGAACAGGTTGCTCAGGGAAGTTGTGGATGCTCTATCCCTGGAAGTGCTCAAGGCCAGGCTGGATGGGGCTTTGAGAAAACTGGTCTAGTGAAAGTTGTCCCAGCCCATGGCCTAGGGTTTGGAACAGGGTGATTTTTAAGGTCCCTTTTAACCCAAATAATTTCATGATTCTGTGATTTCAACTCATGCCTGTTTGTAGGAGATTTTCAAATAGTGGATGGAAAAGATGCATTTGTGTCGATTTCTTCCTGAATCATGTGTGTAGGCCTAACAGAAATTGAAGTTCCCATGCAAATAAATTGAAAATTCTGGTGTTATTCCTTGGTATGGGCACAATGAAGCTGATCTTCTTCAAAGCTGGTGAAAAACTCGGAATTCAAGTACATTCAGTTATAAGAAATTTTTAAATTCCTTCTTTGCTAAAAACACATATGCATTATAAAAAGATTAATAATTCTAACTGATTTTAATGAAATCATGAAAGAGTGAGCAACTTAAAAATCACATTAGTTAAACCATGCCAGATATTCAGTGCATGACATGCATGATGCATTAAAATAAAACCACCAAACTGAGACAATTGATTCAAGTGGCTTTCTACACTACTACAATGGAAGTATATATTCATATCATGCACCTGTTCTGCAGCTTTCTTTGTCAAAACCACATACCACTGAGAATGTGAAATGTGGCCAGAGCTGATAAGACAAACAAATTAGATCTTTCAGTAATTTAAGTAACTGATTCTTCACAGACAAGCACTGTTCCAGGCAATTCTACCATTGGTGTAACCATATTAATGAGATTAAAATTGGTGACCTAATAAAATGAAGCTTAAGCAAGGTGCTATTTTCTCTGGGTCCAGGAAGAAATCTTGGTATATGTCAGTGCAACATATTTACAATAAACATTTGACAGTGGTGGACTGCCAGTGTTCTTGAAAGGGACCAGAGATCTTGAGTTACAATCAAGGAAATTGCAGGAACCCCATTAGTGGAGCCACAGCCCAGAGAAGATGATAAAGGAAGCCACACCTAGTGAATTTTTAGTCTCAGGGGAATTCTCCTGTGCCGTGCAGATACACACACGCATCACACACATCTGGCTGCAGAGATCAGTATAGAAAGCAGTGCTGTTCCTGGCAGCCACACAAACACCACCAGCACTCACACAGACATCACCACCACCGTCAGCAAGTGCTCTTCCTTCTCTCACAACCACCAGGGCAGGGGTTTCCTGGCAGGCATACTCCGTGCCTCTTTGTCCACCAGGACACACACATCCATGGGTCTCTCAAACACCAGAGCAGTCTGCCCCCATCATGTCTGGCCAGAGTCCCTGCCCAGGGCCTGGGCCCCATTTGTCCAGCCTCCAGCCCTGACCCTGGTTCTGTCTGACCTGGCTGGTCTGGGCTGAAGTTCTGTAGCAGTTGTCCCTCAATTCAGCACAGAGAAGAGAGAAAAGGCACTACCACAGTTCACTTACATGTCAGCCACTGCTTTTATCCCTCCTCCTCTCCAGTTTCCCATGCTTCCTCCTCAAGTGAGCTTACAGGCACAACTTCTCAGTGTCCATATAATGTGATGAGGATGGATTCCAGCTGATTAAGATAATTGGCACATTTTGAATGATTACTATGTAGGAAGGTGGTCACTTAGCAAAAGGGGATAAGCAAAACTATAGAATAGCATGGATTATATTTTCATCTTCCCTTACAGAAAACAAAAATCATATTACTGCTTTTGGCATTTGGATGAATGTGTCAAACAAAACTGGACATGTATGGATGCTGAAAAAGCCTCAGCAGAGAATTTCTTCAGCTCTCTGCAGTAGTTCATGAGAGCTCTGTTTTTCTCATGCTGAGCTATGCAAAACATGATAAGGTTTCTGTAAACCGAGTCTGTTATCTTGCACCTGCAAATATAATTAGAATTGTTATGATTTCGACTAGGACAATGAACGATGTGAGAATTGACCAATCACTCTGGTAGGTAGTTAGCAAGAGGTCCAATAATCTCTTGCCATTTAGGTAGACACTAAGAGAACTAAACACATAAAAACCCGTCCTTTGTTAATTAAATAATTCCATCCATTCTCTTGACTGCATTCCTGTCTCTGAGTCTTTCTTAACCCTCTGGCTGGCAGCTGAGACAGACATGTACTGTCATGATAGTAGAGAGCATTCAACCCCAGGCATCAGTACAGGCTGGGGGATGAAGAGATTGAGAGCAGCCCTGCCAAGAAGCACTTGGGGCTGCTGGCAGGTGAAAAGCTGTACATGCGCTGGCAATATGCAGCCAAGAAAGCCAGATCTGTCCTGGGTTGCATCAAAAGAGTGTGACCAGCAGGTCAAGGGAGGTGATTCTGCCCCTCTACTCCTCTCTTGTCAGACTCCATGTGGAGTACTGTGTCCAGCTCTGGTGTCCTCAGCACAGGAATGACACTCCAAGGGTTAGTCTAGGGTCTAGACATTGGAGTGAGTCTAGAGGAGGGCCATGAAGATAGTCAAGGTCTGGAACACCTCTCCTGTGAGGAAAGGCTGAGAGAGCTGGGGCTGTTCAGCCTGGAGAAGAGAAGTCTCTGGGGAGACCCTAAAGGAGTCTTTCAGTAATTAAAGGGGACTTATAAGAAAGCTAGGAGACAGAGCTTTTAGCAGGCCCTGTTGTGATAGGACAAGGGGTAATGGCTTTAAGCTAAAAGAGGATGGATTTAGATAAAAGGAAGAATTCTTTTTACATGCAGTGTGGTAAAACAGTGGAACAGGTTGCCCAGAGAGGTTGTGGATGCCCCATCTGTGGAAACATTCCAGGTCAGATTGAACAGGGCTCTGAGTAACCTGATCCAGTTGAAAATGTCCCTGCTAAGTGCAGGAGGGTTTGACTAGATGAACTTTAAGGGTTCCTTCCAACCCAAACCAGTCTATGATGGCATGATTCTCTGATTGTCTTAAAGAGTAGATATCTGGAGAAACGGACTGAAAGGAAAATGAGATTAATTTAGGTGTTTGCATGTTTTTTTCTCTCCATTTCTTTCTATTAATTTACTACAGAAAAATGTGATTGTCACCATAAAATGATCCCGTCTACTTAAAACATGTTTCTGTTACATCCATTGAGAGTATAGGGAACCAATACTTAATGTCAAATGCCTCCAACCATTTGGGATACAGCATTAATTTTCTCCTTAGAATGGAAAAGGCATGATAAGGCTTTCTGATTTTTGTCCAGTAGTCTACAAACTAATGAAATTCTCCAGGTTCAGGTGTTCAGGCTGCCCAGCTCATATTTTGCCCCCCTGAAAAGTAATAACTAAGTCAGGACTGGACAATGATTTATGGTAAGGTCAAGTCAGCTTCCAGCTGACCTGTGTCTTTTGAGTACTTGTCCACTAAAAACCAACTAAATGAACTTTCTTGTGAATAAATTTCCTAACCAAAAAATGATTATATCGAAGGCAAATATCACCACTATGTTGAAAGAAATTAGCAGTAGTCCTGACAGATCTAAACTTTTGAATATTTCCAGGAATGTAAATGAAGCTTCTGTGCTTTTCACCCCAAGACTGGGTTATGATGAATGTCCTTATCTTAATAGAGAAGGTCTCTGTATGAACACTGGGTGGTGCATGCAGATCGTCTTAAGGGATTTCCAAGGTAAGAATAAGCTTTAGTAAGGTAGGTATGTAAAGAAAAATTGCCCTGGAAAGTAGGTAGACTAGTCTGCTGCTTCAAATAGTAAGTGGATTTTGCATATATAAATCCAAATCTAAACGGAATGTAGGCTGACGAGGTCTCATTTTTTATTAACTTCTTAAGAAGTTCGATTGTTGTTCTTTCACCAGTGACACTGACATTAATTTTATTTTGCTAGCTGCAGTCTGTGACATATATTCAAAGAAAATTATTCGTTCCTGAAGATTTTTGCCTCATTTCAGTTAAAACTGAATATCATTTCTACCGAATAATTCATTAGCTCTGTCTCTGATGTGTCTGGGTTAGAAAATAACAAGTATTATATTAGAGGATGAAGAGGAAAGAAAAGGATTATTTTTCTTTGACTTCACTGCTTTTGTGTTCCAAAAGCTTTCTGAAAGTTGCCAGGAATTTCTGTAAAATTGTTGGCTGAAGGGTGTTATAAAAACACACGAATGCATCATAGTTACAGAATGCAGTCACCTCTCCTACCTTCTTCCTGCTTCACAGAAAACTATTTTGTGATTGATTAAATGTTTCATCTTTGGTTCAGCATTTAATCTGTCTCAGTTGTCAGTAGCTCTGAGTGAAAATGAAAGAAATGTTCTCACTTAATTTAACAAGTTTCTATGTAGTAACTGAAATCACCTGAAAAGAGACATTCTTTAGCCTGATTGAATGTGAGGTACAGTTAATCAGGATGACCTGTGCATATGGTGTTTCTTAAGGGGCAAGGAAGAGCAGCCTTAGATAAATACTTTTTAAAGCAGATGTGAGGAAGGGACAGTAACAGTGAAAATTCAGAGACCTGTGGTACACTCCTCAGGCATCCAAAGCCCAACACATGCCTTCAGTTTAAGATCTAGGAAGAATTTCTCATATGCCTTAAAAGTGGTCTTCAGATATCTTCAGAGATACCTTATAGGTATCCTAAATAGGTTATCACATGAAAGAGTGCAAATAAGTTGCAATCTCTGCAAGGGGTTCTGCTCGTGCAATTGCAGCTGCTGAAGAGTTACCTAGTGTTAGCTGCCCTCAAATTCTGTGGAGATCAATGGTAACCACCTAGCTTAAACAGTCCTCTTAAAACAAGGTAATCTAGAAGCATTTACCTCCCTCTGTTGTCTTTAGAGGGAATCTGAAAGGTGGTAATCAATTAGGTGCCTTAGTTTCCACAGCTAAGTGAAATGGAAGGATTAAGTGCTAAATGTTGATTTAGTTTAAAAGCTTTTGAAAATAATGGTCTTTAAATGTGCAGTGTCAGACAACTCTAGGAGTGCTACAGATACTATATGTGATTTGTCTTTAATCTATTCTTCACATTCATTACACTCCAGACTTCATCATGTGGAGGCTTTTTGTCCCAGTAGACATGTGACTTCCTGAAGGACAGTCTTATTTTGCTCTTACTCTTCAAGGAAGTTTAGACTTGTAATCGCTGTAAGTGTTTTGCGTCATATAAATAAATGAAAAATGGGGCTTCAACATGATCTGGAATCACAGTTTCACACCAATACATGTGTCTTTTATTTGTACTTAAAATCCAGCTACAAAAACTATATGTTGTTCTTAAGCAATACATCCAATTGTTTCTTTATCTGTGCTAAAAAGCTTTTCCCAAATGCATAACTTAAACCTTCTTGTTATGATAATTAGGTTAATTTCATATTTAGACATGTGGACACATTTGTTTCTTTCCTCTTTATGCTATCTCTTACTTGTCAAGAATAGTATCAAATATGGGAGGAATTACTAATCAAAATATATTATCTGACTTATTATATCTAACCTCTAGTGAACATTTTCTTCAGTGCCTTTTTCAGTTAGTTTCCATAGTTGCATCATGGCTACTGTTGTGAAACACAGACATCTGTCAGGAAGATCAGTTTTATTTTAGGAAGGAAAATTCTGCTCCATGCTTTCCATGTGTCAGTGTGAAATTTCACTCTCACGACAGCTAGATTAAATTACTTAATTAACAGTGGATATTTCAGTTTATTCTGGCTGGTAAGGGACATCCAAGTGCCCTTCATGAAAACTATCATCAATATATTCCCATAGCAAATTAATATCAGCTCTTGAATACTAAATCTAGACTTGAATTCATGAACTCTTAACATCCCTCTTGTTCAGGAGCATGTGATTTTGACTAATATATTTTGTACATGTCATTTGCTAAATGGCAAACAGTTCTAGAGTCTACATATCCAAGGGTAGTTGAAGCAAACTTACCCGTTTAAAAATGCCCATTTTGCTTCCATGTGTATTTACATGATGTTTTCAATGCCCAGAAGTGTGTAAACTGTAGTCAGGAGGCTGGAAGATATTTATCCATATTGCCAAACCATTGTTGTATTTGGCATAATTGTTGGCAGCTTCATCCGGAAAAGGCCTGAAGACAATAGGCCTACCCCCAGAGCCCCTTCAAAGCAGTTAACCTCCATCTGTCAGTAGTCCTTCTCCAGAATCTTTTCAGGGGTTGGGGGCTTCATGAGGAGGGCACTTTTCTCACCCTGACACTTCCTCTTTCTCCTCTTGCAGGCAGGCACACATGACAATATGTGTATAGTAGCTGTTCCACTCCTGAAAAGAAATTAAGTATGAAACATAACAAGAATTGAGACTTTTCTCTACTCTTACCAGACTTTCTGTTAACTAGGGTGGCTCAAGCACCTTTAATTTGACATATGGGGGGCTTTCTGCCTATGACAGTTTGATGCTAATAGGTCAAATTCTCTTCCTTGAAGATGTCTGCATTGTCAGAACATGGTAGAAATCTTCCAGAGGTACCCATGGTGCCAGCCAGGCAGTCCAAGTCTTGAGCTGGTCTAGACTGTTGGCCAGATATTCAGTCTTTAGCTTCAGGATCCCAGCAGTCTTTCTAGCCTACTCTCTGTTTTGGTGCCTGGGCATGCGTTTGGTGCCTAGGGATGCATTTGAAGCCAGTGTGTGCAGAAAGACATTGTGGTAGTGGTAGCACATGCATTGGCTAAATATTACTAATACTTGTATTTATGTACAGATTCCTGACAATTTTGATGAAGTAAACAGGGTTCTTATGCTTGTATTCACACTGACTCCTGATTTCTTTTTTTCTTATTAGGCAATGAAGAAAGTAGCTACAGCCTTCAGTTGTCTGCGATACTTGATTTCAGCACACTTAACTTGACATACTCTAATGTAAGGCTCCCAAAGAAATAAATTAAATTTAATATGTCTCAGTAATTGCAGCAGCTATAGAGAAAAGAATAGAAGAAAGAAACTTCTTTCAATGCATCAGCTGAACCCAGACATAACAGAACCAGCAAACTAAGGACACTTGGGGAAACAACCAAGATAATGCCAGATTAGGAAGAATAAAACAAAGCCATCTCATCCAACTAGGCAAAGGGTGGGATCAGAACCACTGTCTCAAGGAAGGCACCAGCCCAAAAGAAGAGGATTCAGCACATGAACTAATTAGCAGGAGAAGTAAGAGAATAAATTAACCAATAGAAGACAGAATACTATTTAATAAGAGAACAATGTGATTTGTAGCGAATGAACATTATTGCCTTTGTTAGCTAAAATTATAGTGAAAAGTTTTTATAGTCAGTGTGCTGGCTTTGTGGATTTGCCATCCAGAGCCCCTTTCAGCACAGAACTGTATATAAATCAAAGGCCTCGACTCTGTGTGTGGATTGGCCTCTTGCACACAGAGTGAGAGAACCTGCTCTGGGACAACAGGATTTTGTTTTTATGAGAACAGTACAAAATTCTTCTAAAGGGTATTGATTCTCACTCCTGATGTTGTCACAAAACTTCCAAACATTTTTGTTACTGTAAGACATGGGAAGTGATCATTTTTTACCTCCTACTTCATTTCTGGTGAAGAGAAGCGAAGTGAGAGGCCAGGAGAGTGATCAGCCTGCAGCTGCAGCATGGGCGGGCACCTGCTGGTGACTCCAGTGCCCTGGCACCCCGTGGGGTGTGCTCCAAGTGTTCTTCACTGCTGCTCTTCCACTGTTTGTGTCATGTGTTTGGGAGCCAAGTGAATGTGTTTTTTGTTCCACTTCTAATAAAAGGACTTGTGTTGACAGTGCAGGGTCATATAGTGCCCTGTTTCAGTAATTGTCTAGTGGTAAAGTGTTTATTGCCTGAGCTGTTTGAGCTTAACCTCTGGAAATACTGTGTGTGATACGGACCTGACAAACATACATAGTGTGTAGAAAACAAAAACCTCCATGCCATATGGGGCTGGGGAATAATATTGTGCAATTTTCAAAGTAGATAGCAAAGAGTAAGAAGGAAGCAGGCTGTGAAAAGAAAACTAGCTTTCCATGTGGACTCTCAGAGTCCCATGAATATCACTGCCCTACTAACAAAGAAATCAACATGCTGCTGAAATACTATACCACTCGCATTCCCTGCAGCCCTTCCCCAATCTGCTGGAGGAATGCTGACAATATTAGAGTCCAAGAAGCACTGGAAGGGTAAACATGACACCAGACAAAAGGGGTGGTTAGCAAGAAAAATATATATATTTTTTTTACGAAAATCTGGGGTGTCTTAAATGGTTGGGCACAGTCAGCAGAAATTAATGATTTGTAAATCAGCCCTGACTGGCCTGACTGCTTTGTATGACAAATACTTGGATTTTCATATTACAGGACAGTTGTAGATGTGATTTTCATTGATTTTATCAAGGCTTTCAACATTGTCAACCACAATACGCTCATGTCCAAGTATTTGGATATTACAGAGCGGATGGGTGGGCAAATAAATTGTAAAAAGACAAGTTAGATGGTCAGGCTCAGCGAGTGGTGGTTAGTGGGGTGGACTTTCTCTACCTGATAGGAACAGATAAGTTCTTGCAAGGATGCTGCAGGGGTCTGTGTGGTACACATCCCGTTCTATATGTAGCAATGAACGCAAGGTGATTATGAAATATGCCCTCATCAAGTTTGCAGATGATACAAAACATAAGGATCAACCTGTATTCTCAGTGTCCAGGCTGCCCTTCAGAACAACCTAGACAGGCTGGAGGATGGGGCCAACAGGGAACATTTTGAAGGTCAACAGTGAAAAATGCAGTCTTGCACCTGGGAGAGAAGAGTTCCTGGCATCAGCAAAGGCTGGGACTGTGGGAAGCCTGTCCAGGGAGCAGTTCTGCAGAAAAAGAGCTGGGAGGCAGCAAGCCGAACAGGAAACTGTGTGCAACAAAGAAAGGCAACAACACCCTAGGCTGTATTCCCTTCCAGTCGGTGCTGTTTAGGTCACATCTAGACCACTGCATCTAGGATTGGGTACCCCAAATACAAGAAAGATGTTAACGAACTGGAGCAAGTTTATCAGAGGCCTACCAACCTGTCAGGGCTGGAGCACTTGCCATATGAAGAGGTGCTGAGGGAAGTGGCTTGTTCAGGGATGGAAGAGGTTGCTGGGGGGAACCTAAAACCAGCTGGTCAGTACTTAGAGGGAAGCCATGAAGAAGATGCTGTCAAGCTCTTCACAGCTTGCTGTCTGGAGGAAGAGATGAGGTAGACTTGTATTTCTGCAGGAGAGACTTCTTCTGGGAATAAAAGCTTTTTCCCCATGAAGGAACGGGGAAAAATGGAACAGGTTACCAGCAATGTAAAACAGTCTTCGTCCTTGGTGATTTTTGAGACCTGACTGGATAAAACCCTGAAAAACCTGTACTGATCTCATTGGTCTCTATGCTTGCAGAGGTTTGGATGACAGATGCTGAGTTTTCTTCCATTTGCAGTTATCTATAATTAGCACAATTTACTGTTATTTGTTGAGGAGGTACTTCTTCATTTGATAACTTTTCGTCAAGTCAAAGGGACCAGTTTTGCCGCTCTTAATTCTTTAAGAAACCTACTGAATATCCTTCTGAAATATCTAAAACAATTATTGGATAAAACTGGTGAAAGTAATGGAATATAACATTCTTAGTAGCTTTTAGTGATGATCAGTTTTACAACAATATTTGTGATTTTGATTTTGTATTTCTGGTTTGCTGTCCTTTCTTGCTGAAAGTCTCTAGATAGACATACAATTGGTTATTAGGTGATTTCAGTACTTTAATTAACTATTATCTTTAATTGTGTTTACAAAAGCTCAAGACAAACAAACCTTCTCTAATAGTTATGAGGATGTTGACATAATTGTGCATTAATAATATTGTTAATTATATTTTGCACAAGAGTAGCATCCCTAGACACCAGTCAGGATAAGGAATTATATTTTGCTAGGCAGCAAGCAAACAGAATGGTTCTCATGCAGCACTAATTTGGCATTGTGGAAGTTTTGCAGAAGGAGAATGATGGAGGTTTAAAACATGGATTTGTATGTGCCTAGTCCTCAAATCCCATAAGGGGGTGTCCGAAACTACCAAAGGATGGCTTAATGGTTTACAATGGTATTGACGTCTGACAAAAACATCATGCCATTTCAGCAGAGGAAGATGGTTTGACATGGATTAATTATTTTGTTGGTTTTTCTTTTTCCTTTTTGAATTGAATTTTGAACTGAATTTTAAATTGAACAATTTCAACAAAATGGGAACTTGTCAAAGCAGGAAATTTGCTACAGAAAAAAAACTGTTTTGAAAAGAGTCGTTCACTTCTGTCTTATAACTAAATTCTGGAAGGTGGAATGAGGGAGACGAGCTGTAAGACCTGTACTAGTCCTCAGTGTAAAGCTCCTGATGTTTGTGTGCACAAGAACAGAGAAACACAGACAAATAAAAAGAAAAACCTTTTAGACTAAATTAAGAGTTGCAATAAAATCATGTGTGACTGATATCTTCCCTTTCTGCATGGAACTAAGAGACAGAGCCTACCCATGCTGGATGCTAATATGCAATTTATTCTGCTAGCAGTGAATTGTGTCTTGTGCAGCCTTAAAAACTCCATGGGAATGCAGCAGGTGTCATACATTGAATAGTAAATGTATACTTCAAAGTAAATACTATTTCTTCCAAACAACAAATTCTTCTAGAGGCCAGAAGTCAACAAGATGAGCCATAAGAGATCCATTCTGCTTACCTTCAGTATATTTCACAGACGTCTTTTTCCTGCTCATTATGTTTTTCACCCTCCTGTAAACATTTGAAAAAAGCTGACAAAGATAAGTGCAAAACATGCTACGTTCAGCAAGCATTGTAAAACACTCCTTGAGGTGTTAAGATGTACTAACACAGAGTGAAAAAAAAGAATTTTCTTATACAGAGATGAAAGAGAAAGTTACTACCTGTAATTAGTTTCTGAGACTGTACTTTGATATGCTCGTAAATTAGTATAATCACTGGAAAGAGATGGCTGCTCTTACCTCCTTTATGCCTCCAAATATTTATTTTCACTCTCTGACAACATATTTAATACTAATACAACATATTTCCTTGCTTTTCTGAAGGCCAGTGCTTGAGCTGGTTTACTGCATGCCTTCATAGATGCAAACGGTGGCCTAGTGTGAGGAGCAGACTAGAACAGGAAGAGGAAGACAACGTGAAGACAGTCTCTTTTTACCCGGAAAAGTGGAAAAATAAATGCACATTAAAACTACAGATCATCAGTAAAAAAGTATTACACAATTCAGAACCAAATAATGTGCAGCTCAGAGTAAAGAACTGAAGCATAGTTTTGTTTCCTTAGAGGAGTTAGTTGAAGTATTGCTGCAGTTATTTTATGCATTGTGGTACTGGTCAGTGATATTGGCCTCCAGACCCACTGTTCCTTCCCATCCTTTCCTTACACTCTCTCCAGTACCACACTATGAGGTGCTGCAGTGGGAAACAGGTGTGAATTACAGTCATCTATCAGTAAAAGAAGAATAGCACTTTTCTATTTTTTAAAGCCAAATCAGTTCCTCATTCTAGGCTGCAAGGTGAACCCACAAAGGACTGTGTTGGCATAACCAAGGGTCCTGTATTGGACCACAGAATGGATGAGCATAATTTGATAGGCCTAAATCCTAGCTTTTCAAAACTGGATTGACTACAAAAATTTATTTACTCCCAGTATGTGAATGTCTTGTTTTCTAATCAGAGAAAAAGAGACTAGAAATTAATGTATGAAAAGAAACTGGAAAGTGCTACAAGAAATAAGAAAATAGGCTCAGATGACAGGGCATGTGTTAGGTTTTAATAGACTTACAACATCAGCCTTGTAAATTGCAATCTCCCCCACTGAATATTATATTAGGAATAAAAAAGAATAAGAAATGTATTAACACCAATCTTAGTAACAGCCTGAAAAAGTATATTTCAGTTCAAGTAACTCCTATGCCAAAATGAATGCCAAAAAGATGAAAAATATGTATTTTTATGTCACTTTTATTGTATAATTTAAAATATTAACTTCAATTACTTTTAATCAAAATGTGGAACAATTAAAAGATGAATATTCAGTAAGCTATTGTAAGGCTCTACTATCTTGAAGTCTCCCACATATTGCCTAGATAAATATTCCACTTATATGTGGAATATGTATCTTGGAGGAGTCAACAGATCTACAGCTACTCTAGAGGTTACTTGTAAAACAAAATTAATTTGATGGGAAGACTGTAATTAATATGTACTACTAAATTTTACTCACTTAAAACCACAGTTCTTGGTCTTTGTTTTCTGTAGGATGCTGATGTGTAATCAATTTCTCCATTTGGGCCATCCATGTATCTCTAAGAAAACCACAGATCTGTCCTGTTCCCACATCACACATAAAACTTTGCTGGAATTTACCATATTGCTCCAAGAGTGGGCTCCATGGTAACAAACAGATTTTCTTACTGCACTCAGGTAGCTTTATGCCTACAATGAAAAAATAAGTGTTGTATGTTACCAAGTTGGGTTTTTCTGAAACCTCATGGATATACTGCAAGACATTTGGCATGTCAAGCCAATCTTTTGCCACAGTATCTAGGTAATGTGGGCCCAGGCTGATTTAGTTAGCTAACCAAAAGACTCTTTATAAATTTAGGTATCTAATTTAATATATGTATACCAAACTGGTGTTGGTGATGGCAGTTAGCATGCCAAGGACTCAGTGCTGGATAACTTGCACACTGTAAATTTTCGTGTTAGATCAGCTTTCCTTTTTCTTTCCTTTCTATATTTAATTTTGTGACTCCCCCTATTAGGATTTTCACAGCACCTAATATTGTCCCAGTCTCTGTTCAATCCTGTGGGACTGGGAGTTAGGATGTAGGATCCCATGCAGGGAAAGGAGTGAGAGAAAGATGAGTGAGTGATCTTCACTGCCCCTTCCACAGTCCTGCTCTGCAGCTGTCAGCCAGGTGCCCTGAACACAGCTGCTCTTACCCTCCCTCTCAGCACTGGGTTTCAGCATCTCCCCTCTTTCTTTGCTTTTATCCACCTCTTCTTGTGCAGTCCAGGGTCTGGGGAGCATTTTTATTTATGCCTTCTTGGTAGGTTACCAGGAGCAAAGTACATCTGGCCTCATCCCTCTCCCCAGAGAAAAGTCCTTCTTACTCTTTGCCCATAACATGTCCTAGGAAGAAAGACATTCTCCATTAGGAGGAGATCTGGCTGCAAATTACCTTTCCAAAAGATGAGCTTCTAAACTCATGTGAGAACTGATAACAGCTATAGGAAGCACTTTCTGCGATGTTTGAGTGTTATGGGAGTCAAGGGAATACACAAAGGAAGTGCTGTAGCTCCCTACTCCATTCTCCAAATGCCCTACAGGGGTTGTGTAGGTGGTATTGAATACCACAGCAGTGGGTGTGGCTGGCAGGAATAACTGGAAATGTCTCGCATTAAACAATGTCTTGGGGAGTATGCTTGAACAACAAATTGTCCCTAGGAGTTTATAGTGGTTCTTTTCTCACAGTATTGGAATTAGTCAGAATAAAGCATTAGTGAATGCATTACGATGTAATTATGATGTTTCCTAGCTTAATGACTAAGATTTTTTAAATGAAATAATGCTTCTTAAAAGATGAAAACATGATTTCATTAGTTTGATTCCATATAAATATATGTCACCTACCATAGAAATAACTTCTCTTACTGTTTTGTTGAGACCAATGGCAAATTCATGGTTGAAGAATAGCTTTTGGAAAGGATCTTGCCATTAGTTTCCAGGAACCAAAAATAGCAAACTGAACCATTTCTTTTATCTGTAAATGTAAAAGGAAATTTTAACAAATTTCTTGGTCTTGGTCTTCAGTCATCAAGACCCCTTCTACTGGATCAAAATACTTTTTGGATATATCATTTTCTTTCTAAAAAATTACTTATTTAGTGAAATAAAACATAGTAAACAAATTAAATCACATGGTTGTTTAATGCAAGTAATGCATTTTCTCTGTTTTATTATGGCTTCATTTTTATTCCTATCTCATTTTTTTCCACTCTTTTACTGATGAAATATGGCGAACAGAACTGTCATAATAGCTTCATCAGTGATTACCAGTCTTTCCAAATATGAAGCATAGTCTCCTTCCCTTTTTCAATTGTTGTGTTCATATTCAAAGATTCGATTAGGTTTTTTTCACATCTGCAAGGCGCCAGAACATATTAGTTCACTTACTCATTGCAAATTACACATAATGTTAAAGCTAGCAACACTTTTCAGTATCTGCTTTTTAGTAAGTCCTTGTATAATTTTGAGCTTCGTTGCATTAAAGAAACTTAAAGGGGCAATCCCAACAAAGACATTCAGAGCACACTGTATGACCTGTCTGTCATCATTATTAGCTACTCTAAGTTCCTCAGGCATACTTATACCTCATTAGAGTCATAGAACCACAGAATGGTTTGGGTTGGAAGGGACCACAACGATTGTCTGGTTCCAACTCATCTGCTATGGGCAGGGACATCTTCCACTACACCAGGTTGCTAAAGTCCCATCCAGCCTGGCACTGAACACTGCCAGTGGATGGGGCATACATAGCTTCTCTGGGCAACCTGTTCTGGTGTCTCACCACCCTCACGGCAAAAAATTTCTTTCTAAAATCTAATCTAAATTTTCCCTTATTCAGTTTAAAACCATTCCCTCTTTTCCTATCACTTTCTGCCATTGTAAAGCATGTGGCAGAGATTTCCCAGCTATCCTCAAATTGCTTGCTTCAAAATCAGAAGCTAAACAGCCACTGTCACCCCATGTCCCATTCAAAAATCTCTTCAGAGATGCAAGACGTTTAGTTTAGGAACAGTAATGATAATCCAGATATGTTGCTTCTAGGATGTGAGCTGGTAATTCTTGATGGCATTTCATTCTGCTGAGTATGTATATCTTTAATGTCCTATGGAAATTTTTAAATA
Organism: Monarcha castaneiventris obscurior; assembly: GCA_026261815.1. Classification (NCBI taxonomy): domain Eukaryota; kingdom Metazoa; phylum Chordata; class Aves; order Passeriformes; family Monarchidae; genus Monarcha; species Monarcha castaneiventris. The sequence continues at coordinate 31,213,209 of JAMPIT010000379.1, forward strand.
AATTTTAATTTTATTCTAGACCATGGATCACTGGGCCTACAACCATCAAATTGAAAATTTAGGTAGGAAAATAATATTTGACAATGATTCTCCACCGTATTCTGAGTTACACTAGTCAATTCTTAACCCGCATAATTTAAAGAGTAGTTTTGTCACTCATCTTTTATACTGACAGTGGTGCAATTCATTAGTTCTCCAGCTCATTACCCAGTGAATATTGTTTACTGAAACAGCATAAGTTAGTTTTAAATCACATGGGGTTAGATTTCACTAATATAATCTCTATTTTAAAGATAGCAAGCCTTGAAAGTAACATGAGTAAAATTAATAATTAAATATAATTAATTGGACATTGTCCAATTGTTTGAAAAATTAATTTGAAGCTAAGTTTGTTTAACTGCTTTACAAATAAAGAGAAATTGATATGGGAGTACACATTCATGTGAATTTACTATATTAGTGCATATTGCTGTGCAGTAACTTTACATGTGACCTTGAAATTTGCTGCAATTATTGGATAAAGGGAAAGAAAAAAGAACACTGGGAGAACAAACCATTTGTGCTTTTTTTTTATAAAAACAGCACAACATTCTTATGAATAGGTGTAAAATCCCATTGTTTTCAAGTCCATTTTATGTGTTCATAAATTAAGTAGTATTTTTGCTGTAAAGGAAAATTTACATTTAATTGTGTCTCATAACAGCAAGATCTAGTACTGTTTCCCTGGGCAGATACTGCTAGATGTTTTTCCATGTCTTGATGTGGTTTGAGATCATTATGCTTCTGCCTTTTTCAAAATTTATTGCAAAAGTAGGTTAAAACTGAGGCAGATAAGAAAGAGATTATAAGGTATAAGAAAATAATAGAGTTTTTTATTTCTAGATACACCAAAATGTTTTATAGTGTTTTCAAAAGGTGCACAAAATTGGACCAGATGAACTGCTCTTTCTAGAGTTGAACCAGGTTAGGAAATAATTGCCTCCAACTTCTTGCTGCTTTCCCACCACAAAATATTGTTCATTGAGGTGTGCCATCATGACTTGACTTCTTCTTAATCTTCTGTTCATGTCGCAGCAGGTTTATTAACTTGGGCACAGAATCACTTTGAAAATGTCTGATGAATTTCTGATTTTGAAGCAAGGCATTTATTGCTTGCTGATGAATCCTTGCACCACATTCTGCTATACAGCATAAATATACCTCAAGGTTGAACAGTGGCAGGTGTTGATGAGGATGGAGGAGTGATACAAAGTGATGAACTCCTTGTTACTTGATATGCCTTTTCTCAGTACAGTGTTTTGAGAGAACTGAGGTACAAAGAGCCACATACAGAGATGTACTATAGATTTCAGGAGATAGGAATGTTGGGTTGTGCAGTAGCAAGCAGCTGGGGCAGAAATATCTTAACTCATACTGATGCCAGGATGATTTTTTGCCTTTTCTTTTATACCCCTGTTATGCCTTTTTACAACTTCTGTATTCTTAGTGCTTTTTTGCCTACATTCTTGGACTTGTTTGTTCAGCTAAGAGACTAACATTTTAGAGGTTTTGTAGTTAGGGAGCAATATGCTCCAGACCCCAAGGTCCTCTCCAGAACACATTTTGTAAACTAAGATAGAACCATCCAGAGGAAGGTTCCTTGGGGAGGGGGGCTCATTCTAGCCTCTAATTGGGGAATTTATGATAGATATGCTAATTAGTAAAACCTATAATTTTATACCAGATCTTTTGGGGGTGGGAGTTGTGGGGTGCATCGAGGTGCATTCGACCTGGATGTAGTGCACCTAAGGATCCTTAAAATAAATACCAAGGTAAAATCCTTTTTTCCCCTTCTAACGATGTTTGCCTCTTGATTTTAAGACCAGGAAAAGGTATCAATACCACTTATGATCAGAACAGCATGCCTTTAAGCACTGTTTGTACCATGATCCGCTTCCTTCTACCCTCATGCTGGTGTAGTTAACTAGCACACTGATAATCTAGTACCATTTATTTCGGTAAAAACCTGTCTTTTATGTTAGTTTCAAAGATCAAGATCATTAATAAGAAGTACTGATATATTGATGCAGTTACATATATATTAGAGCATTTATGGAGATGGTTAAGTTCCTTAAAATATAGTATCTCTACACATAGAGTTATACGGATAGAAATGTTGGTAACATATATAAGTATATACCTAAGGTAACTGAGGAAATGACCCACAAAGTAAAATTCACATTGGTAAAAAATACTGCAGAAATCTCTGCATATCTAAACCTCCAGTTAAACTCATTAAATGAGTCTTTCGTAGAAGCTGCATAGTGAAGGTTTTGCAAATTTTTTCTGAAATTCACTCATTTTAAACATAACAGGAAGAAACACTTTAATTCTTATGCTGGAGAGCAAGAATATATAAAGGAAAAGCATAAGATTTTGTGTCAATATAGAAATCAGTTTTGGGATGATATTTGATGGACTGCTTGTCTGCAAGCAAACACAAGATGACAAGTCAATTATTTCAAGCTATTGCCAAAACATCAAAATATGAAGCAAGGACATGTAAATAAAGCACATCCTATAAAAGATGGCAATTAAACTCTTCTCTACTCAACATTGGTAATGCATCAGGTGGGATTCTTAAACATTTTTGGGCCTTGTGCATCTGTGAGCATATGAGGTCTACCCATAGGAAAGTGATCCCATAGAAAAAATTCAGAATGAAAAAGAACTCAGATGAATTGCAATGTTTTAGTCCTGAGAAGATTAAGAAAGTTAAGCCAAAAACATGGAAACAGGCAAAGAATATGGGAATACTGTATTTTCCATGTCTGCTTTTCTGATGTGGAAGAGTAAGAAGGTTTGGTCAGCTCTGTAGCAATGAGGATGAACATGAGACAAACTTTCTAACAGTACATTTGGTGGAGCGCCAAGATCTGAGGTATCTGTGCAATCATCATACTGGTGCACTTGAAGAGCAGATCAGACGAGTGCCTGCCCAACATTACAGCCATGCAACTGCTTCTGCCAGAGTGCAGGGGTGAACCAGAGGAACTGTGCAAGGGCCTTTCATTCCTGTTGTACTGAAATTCCCACAGTTGTCTACAATTATTATGCTTTTCTGTTTCCTATGTCTTATAGGTTCCCGTTTGTCTGTGCTTCTTTCATTTATGATCTATAGGCTTTGCACAGTGCCCTGCACTGTGATCCATGGATGCAGTAGGAGCCGTGATCTCCTGATAAACCTGGCTCAGCCCTGCTTCAGCAGGATGATCATCAGAACATGCCCTCTGGGCTCCCTCTCCCCACACACCTCAGCAGAGCTGGGATGTTAATCTATGCAGGTTAACCCATGCAGGAAGAGTGGAGCTGCTCTGTGGTGGGAAAGACATCAGATGAACTCAAATTAGATGATTTCCTGGGTACCTATACACAGGAGATCTTACACAAATCACATTGCAATAAGTAGAAATGGAGTTCAGTAAGGATGGGTTAAATCCACAATAGCTTTTTTGGTGAGGAAAGAAGAAAGTTGTCCTCTGCTTTGTTTTGGTGAGGGACTTTTCATCACAAACAATGTGTTTTTGATGCTTTATTTCTAGAATGTGAAGGGCACAGAATCAGATCTTTCTTCTCCTTAGCCAAAACTCAGTGCATGTGTGCCAGGAAATCTCAGTATTTTTCTCTCTTTGTTGCTGTTGTTGTTTTGTGGGTACCTTTTACCCTAACAACAAAGACTAGTCCTGGTTTGATGCTAAGCTATTATTAAATAGAGTCCCTGCCACTCAGTTCCTTTCAATGAGCCTAACTCTTACCAATAGCATAATATAAACAATTTCAGATTCAGTCTCCAAAGCAGCAGCCTGAAGGGATCGTAGCTAACATATCTTTGCATATTTACTGAAACAAGCACACACCACTTGGGACAGAAAATATCTTTTTTGGCTACAAAGCAGTCTAGACAGTCGTGTTCTGCATAAAATAGTCTGGGAAGTAGTCTCAAAAGATGTTTATAATGTTTTCAATGTGTACTGATAAAATACCTTTAGACATGGATGTGCTCCATAGTTCTTGTCAGGATAACACTGATTTTAAGTTCACCTTCTTCATCAGTTCAGAAAGGAAAAAATCCTATTTAGGAATAAAAGAGAAAAAAAAAAAAAGTAATGTTGCTCTATACTTTTCCTTAAGACTCTGTGCCTCTGTTTTAAGTTATTACAACTCACAAAGTATAGCAATTTCACAGTGGTTTGACTGGATAGAGTTGATATTACCCCCTCACTCCCTCTTCATTCCATCATTTATTCCCTTAATATTTTCACCTCTCTGCGATTTTTAGCTCTGCAATTTTATATGAATGCCATTTATAATACCAAGTGGATGACACTGGAACTTAAAAGATTAATTTATTCTTCTGTGTGCACAGTTGTGAGATGGTACCCAATGGGATTAAAGAGAAAACTGTATATTAAAACATCATAAACTATCAAAAATGATGTCAAACAAATGGTAGCTGGTTGCATGGTTTACTGTGTATCACAAGCGAGTTGTGTCTTGCCTATTACACACATGCACAGAGTTTAACACAGCCTTTTGTTTTGTTTCTATAGAGTTCAGAATAATTTCAGTGAGGGCTAATATCTTCCTCTGTCTTTTTTATCTGAAGTTAGGGAAGCCTGTAATAAAAGTAAATGCAAATTTAATCCTAACTGATATTAAATAACATAAGGTAGAATTTGTTTCTCAGATGGAAGAAATTATGAACAATCAATCTCATGGTACTTGGACCTTGCCTTCAAGGAACTTTTGAAGTTAGAAAGTATCTTGGCATGAGAAACAGCTTTGTTTAAAATAATAAAGTTTGTTCCCAGATATAGGATCAAATTTTTAAAGATGAAAGTTGGCTGAAGTCTGCACAATGCAGATCTGAACTTGATCTGCTCATTATTTACGTATGCTGAAATATTCAGTTAATTGTACATAAAGTGATGCTCTGAAATGTACATACCTTGTGAAATTTTGGCCAATGACATCAGTATTCTACAGACACTATTCAGAAATCTGAATGTCCCATTTGGGTCTGATGTTACACAGCTTAAGTATTCAGAAGGATCCTATTTATTTCTGTTGAGTCTGTCAATATTGTGCTTAGAGCTCAGATAAGCAGCCAATGATATTGATTGACAGTGGTTGGAGATCTGCATTTCCAGCACCAGCTTGTCACTCTGACCACTCTTTTCTCATCATTGCTGAGCTCCTACTTCTTCTTGTTCCACAAAGGGCAATTTAGAGATGAACCCAAATATGAAATGCCTATGTAGAATGTCTTATGAATTAGGCAACCCAGGGAGATTTTAGGTATACCTTATGTGGCTCCAAGTATATCCATTCTAAACCTCTATCCTTTGCGTTTCTTTTTCTTTCACTCACATTAATCACTTCAGAAATTTAGGTGGACTTGGTTCCTTGCTTTGTTTATTCTTTTAACTCATGTTGGGATTCCTCTCCACACAACTAGTCTTCTACTTAGATATGAATACACGTGTCATGAAAAGTCCATAGAAGAGAACGCTCATGGGACTTGTGAGGTCCATGAGGAAGATTCTAAGTAGTCACAGACTGTCAGAGAGAAGACATATATATTTGGATGTAATGTTTCTTCATACTTAATTTTATCAGCCACCTCCAGCTGTGTTCACTTGCCCTGGATAAGGCCTTAAGACTAAACACTCAGCATAAAATATTGCTCAATAAATTTGTATTAAAATCTGGATTAAAAAAATTCACTCAGTTGAAATTGGGTTTTGTACCAGTCTGCTATTTAGAAATACTAAAAAATTCTCTGTTACAGGTAAGTTTTAAAATAGAGTTTATCTGAGGCATTATGCTAAGGAAATGGCATAAATTTATGTTACTTCATGTGAATTCTATTAACTTTTTTTTTGTGTCCTTAGAACTACCATGTGCTGCTAATTACAGGAGTGTGCATTTCTGCAGTCTAGGCAGCAGTAAGGAAGCTGGGAAAATTGAGTTCTACAGACATGCACAGTGTACTACTGTAGGCAATAAAGTCATATCAAATAATAACCAGTTTTCACTGCAATACCTCAAAGCACTTTGCAGTGATAGTTGTTTTCGTGTTCAATCTTTCTATCTCCACTTTGAAATGTGGGGACTTAGCTGAATGATAAACACTGTGAGCATAACATCAAAGATAAATTCTCTTGAACTAAGGCAGGAATTACTTATGTTTTTTTCTTTGGTTAGACAAAGCTGAATGTAAGGTGGTTAAATGGTTTTCAAAGCCAAACATTCTGGCTTTTAGACCTATTTGCTTGTGAAATTGAAACTTGTTACAGGTAAGAGTCCTTTTGTTTTTCTATCAGTGATAGTTCTTGTTTTTGCAGCATGGTGAGATAGCTCACTCTCATTTCTTAAATAATTTAGAATGAAATTTAAACTCCAGCAGAAAATTTTAGAAAGAGCTAGCTTCTGAAGAGTATTGCAATATCTTCTGTGTTCTTAAATAACTCCAGGCTGATCTATTTTCTTGTACTTGCTTAGTTCCCTTCATTTCTGAAAGCAGATTTTATTCTATTTTTCCCCGTCATGGGAATGAAGAGATTTCCACTTTCTAAGTAAGTATCCTTCATTAAAACAACGCTTCAGCCTAAATATGTCATGTCTATGAGAATGAATTGGGTTCCCCTAGAGAATTTTTCCAGCTTTTTTGCTATCAGTTTAAAATTTCTGAGTTTACCCTGTCATACTTGATAGGGCTCTTTCACCATGACTTTCTGTTTCCGACTCAGATAAATAAAGCATTTTCTGTCTTAATACTTTCCTGTAAATTAATCTGGCAGAAATGAAACTTGAAATTTTCATAATTTAAGTCACAGAAATGGTTTATTTTTCAGGGATGCCCTGCAGAACACTCCAGTCATTAAAACCATATTGTAATTTAAACACATTTCTCAAAAAATTACATCCTGTCCAAGATATTAGAGGACCACTTTTAGTGTCATTGTGATGTAGAATTGCGTCTCACAAAATTAATTGTCCTGGAGTGATTACAGCTGTAAGGTACTCTGCAGAGTGCAGAGTTTATGAGCTCTAAACACCCTTGATGTTATGAGTGGAGGGACATCTACCTGGCTTATTGCAGCTGCTTCCACGTATGGAGACTAGTCAGAGCAGTCTGACTTGCAGCATACTCCAAAACTGGTGATCAATATTCAACCCACTTAGTAGGAGATGGCTGCCTGTCCTTATGGAGGCAGGGCTGAGAGGGAGAAAAGCAATTTCCTGGAGTGCTCACCGTATGTTGCTTCTAATCATTGATGATTGTTTCAGGATTTTATTGAAGGAATCTAGGGAGCGGCCTCCTTGGATCAGTCCATGAACACATCAGATTAATGACTTCAAATATACTCTTTTTTTTTTTGGTCTTTCAGACTTCAGAAATATACTGCAATGTGTTTTATGATTATTATTACATGTTAAATTTTTCTTTCTTTTATGACACATTTTCCAGGAAATTATGTCAGGGCCCCATGTGCACCTACAAGCTCTGCAACACCCGTCTCTGAGGAGTCTGGCTGCCTATGCTCAAAGTGCAGCTGTAATCCATATCATCCTGTTGGGAGATAAGCTTGGAGCTACAGAGATGTTTGGCTGTCACTGTGCTACTGTTTGACTTGGTTTCTGTCACTGGCCTGCTCTGCTCTTGTTCGAGTGTTGTAAATCTGTCCTTGTGTTGGAGGGGACAGTGCCCTTCCTGCCTCATTGTCACCTTCCCTTTCTCTTGGGGAGCAGTACATTCTAACAGCTGTTTATTAACTTATTTTCATTATTATGATTCCACTATGCACAATAGAGATACACAGGGTATCAGAAGCAGTTCAGGGCAGCTCAAGGTTAAATCTGAATGTGTTTGTCCATCCATAGTTATATAAATTAAATTGCTATTCCAAAAGACTGGATAGGATAGCACATGGCAAGCTGAAAATAAAATGACCATTGACTTGGGTTAGGCTGAACTCTCCTTTGTGTAATGCATATGGACAGCAGTTGATTTTGTCCTGAAATGGAAAGCAATTGTCAAAGATCCTGCAATTCAATCTTGTTATGTGTCCTTCTGACTTTAAAGCATTATAAGAAAGCTGCTAATGTATTGTCAATTGAAAGCTTAAAGTCTACGTTTTTTTAACATATTATTGTATTATGTAAGACATGAAAGTGGCATTAATTTCATTGATATGCAAATGGTAAGTGATCATTCCTACTTGGCATTCCTGATGAATAGGAAATTATACTAACAACTTTCACTATTCTATTCAGTTATTGCTGGGAATAATTAGAAATTAATGACTATAAAAAGTTTCTTTCTTTTGCAAAAATATGTCTTTTGTCCTTTTTACCATATTTATTTTCAACAGTATCTGCCTTTGTAGCTTTATCTTACACAAACAATTTCCCTCTATCACTACTGACACTGGAGTTTGAACATTAAAAATTTAAATAATAAGAAGACTCTTTACAATTTTTTCCTGTTCATTGTTTAGTGCCTTTGATATGTGTTACCATATTCTCTAACTGACATCTGAAGCTAGAAGAAACGGGAAAACCCTCAGATTTTGCTAAAAGTATAAAGCCTAATTTTGCCTCCATATTGTGCTCTGTGACCTTCAGGTTGGTCAATAGGATGCTGACCATCAACTACATCACACATTTTTCCTTGGGCCATTTATATGGTCTGATTGGTTTATTTTATGTTCATAGAAAGCACTAGTTATGGGAAAATACATGCATTTTGATGCAGTTGCTTAGATATTCGTGGCTCCCAGTTACTTATCAAGATAGAAAATATGTCTTCCATAAGTCCATTGTCATTTGTGCCAGTTCTGTGGAAAATCTTGGATATTTTGTGCTTATTGTCATATTTTCACATGACAGTAAGCACATATGTTTGGACATGTGAATTGAACTCAGCTACTTACTGACAATAATGAGATATCAAGTCCTACAACTCCAGGTAGATGCCTAAATGGAAATGTCTTAATTTGGAACTCAAAAATTCTCAGAGATTCTTCTAGACCTCTTGCAAGATCTCCCTATTCTTACTTCACTACAGAAAACCTAATTTTACCTTAGTGGTGTGTCACTGAGATGTAGACTTGTTTGCAAACATTCATACCTAGTTCTGGGGCAGGAGGACACCTATAACCCACCTGGATTTCAAGGGGACCAATGACTCATCTACCTGATTTCTTAGGCATATTGGAAGGTATCTCCATGTAAGATAGATTTGTCAACTAAAATTGGGTCTACCACATGTGTAAATGATACCTGTCTGGGATTATTTGACACATACATAGACAAATTAGTTATTACTTTTTTTTACTGTTATACTGTGCATGGCAATGTACTAAAATGTTCACTTGATCCTAAGGTGACATTTAGGCTGGAACACTAGCTCTGATTCTGAGACCAGGTGGTAAAATCTGGCTATATCCTTGCTATTAAACTGTCTTTGCTTGCAATTCAGAACAGATACATTTAAACTGTATTTAAAGTAGATATTGCATTGGCTAATTCACAAACTGTGCCTGCGAACTGTTTGGAAAGAGTGCTAATTCAGTTAGGCTAATAGTGTGCTAGGAGCTAGTGCAATAACAATACTATGAATGATATCTAGCCTTTCAGTACCCAACTCTTCCTTGGTGTTGTTCATTTGGTGTAGGTGCCTCAGAATTGTTCAGAAGAATATTGGAGGGCCTGTGTGGAATTTATAAGCATGTCTCGTAAGGAAGGTCTGGCAACCAGAAGTTAAGCTGTTCACCAGAGAAAATTATCAAAGCTCTTTTCAGGAGAAAATATTCCATTTGATGTTTTGTAACTATGTATCTCATTTCACCCTGGAGAATAATATAACAGCCAGCAAACTTTGTTTGGAAATAGCACCGTGTCCATCAAAGAGGAGTAGTTTGTTCTGGAGTGGAATGTGACAGCTATTTGCCACAGAAAATAGCACTGCAGATCTGTGTAGGAGCGAGGCCAGGGAAGAATCCTGCATGCAAGGGAAAATACAGAGAGACTGGAAGGAGGTGAAAGGAGATCAACAGCCCTAAGGTTATTTAGGTTGTGGAAAGTTAGGTAAAAATAAATATCTCAGTGTCCTTTGCTAATATGTAATTTCTTTAATAAAAGCTGGTTATCTGAATACAGCCTATTCAAGAATATCATACCCTGAAACATCATTTTAGCTGATGTAGAAAGCTACTGAGTGAATCAGTCCCTGATGCAAGTGCAGTCAGTGTTCACTCATACATCCTATCCAAGTACTGATCAGGCCAAATCTTTGCATATGCTTCCATCTGGAGAAGGCTTTGTGTGGGCACAGTGGTTTTCCTGAACAGAGTAATTGCCAAGACTCATCAAATTGTGAACTGCAGGTCTTCTACTCATAAGATATTGCACTGACTTAACTAAAGGGATTATTACTAAAGGATTTAATTACATACCTATGTGAGCACTTTTCATGTAGTAGTTTATTTCAAATTTTGTAAGGGTGAAAGGGAGCATTCAGACAGGATAATCTTAATTACACTTTGGTGAGAGTGGAGAGTGCTCTCAGTAGGGTAGCAGATTGTTGGTCTGAAAAGGAGATCAACAGACTGACAGTCCTTGAGAGATGACTGTCAGATAAAATGACAAATGCATTTTCAGTTAGCACATGCAGGGTGCAAGAGTTACCACAAGGCAGAAGGCAGCAAATTACTCAGGCTGCTGCTTCTCAACTCCATGAAGGCAATGCTGTCTAGTGCTCTACAATGCTACTTAATTTCTGTTCCATAAAGATGTATTTATTACTACCCCTGATTCAAACAAAAAAGAACTTTTCCCACATTTTTAAACACTTTTTTGTTCTTTCTACTGAAAGAAATAATACTGGTGTTAAGATAAATAGGACTGTAAGCAGGACTCTGCCTGCACTGCTGTGTTAATGCAGTCCCCAAAAACCAGTTGCCAAGCATAGCCACAACCATTGTACCAGAAAAGCAGGTTAAAACACTTGTTTTCTCCTTTAGCACCCCTTGCATGGGCTTCTGAATTCTAAGCTTTCAAAAGCTGAATAGCCTTTCTGGCATGACACCATATTTTACTTGACTTTAAATAATGATATACATGATGTTGCATGGGGGTTTTAGTTATTTCTCTAGAAAATGCATTTCTCTAGGAATCCCTGACAACCTTTATTCCCATCGAGCACTTTTTTATTACTGAGGATGGTAGAAAAATGTCATATTTGAAGACCAGTGCAGAATACTTTAGATTTCCCTAGAAGGCATCCCTATATTCCTCCACTAGGGAGAATTTACTTTTTCCGCATTCCATATGCAAAGGAGATGTGAACACGGAGGAAGAGTCCAGATTTGACTCAACTGAAACTGTTCCACTAGTTAGAAACACTTCTTGATAAACTGAATAGAAATCTATTATATAAAATAATTTTACATGAGGAGTACATATGTTTCAGCTATTACATGACCATGATATTGCATGACTGTGAGGTCTGGTGGCATGTTATGGATCCCTCCAGACTAGGCTTATACTTTCAGACTTCTCTGGTAGCTGGTTCCAGATGCCCTGGGCTCCCTCTCTTCATGCTCAGACACACGCACACACAGATGGGTGTCTCAGCTGACCCCCAGGCTCAGTGGTCTCCCCAACAGCTGCCCATGGCCCATCCAGACCCTCCTGGTCTCTAGGTTTGACACTGGCTACCAAGCTGTTATCCTACTTGCAGGGTAGTCCTGCTTTTATTTAAAAAAATATTGTTTAATTGTAACTTACCCAAACATTTTGCCATTTATATATATAGTAAGGCTAAACTTCAATGAAGATCTTCTGCAGAACCACACAAATTTAGATGGGGGATTGGCAAATATCTCTCATCATACAGGCTAACAAACTGGGCTATTTCTCCAGACAGAGAACAGTTATAACCAAAACCAGCTGAAAATCGTCCTTTGAATAAAGCTTCTTTTTGAAGAGGCTTGTGTTGGAGAATTTTTATGGTACCCCTCAAGGCAAACTAAACACATTTGTGCTTAAATCTAACAGAAAAAATTAATGAACAATGCTTGCTTAAAGCCCCATAGCAATACATGTGTCTACATGGAGTCTGCAAATAGAGGTCACAAGGACATTCCTTGGATACACTGGCACCAGCACCAGTCTCAAGAGCAGCTTCAAGGGCACCTCAGCCTGGCTGCAGGTGCATCCCCCAGGCCAGCTCTGCTGCACAAAGGTGGCCACTGAGCTTGGGCCCCTGAGTGCTCCCGTTCCTGGATGTCCACAAGGCAATGCTGAGGCTGCATCTTGCCTCTTTGCCAAGGCATGAAACTTCACTCCCTTGCAAGAAATGTTGTGTCTCTGGCGCTCCTGCTTCCAACCTTCCAAGCCCTTCTTGTAGCTGGACCTTCTTTCCCTCTGTGCTAGATCATTTCTTGGTCTCAAATCACCAGTGCTGAGCTGTCAAAGCTAGAATTTCTGCTTCACTTTCTTTTTGTCAACAGAACAGGAAGAGGAAGCTTCAAATAGTCTCAGTTATATCTCAGTTTTTTCAAATTTTAAATGTTAACACAGAAGCTTCTGGGATCTGTACCTTCAGCTTCCTGCTTGGAAATGCACATAATAAATGATTGATTTTGTGTTACTTGGGATGGAAAAAATATGAATAAAACATAGGAAGTGCTTCTAGGTAAAAGAACAGAAAGAATCCAAATGTGTTCTGGTATTGTTTTACTGTTTTGTTGGTGGAAAAATATCCCACTTTGGGAACTGTGGGTGAATAACTTGTTGAGGAACTCAGTAAATAGAGAAGAGAAATTGTGCACATACTGAAACAGATTCAGGTTTTTGAGGTTTTTTTTCTTGTTTGTTTGTTTTTAAACTTATAACTCTTTATAGATAATGTTTGTCCCCCATTAACAGAGGACTCCTAGGGGCAATTTGCTACATTTTATACCATGTTTATGCTCAGAAGAATTCCTGGTAATGATTATTATGAATGAAAAATTTAGCATTTTTTCCTGATGAAATGAGATTAATTTGAAGTCTGTTCCACTAAGTTTGTATGTCAGTCCTTTCTTGATAATTTTGAAATATGTTGGACAGTTTTAATCTCACTTAAAGCTGAGCAGAATTCTTGAAGATAATTAATGATATCCCTACAAATTTACTGAAAAGGTTGCTGACTAAAGGGAGAAAGGACCAAAATAGTGCCTTCCTTGAGGCCAATGGAGAGTGAAATCAGCATTCCCTTTAGTAACAAGCAGCCATTTCATATGCATGTAGCTCAACACTAATGCATGTTTTCCTCTTGTCTTTGTAGTTCATAAAGGATCATCTGGTGTGGAGCAGAGGTAATTTTACCAGGGTGATATGGGTGATATAAATGAAATAGGACTCAAATATAAAAGAGATCATGTTTCATTAGCTTTATTGTCTATAGGACAACCAGATACTTCTGTCTTCAGGAATCCAACCAGTAGCAATATTTCTTCTTCCACTTGCATAGTAGACTTTTAAAACATTAGAACTACAGTACAGCACTGTGTGCATGGCCATGAGTAGGATTCAAGTGCTGTAGAAATCCAACACCTCTCATCCGTGAATGTCATTCTGTGTGAAAATTATGTGTGAACAAAGAGAATTGTTCCTGTCAAAGGACATTCAGCTCTCAACTTTTTTAAGACATCACCTCTTAACTGTGAGAAAAATTTGTTTTAAGCTGATTTGATCATGGCATCTATTGCAGTCATTTACAGATGAAGAGTCATCTGTACTTCAGGCTGTGTTGTAATCACAGAATGGTTTTGGGAAGAGACCTTAACAATCATCTAGTTCTACCAGCCATGTGCAGGGACACATTCTGCTAGATCCCACAGTACTCTACCAAGCAAAGTACCTCAAGAGGCCAAAATACACTTCTGAACTCCAGGGCAGTGAGTTTGTTGTGTGACCTCCCCACTGCCCTAACGATCTCAAATTCCACCGTTTCATGGTCACTGCAGCCCAGGCTGCTTCACATTCCCTGTCAGCTCCTCCTTGTTGATAAGAACAAGGTCCAGCATAATACCTCTCCGTGCTGGCTCCTCTATCCCTTGGAGAAGGAAGTTACCATCAATGCATTCCAGGTACCTCCCTGGACTGCTTATGTCTTGCTCTGTTGTCTTTCCAATAGATATTGGGATGTTTAAGTCCCCCATGAGGGCTAGGGCTTGTGAAAAATTAGGCTGCTTTTATCTGTCTATAGACAACCTCATCCATTTGGTCTTCCTGGTTGGGTGGCCTGTAGCAGACCCTCACTATAATGACATTTGTCCATTCGCTCCCTTTAGTCCTGACCCATAAGCTCTCTGTTGGCTCCTCATCCATCCCCAAAGGAAGAACCATGCACTTCAGCTGATCTTTGACATGGAGGGTGACAACCCCTCCTTGTCTCCCTGCCTGTCCTTCCTAAAGAGCCCGTGTCCTTCCATTTCAACGCTCCAGTCATAGGAGCCATCCCATCAGGTCTCCATGATGCCAACAAGGCCATGGTCCTGCAGGCGGGTGCATGTCTCTAACTCCTGTTTATTCCCCATGTGATGTGCATTTGCATAGAGGCATTTGGATTAGGGCTCCAATGGTGTTGCTTTACCGACTGGAGTGGCCAGAATTCCTTTGTGATGCCTTTCAGGTGCTCTCCTGCTGACTGGCAATCCCTGTCCATGCTCTTGACATCTTGGTCTGGTATTGGCATCAAACTGGAAGGAATGGGATGGACTGAGATTCCCCTCCCCCAGTATAAACTTAAATGTATAAACAGTTAAATCATAGCATCACACTGGTCTGCAAAGAGTAGTTTAATAGATAGTTATTAAATGAGCCTTGGTGGATCTCTGTGCAATTTTTGGGGCATGAATAGTTCATCTGCAGTACAGACATTCACTAAGTGACTCTGGAGCCTATGATGCATTTTTAAACCTGCTGCAGGCACTTCAGAAACTTGGTCTAATTCCAAGACAATGGGATTTGGTAGTGCAAGTGCTGAAGTACTTTAAAACTGAATCTGAAACATATTTCAATTTTACCCTTTACAAAACCTCCTCAGAATACTTGAAAATATAAAAACTTTCTCCAAGAGTTTTGGCTTGCTGTTAAAATCTTCTAACTTCAGAGATTTTTTTAGCCTTTGGCACAAAATATGAACATGAATATCAAAGCTGAAAATCAAAAGAAAGACAAGCAGAACCATAATTGAACTAGTCAGAATAAAGAGAACTGAATAAAAATATACAAAACATAGTGTAAAGAGCAGATGTGCAAGAAACAAATAGTGTATATAAATTAGTAATCACAAGAAAATGTAAAGCTCAGTACACTTCATGTGCTTTTTAATATACAGAGCAACCCAAGGAATAAAACTTGTGTAACATCTGGATATAAGATTAGAAACAGGATTTTCAAAATGCTATTGGTTTTAAAATTTGTCTAATATAATCAGTAACAGCTTTTGGGATGCAGAGACAAAACTCCCAGAATACATAGAAGAGGACTTTGGTGGTATTACTAGCATGAGTGAATGGAAGAAAAAAAATGTAGTAGGAAAATTCTCTGTATTCCCAGCCAATATGAAGCATAAGCGACAATTCTCAATAACGTCAAGAATTTTGTGGCACTCATAGTAACTGTCAAGTACTATAAACTTTGAACACTAAGACACTACCATCAGGAGTTACAGAACAGGCAGAAAATTGAAATGGAGAATGTATAGGAAGGAGTAAAGAAGTGGTGTAAGGAGACTGACTGTGTGAGTAAAGATTCATGGAATTTTAAACCTGGATTAAGCTAAGGACAAATGGAACATTTAGATATATGAGTACGGAGCGTGGAGAGTGGCAGAAAGGGAATTATTATCTACAAGCCCTGTAAGAACTTACAAAGTCATTGCAAAGATTGTTCTGAAACAGAGCTGCTACCTTTGAGATATCAGCCCATGTTTATGAAGAGAATGAGCTCACCTCTGGTCATGACTGAGTTGTTTTTAGGAAGGAATGCGGAAAACTGGAGGTTCTGAAGCTGTAATTTTACAAAAATTGTCGCCTAAGCATTGCTCACAGGGCACTGGGAGGTCAGTGGTGGCTTACTAGCAAGCCCTAATAACACCAAAATGAAGAGCAAGTACCAAGAAATATGCCTGGTCACTGCAAGAAGTCATTTTAAATTGAGAAGCAACTTTTAGAGTAAGAGACTACATCTGCCAGGGTAAGACCATCCATCTTCCACAAATATAACTAAGGGGGAATAAAGAGTATCAGCATTGATGCTTATGGACTTTACTGGATTATTTTCATAACTTATATTTAAGGAGGATTACAGATATAGGTAAACAAGGACCCTGACCCCCAAATTAATTGTCTAAATCAGCTATTATCTTTTCAAAAGCTAGATGGTCAATGTACTTTTTTTATTAACAAAACCAATGCAAAACAGAATTTGAATTTAATTCCTCTTAGGATGCAAGGACATGTTTGATACCATCACAGTTTTCAGAAAACAAAAAAATAACCTTCAGCTGTCTTTAATTCAATGTATGTGAATACCTTACATGGGCGTAAGTTAGTTGTTCTGTAACATTTTTAGATTAGAAATTACATATGACAGGCAACTACATTCTTATGTCTGCAACAAGAAAAACAAAAAAATTACTAATGCTGAACACAAACAGATCTTCAGAAGAGTCTTGATTTTGTTCTATACTTTGCTTTTGTATCAGCTGATCTCTTACTGGAATCAAGGATGAAGATTTCTGAACTCACAGTAGAGATCTTGGAAATCTCTTTTTAGAGTGGCTTTCTTCAAAGGAACAGTCTTTATTTTTCAGAAAATAAGATCCACAAAGAATACCCAAGTCTGAATTCTTGTCTCTTTTTCTTCTTTTTCCCAGTACATGCTTTTAAGATACTGTTAAAAGATATATGTTATCCCAAATTCATCAGGTGCTATTCTTGCTATTCTACTTCTTTGTGAATGAGAAAGATATTTCTCTTTTTTTGATGCTGGAATCACTATTTAGAGAAAAGCATTTTATACACACATATCACCAATCTTTACAGATGAAGTGTGGTAACTCCCACAAAAAAAATGAAAGCAGGAATGAAGGAGACTGAACAAAACTCACTGTAATAGTCACAGAAGGAAGAGAAGGAGAGGGAGAATGAGAGGGAGTGAGTGAGGAGGAGAAGAGCTTTGAGAGAAACAGTCTCTGAATCACTTTCCTGGTTTGTTTGTTTATAGTTTTCATCCACCTGAATATTCAGGAAAAAACAAATCCTCAATTGAAGATATCTCATTTGACTGAATCATAGAATCATCTCAGGATATCCTGAGCTGGAAGAGATCCACAAGGATTACTGAAGTCCAACTCCTGTGCCTGCACAGGACCACCCCAAGAATCACACCACAAGAGCATTGTCCAAACACTTTTTGAACTCTGAAAGGCTTGGTACCGTTACCACTTTCCTTGAGCTTATAGTGAAATGATAATATTTATTCAAGATTTTATTTTTAAAGAGAATGCCTATTGCTCTAAAGCTAAGGAGATTACAGAAATAGCAAGTGCCCCTGAAACCATGCACTTCTGTTTCAAAGTGGCTTTCCATCTATATAAATATGGGACCTTGATGTGCAGGGATTAAAACTTTGGTAGCACCGTGCAGGTAAGTCTCAAATGATACTACTCAAATAATAATACTCAAAATTTAAAATGGGCCAGGTGTGGACATGGGTTTTGCCATGTTTGCATTTTCTGTTAAGTTTTTGGAATGGACCCTGGAACACTTTTGGTCATGGACTCATGATCATTTCCCTAAACAATACCTAGTTACAGCATGGCTATTTGCAGGGCCTAACTATTTTTCACTGCTACAAATGTAGCAATACTCATGCAACATCAAGTGTCTCCACTGAACGAGTTAGCATTCATGTAGTACATATTAGGAAAATATCTCCTAATAATTCTCTTTTGTTTCACTTTGGTTTGCATTGCATTGTGGTTCACAGTGAAGAGTTTGCAGTGGGATGTTCAAACTGGATTCATTTTGGCTTCAAGCCAAGCTTGAGAAAGTGTGTCTGTAGCACAGCTAATGCAATCTGGTCACTGATGGTCGTTCAGCCTGTAAGGCCAGACAGGAACTTGGCTGAGGTAAACCTTTCTGAAGCACAAATGATGAGGACTTTGAGGCTTCAACACCAGCTGTTTCATCCTAGAGATCCAGCCTAGTGCAGTTCACTGCACTAATCCAGGCACAGCATCTAGGTTCTGATCCTGAGAAACATGAAAATGATGCAGTCATTGCTGTTTAGAACAGCCACATACTCTCAAGTGATGTTTGTTCTTTCAAGAGACTGAAGATTCAAAAGGAACTGGCTCCATAGCTCAGAGTTAAAGTCCCCAGAAGAAAATTTCTGCATGGAACTGTGCTGTCCTGTTTCTGAAGAACTACCTGGCTATAGACTGTACTGTTGTGACATTATTTAAAACTTCATCTTAGCATTTTCACACTGATGGGACTGTCTGCATGAAAATAGAGGCACCAAAAAAAAGAGTATAATAACAAATCTATTCTATTTCAGTGTTTAAAACACATTTTACAAAGTATGGCTTTGGATTCTGGTTTTAGTGAGGATTTTTCCTCAATTGATGGCTTATTTTCTTGGTCCAGAATCTAGTATTTTGCATCATGTCTACCAGCATGATGCACATTCATCTCAACTAGTCATCATCATTATCATCTACAGACAGACATTTGCACTAGTACTCTAGGCTCATTCCGTCGTCACTAGGTTATCTCTGGAGGATGGCTCATCTCACATCTCTTAGAAAGGGATGGTGTAGAGATTTATCTCTTTTGAGTACAGCAGAAGCCTGAGCTTACCAGCTATCTGGCTAATGGATGGACAAAATGTCAAGATGAGTCTTGTTCCTTCTCTCTAGTGGCTTAAGTGTACTGATATGAAGCACGTGTACTTCATATAAAGTACATCTAACATGTTCTTAATATTTCTCTTATAAAGAGACAAATAACAGGAAAACAAAGATTTATCCTCTTTACTTTTCCCTTACATTTTAAGACTATGCGATTAGCAAAACTTTGTATAAAGTTCTCTGTAGTTCTTTCGTTGAAAATTCTGCAGGAATTTATTTCTATTTCTATTTGAATAGAATACTTCCAATAACTTTCATGATTAATTAGTCATAAGTTTATAATTTTCATGGACAAAAATGATCAGTAGTTTTTTAAACAAAACTTTGCTAATACTCTTGTGATTTAGCCAAGAAATGCTTTAAGTTCTCAGAAGTGTGTATGAGAAGCTGTGGGAATTTCAAGGAGAACTAAGTGTATAAAACAATTAGCCTCACAAGACATATTTTATTAAAAAAACGGAAAAAAATCTTGGAAGTGAAAATGTGAATACTTACGCAGAAGATAATCCTACCAATCACTATGGAAAAAAGAAAGTAAGCTTAGAAAATAAAACAGACCAAAATTACCTGTTTTATAACTAAAACAGTTCCCTTGTTTGATCACTGGAGAGCACTGTTCCCCTATGAAACAATTTGCTTTAAGGACACAGCTGGGCATTCTGCTGCAGAAGTGATTTTCTGTAGCAAATTATATAACATATATTATGAATTCAGAGTTATGGAAGGAGAAATATTATTTTCCTGAAAAAAAAAGTAGTGTTTTATGGGATTCTATTCTTCTATCCCCCAATTTATACAGATAATATCATACTATTTATTACTTCTACAGTAAGAATGTCTTCATCAAGTCAAGGGATCTATCATGTAGGGATAGAACATGTGCATGACTGAAATATGAGTGTTGTTTCTTTTATAAATCTGTTTATTGTAAAAGTAAAGCAGACTGCATGAAATCCAGAGTAAACACACATAAGCAGTCAGCCCTGCAGCCATAGTTCACTGGCTGTGATAGTAAAATCACCTGCATCATTTGTTGCCTGATTTGAAGGACTAACATCGTATCTATCCAGGTCTTGATATATTTCTGTTATGTATAAAATTAGAATTCCAGAAAAAGATGCAAAAATAGTTAGCAGAAGTTCAGAACAACAATTATCTGGTGATTAACCCAGAGATGTACTCAGTAATTCTGAGCTGGTGATTCTGTCTGGTTTGAGTATCTGCGTATAAACAAATCCTTGCCAATCCTGGGATATTTTCTATGTCTCAGGTTTCAAACTCTAACCATGGGTTAATATTTATGCCTTACAGCTTCACTTTGGTGCTTCTGACTTGAGATTCAGGCCTTTGTGCTTTGTTTCTTATTGTAAAGTTGAATTTCACTTAGCACAGTGGTATCAGAATCAGAATTATACCAGAATTCTCCGCCTCACTTGTATAAAAATAAGGGTGGTAGAATTCTGTTCACCTGTTGAAGCATAGGGCATTTAATTGGAAAGCAAATAATGCACTTTTTAAGAATCATTATTTAAAGAAATTATCTCTGTTGTATCAAAGCTGAAACAAGGAGTGAAAATAATACCTTGCTATCAGCTTTGCCCTTTTTCTGTCGTAATAAATGCTTTGTTTAGTTGTTAGGCAGTCATGTATGTAAAAGGGGAGCTGTTAATCATGCAAGTTATTCTGTTACATATAGAACACATTAATTATGAACACAGGGGAAGGCTTTCAGCATCTTGATGGAAGGAGAACCTGAGAACTGCTGGATATCATAATCCACAATGAGAGCTGGAGCTTTATGTGCTGAGGAGGATCTGAGCCTGTAGGTCACCTACCAAATCTCATCTGCAGCTCTATGACCATGTCAAACATCTTGTTCACTGGCTATGTATAATTCATTGTACTGTATTAATTGAATTGCACACAGAGAAGACCTGATTTCTCGAGATAGCTGTTCCATTTCAGAGGAGTAAAGCTCCATTGATTTCCAGTCAGAGGAGAGGATGACACAAATAGATTGTTTAATATTTAAATCAAATCAGCATAGTACTGACCTCTTTCAGCTTCACATCTTGCATAAGAACCTCTGCTAATAAGCAGCAGACACTCACATGTCTGGAGTCCACCCTGCAAAGGACCACTGACCACATTAATTCAAAATCGATTATGGCACCACATGCAAAAGGCAATTATGACTGACAACATGGAGGACATAAAGCTGAGAGGAATTGGTTTTCAAAGTGTGATAGCAGGAATTAGTGCTGTATCTATCAGCACTACCTTTACTGGGGCTTTGGCTCGGTGAGTACTTTAAGCAATAGAGCGAGCCATAGCTTTTAAATAATTAGCTGAGAACATCTCTGACTTGCATATCTGAACAGCAAAGGGAAAGCAGTTACAGTCAGAGCCTGATTTAGCTTATTAGCATTACGGTATGCCATGATTTTCTCTTTGCCTGACTTTGTAATGAGATTTGGGATAGCTATCACAAATCTGTGATGATTAAGTATGCAGTGGCACAGATGGGGAAATGGCAAAAGAGGAATAAAATGTAGAGACTTCAGACATTAAAGTGGGATCCGGTAAGCCTAAAACTTATCCCAGGGCAGAGATCTAGTGTGATTACCACCAAAACTGTACCATGGAGCTTACATGAATGCAAGAAAACATATGTTTTAGAAGTTTTGGAGCTGTACGTGGTGGAAAGGTACCAAAATTTCTGTTCAGTATCATCTGAATCCTCAGATAAGCATTTTCCAAGTTTGATGAGCTCAGTCATGTCAAATAGTTGTTGGCTTCTACCTGCAGGACTTATCAGATCCTGGAGGGTACCCAGGAAGTTGCAGTGTGTCACTGAAGCCCTTGTAAGGTGCCTGATTCTTATTGATTAATTGTTACTCTGAACTCAGACAAACAGGCCACCTGGGTTTTGGACTAAGGTTGCCAAACCAGTATCGAATGGTATCACCTAGCAAATGCCATCTGATGTCATCATTAATGACACAGATGACACCAAATTTTATCATCCTTGATTTGTTACTGATTGAAACATTACCTTAGTTTAGATATGCTCAGAAATGTGATTTTTCTGACGAAGGATGCTAGTCTTTTATGCTGGTAACTTTCTAAAGGGCCACAATATATCTCAAAGTTCTTCCTCCAGACTCTTATTCATCTTGCTGCCTGGCAACTTTGATACTAATGCCAACAACCTCCTCTCCTCCCCCGTTTCTTGCCATTTTCCTGCCCTGTTGTCTGTAGATCCAAAGCCCTCCATGCTGGAATACTGTTTAAATAAGTCTTTTAATGTAGGTTTGAAGCATCTGAATTTTCTGTCCTACCCTCTTATCCAAGGGTCTAGGGCAAAATGCCCCTCTCTTTATTATTACATCTTTAATTAAAAATAAGAAGAACGTTTGTTTTCTTTTTCCCTATAAAGCTTTTTAGATTGTTCCCCTCTTCTTCTTTCTAACCATAGACCAGTATACAAAGCAGTAGTCTGACAAATTAGAGTTTTTTACCAGACTGCAGTCTCACCTCATTCTTTCATATCCAAACTTTTCCTTTCTTACCTAATGAAAATCAGAAAGCAATTTTTGGATCATATTTTTAATGAAAAAGGTAAAATTAAATTTAATTTCCATATTAAAAAAAACATGAAATATTTACTGATTGCACTCTGAATTTTTTATACTATTGATATGCAGATGGCACAAATTCAGATCCTATAGGAAATAAGAAACAGTAGCTCCAAAAGCGAGAATACTGGAAAATATCAATAGATAAATTTCAAGAAAGCTTTTTTGTTTTTTTTTTTTTAAGATGAAAATTTAATTTATATATGACTTGGAGCAGGGGGAAATCTCAAAATGTTGTGGTGGCAACTTTATCAATAAAAACTATGACTTTTTTAGTGTGAAATACCAGGAATATAACTTTTTCCCTTCCTAGAAATCTCCCTGATGTTACAAAAATGTCAGTGACAGCTCCAATTTTGACCTCTAAAAGAACAGGGTGTACCTTTAATGCACACAGTTTTTCTACCAAACAGATTGAAGATGTAAATCAGGGAGTAAACTAATAAATAAATTAAAAAAATATTACTGTGAATTTTGTGTTCAATCAGTAGTTGCATTTGCACTTGTAATCTCTATTTTAGAGATTATATATATAGTATATAGTCTAAATATATATATAGTCTAAATAGTATATAGTCTAAATCATTCTATGTTTCAGGAAGAAAAATGATGTAGGCAGATTGTCTATACATATAGTGGAAGAACAAAACTAAAAAAACCTCGCTTGCCATGAAATTCTCAAAAGAAATCCACCTAGCATTTATCAATAACTAGACCAAAACTCTGTATGTGAACAGTTTTTCATGCATCATTAAGATGGATACGTACACATCAAATCTTATATTTTCTATTCCAACTGCTGGAACCCTGAGTTCGGAGAATTTCAGTCTTACAGTGCTGACAGGCAATGATCCTCAAAAGCACACTGCATTTGAACTGAGGCCTTGGGAAAAGCTTCCCAAATTATGTGATAGCACTGAGATTGTTGCTGTGTAATTAAAGTTATATCACTGGGTGAAATATGTAGAGATGTAGAAAAATTAGGTTTCTGGGATATGGTAATATACATGTTACAAGATAGAGGATTTTGGGTGTAGGTCAGTCCTTCTTCTTTCTTGTTCCTTCTTCATAAGCTTGGGTGATCTGGTATTGGTTCAAAAAACCTGCAGTGCGGGACATGAATGATTAGTTACAGGATTATAAGTAAAAATAAATTAGTTGGCATTCCATAATTGGGTAATTTGGGCTTTAAAAGACCTTGGAAGGTAGAACTCAGGGGCCATTTTCACCTTGTTGACTTGGAGGCACATTCTGTGCAGCTGTGCCATAGATAAGAAATAATAAACATCTGAGTCCTAAGAACAACTCCCCGTCTCCTGCGTTTCAATCTGAACTCTGAGTAAAAGAACCCATGAAACAGAAGCAAAGAAGAAAGGAACAGAAACAGAAAATTTAATATCCAACCTTCACTGAAAACATTCTTCTGTTCAATTTTTTTTTACTAGAAAATTCTTGTTGTGTCACATTTTTTCTCTCCCTTGGTTTTTTTTCATATTTTTTTCAATTCCTGGAAAAAAACCTGAATTATACCATTAAAGGGCCTATTTTTGACAAAACCCAGACTTTTGTGAAAGAGCTAGTCCATCATAAGCTTTTTTGTCTGAAATATTTTCTATAGGGAAAAATCAGATCTTTTGTGCCCTCCAATGATGTAAATATAGGAGTCTTCAAATGTTCTGCAAATGGACACATATAATCAGACAGATAGTTCTTTGAATCACTTCACCTTTTGCTCTTGATGCCCCTGTCACCTGCTAAGCCATCCATGAAGGCCAGTATGTTCTTACCCTTTTACTGCTGTGTAATAACCTGGTGCCAGTAACAGCAATAGTTAACATGGGAAAGAACCATCAGGCAACCATAGACATAATGCTTTTATAAAGTAAAAGGAAAAGCTGCTTTTCTCCTACATTTTACTTTACTCTATGACCGGTCTGTTACTCTCTTGGAAACAAGGATTGGGCATTTTACTGTGTTCTGTCTGTACACCTAATAATTTCACTTAGGAGCACTAATGAGGCTGGGGATCTCTAACCAGTAGGCCATCACTATCTGTAAACTAAATAATCATGCCTAAATATACTAGGGATTAATACAAAATCAGCTAAGGTCACCAGGTGCCTTTCAATATACTTTGGATCAGACACAGAAAATTCAGAAATTCATGGTCCATTTTGAAATGGAGAGGCTTATTAGAAAAAGAATCCCCTGGCAGTCACACTGCTATTTTATTGAGCAGAACAGTGTTAAAAATGACCTTGCCATGTTTTTCAAAAGTTTAGAGCATTCAACAACTTTAAGGTAATCTTAGAATTAGGTATTTATCTTCTGTGTTTTCTCATTTGGTTTTTAGCCTCTTAAGGTACTTTAAGTTTACAGACACTGCACCTCTGCACTTCTGCACTTCTATAATATAAGTGGATTATTTAAAGTGGCTTAAGGCCTAAAAAGGAATTTCTTCAAACTAAGTGCCACCACCTTTGCCAGTACAAACTGTAAGGAGAAAATAGAATCATGTTGAAAATTGTAGTTTAAAAAATCATTTAGTATCCATTTGCCACTGGACCATGGCTAACTACTAATTGGTCCCTTTAGATGCTTCTCCAGCTTATTTTTCACTTCAGCTCTTATTCCAGAATTTTTCCCCAAATCCAACAATCTAAAAATCTTGTGATAAAGCTCTTGCTAATTTACATAGCAGAAGTTGCTATGGCAACCTGGCAGAACATTTCCAGCAGCAACATATTAGAGGCAATCTTTATGTGAGAAATATGCTTTAAAGGTGTGT
The DNA here is from genome assembly GCA_026261815.1 of Monarcha castaneiventris obscurior. Classification (NCBI taxonomy): domain Eukaryota; kingdom Metazoa; phylum Chordata; class Aves; order Passeriformes; family Monarchidae; genus Monarcha; species Monarcha castaneiventris. Next base: position 31,238,653 of record JAMPIT010000379.1, read on the forward strand.
GATAGTCTGTATAACTCCATTTTTTCCTCAAGACATTTGTTTAATCATGCAGTGAAGTCAAAGTATTTCAGCTTTGATGTCATGGTCCTAAGCTTGGTGAGCACTGTTGTCATAAAATACATATTATGAATTCATTGCATATCAAAGCATGTAAAACTGGAGAACTGCAGAGTCCAAGGCTGCAAGATGTGTTGCTGTGTTTAACATACACAGCTGAGGCTTTTGAACATTGTCAAAATGGTTTCCAAGCACAGTGTGTGGCACATGGATCCGTTGAGCATTCAGCCATTCCTCCTACACACAAGCAATGCTGTGTGTGACCTCATGGCCAGCTGCCTCACATGCTTTGGGCTTCTCACCCTAGGAAATGCAGCACTTGCACAGAGCAAAGGATTTGACAGAAATATGGCCAAAATTCAGGTATTTTGAGGCATCAACCAGTGGATCTCTCATCCACCTGTGATGAGAAAATGGATACAAAATGGATCCATTGAGAAATCTACGTTGCTGTGTTTTGGATTCAGTATGAGAATAAGGTTGATGACACACTTATATTTTGGTTGTTGCTAAACAGTATTTACTCTGAGCCAAGGAGTTTTCAGTTTCCCATGTTCCAACAGTGAGGAGGTGAAGCAAATGTGGGAGGGAGCACAGGACAGCTGACCCAAATTGACCAAAGGAATATTCCGTACCGCAGAATGTCATGCCCAGTATATAAATTGGGAGAGATACTTGGAGGGGGGCCATTTGCAGTTTGGAACAGGTTTGGCATGCTAAGCAGGTGTTAAGCAATTGTAATATTCATCGCCTGTTTTTCTTGGGGTTTAACCTTCCTCTCTCTCCTTTTTTCCCTATTATTATGATCATTTTAATAATATTATACTTTACTTCATTTCAGTTATTAAACTGATCTTATTTCAACCCACAAATTTTACTTTTTTTCCTTGATTCTTCTCAGAATCAGGCTCAATGCCTGATCAACCTCCTAACTGATGCTTCTGTCTCATCTCTATTAATAAGAGACTTCAGGGTATGCCACTTCTTCATTATCATAATTTACAGCCAGGCAATACCCATTCTGTCTAGCAGGCAGCGGACTTCTGCTTGGGAGTGCAAAAGTTCATATTCAAACATTGACTTGCAGAAAGATGTACACCCAATTATCTGATGCCTGTTAACATTCACAGTATAAGCTATTTCTTTTTGCCTATGACAGCTGGGTAAACTCTAAACACAATAATAAATTTGCAGCAGCCAAAGCAGTTAAAAATTCTGCTGATTTTCTCTCTTCTGACAAAGAGGTATGGCTTTGTGAGTGACGTATATTTCAAGATGCATCTAAAGCATGAAAAAAATTTTACACCAAGCAGTTCACCTCTATAAATGAGCTTCCATCAGAGCCTTGCAATCACACCATCAGATAGATTTAGAGTCTGCATTACCCTTTCTCCTCAGAAGCCATTTATTCCTTCCTGAGCTGAAAGGCTGTCAGACCTCACTGATCTTTAGACCAAGAGTTTTTTCCCGACTTAACTGGTTAGAGAACAATTATTTTCCTTAAAAGGTAGAGTCTGCTTTGCCATGTACCTTAGTTTCTGTTTCTCTTGGGTCATAGTGCAATACATCTTTCAGTGGACCTTATACTTCTAGTGGAATGTTGAAAGCACACCTGAAAAACAAATTAGAATATGCTAACGCTATGAAGCTCATTATTAGTTCATGACTGAGATGGACTCTTGAAGGTGGGAATGAGTTTGGGGTGACTGATCTCTAACACTTCCTTCCTGAGTTTATGGTAAAAATTAGAGAAGCCCGTTGTAGCGGGTTGAATTTGGCTCCCCGTACGGGCCACCAATTCGTGTAGCAGTTTAAGGGTTAACTATGGGCATTAGCCCTCCCCGATGTCCTTGCAGTGAGATAAACTGGTAGGAGGCAAAGCAAAGCAGGCACACAACTTGAAAGAAAAAGGAAAAAAGTTTAATCAACACCCAGATGGTCAAGAACAGGACAAACTTTCAGAGCTTACCCTCCGTTTTTCCCTTTCCCCAAAATCAGGATCACAGTCCTAGGAAAGGGTGAAAAAGGGGTCTCCCCTTTCTTACGTGGGTTTCCAAACTGCCACTTTTCGCAGATTTGCTTACAATTAAACATTCTCTGCTACACTGTAACACATCTCTTTTCATGAGCCCTCACAGCCCTTGCGACTGCTAATACAACAGGCTTCTACATGGGTTTTTTAAGGATGAAACATTTTCCCTTTCGGCTTGAACGTAAGGGTTTCCTCTGCCACCAGGTTTTGAAAGCCTTCCCCTGCTTTCATATATATCCTGGCATTCGGCACTCTTCCCCCTCTTTACAAGCCATTTGATGAAAATGCCCATTCCCCCCATTTAACATGAACTGAAGAGACGTAACAGTTTGTAATATTAATAGTTCATCCCACAGCAAGGCAGGGAAATGTTTAAGCTTTCCCACGCGAGTCACACACCCACAGCGCTGCCGCAGCAGCTCCGTCTCACGTGACTCCGCCTTCTCCTTCTCCCTGGCTCTGAAGCCCGCCATGTCCAGGGTGTTTCCCCTGCCTCTTTGCAGGGGTTTCCTCTTGCCGCGCTGCACCGTGTGAAGAGAGGGTGTCTCTCCTGTTCGCCGCGAAGTTTATTAGCTGTTCGGAGGCTCTGTCTCGGACGACTTCAGCCCTGGAGCCCGCAGCCATCCCCACAGCTCAGGAGAACAGATCCCCTCCTATAAATCTGAGTCCATGCTGCAGCAGGAAATCCCCAGGGGGCAGAAGGCAGGAGCCCTGTCCCCAGCCGCGCAGGCCGGGGGAAGGGGGGGCCACCCCTCCGTCTCTGCCGTCCCCGCACCGAGCCGGAACGGAAGCCCGGGGGCCCCCGAACTTTGCCCCCCTCCTCACCGGGAGGAGAAGGGGAGGAGGCAGGAGGCAGGGGCACCCCATCCCTGGGCCCACAGGCTCCAGGAACGGGGCCGACCCCTCTCCATTTTACTCCCGGCCCATGCACCCACCTGGGCCCGGAAAACTGCAGCTCCTAAAAACTCCCGCCCTCCGTGGGGCTTAAATATGTAAAATTTCGAGAAGCGCATTGGCTTAGAGAGCTGTCTGTCAAGTTTTGACTAACCCACGACACCCATGAGATAGGATAATAATCTAATCCTAAAAATAGAAAATTATTACCAATCAAACTGGTAATCCAAGATTAATCCAGTTTAAAATATGTAAAGACAATGTAAAAAGCTAAATAAGATGGAGAGCTTCATCAAATTTCTTATCACTACATTAAAGTTAGCACCAGTAGGGCGGTATTCCCAAAGGCAATAATATGCCAACAGATCTGCTTTTGTCTCCTTGCCCTGTGCATTGTCACACAACTTCTGTGTCTCACCATAGAGGTAACACAAGCCAGCTGTGAGAGGAGCCAGTCAGACTAACACAGAAGATTTCTAGCTCAAATTCCTGTTTTCAAGGAGACTTGCTGTTGTAAACCCATCAGCTTTTCAGATTGAATTTTCTAGGTTTGAATGTTCCTCAGAAGTGATATATGACTTTCATAGGCATGGAGCAGAGAGGACACTGCTGAGATATGACAACGAAGCCACTGCTGGATTGGTGCATGAAGTACTGGCTGACACAATCAAAGGATTTTGACCAATTGTCATCATTCTGATCATTCTTCACTGCTTCATAGGTCACAAGGAGTTTGGTCTCTCTAGTCTACAGGCTGTACCACATCCCTAAGTTCTGTATTGAGTTCAGTGACTTGTCCTTGGCCAATGTGTAAGTTGTTTCTGAGTGTATCTTCTGAAACCATTCCATCTTTGAAGATACCAGATCAAAAATGCATTTTTTATGGCAGACATTTCGGCTGTTGGACAAACTCACTTTAAAAGACATGGGCCTAGATTTATTGAATTCATTTTAGGAAACTTGGTTGGTGTGCCAAAAATGGGAGCTCAGTAATTAACGGGAAGACACAGAGCCTCAGTGGGTAACTCAACTTGTTGAATATCTGCATCACTCTCTGGAGATAGCCAACTCCTGACACTGCCCATATAAAGACTCAGAGATAAACTTTATGTTTTGGCAATGCAGACAAAAGGTCAAAATGACAATGGATTAATCTGGGCTTTAAATCATCCCTTTTCTCAGAATAGCATCCCAAAATTCCATGTTCTGATGGTTTTTAATTTAGATGCTAACACTTCTCTGGATTTGATCATTCCAGGATGAACTTGCTAACTTTGTAGGTATTCCTCACTTCTAAGTATGTGAATTTTCATTTTAAAACCATTTTGTTTGAAAGACCCCAGCTTACCAAGTGATCGGGTCCTTGTTATTTTCCAGAGAACAGTCTTTGTTTGGGTTATGTGGCTGCAATTTTCCAATTTAAATTACTTTTTTTTCCTTTGTACAGTATTTCAACTGATACTTGCATTCAACAGAAGCATATTGAAAATTATTGCAGAAGGAAAAACTTAATTAAAACCTGAAGTTTGGGGCTATATAATTCAAGTAAAGGTTATAGCTAATTTAACAGCTGTAAATTCCTAGGGGTTGTTATTTACATAAAGCACATACAACTTTTATTGCACCCATAGTGTGGCATTTAATGAATTAATTTGGCATTTCCATAGCACATGTTCTGATTCTCTCTGACAGATAGATGCTTTATATTTTGTCTGAAAGCAGAGAAAAGATTTGTAGTTATCCAAATAGAGCCACTCCAAAATTTACGAAAAGGATCCTCTGCGTTCGGATGTGAAGAGAGAGGATAAGTGGGTGTTGAATTAACCCATGTTGAAGTCGAAGACAGCAACATTTGCGATACCTGAACACTTGATGATGTCCATAAAGACTTCTCCTTGCGTGTCAGGGCTTTTAATGCCCCTCCCACGATGCCTCCAGACATGAGTGCCTTCAGCTGCTGAAGGCAGACACGTCTCACAGAAAAGCCTGTAAATTAACACCAAAATAAGATAATTTTCAGATTTTATGGCATTTTTTCAGAATATAACAAATATGAAGATTTATAAACAAGAAGCCAGCACATTGCATGGAAGCCAGAAGAATTGTATCTAAAAACAGAGATCTGCACTGTACAATGCACAGTTTTAAAAATGCTGGTGAAGGGAGGAATGGAGCACAGAAATCTGTATGCCCATGGTGGAAAAATAATGGCAAATGCCAAAAGGGTCCAAAAAAAGAAAAGTCCCACAAATTTATTAGCAAGCTACATACTTGGCATGGATATTGGTATATATTTTGCTTCTATCTTATCATCATCATAATCATCATCATCAAAGAATAAAAAAAAAAGAAGAAGGAAGAAAGAAAAATGAAAGGGAGATGAGGTAGGAGAGGAAAGGGGATCCCCATTCTGGGTCCAGCACTGATCCAGCTGACAGGGTGTCCAGGGTCCTGGGCCACCACCCAGGCTTTGTGAGGGTACCATTTTATAGGTAAGTTTTCCACCCTGGGATTAAGTTTATTGCTCTTCATTTAAATGAGTTATCACGTGCAGTCCATTCTTCTTGACCTTTCTGGAAATAGACTGAGGGGCTTTGAGGGTCTTATTGTGGCCTTGTTCCCCTTCCATTGGTCTTGCCTGCCCCTTGACCCCGCTTCCGTGCTTGTGTTGCATATTATGCAGTCCTCATGGACCTGAACGGATAAACTGGTTCCAGAAAGGTGCTCTCCTCTCCCTCTCCTCCCTTCCAGGCAAATGCTGTTCTGACTGTCCTGCTGGAATGTTCATTGGTGTTTGAGACACAGCAATGCATCAACTCCTTCCTGCTCAGGCTTCAACAAGGTCTAAAACCTACCCAGTCTATCCCTTTCATTGTTTTAATGCTGAACAATATAAGGTTGTGAAGATCAATGAGAAAAATGCATGAGAAAAAAAGTTTCCTTTCTGATTAACTCATGGAGTTATTTTTGTGCATGAAACTCAGAGAAGAAAGACTTATTACCATTCCTCATTGCAAAATAATATGTATAAATTTCTTTCAATGTAAACTGAACTTTGTCAGCACACAATTTTTACTTATTTGCCTGAAGCCACGTTTTTTAATCATTGTTATATACATTTTTTAATAAGAGACTGCATAAAGTATTAACAGTGTAAATTCTTTCTGTCTAAGCAATTTGGGTTTATTTATTTTACTCCTAATTTTCAATTGTGTTATATTAAATCTATGACACTAAGGCTGACACATAAAACTTTGTCAATGAATATTCAAATGTGATGTTCTCTATATACATATTTTTTCAGATGAGCTGCTTTTTGTTTTTAAACTGATTTTCTTGTGTTAAATTTATATGAGTAGGAACCCAACAATTTCTTCTAATAAAGCTGGAAGTAAATATTCTTCAAATTAAGGCTAACATTCAGAATTTGGGACTTGTCCTGGGGAGAGAGATATTTGACCCCTACCTGAAAAAATATAATTCTTTCTTTCTCACATGGATATTAAACTGACAGTATTTACTTTTAATTTTTTTAATCAGGTTTGGGTTTTGATTTTGTTTTTTTTTTCTGTTGTCATGAGAGCAATGAGTAAGAACACAGCTTCTAGAATAGTCAGTGACAACACACTTGCTTCACTTATTCATATCCAGGCAGTAGTGTCCAGCTCTGGCTTGAATTTCCAAATGACTTCTAGATGCTATTATCTCTGAGATGGATGCCTCCTTAACTTAGTGCATTCCTGGGTAAAGGAATCTAATGCTCTCAAAGGTTCCCTAAGATCACTTGTGCAGCCTACAAGTACTGCTGCAGAAGAAGGCACATTATCTGCAGGTGTTTCGCTTGCCTGATGCAAGAATTGGAGAGTTTAGGGCACCTCAGCAGAGTGCTGACATTCAGACAAGCTAGTCACATGTAGTCTGCCTCATCTGATTTTTCAAGTGGTCATATTGCTATTATGGGCTGATTACTGTGTTGCAAAACAGAAAGAGTGATTAACTTTCTAAGACTGAAAAAAAGGGAAAAAAAATCTCAAAAATTGTATTTGTGTTTGAGGCTGTTTATTTTTACTATATATGTCTTTAAACTAAGCTGAGGAATTTTGCTCCCATGAAAATTTGCAAAATATAATTTTATAGGAAAGCCCCACCAATTAAAACAAAATAAAAAGAGTATTAAGAACATAAACAATGAGCTCAGATTCAGATGTAAATGCATTCCCTAAAAACAATGTATCTTAGGAATTCAGATTACCATATGAACAACAGATTAATCCCCCAACTGAAGATAACTGTTGCAGTTAGGCATAATACTGAAGGATGAAGCTGGTCACTTTGCTATACTTCACAAATTTTTTAGCCTCTAAAGGTATTGGAATAAAAACAGGCACATTATTATACAAAAAGAGTGGTTATATAATGCCATCTCAACACTTGTCTTCATTTTAGTAACATACAAAGAAAAGTTAGGAAAACAGAACAGTAAACCCCACAAATTTTTCTTGCTTCCCAGGAGAAGCTATGTTTCAAATTCACTGTACAGCTCTGCAATGCAGTGGAGCAAGCTGCTAAGCAGTGTAGGTACTGTGTGGATGACTGGGCGTCAGAATGGAGGTTCAGACAAAGTTTATTAGAGAAGCCTTCCAACTGAGTCATGAGGTGCAGAATGAACCCCCTTTCTTTCTAAACTCCTTCTCAGAGAGGAGTATGGGTGTGGCTGGATCCAATCTTAGCCCTTCATCATCAACAGTTTTTGTGTGAAAGATTATATAGGAATGACTGAATCTTTATACAAGTTTGTCCTGCATGATTAAGGATGGCAAACAAAATAAATTTATATAAAAACTAAATGATTTGTTATGACAGTGATTGCACTAAAAGATCTTAATCAGAATTATTTATCACACATTATAGGTAGCTGTAGCTACTAGTATGGTATAGTGCACTATTTTTGAAGCAATATTGAAGGAATTATATCAAAGCTAGCAAAAATAATTAATAAGTAGAGATTGATGTTACTTATCAGCTACCTTGGGCAAGTCTCCTTTGCTCAGCCTTGAGGAGTAACCCTGAGGGATGTCCCCACTCAAGGGAGGAATCTCCACAAATACTCCAAGAAAGGATATGTTGTAAGACCCTGCTTTTAAAAAGTGGGACTGGGCTTTTATAGTATAAAATGATAGACTCTCAGTCATAGGTCTCCAGGCCAGCTGTGTCAGCTCAGCATCTTTAGGTAAGTTAGTAGTAGCATAGTATAAGTTATTGCTTCCTTTATGAGGCACCTTATCAGGTCTGCCACATCTTCACCTCACTACAAAGATATTTAACTCTGGGACTGATAAGTCAGGCTGGTTCCAGCATTCTTCAACACTGAAACTAGCATGATACCCCCTTCTCTATTCACAACTACTAGTTTTGCAAACAGGGTATTGAGTTGTTTTACCCCCACTTCAGGCAGAGCATCCTGCTACACTAGGCACTACTTTTCTCCTGGGCCTGAGGATCTGGAAAATCCTCCTAGCCTTCTGCTTCTAAAATATGAATAGTATTGGATCCTCTGACCTGCATAAACTCCTGTCTGATTTCCCCCTTCTCCTCTCTTTCTTCCTGGTTTTTCTTGCTTTCTCCTGCCTTCTCCCCACTGCTGCACAGCCAAGTACTCTGGGGCCAGACTGCATCATCTGAGGCACTGCCATGCTTGACTTTTTGTTGTGGGAATGAACCACTTACTGTTCTCAAGCAGCACTCTGAAGCTACAGGATTTGCCTCATTCTGAGCCTATTAGTGTGAAGTAAAATGCATAGGTACAATGTTCCACTTGAGCATTTTAAAATTAATGTTTCATCACTATCACTTGGATACCTGTCTTTTATTCAAAAGTAAGATTAATAGTCTGCAAGTGATTGCTCTGATATGAAAAGGTGCAGAAGGAAAGAGGAAGAAGCAAAATTAATCTAAAATCCAAACTCACTTATTACCATAAAACTATAATCCAGTAAAATATCGGATTTTCGATGTCACCTAATATAAATAGATAGAGTGTCTAATGCTAATGCTTTAATGAATTATGCTTTACTATAACCCATGCTTTTTTTTATATACTAGATCCACTTTTATAATTTGGAAATGCAGACAAAACCTGAGAATTTAGGCTCATGTAAGTTGTCCTTTTCCAGGTCTCTCTTTTAACAACCTAAGGTTTCAGAGATAACTCACATTTCTATACCTCAGTTAAAACTATTTAAAGAATATTTTGAGATGAACCATAAATTTTACAGAACACTTGCAAATCTAGAAAATACAATACATAAGATAATACTGCATACAGGTATATAGTGACCTTTTCCACCTCCTAACCTATTTATGTCTTTCTGAAAATTGTGCGCCCTTTCTACCTGCTTCGCCAGGTATGCCACCACTCTTTAAGATTTCATGCTATTCCTGTTTAACTGATTTAGGATAAAATGCATAGTTTACCCATTTCTTTCCAAAATTGTAACATTTTCTATTCTGTTAATGTGTAACTGGAGCAGCAAAATATGAAGCTGCAATCTTCATGGGGAGTGACAAATACTACAAGGTAAGCGCCACAGAGATTCTTTGCTCAGCTACTGATTGTAGCAGTTTAAGTCTATCCCACAAAGACATTAAATGATACTTGCAGTCAAAAAGCATTAGTAGGATTTTCAGTCATTTTAATACCTGGTTGATCCCTCTTTGAAAACTATAACTGTAGAAAATTCCTTCCATTAACATTGAAATGGATAACAGCTATATGAGCTTGCAGAGTTCAGTGGACTCCAAACCTGAAAATGAAAACTCAGGGAGAGAAGAAAGATTTTATTTCCATGTCTAGGGGGTTGACTTTTGTTGCCAGTGGCACAAATCCTACTCTGTCCAGTGTTAGAATATAGCACCTTGCCTATGGGCCAGGACAAGGCATAATTCTCTGTACAGAACAGGATCTGAAGCACGAATATTGTCACGGAATTTTGGACTGGTAGGCTGTGGCAAGCAGATGAAGTACTCTTTCCAGACTTAGACCATCCCTCTATATCACACAGGTCTGTTGCTTAGAAGGTGAGGATGATGAAACTTGGCTTCCCACATTTTGGTGCCCCCTTTCAGGGAAAATGCTCCCAGTCTTAGCCAGCTGTCTTTCACTGGTGCTTAAATGTGAGTAAGATGAAATTTAAGTAAGAGGGAGAAAAAAGTAGCAAATGATGTCTTCCTGTAGTTAGACAGTTTAGTGGAGACAGTATAAACCAGTTTTCTTCTTGTCTTTAAACCTGCAGGTTTTACACGGACTTTCTTCATTCTGTCTGAGATGTCTTCCCCTTGTGACTTTCCTGAGAAGAGCTTCAGAGCCACACAGAGAGTTGAAGTGAACTGGAGGATGCCTGGTACAATGAAATGGTCTTCTGGGAAGAAGGCATTGGGGTGCCAGAGGCTATATTTGTGACATGTCTGAAGAGCAGCAAGTGTGAGAGGATAAACAGAGCTAGGAAAACTATGTGAGTGGGTTTAGAAGTCCAGAAGATAAGAGGTTAATGTGTATGTCTCAAGCACTGATAGCTGCATAGATGTGGAGCCAACCGAAGATTGTTGGTAATAACAGACAAGAATTGTTGGTAATAAAATACTGTGAGAAAGAATAGGATGTGGCTGGCGAAGGGGACCAAGCAGAGATAGGACAGCACATTTCTGGGACAAACATCCTTGCTCTGGCTTCTGGAGATAAGTACAATAAAGTACAGTGAACGGCAGGACTAAGGTCAAGGAGCAGGCATGGACTGTTGACCAAAGACTGACCCAGTAAGGGGGATCAAGAGCACCAAAGATTCCCACAGTCCTCCAATCCATTTCCAGAAACATCTAGAAGAACAAGCTGCACATGATAACTGATTTGCATAGAAAGAGAGAAACTTATCCAGGACAGGAAAAACTTATATATAAAAACATACCCCCATGAAGCCTGGGCATCACTCTCAAGGACCCTGAACATCCCATTAGCTGGATTGGTGCTGGAGCCAGGACTGGTGATTTCCCTTCCCTTCCCTTCCCTTCCCTTCCCTTCCCTTCCCTTCCCTTCCCTTCCCTTCCCTTCCCTTCCCTTCCCTTCCCTTCCCTTCCCTTCCCTTCCCCCTTCCCTTCCCTTCCCTTCCCTTCCCTTCCCTTCCCTTCCCTTCCCTTCCCTTCCCTTCCCTTCCCTTCCCTTCCCGTCCCTTCCCTTCCCTTCCCTTCCCTTCCCTTCCCTTCCCTTCCCTTCCCTTCCCTTCCCTTCCCTTCCCTTCCCTTCCCTTCCCTTCCCTTCCCTTCCCTTCCCTTCCCTTCCCTAATCTCTCTCTCCTTTTTCACTCGACTCCTTATTCAAAATCCACTGCTGAGTGCTTATACTAGAAGATGGGACTAACATACCAATTTCCATGCCAAGTGTATAATTTCATCTGTGAGTTTTTGAAGACCCTCTAACATTTGCTGTTTCTGTTTGACTACAAGCAGCTGCACAGCTGTGTGTTCTGTGCACCTTTTGGAGTGGGACTTCACAGTGGGGGATTGAGTATGTATATTTTTATAACTGATGAAAGAACAAGGTAAAAATATAAGCAGCTTGAAGAAATGCTGAAGAGACCAGAAACTGGACAGAGAACATATTAGATATGCAAGGAAGATCAAGTAAGAGTCCCAAGTCTTCTGATGTTTGTTTCTATTGCAACCCATCTCTTATACCAGGTCAGTCACATGAACTAAGGAAATACTAATAAAGGTATAGAAAACTGCAATAATTTCAGGAAAAGACAACAGAAATCAGAAAAAAAAGTAATTATTTCAATATTTAAAAGGAGGAAAATGTGAACAGAAAAAATGTTGTTGTGAAGCAGAAGAGTTTAAAGGAAAAGAATATTTTAAATATTTATTTGCTCTTGTGGCTCATGACCTTGAGTCCACGACATGTAGATAATTGTTTTTTAAAGTCTGTATTATATACATTTTTTACCAGAGAATACTTGCACATCCATGCCATTAGTCTCCAGATACTGTTCATTATAATCTAAAGAAGGAAAAAAACCTCTCTGTCATGTTCAAAGCAGCTCTGGATGTCAAGGGAAAGTAACCTGAAGGGTGCCTCCTTTTAAATGACAGCTGCTATGAATTTGGGATGCCTCATTTCTGCCATAAAGTGGGAAGTAGGGTACAAAGGAGAAGACAAGTATTTGTGGCTTTCTTATTGCAGAAGGATTAAGGATTTGCACTTCATATGGCAAGGCTTTTAACAAGTGTGATTACATCCCCAACTTAGTTTATTTAAAGAAAGAATTAAATTCATTTTTGTCATATTGCACACTAATAGCTTGTGATAATTTTGGAATTTATGCAGTACAATTTTAAATTTATTTTACTTGTGACTAAAGTTTCTAGTTTGTAACCATAGTTTCTATGGTTACAGTTTCTATTTTGCCTTAAAGAAATAATGATTCTTCATATTGAAACAAAAGGAAGGCAAAAGCAGTTTAGCAGGAAAAGCAATTTCATGTCACTTTCTTTTTATTTGTTATAGTACTCTTAATTTGTGTAACACAGGATTGGTTAAAAAATTTTTTGTTGGAAGAGTTTTGTTGCCATAAAAATGCATATGGATTGAAATTTTTATAGAATCAGGGAATGGTTTGAGTTGGAAGAGACCTTAAAGATTATCTGGTCCCAACCCCCTGCCATGGGCAGGGACAACTTCCACTAGTCTAGTTTGCTCAGAGCCCCTTCCAACCTGGCTTTGAACACTTCCAGGGATGGGGCAGCCACAAGTTCCCTGTACAACCTGTTCCAATGCCTCAACACCCTCACAGTCAAGGATTCTAATGTGCACCTGTGCTCTTTCCATCTGAAGCAATTACCCCTTGCCCTGTCGCTACATGCTCTAGTCAAAGGTCTCTCTCCATGTTACTTGTAGGCTCCCTTTAGCTACCAGGCCTCTGATTTGTCAAGATCTCTCTGCAGAGCCTCCCTGCCTTCGAGGGAGTCAGAAGCTCCTCACGGTTTTGTATTGTCTGAGAACTTGCTCAGTATCCCTTCCAGTCCTTCATCCAAGTCATTTTTGAAGATGTTGAAGAGCACAGGGCCTAGGATGGAGCCCTGCAGAACCCCACTAGCAGTCTGAGGGCTACACCAGGCTAGGATCTTTCCTGGTGAATTTCAAAGTATATAATTTTTCATACAGGTTTAATTGTCTGAAGAGGAAAATGAATTTAGGAATAATTATTTACATATTTAACTGTTCTCCTTCTGATAAAAACATAAAGCAACCTTTATAACATAAAGCTTGTGGTTTTAAAGCTTGTGGTCTTTAAAACATAAGCAACCACTATACTGTGATTATGGGGAGAGGTAAGAAGTTGTTATACTGTAACTCATTAAACAAAAGATACACTTTGCTTTCAGCTGTCATTTGGGATGTCAGTCTTGACCATGAAGCTATGGCAGAGCATCACACTGGGAGACTACTGGAGCTGCTAACTGCTTGCCTCTTTTCCACTGTGGTTTATTGCCCTCAAATGAGGAGGAATAAAGAAACAAATTACTGCCCAGTTTATACCCCCATAAAAGTTGCTTCACATGTCCTTTCTCATCTGCCACCTTCCTGAAATTTGTGGCCAGCAACAAAGAATTGAACCAAAGGTGCTGAAACTAACACAGATGATATTTAAGGTATGATTATAATAAAATATTTTAAAAGAATAGTTATTAATACTACACATTTCATAATTTCTTTGATGAGAGGGAAATCAGAAAGTGGATACAAGTATTAAAGGACTTTATTTGATGAACATGGGAAACTCTGACTGCAGGAGAAAGACTATACTTCTGCTTCTGGAGCTGGTGTGAGAAGAAAAAATTACTCTTCTCAACCTCTATAGTCTCACACACTTTCATTTCTAAAATTGTGAAAATCAGAATTCCATGCTCTGATATCAGCTACAGGTGCTTTAAGTTTGTTGCAAAACAAGGCTTTATTTCATGTTTGCTGCTTTTGCCAGGCTCAGAATACCTTTTTGATCACTTGGCTTCTTTAGTTGATATTGCTGTGGGCTGTGAGCAAAGATGCACAGTCAATATTCACTTTAATAAGTAAATTTCCTAGCAGCAAGAAAATCATATTATAACCTTGCCTGAACTAATGTCTGCTCTCAAAGCCCTTTTGGCAACAGTTGTGTATCCATAAATTCTTTGACCTTTCAGTGCTGCACAAATATATGGATCACCTGTAAGTACACTCAAATGTTGTGCTGAGATTTAACTAGCCCAGAATTTATGTTTGGAGTCTAGTGGTTTGGATCTGTTGTAAAAAGCATACTAAGAATAATCCTCGTCTATGAGATGTACACACTGCTGTGCAAATCGTGGGACCTGAATATGTTCAGCTGACATGAGTACTGTTTCTTGATGCCATTGTAGTTACAGTGTGAGCTGAGGACCTGTGAATTTTGTGTATAGGGACACTTATCAAGTCAAGAAGCATTGTCCTCTATGTAGTGTAACTGTAGTGCACATGCTGCATTCTGGATAACCTCTGTTATATTATCCAGGGTTTTTTTGGGCATTGCTGTATTAAAAAAAAAAAAAAAAGGAAAAAATGAAAGGAAAAGACTCCATGCTCCATGCTAACAACACTGTTTTAAATTCTTGGAGCAAAATTGTGATAGTAATGAAAGCTATTATTATACTCAGTATTAAATAGAAAATAAATCAAAAGATAGGTTTTCCTCCTGCTCTGTTCTGTTTAATGCAACATAATATTCTAGCTTATAAACCTTGAAGATTTTATGTGTTTCCAGTATAATACTGAGTAATCAGCAGTCATAAAGAAACATAGAATATGACACAGTAAGACATTTTTATACGATTACTTACCACTGAAATATATTGTAGTGTAAATTGTAATGTAGCACATTATGTTATAATATATGTACCTTCTGCTTATTTTAGTATATGAATCATATATACTATTGGACATATAGAAAAAGTGCTCACAGTACAACCACTTTCAGCTAGCTTTTAACCTTATGGTTCTCAGCCCTGCTTTGTTATACTGCCTGTGCTAACTGATGTTCCTTCTGGAAAGCTCAGCTTACATGTGTCTTAAAGCAATTTTATTTATCAGCTCAATATAGATTTTACAGTAATGAGGACAAGAGATTTCTGAATCTGTGTAAATGGACATGGATTGAAACCTGTGACAAGTCTGGTGAAGTTTAGAATGTATTCCTTGCAAAGAATTTTAATTTTGCAGTAATTCTTCTAAATCTAATTAGTGCAATGTCAGCATGGCAGATGAGAGTGTGATGCCATGTTTGGCCTATCCACATTTCATTAACTTTTACAAACATCTGACAATCTTTTTTCAATATCCAGGGAATCAAATAAATGTTCACGTATATATTAATGAGAATGAAATGCTCCTCTCCCCCAACTGCTCCTTTACCTTGTGAGCATTTGAATTGCTCAGAAATCTCATGTTGTGAGGTAATATGCATCCAAACATGACAAAGGCAAGCAAGGATGGAATATATGCTGGTGTTCCATATACACAGAAAATCTTCAAGCATCATAGGAAATGTTTACTCTGCTGAAATTAGTACTTTTTTTGTCTCGAAAAAAGCAGAACTTGCACGTATTCCAGGGTTTCAACCTAACTTTTGTCACATCACTTCAGAAGGCTAAATCAGGAGTCTAACTCATGCAGGACTATCTGCAGACAGTGTCAAGCTGGAGAGTCAGTGAGTTCCCAGCATCACATCAGACCTGAACTGGCCATGGCATTTCCCCTTTCTCCCTACTTTAGAGGTGTACAGCCAATAAATAGTCTGAACCCAGACCTCTGGATCCACCCTCTGCCTCTAAAGAGGCTATGACAATTTTCACTCATTTTGATAGGAGTTTATGGGGCTTATTTGCTTTATACCATTTATTCAAAATACTGCCAAGCCAGTAAATACGAGTGAAATAGCATCAGAAAAATAAAGAAAGCTCAATCTCCCTATTAAAAACTATTCTTTCTGTTGAATCACTGTGCTGACAGCTGACAAGTTATACTACTCCACACCTGTGCCTGACTCCATTCTTTAAAAATAAAACCCAAACCAAAATCCAAATCCCAAATATATTAAAATTATTTAATATTTACTTAAACTTAAAAAAAAATAATTCTGAAGTAACTTCTCAGTTTATAGTCTTTCTTTGCACTATGGTAAAAGATTTGATTTTCAGCAAATTCTGATTACTCACCTCAAGTTAAGGGCTTTCCTGAGGCATCTGATGTAAATGGCTCAAAATCTATGTATTTTTTTAAATAAAAATTTTCCCACTCTTCTGTTCTTTCTTTTTCTAATTTTATGTAATTTTTTTTCAGAATTTCTGTTTCCTTTCTATAGCTTTCCATTTCAGACAGCTCTTCTCTTTGCTTGGTTCTTCTGTACCTGCTCTCAGGCTGACTATGGGAAACAAGCAGATCTTTGTGATTCTTTAGTCTCCAATCACTCTCAGTCCTCAGGCCAAAAACTTGTAGATCTGTTAATATCTTTTGCTCCTGCAATCACAGCATGTTTGTCCTTAGCTCTGATGCATTACATACTTGGGGCTATCTTTTCTCACCGGGGAAGAAACCCGCTGGAACTCTTGGGACAAATGGACAGATTTCAGAGACTATATCAATTCAGATATGGATTTCTATTTTTGTTAGTTTAATATTCAGGGTCTGAGAAAAGATTTTGATTTCTAGATTTTCTGGGGAATCTCATTTAGGCAATAATCACCTCAATTTTTACCTGAGGAAAGGTAATCAGGATACTATATTGTGCCTGCTCCTGTGTTACTATAAGTGAAATAAACAAGCTCTGTATCATATGGCAATATTCCAAAATACATTTTTATGTCATGTCCCATCCCTTCCAAAACTGCTACTTAGTCAGATTCTTAAATCAGTTGAAGGAACAGACTTTCTAAGATCACTCTATGCTGATATTTTCTCCCTAGTCAAGTCTAAACCAAGTAATCTCTTTTTCTACCCACCTATTCTATTGTTCCTTGCATTCCAAAGCTTGCACCAGACCCATCACCAAGGTCGTCATCCGTGTTACATCCTTTTATTCCTTCACTCTTTCTTCATCTTTTGTGAAGTTCACAGAATCACAGGATGGGTAAGGTTGAAAATGTCCACAGTGGGTCATCTTGTTCAACCTCCCTGCACAAACAGGGTAATCCCAGAACACATGGCACAGAACTGTGTTCAGATAGTTCTTGACTATCTGCAGTGAGGGAGACTCCACAACCTCTCCTGGGAACCCATTCCAGTGCATGGTCATTGCACAGTAAAGGAAGTTCTTACTCATGTTCAGGTGGAACTTCCTGTGCATCAGTTTCTGCCCTCTTGTCCTACTGCTTGGTTTCACCACCAAGAGCCTGGATCCATCCTCTGGCACCCTCCCTCCAGATACTGATAGACATTGATGTGCTCCCCACTCAGTCATCTCTTCTCAAGGCTGAACAGGACCAGCTCCCTCAGCCTTCCTCATAAGACAGATTCTCCAGTCCCTTAATATTTGTTGCCTCTACTGGACCTGATCCATGAGCTCCATGTACCTCTTACACTGAGGAGTCCAGAACTGGACACAGCTCCCTAATCCAAATCCCTATCCCTGCCCAGCTGTATTTGCTGAGCAAGCAGCTCTCTTGGCACCCAAATTCACACTTTTTAAAAAAAGTCTCTGCCTATCTCTATCTTTAAATCTCTCTCTCTTTAATTTACTTAATGATTGGGAAAAAGGCCAAGAACTTGTCTCATTGGTCATATTCCTCAGAGCAAGGATTCCAGAAGAAATGCATTTGGCCCCAGCTTCTGGGACCCAACCACAAACCTGAGGAATGGAAAGGGTTCTAGATCTGGGGACTGCTTTGCAAGATGGGCAGAGTCTCTTTCTGCATCCAATAAATGTTGTGAAAACTTTTTAACAACCGAGGCACTTATTTCAATACAGTAATTCTTTGGAAAGAAAAGGTAAAGCAATACTTATATTTTGGGTTGTATTTTTTCACAATTAAAGTAAAGATTTATTTTCCTTCATGTTTTATAGCAATATCAGTAACAAAAGAGAGTGCATTTACTGCTGCTGTCCACTCTGAAAGCATCATTTTAATTTTGAAATATGCTGGCTGTAGCAAGTACAGACACTACTATCAAACTGGACTATTTGTATTCACTTGACTGATTTCATTGAAGCTACAGTAATTTAGATAGGAATGATCTATACTGATTTACTTATGTGACTAAGCTATCCAATCTAATATGTGGCCTAAGTGAATTTAGATGGATCCTTTTAGACCTCTTCATCTGTATGTTTTGAGTTAAATCACATTGCTTGCAAATCTTATAAAAGGATTGAGCCTGTTGGTTTTCCATAAAATTAGGCCTTTCAGTTGAAGTAATATATGAGTTGTTGCAGTTTCCATCTGACCGGGTTTATCTTTTTCCAGAAATGACAAATGGATAACCAGAAACAAAAATGAATAAATGCAGACATAAAGAGAAAAGAAAATCTGCATTCCTCTAAGAAACAAATATTTCTTTATTAGATATGATTTTTGCCTAAAGAATAAAATAATATTTTAATTTCTTTTTTTTCTAGATCAAAACCAGGGTTTGTTTCTGCATTGTCCACTTATTTCTGCATGTTGGGTAGAGAGCTTTCACAGACCTTGAAATCTATTTTCTGATTTCAAGAAAGTAGAACATGCTTGCAGTGGTACCACTGTCTGAAAAGAAACTCCTTGATGTTTTTCTTCCTTCAGGATACACAGATATCTTTACTTTTCCTTAAGAAATTTTTGAGACATCTATAATTGATCTAACTTATAGGTGGAATAAAAAAAATAAACATTACCAGCACCCTGGAATTTTTAACTGGGACTTTGAACAAGACTGTCTGCAATGCATTAATGAAAAACACTTTCAAACCTTCTTAATATAACCTATGATATTGATGATTACAGGAATTGTTTTTCCAAGCAAAGACTACTCTAACAAAGGAGAATCATGGAATTATAGTTGGAAAAGGCATTTAAAATTATTGAGTCCAACCATTAACCTATTGGCACCAGCTTCACCACTAAACCATGTTCCTAAATGCCATACCTACACAGGTTTTTAATTACCTCTAGGGATGATGACTCAACCACTTTCCTGGACAGGATATTCCAGTGATTGACAACGCTTTCTGTGAAGAAAAGTTCCTAAAATGCAATCTAAACATCCCCTTGACTTAAGGCCATTTCCTCTTGTCCTTTTGCTTGATATTTTGGAAGAAGAGAGTGACCCTCACCTGGCTGCACCCTCCTTTCAGGGAGTTGTAGGGAGTGATCAGGTCCCCCCTGAGCCTCCTTTTCTCCAGGTTAAACACCCCCAACTCCCTCAGCCACTCCCTTTGAGGCTTGTGCTCCAGCCCCTTCCCCATCTCCATTGCCCTTCTCTGGACTCGCTCCAGCCCCTCAATGTCTTTCTCATGGTGAGGGGCCCAGAACTGGACACAGCACTTGAGGTGTGGCCTCACAAGTGCCCCATACAGAGCAATGATCACTGCCCTGCTCCTGCTGGTCACACTATTGCTGATACAGGCCAGGTGTCACTGGCCTTCTTGGCCACCTGGAAACACACTGGCTCATGTTCAGCTGTCCACCAGCACACCCAGATCAAGTTCTCAGGCTCTGACTGGATGTTAGTAAACTTGAGACCACTGCAGTTACCTGTAGAGTGTTATACTGTTGAGAAATATGCTTAAACTGAATAATTTAAATGCTGCCTTTATGGACCCTGTGGTTATTTTAGAATAAAAGATGTCCCAATCACAGACATTCAACACCTATTGTCATAAATGTACTACTGTTGAAGAAGAAAAAATGCTGTTCAGTCCCAGGTGCAGCAATGTTAATAATGCACTAAAACTATTGAATTAACTCTGACAGTATTGGAAGTTTTTTTTCAGAGTGGTTAAAGGACTAAACTGAAAAAAAAGGAGATGTTGGGATCTAATTGTCTAAATAGATAACAAAGTTGAACTTAAGGTCACTTTGCCCTCTTGTGTAGCAAAACCAGTTCATTTTAGGATAATAATCCATCACTTAAAAATAAAAACACTGGGGTTTGGGTTTTATTTATTTTTTTATTTTTTACAGTTTAGAATTCTAATTTATGACTAGTTAATACAGAACTTTTAGTTTAGGAAGAGAAGAAAGAGCAATTTTAGGCACATTTCTTCATGTGCTGAGAAGTTGTGTTTTAATACGATTTCACCTTTTATGTTCCTCAAGTAGGATGGGACCACTCAGATAACAAACATGGATCTGCCCTCTCTGAATGATCAAGATCATTTCAAAAGCTAAAATAAATTAATTTATAATTCAAAGATGAAAAAAATAATGTAAAAGAAACAGAGGACTATTTCATTTTTAATAACAGAAACAATAAGACATGGCAATAATAATATGCAATTAAATATCTTTAATAAATTCTCTTCATTCAAATACTGTGAATGAGAGATGATCAATTTGTCCAAGAGATAGAACATGTTATTGGAATATTATGGAATTTAAGAGTATTTTGCAGAGTGGAACTGGTGGTGGTTTTAATACTGCAGTGTTACTAACTTGTGAACTACTTTCTAGTGACAAGTAATAATCATTTTCTAAAAGCTAACTCATCAAAATTAAAGCAAAAAAGAAAAGCTGCATTTTCATTTTATTTTCTCATGACATATCAGTCATCTTCATGAAGTATGCCTCCAGGTTTCAGTTTTTAATGTCCAAATTATGTGCAGTTGGAATTGTACAAATCTGCATAAGGACTTTGAAAATATTCTTGGCCAGTGGTGGGATTATTCTAGCCTAATATTCTGTCTCAGATGGGGCAGAGAAAGATGCTGTTTAGGGAGCACACAGAAGCTTGGCTTCTTCCTATGGCCTGCCTCCTCCTGCTGCCCCTGCAACCAGAAGGGATGTAGCTGTGCTGCTAGTGGGTACAGCCCTCATCCGGACCTTCCATCTTGAGTTTAGGGATAGTCCATACATTCACCTTAATTTTTTGAAGTGTCTGCTATTGTTTGACTCCTGGCAGCAGGTTACGGATGTTATCTATTAGCAGGTCAAGGAAATGCCATTTGATCTCTCTTAAAACTGCTTCATTCTCATTTTCTCAAGTGACCCCAGTTCCCATACTGTGGGATTTGATAAATAACAGTAGTGTCTATTTCAGCTTTTTGAAAGAAAGGCTTAACCCTGTGTCCCCACAGCTGTGTCCTTTTTAAACTGAATCACTCCACTCCTTTCTGGTTCTCTGCTCACTCCCTTTGGTCCCTTCTCTAAGACCATTATGAATATTTTGAGGTGTAGGAATGAGAACTGTGCATAACAGCTGTCTTGGTCTCAGCACCTTGCTTGATAACTCCCTATGTTTATATGCTGTCTTATCAAGGATGGAAGCCAGTGTCATTGTGCTGTAATTCCCAGAGTCTCCCCAATGCTCCTCTGTCTAGGTGGGAATTATATAGGAACCTCTCAGTAATCCAACACAGCAATAGTTTGCAATGGCAAGTTACACACTTTGGTTGGCAGATTTGCAATTTCATATTTCAGTCACTTAGGTCTTAAGTAAATGACACCTCATTAAGGGGATTTAAGGCATTTTGCTTTGTTTTGTAATTCCTGTATATTTTCTTGGAGTTGTCTAGTTCCTTTTACCTATCTGCTATAAAAACCCCCTAATTTCTTGGAGGAATCTGTCCAACAAATCAGTTAAAAACCTACACAAAGAAATTCTGGAACCTCTGTGCTAAAGCCTTGTCACATCTGAGCTAACTTTAAAAATGTTTGTAATCAGACATTATACTTAATAAGATTTTTGTTTTTGATATATTTACAGACTTTTAAAATTTAGTTTGAGTATTCTTTTAAATATGTTCCTCCATTTTTGTTAGCCTGCTTAATTTCCTTCTTGCATTTTGACTGGCCATGTTTTTCAGACTTTGCTTTTCTCATTCTTAGCAACAAGGTATCCTTTTTCTTTGTCTCATGTATCTATTTAGTTGTTACTCAAAATAAGACACTTGTGCTCCTGTCCAGAGATTCACTCGCATTGCTTTGTCTTTCTTCAGAGAATGTACTGTCCAGGCTTTTTTTATCCTTTCTCATATTTGAATATTTGATCCAGTATCTTCTAAAAACATTGAATCTAAATTTTGACTTTTATAGAACCATTACCTTAGCCCTAAGTATTTACTGCTGAGTGTACCTTGAAGCTTCTGGATTAGGGCCTCCAGGCATCAAAGGTCAAGTATGGATGTAAAGACACTACACTGGATCTCATCACACTGTTTCTTATTTCATCATTTGAAACACTTAACACTTTCTCTGAAGAAAGCAGTTTTGGGTTGTTAGTTCAAGGGCAGGTACAGAATATGTTTGTAGATTTTTGGCCTTCAAAAGCTAGAAAAAACAGTGAGCAACATTTTAATTTTACTTCTTTTTTTTGACCATGGCGTTGATTATTGAAGATGCTCTTATCAGCCCTGTGAGGGGTTTCTCATGCTTTCTCTGTACCTGCTGATAGATCTGCTCCCTGCTTGGCTGCCCACCCACAGTCATTAGAAGAGGGAGAGTAGTTAGTAAAGAGAATGGGTCTATGAATGGAAAGGTGGCTGGAGGCTTAGGGAAGTGTACCTGAGGCAACCAGTGGGAATCACAGAGCTATGAGACAGCTCAGCAAATGAAATGTAAATTAATTATTTTTCCTCTAGTCATCAACAAAACCAATCAAAGCAGTGGGTTTTCATCTTACAGAGCTAAGAGGAAGTTTAAAACTGCTTTGATTTTAATGTGGAATATATTTAATTCAGATTTATATCTATACGCACAGCTGTGGATTTTCTTCTCAGTGCTAGTCCAACACTTGCCCTTTGGAGAGTCATGGCCAGAGGGTTGTCTTCCTTACAAGTAAATTCTCTGTGCTTTTACCTGTGAAGCAATATGGCCCTAGAGGTTTGAGTGGATACCAAAAGTGGGGTTAAATGTACAGCAAATCATCCCTTGGAAAGGCAAGGTGAATGCATTGCCTTAAAATTTACCTCTATCTTGAGAAAACATGAACTTGATTGTCTTCAGGGCAAACTCTGAATACCTTCCAGGGCATTCTACCTTTCAGTGTCAGCCATAAAGGGAGTTGCAAAGCTGATGTGTCTCAACGGTGGAGGATGGTATCTTTAGTCTCTGCAGCTCAGGAGTCACCTGAGGATATGCAGTTGAACAAAACTGATCTGCTTGGCTCTAAGTGATATTTAGATGCCAAAGGACTGCCAGAGGCCCACTGGGCACAGTGACACATCCACACAGAAGCCTTCCAGACATTTCATCTTCTGTGATCCCTAAAGGGATGCTGCTTCGCATCACACACTCAAAATGTACATTTTCAGATAAAACTCTGTTGATTGATGTTTGTTTAGTAGTCACGACATACTATTTAAGAGCAACATCCAAAGAATCAGTGAGTGAAGGAAAACAATCTTTAATACTTTCCATATCTTTATTTATGGACCTTTCCATGTGATCGGTGAGAGATTTGCCCAAAGTAGAGAAGGCAATGACTGCTATCACTGACCATTTTTGATGCTGCTTAAAGAAGCTGGACAGTATTAACCAGCCATAGCTTGGGGGAAGATTTGGCAAGTGAATTATTAGTGTTTTATTTTCTGGGTAAGCAGGAAGACAATTCTTAATTTCAAGAGATCAATATTGATAAATGCTGATTTCACACTGAAGTAGTTTCAGAATTTGGGATATTAATTAAAAATATGTGGAGAGTCATATGAAATACTGAAAGGGAAAACAGAACATCATACTAAATATAGGACAAGCAGGTAGTTATCCATTTGAAGTATAGTGGTTTGTTTGTTTTTCCCCCATTATTACATTCTCAGTGGTTTAGCTTTCTTCAAAGGTTAATGTGTATAATATTTCAGTTTTGAAAATAAAATTGCTTTCTGTCTCCTATTTGCAAACCAGGTTTATAAAATACAGGATGCAAAAAGGTAATACTTCTTAATAATTCCTGTAAATGATTTGAATTTATTTTGCACTCTGAGATTTGTTTTCATACACAGTAGACTTTATATAAAGTAACAAGT
This sequence comes from Monarcha castaneiventris obscurior, assembly GCA_026261815.1. Lineage (NCBI taxonomy): Eukaryota > Metazoa > Chordata > Aves > Passeriformes > Monarchidae > Monarcha > Monarcha castaneiventris. The sequence continues at coordinate 31,262,851 of JAMPIT010000379.1, forward strand.
CTATGTTTTAAATGTTTCAAATTTCTTGGTTTATATTTTCTGGACTCTTGACCAAATTCTGTTTTCATTTATGTTCAAATTTCTTCTTTTTTTTTTTTAACTGGGGCCTCATCTAAGCCTAGTGGAATTAAATACCTAATCAAATATGACTAAATGCCTCTCTCAATAACTAAAATAAACCGATTCAGTGTTCAACATATGATATTAATTGAAAAGACATATGATTTCTGTTAATTTTGTTTCAATTTCCTGCCTACTGAAATGATAAAATTTGGGTAAAATTAGAACAGGAAAACCAACACTTATTTTGCAGACATCTAGAAAACTCTTTCCTAGGTTAATTGTTAATAAAACCAATGAGAACTAATATTGATAGAAAAGCACATTTAAATGATAGTACAGTACCAAACTTCTCCATCTTTATAGGAATTTGAATTTACAATTTTTGATTGAACCAATATCTAGTTTGGGGACATTATAAAATGCATCTCTGTGGACTATGAAACAGTTTTGGTGTTTGTGGGATAGAGAAATGGATAGAAGACACTGATTTCTTTTTCAGTAGCGCTACATTTTGTGGCAGAGCAGAAGCCAATATAGAGGCTGTATTTTATTGATGAGGTTCAAAACTTATGCAGTAAAATGAACACTAGTTGTCAGAAATAAGCTTAGGTAACTTAAATAGATGCACTGGAAAAGGCATATTTTGACAAGATACATGATAAAGGATGTTAAAATTAAAATGAGAGACAAGTTTCAATAATTGTTGAATATGCAATAATTGGTCTTCAATTAGTTTTGAAAACTGAGCTACAATAAAGGAATAGAAATCTAGGTCAAAACCTGTATTAATCAAAAAAATATTATATATTTTTAAAGTACCAGATATTTAAAATAATTAAATTGGACTTTAATTATTACCCTACAGCATAATGTGAGAAAATCCAATCTGTGTACAGCATCATTACAAAGGTAATTTTGAAGAAAATGCATCTGTATCTAGCTGAAAAATCAGATTCATTGCATACATGGGTTTTTTTTCTCCAGGGAGGAAACTATTCACTTATGATATAAAGGTATTGTCCCAAAGGGTTATATTTTAAGCATCTCCTGGCAGAGCATCATATTACATAGTTGTGTACTATAAGTTGTGTAGAAAACATTAAAATGTTATCCTACACTAAGCAACTCTCTTAAGACGAGTCTTCTGTCTTAATATGTCATGATTGCTGAAAACAAACACTTGTCTCCTCTCTCCCTCCTAGGAGGAGATTGACAAAAAAAGCCCAATACTATTATTTAGAATCTGTCTTTTTATTTTTTTTCCCTACCCCCCAGGGGAAGAGCTTTTCTGGGATCTGATAAAAAACATACATTATTGTTTTTTGCTTAAAAGTCACCCCCAAAAAATACAATAAAGAGAAGAGAATTATAAAATGTTTGTTTGGTACATTTGTATCTGATAGGTCTTACTGTAGAGATTAATGGGTGGGTAATGTGTCTACTCCTGCATGACTTCATTCAGTGATCAAAAGCAGACTACGTAAGGCAAAATGTTGGGTAAATTGGCTTGGCAAAACACTTTGCTTCTCACCTTGATATTTTCAGTTCTTGACATGGCTGCAATACGTCTCGGAGGCAATGCTGCTGTACTGCACTGCTGCACAGCAAAAAAGACCTTGTTCCAGGCTGCAAGTTACTCATCTGAACTTCTCTCATTTTTGGGGTTTCAGAAAATTTACTTGGACAGCAGATTCTTGATTCAACATATGGCAATGCCAGCTAAAAGACACTTTTGCTTTTTACATGATCACACAACTTGAGAATGCATCACTCATGGATATAAGCTTCCTTTCTTGCACTGAAATATGGTCCTTGATGATGACAAGGCAGCATTTTGGTGGGACAGAGAGAAGAACTTTCACTGATGATGCCTAATTTGTATTTTCTGTAGGAAACTACACTCCTTTGACTTCCATGTTAAATATCATCTATATGTCACCTTCATTTTTAAAGGAAGGAGCAGTTTTAAAAACACTCAGTATGGCTCATGACCTTTAAATGTCTCAACTAACCATTGTACAAGTGTTAGAAAATTTTATTACTATTATGTTACCCAAGAAAGATATTTAAATACAATTAGATGTAACAAGGCATTTACTAATGCAAAAACCAATGTTCTAAATCATGATGAGCTCTATCTGCATATATTAGAAATATTTTTATTTAGAACCACAGGCTAATAAGCAGAGGAACAAAAAAATTTTCATCATATGAAGGTCATTGGACGGAGCTTTACATAGTATGGGGCTGAATGAAGGATGAAAACTGAGTTTAGTAACCTAAATGTAGTTGTCCAAAATATATAATCTTTTTCTACTATATATAATTGTGTTTATTTTCAGTTTACATAAACAGGCTGAAGATAACTTGATGGAATGCTTGTAATACTATGGTAATCTAATCAGTGCCATATTTAATAAATATAGTTTAGCACTTTGCAGCATGTGAATTTAAAAGGACTTATGCTCTGTAGAAGAACACATGGACTTAGCCTTCATAGTCATTAATATATCTGGAACATTCATCTTCTGAAGAAAGTCTATAAAAGAAAAATGAGAAATAGTATTTAATTTTAGTACGACCTGTCATTCTTCCCCCTTTAAGTTAATAGCCTTTTTGCCAGCTTCGAAGATGAAGTGGTTTATTTCTGATTTTCTTCTTGATATGGTTTTACAAAAAATTGTATTATAATTGGTCTCTTTTCAAAGGCACCAAGTCTTCCTTTCTAAGAAAGTAGAACTTAGAACTGAGCTGGTTTGTATTTATCTTAGTCTCTGACCTTTAACAAGTCTTGTATATGGAGAAACCTCTTTTCTTCTCAGATATATTCTTTCTAGAGCTGCCTGCAGATCTGTTGGCCTGTGGGCAGTAATTGAATTATTGAGGAAAATACAAAAAGAAGAGGGACCTTCATGATAAAAGTAGATGTAAACATTCTGTGCCTTTAGGACTGCCAATTGATCAAATGAAGGAAAAGCTGCTAAAATATCTTCATGCTTCAGAATAGATTTAATGGACATGTAAAAATCCATCTAAATATTCAGTACAGAAGTTACAGCTATCTTGGAGCACTAGGAAGTTTTGTAACTTCTTTTTACAATCTGCATTGACCTTTTGTAACAAATGCATATATGTGTCCTGTAAATCCCCTGCCCACATTGTGTTAGGATTGTTCATCTACATTTCAGTTAGGTTTTTTTCTTCTACACTTTCAAGGGAGAAAAATATATGTGATATACTTTGGAAATAACCTATGTAGTCTGAAGAAAATACATTATACCTATTTTGTTTTTCATTTATCCTGATTACTTGCAATATAAATTTATTTATAGAGTGTGTTAGGTTCTTTTATCTCTAGAACTGCATTCATTAGAATTAGGCTATTGAAACATACCTAAAGCAGCAATGAAAATAAGTCCCTAAATGAGCATAAACCCAAGATATAATCAATGCCATCTTTAATATTTCAGGATAGATTTTTAACCCATCTCCTTAAAAAGAAATGTGAATTATTTTGAGTTGTTGCAAAGAAATATACAACAGGCAATGTTATTAATTTGTTTATTTATTTTTAGTGTTTCTTGACAACCATTGAACTTCATAGCAAAACTTCATATAATATTTTAGATATTATAATGATAAGTAGCCAGAACCTTTTGACACTTTATCTTTTTTTGATAAAACTGTAAAAGGTCTTCAAAGTGCATTCAATTAAATTAAAAATGTATGTGTCTTAGACATATATATTCTACATTTCGTTAGTACGTTGAAGAATGAATTTTAAAAAATCTTGTATTCTAAAATGGGGGTGGTAAAATAAGTCTGAAAGCACTTAAGATGTTGGGAAGCTGGAAACCATTAGAAAGCTGGGTCTGTTATTAGATTCATGGATAAATCCACTGTTTTTTCCACATTTTTCTCTGATAAACAATGTGAGTTTCAGGACCTTCAGGTTAAATTGGTTTTATAGAGATTTAACTCCTCTGAATGATCGATTACCTACCTTCAATTATGACGTCAAGTTTTCTCTTACCTTCAACACTGAGAATCTGAAGTAAGAAACCATGAAAAAATAGCCAGGAGTAGGAATAAGTAAACCAACACTTTATATTTCCTGCTTCATTTATTTCTTCCCTTCTCTTGCAAGTCTTCTATCTCATCTGTGTTTAAATAACTGTTCATCTATTTCTCTAGTTCCTTCCTGATTCCAAACATTGAGTTTGGGATAGTTCTGTATTGTCATTGGCAACAACCCAGAGTCTATACAAAACTCTGAGGGTTTAGAAGGCAAACAATTTTGTAAAGAGCCTAATGCTGCCCAGAGCATCATTTCATTCCTGATTAGTACCAAGAAACTTTTATTTCTTCATTTCAAACATAGTGAGATTTAAATAAACTTTAATGTCATCTATTTGCACTGCAACAGCAGGTTGGAGCCCCACTCATGGTTGAATGCTTCTTCAATAGACTCAGAACAAAAGAGTGACTGTGTTACAGATTTGGAATTCTACAGAAATAATTTTGGACTTTTGAGCATACACACGTGAGGCTAATGTTTCAGTTTTCAAATATAAGTGTACTGTGTCTGGCTGGGATGGATTTAATTTTCTTCATAGCAGCCTGTATGACAGTGCAGCAGTTATATTTGTGAGTAAAATAGCATTAATAGCATGCGAGTGTTGTGTCTGTTGGACTGCTTGAACAGTGTCAAGGCTTTCTTTCTTTCCTCCGTGCACCACAGTGAGTATGCTGGGGGTGGCTAAGAGGATGGGAGGAGACACAGCCAGGACAGCAGACCCCCAGTGATCAAAGGAATATCCCATAACATATTGCTGTGTTCAGTAATAAAAATTCTGGGAAAGAAGAATGAAGCAGGGACACTGAGGGTTTAAGGCCTTTGTTTTCTCAAGCAACAATTACGGATGCTGAGGGCCTTCTTTTTTGGAGCTGGCCAAGCATGTGGCTGGATGATGGGAAGTAGTCAATGAGTTCCTTAGTTTTGCTTTTCTTGAGGACAAAGCTTCCCTTCTCCTGCTAAACTGTCTTTATTTCCACCCATAAGTTCTCTTGTTTTGTCCTTCCATTCTCTGATTCTGCTGCAGAGAGTGAACAAGCAGCTTGGTGAGGGTCTTAGCTGCCAGCAAGTGTCAGCCCACCACAACAGCACAATAAATTTTAATCAATGAAGCTTTAATGCCCATATACATAAATGAGGTGACTTAAAGAATATGTGGTAATTATCAAATCTGTCATGAACCAGGCAGAACTTATCTTCTGTCTCCCCTGACTACACAAAAATACCACCGATTGACAGAGATAATCTGAAATGAAAATTATAGTATCTGAAAGAAAGCTTGAGGAAGTCACTGTCATTTTCACATATTTAAATATATTGCTTGTTGAATTTTATTTTGTTTTTCTTTGATGCTTACTAATTTTAGCTAAGATTGCACTACTCTTAAGTAGAAATATAGTAAAGTAGACAATAGAGAGGAAACTTCATGAAATAATCCTGCCAGCTAAAAAGAAAGAAAAGCAACATTCAGCTGCCTAAAGCATTCTTGTGCAACTGTTTCTAATACAGCAGCTGGAATAGCACTTCTGTCTGTTGATATTGCAGGGTTGGTTGAATTGTAATTACAAAGCTTTCTGCAACAGACTTGATGGAAATAATGCATGGATAGATATAATAAAGGACTAATACTGAGGTGTTAGAAGGGATTTGAGAATCCCATCAAAAGAAATAGCCTTAATCATCCACAATAACATTGTATTAATTATTAATAGAACTAATCAGTATTCGAAATTGCTCACATTAAATATTAATCATAAGGGTAGATGAATTGCTATTATTTGTGACAGGCACACTACCCCTCTTTCTCAATACATTTATGGCGTTTTTATTTATCTGCCAAAAGAAATAAGAAATATTTCAACTGTTGTTTGTTAAAAGATGCTGGAAAATATTAACTTCAGAGGTTGTGTTTTACTTACAAACCCTACTTATCAGGAACAGGGCAATATTGTGGGAAAGGCAGGAAATTGTTGGGAGGATATAAAAAAATTCTTGTTTTAATATAAGAATTTGTGATACTCCAAATTCAGGCTTCATGCAAACTGACAGACACAGCTACCTTCCTGACACTCATCACGGGTTTGACACCGATATTTGCCATTCAGCAGAGGTTGGTCTTGTGTTACTTTTTGTGTGCATGGTACTCTTCCTTTATCTGACAAACTAGAAGTGTTCAGCTGTCTGGGCTGAAGTTTTCTAATCTGGAAGCAGTTTTTTAGTAAGTCTGAGAAAGCAAAGCTTACTGGCTTTCAAGTGGTTTCCCATGTAATGCAGGGAAATGCTGTGGTACCACCTTGAAGTCACATCTTTCCAAACTCCCATCTGAGTTGTCACTGATGAGGCAAAGTCATGAGTACTAGAAAACAAAACCAGAAATTTTTACTATTGCTTGTTTTTTTGTGAGAGGTAGGATTGGTGAAGGACTATATTCTTACATAAACATTGGTAGATTTTTTTCTCATTCTAATTAAAATTGAGCGAATTTGCTGAGGCTGAAACATAATAAATATGCTAACAACAGAAGACAATATTTTTTTCAGTGGGTATTAAACATATATAAACTTTAATAATTAAACATACAAAAATATCATTATGGCATGCCTGGAATAGCAATTTTAACAAGTACAATTCTATTTCTAAATTATAAACATGGCATATATTAAATTGCAATTGACCATATGTATTATAAGGAGCAGCTCTGATTGTTGTTGCTTCGTAGCTTAATGCAACAGAGTTTGTGCTGTGTTTGATGGTAGTGAACACCTGTGCAAGTATTTAAACTAGTGGATTTTAAATGTATGGGCACACACAAAAAAGATTGGAGAGCAATATTTACTGCTAGAAAGGTTTCTAAAGTTTTTCAGACAGCTAAATTATTCAAGCATTTTTGTTCAATGTCATACACACTTGAAAAACTGTAGTAATTGAATACAGATAAAAAGATAATAACACTGAAATTTACAAGTCTCTAAAATACATAATTTTGCTTGTTGTGTAATTCTACATGAAGAACAAAGCAATGAACAACTGACACATACTATTGGAGATCAAAACGTGTAAAGTTTTAAATCAATTATACGATCTTTTAAAACCGTATGGCAGGCTTTATTTCCAAAATAAAATTAATAGTGTTGACCTAATAAACCAAAAATATGGAAGATTTGTGTTTAAGCAATTTTGACAATAGCACGCTGTTTTGTTATATATATTTTTAAAATATCAGTTCCTTGTAATCCTGGCTGGGTAGGCTACAGTAATTTTTATATATATATATATATATATATATATATATATATATACACACACACATATTATAAACTAAATGTTCCCAGTTTAATTATGCTGATCTAGCAGGAGAGGAAAACAATCCTCAAATTAAAGCAAATCTTACACCAAATATAAGACAATTTTGAGTCTAAGGAGATCTGAGACACCAAGGCATGTGCTTTTTGTGACCCCTACATGGACTGTTGTGTGGTTCATGCATCAAGGGACAAAAACTGAGGTGCAGCAGTTTGGAATTGGTGAGTAGACATTGAAAAACACCTGGAAAAAAAATCAGAAGTTGAAAGAAATGGAGGAGTATCTTTTTATCTACTTCCACTGTTTTCCTCTGCTTTTGTTTACATATGTGTTCCTAAATAAAGCACATCAGAGTCTCGCATGAATAACTCATGCAAGATGACCTGGGTACCAATGTGTTTGTATACCAAGTAATCACAGAAAAATATGAATGAATGTCTACAGCTCTTATCTCTGTATTGTGTCTGTATAATCAAATTCCATAATCAGAGAAAAATTGAAACAATTATGTAAAGCATGATGAGAAAAATGAGGGTAGAAATTAAAAAAAATCACAGTAGCAACAGGGCCTCTGAGGTAGGAATAAGAATTTAGCTGTCAAATCACTCACGGGGAACTATTCTAGAATACTGGAAATGTTTTGTCAACTTTCAGACAACACTGAAACACAGCAAGTGTTTCTCTCTAAAACTGCAAAAGCAAAAATTTTCATTTTTTAGGGCAGAGGCAGCAATTCAGGTTAGCATAGAATGCATTTGCTAACTAGGGTTTAGTTTATCACTGCCAACAGCTAGCAGAAAATGTCTTGTTGATTCTTCCTTTCATGAGAAATGTCAGTTCCATTGCTGACTGGTCTGTTGACGTTTTGGAACAGTTCAAATTCATAACTGAACAGAAAAGAAGGACTGATGCAGCCTGCTGCTAAACAGATCGTACTCTGTAATCACCATGGTGACAATTGAGTGTCTTTTCCTCAGACTTTTCTATCATGGGGAGAGCAAAAATCTACCACTGATGCCTTTATCATATATCTGAAGAAGTATCCCTACAGAAGAGTAGAACATTTTCCATATGGTATTGAATCAGTTAGGCTCCTTACACATGCCAGGAGTTCTTATAGATGATATAACAGCTGAACTGCATAAAAATTTAGAACCAAAACTTAATATTTGAATGACTTCTTTTTTATGTCAGCTTTATTAAAATACAAAATTTGAAATCACAGATTTGCAAAATCTTCAAGTTAAATCTTTAAAATGCATACTCAAAAGCCTTAAACACTGTAAGAATATTATTTATCCCATGTAATAAGATTTCTTTCAGATGTTAGAAATTCAAATTAAATTTAAGTTGGTAAAATTCAATCCAGAGTTACTACTGAGTGCCTTGTGAACTTTCAGCGTGAACTCCAGAAAACCAATCTAACTGGTGGAGAAGCATCATCTCAGCCCCAGAGGAGTTGCTAAGTTTGGAGTGAAACTTGAGTCAAGTCCCAGACTTGTTCCAGTCCAAATAACAAGTGATTGACAGATGCTTATTAGAAAAGATATATATATATGAGAAATGAAAAAAAGAATTATTTAAAGAAATTTTCCTGTCTAATGCAAACATTTTAAATGGTCCTGTCTTAAACCAGTGATGTTCTCCTAATAGTTCTGGGCTCTTCTTACCAACTTTAAATTTAAATAGATAGCACAATACTGTGTAAAAGTCAAATAAAAAAATACTTCTAATGCTAAGACTGCAATATGTCCTAGAGGACTTCCAAACTGCCACAGCAGACAGTCTGCAACATTTTGTCTCCCTGCTGTTTAAGTCCCTGTCCACTGAATGAGAGTGTTTGTAAAAGTTGAAAACCAGCTGTCTGAACTGAACACAGCTATCCAATTTCATCATGAACTGAACACAGCTGTCTGATTTCATCACCTAGTCCCAGGCTGGATGTGGACTTTTGTGGCACTCCAGTAATTGTGTTGCTTCTAGGCTGCCTTCCTTTTCTTGCTATCAGTCAGCTTCCCTGACTCCTGACTCTGGAAGCTCTACCATTTTCCCAGTTTGCTCTGCAGCCTCTACCAGATGATTGGGCTCCAGGGGGGGCAGGGGTCCGGGCAAGTGAATGGTACCTCAAATGTGTGTGATTTCTTTAGACTTAGTTCAGAGAAGACTAGTCTATGCCTGCAAGAGAAGAAACTACAAGCTGCAGGCAGATCTGAATGCCTGCTCTGCATCTGGATTGTTCTCTGATATTTCCACAGACTATCTGGATGGTTATCCATTTTAAGTGATATCCCAAAAGAGAAGGGACTGAAAATCAGTGAATACCTCCTGTATGCTCACAAAGCAGAATATTTTTCAATGATGAATTGGGACCAGGCATTCTACATTAATAGAGAGTACTCTAAGCATCAGGCTATAGGAATGTTTTTCCATTATTCTTCCTACCACAAGAAACATTTGTAATTTACAGAAACTAGAATAGCTTTAGAAGGTGTGACTGACAGAGATCCTGCATAAATATTCTGGATTCTGAAGGTAGAGTGTTATTTGGGGATTTGGAGTCTTTATTTCCTAAATCTTGTCTTTGGGGAAAAAGCAAACAAACAAAAAAAGCTGATAACAAAGCAAAACAAAACAAACTAAACACATCTGCCTCCCCGCTCCCCACAACAAAAAACCCAGCATATCCTGAACAATAGAGAAGATTTGATACCACAAGAGAGTGTTCTAAGCACTGCACAGTCATTAGCTCCTCTTGGCTTTCCTTTTGTAAGCATCTTTCTTAGTGAGGAAAACAACACTTTTTAAACTCAAAATGTCCTAGCTTTTAAAATTCTGATTAAGTATTTTTATGTAGTGTAATAACAGAAGCTTTAATAACGGCAAAGTATTTTAGCTTCCCCAAATATTGGAGAATTTGTTTCATTTGACAGTGTAATAAAAAATCAGTTCTTCCTAGATTTTTGTCTCTGTGGCTTCAATTGCTAGTGTTGCTAGATATAAATCTCTTTTCTTTTCATAACTTGCTATCTCAGCTTTTTATTGGTAACTATCTATTGTGTTCTCAGCCTATCACCCTTGCTCTCTGTTACACAAGTCACAGGACTGAATATTTAATTAATTCAGAAATTATTCCTATCTGACTCATTGCATAACTTAATTAATTTTCTGCTAGAGTAATTAATCCATTCTTCAATGGCTTGTCTACTGATCAGAGTAATCACTGGGCTAATTTTGAGTCAGTTTGCCTAATGGCCTAATTTCTTCCTATTAAAAATATTCTTGATTCATTTTCTAACCGTGTAATCTTTGTAATTCATTCCTAAATGATTTCTGTGCTTCCCTGAGTTTTACCCCACCAAACAGACATTTAAATTCATTGGAATACTAAAAAAAAGAAAAAAGGCCATTTTTTATACCTCTAGTCACACACAGAATTTAGAAATTGAGACAAGTAGGACAATGAAGAAACCTTGCTGGGGCGAAGAATGTTTTTCTTTGCCAACAACCAAATGAAGCTCCTGTGATGACTTGGTGGGCTCTGTACAAGCACCATCTATCACTTCAATATGTGCTGCCCTGCAGATGTGGACTGTATGCATTGAATTAATGAGCCCTCACAAGCTCTGAGGCTTTAGGGGCACCACTGCCAGTCTACTTTAGCCTCAATATGGAGGTTCAGGATCAAGTTTTCATAGTTAAATTCTGAGAGGTCTAGTTAATTTTTAAATCCAGAAGGGAAAGAAAATTAATAAAAATTCCTAAAAAGTTTGTTTCTGAATTTCAGCAGTGCAGCATTTTCACATTTTTGCTTAATATCCAACCTACATTTTTCTTCAGATTAGATTAACAACTCATTGTTTTTTCAGGTTTGTCAGTAGAGGAAAAATTATTATCATCCTCTTTCCACTGGCATTTTACATGGTCTACTGCTTCTCATATCTACACTCAACTGTCTCTTTTGTAAGACTAAAGGAAACCAGCAGCTTTAATCTTTCTTTGCAGGCAGGCACGTCATATTTTCTAATATTTTAGCACTTTCTTATTTCCTGTGGATTCCTTCCAGCCTGCTACGATCATTTGTATCACTTGTTCTGTAAACTTTGTTACTTCAGCCAGGGCCTTCACAATGCTAAATAAACTAGAAAAGGTCTTTCCGGAGTGAAAGCTATCCTTTTAGAAAGAAAATGCATCATAATATTGTGTTTAGCTTGCGATCCAATAGAATCCCCTGAATATCCTATACTGCTGCCTTGCCATTTATTTCACTTTTTTTTTGTCCTTGTTTGTTCACCCTTCATCTGTGACTGACATATCAGTGTAGCTGTACTTACATTTGCCTTTACTGAATTTTGTCTATCTGAGTTCAACCCAGCTCTTCAGCTTATTAAGATAATTTTGATCATCTCTCTGGATGCCTTGCACTCTACCCCTGCAGATTTAACAGCCCTCTTGCTCTTTCATGATGCAAATCATTAATGGAAATACTAATGGGACAAAGGCAGACCTCTATGGGATGCCATGTTCAGTTAATTCACAGTTTGATGATGAATAATTAAAAAGCATTCTTTGACTGTAGTTTTTAGATACACACCTACTACATCTAATTCAAATTTCTTAGTTTTCTGATGAGATTATTGCACAGCAGTCATTAAAGTTCTAAATTTATTAAATCTGTATCTTTTTCCTTTGTCTACTGCGCAGTTATTTTGGTGCAAGGAAAAAAAACCCAGACTTATTCACAGGATAAATTTTTGACAACTCCAGGTTGTCTGTTTTATATGACTAAATTTTCTTCAACCTATTTTCAGATTCATGGCATTTACATGTTTTCCAAAACCTTCCCACATATTTTCTTGAATTGCTCAGGTTCTCATCCCACTACATGATTCTTAAATAAAAGTTGCTACAATTTTTATTCTCTCAGTTCTAAATTCCTAGTGTTTGCAAAAGATTGGCATTAGTCTTTAAAAATATTCTGTCTAGTTTCATTAACACTTTAGGCTGCAAGGTGCAAGCCCAGATTTCACTTACACAGAAACATCACATTGACATAATTTAGATGGGAAGCGGCCTTCAGAAGCTTTCCTGTCCAAACCCCCCCCTCAGGGAAGTTCCAAATTGTTTGTATCTTGTTCCAAATAGTTTGTGTCTTGCTCATGGCCCTGTCCAGTTGAGTTTTTTTAATCTCCAGGGTTGACCTATTCTTATTTTGGACTACCCTGATAGTGAGAATTGTTTTCTGATGGAGTCTCCCACACTGAAGATGAATCTGTTGCCTCTCACCTTGTTGTGCATCTCTTAAAGAGTCTGCTTCCATCTTTACATCACTCTTCCGTGAGGTAGCTGCAGTCATGGTCTCTTCTGCATCTCCTCTTGTCTAGGCTAAAGAGGTCCAAATCTTTCAACCTCTCACTGTATCACATATGCTTCTGTCACCTAATCTTCCTCACTGAACTCACCTGGAACATCAAAATCTTTCTTGCAGTGGGGTGCCCCAAAACAGACACAACCCTCCAGATGTGGTGCCACAGAGCTGAGAGAAGGAGAATAATCACTTGCCTTGAGCAGCTGGTTGCCATCTTGAGCAGCTGGTTGCCATCTTGCTAATTCAAACCAGGACACAGTTAGATGTGTTTTACATGAAGGGAACGGTGCTCCATTTCTACTTTGATCTTTTTTTCCACACTATTAATGTTTAGCTACTTGGATAAAGAGGATCTTTAAGTAATTTTTTTACCCCACAGTCATTCATTAATATTATGCAGCAATGAGTGGCTGATTATCTCTCATAATAGTATTTAAAAAGGAGACATAATCAACCACTCTATTTGCCATTGAACATTACAGCCTCACACTCAAAATCCTCTTCTGGTTCAAAACTCCATAAATAATGGACTTTGGTGCCCTGAAGGTCTTTGATACTTAAAGCCAGAAGAGGCAAACTTCACGGAAAGAAAGTCACTTGGCTGTGAAGGTACAGTTCTTCATGCTTCAGTCCTAAGGTCCTAAACACTACGGCATGGGGAACCCTGAGAAGGGTTTGCTGAGCTCCAAAGTATTTATATATCTTCTTGCTTAATTAATTTGTGTCCTAAGAACTGATTGTATTATTTGTTGGCTTCTGATTTAATAAGTACTTAATTAATTATTTTATTCATTCATTTTGTAATTAACATTCCAATTGATAATGACACTCTCTGAAGTGTCGTCTGTAGTGTGCTTTATCCCGCATTTTCATCTAATAAGGAGCTACTATGCATCTCTTCCTCTGTGTATCTCCTATTGTCAGCAGAGGTGTTTTATTTTTTAATTTTTTCTTTCACTTTTTTTCCTTGCAGATGTAACTTCCACCTCTTTACTCTTCTCCCAAGATTTGCTAAAATATAGCCCATTCTTGTTTTCTTCTTATGCACCATTTTTCAGTATCATCATGCCCTGATCAACAGTCCTATATTTCACACTTCTGTGTTGAACGAGAGCATTGTATAGGACTGATTCTCACCAAACAAGTTGTAGTCCTTTCTTAGCATCCTGTGCTCCTTAAGGATCTTTCAAACTTCCTCCTTATTCTTTAAATTTCTAGGCCTGTTAACACTGAACCAGATTTTATTGCTCAGGCACTGTCACTGAAAACAAGCTATTCATTTCTGGTGGACTTTTCCATTTTGCTTTTGTTAGACATGAAAATAAACTCAATGGGACTGGTCTGTAAGTGTGGTCACTATAAATAAGAATGATAGAATATTGACCTGTTAATGGCAATAATCCCTTTAGCAGGCAGATTAGCACCATAAAAACACTTTGACATCTGATTTGAAGACACATTTTAGTGGGGGAAGACAAAGACTTTGAATATTTATTTTCTGATGTGGCAAGTTATGCCTGATATGTTGAAATCTCTGCTATCATCTCTTACTAATTCACTTGCTTTCAGCTATCTAGAAGCTTTCAATCTACATTCTTTTGTTTCATGTAGCACTAACACCAAGAAATTTCAGAATGTGGCTTAATTTGTAGGCATTGTGCAATGCAAGACATAAGTAAAGATGACCAGCTTTCTCCTTTCTCTAGTGGTGTAGATGTGCCTTCTTCATCATATGCTATAACAAAGAGAAGTTGAAAATGCATCCAGCAAGGCAATAAAAAATATTTTTGTATATTTTCAGAGAAAGATGTCAGACCTCAGGCTCTCTTCCATGGGCATTTTTAGATTTCTTAGATTTAATTAGCTTCAACAAATGTAAGCTCTTCATTGAGTAGACTGGTGTCTTGCGGAATTTGGCATTTATAATACATAATGGTTTATATTTTAACACAGAGATAGTCACAGAAGGTCTCAAAATAATTAAATTATTTTTCCTTACAATGCAATTAATTTTCCAGACTAGGTAATTATAGTGGTTTTCTTCTAGGCCTGTAATAAAAAATTACATGGGCCTCATTTTCCATCCTATTAAATGCCTAAATGAGTGGACAGCTCTCTGATTTTATCAAGCAGAATATATTTCATCTGCCTTCTGTGAAAAGTGCTTGAGTTCTTTTACAGACTTACAGGTCTCAGTCAGTCTTTTTCAGTCTATATTTCCATTCTGATCCTGTAATGAATTATGACTGGGCAGATGTCATGTGCAGCCCATGCATTTGATTTGCAGGATCAAAGCTTAATGAGAGATAAGTGGGAATGATTCTTCCATCTAACATAAATGGCCAGAATTTCTCATGTTTCTCACATACCTTTCTGAATGGATCATCTGAAATTGTTAGGGAGGAATACAAAGCAGAGAAAGATCAGAAAGATCAGAACAGATAATATGACACTGTCAAAGCCACTCTGTTGGGGTCTGAGAGCACACATTCAAATCAAATACGGCTATGAAATAAAAAGAAAACTCCAGGCAAGAAAACCCAAACAATAACAATCCCCCTAAACAGCACCCATACCCAATTTAAAAGCTAACCCTTCCAAACCGCTTAATTTTTTACACAATTTTCAATGAAATTACAAGTTCACTGCAGAGACAGATAATTCATCTTGTTTACAGATCATTATTTACAGATCAATAACTAGAACCTCCATTATGATTCTAGGTGGCATATTGCATAAACACAAGAATGCAACAGGAAGAAACTGAAAATGGTTTATATTAAAAATTATATCCAAAACCTTTTTTTTTTTAACTGTAATCAGAGACAGATGTCTGAGCTGGCTTAACTCCACAGGTTTGATTTCTGTGGAGCAACTGAACACAGGCACAGTTGAATTTCCTCTTTCAAAGTTCTGAAACATTTTCTGTATTTTCATGTTAAAACGGAGAAGGGAAACTACAAGCAATAGTTGCTGAGTTTCTCTTGTCAGAAAGAGTAACTCATATATAAATGTCAAAGTTTGCTGAGCTACTTGGATCTAATTACCTGTTGAGACTGATATGTGAAGCTGGCAAAGGTTATAAAGTAATGGTAATTACTGTGCAAGGCAGTTCTTTTTATGAGGAATCATCCAGCTTACTTAAGATCATAAGAGAGACAGAGAAAGAGAGAAAGAGCCGAGAGAATAGAAAGATCTGGATACATTAGAGAAGAAGAAACAGACAAAAACTAAAGAAAGGCTCAAGATAATAAAACGAGATTTTAAAAGAAACACACTTATGGAAGCTGAATTGCCATGTATGATAGCATGATCCTAAATTAGAAATTATAATAGCCATTATTATTACATAGGAACTCAGAATCTTTAGCGAACCCGCTTACTGATGATGACATTCTTCTCCTCTAATGTTTACTGTCTAGTCTAAGGCTAGGTATAGATGTTCCCCAACCCTATAAGCCAATGAAGAGACAACAATATCCAGAGGCTGATTCCCTCTACCTGTCTTCAAACTGAACCTTAGCATAAGCTGAAGCTGACGATCTTAGAATAGTTGCTCATATTTTAGGCAGATAAAATTAAGAATAGAATAGAATAGAATAGAATAGAATAGAATAGAATAGAATAGAATAGAATAGAATAGAATAGAATAGAATAGAATAGAATAGAATAGAATAGTTCATATGGCAGGGACCAGCAGGGATCAGCTGTCTGACCACTTCATGGCTGACCAAAATCTATAAGAAAAAAATGTTATTAAGGGCATTGTCCAAATGCCTCTTAAACACTGACAGGTTTGGGGATTTAACCACCTCTATAGGAAATCTATTTGAGTGTTTCACCACCCTCTTGGTTGCTGCAATGGCTCAGCCCACTAGTGGGCTTTGGCAGGCAAATGTCCAGCAGATCCTCGCCCTCCAATAGGTGAGGGACTTGGAGTCCGAGGGACACCCGGGCATGGCACTGCAGAATAAGCTGCACCTTTCTATCTAGAAAATTCTCCCCTGGTTACTTTCTTATTGGTTGCTGCGTTATATTACCTCCTATGCTCTGAAGTGATTTATTGTCACGCTTGTCACATATTGTTATATTGTGATCTTAGTGGTTTTTACCCCTTGCCCCTCCCCAGTGTATGTCAGTACAAAATCCACTATCCGAGCCTTAATCAGCGGTTATCTGTGGTTCTTTGTCCCCGTTCATCCGAGGAATAAACCCATGGAATTCATACAGAAACCCTCTCTCGCCTCCTTTACTCCCACGGCTTTGGGGTCTGAGACAGCCTCTGTGGGCAAGGAGCCTGCTCTGTTCCCAGCAGAGCCCGAACCCCGGTGGATGTGAGCAGTGAGGGACACTGCAGGCAGCTCGCTGACGCCTGTGCGCAGGAGAGCAGGCTCCTGAGGCAACCCCAGCATGAGAAACCATGCTTGGTAAAGAAATGTTTCCTAATGTTCAGTCTGAACCTCCCCTGAGGTTCAGAATGGTTCATCTTTGAACCATTCCCAAACATCCTGGAGCATATATCCACTGCACTGGATACCAGGGAGAATTGCATAGCACTTCCCCCGTCATGATCCTTCCCCAGTCTCCCTTGCTGAAAACTAGATGAGCTCCAGGTCCTCAGCTGCTCCTCACCTCTTGTGACTTCTTCCAGCCCACTCACTGGCTTTGTTGTCCTCCTCTGGATGCATCCAAGGACCTTCACATCTGTCTTAGACTGTGGGGCCCAGAACTGCACACATTGATCCAGGTGAGTCTGCACCAACTCTGAATACAGCGGGATAATCCCCTCTTTAGCCCAGCTGGTCACGCTGTGTTTGATGCACCCCAGGATGCAGTTTGCTCTCTGGGCTGCCAGGGCACACTGCTGACTGCCACCAATATGCTGCCCCAGATCCATCACCTCCAGATTCCTTTCTGCAGGGCTGCTCTCCAGCTACTTGTCTCTGAATTTATAGTCGTGTTTGATGCTGTTCCATCCTAGGTGCAGAATCCACCATTTGTTCTTGCCACTGATGATTGCCAAATGCTCCTATCTATCTAGATACCTCTGCAAGTCATCTTGTCCCAAGAAGAATCCCACTCCATGTAATATATAAAGAGAGAGACAGTCTTACGCTTACGGGTTTGCAATCTAAATGAACAAGATAAATAACAAATGAATGCAGAATGGAATGTTGTCCTCCCTGCATGCACATTAGCAACTGATTGATAAGGAGAGTTCTGCCCTGCTGTGGTGGGTGTTATGAGTCTTGTGTAACCACTCAGTAGACCCACTGATATTGGTGTTGTGAGATATATTCCATTTACATCTAATCTACCTCAAAACACAGTCAGGCATATATTCGAAAAATATTTTATTCTTATATTAACATTACTAAAAAAAGTATAAACTTACTATATATGAAAGACAATACCGCAAGCTAAACAAAGTGGTTAAGTAGATGTCTTTGGAGGAATTGTTTTGCCATCTCATGTCCATAATATTCAGAGGTGGTTTTCTGAGGGGCAAAAATACCCAGATTTTTAATAATCTCTAAGAAGAGAGTTAGTGAAATAGCTGACTCTAGTCAATGACTATCTACATGCAAGAATGTGGTAATACTAACACTTCAGAGATGAAAGGATGTTGTTTAGATGCGTATAATGCAGTTATACATTATTACATAGGAGATCTTTACGGGCTACATTGTACTGTTTCCTCACTTAACAAGCACTTTCAAGGGTTAAGGGAGAAACAGGTAAAGAAACCTTAGGGCCTTGTGTTATCAGGACTCTCCTGCTGGCTAATTTAAAGCTGTCCTGGTTCATGTCTGTAGGCAGGGAGCAATACCCTAAACAGGCATGCGACTGATGCCATGTTACAATGTTCTCCTCTGGCCAGGAGACGGGTATTGTAAATGAATATCTTCTGATTGACTTAAAGAATTGTATAGAATTGCATATGCTATTAAGTGAAATTAAATTAACAAGCCTAAAGGCTAAATCCATTACGCCTTAGTGAAGACTGCTAAGTACTAATACACTGGACTTGAGCGCATATAATGAGTATGTATATGAGCATTTTTTACCAGAATGGTGTCTAGAAAAATCTACTTGCAAAGTGACCAGGGAGGGATTTCTGTGATAGAGGGATTAATAATGACTGAATGATGCAGCATGTTCTAAGAAAGATGCATCTGTTCAATCTGTGCTATGAAAAGTTAACTCCTTCCTAAAGGCAAAATATTAGCCTCGTATTTCTGATGATTTCATACAGTTTCGGAGCAAGATGGGTCAAGTGTTACCTTTTCAGAATAACTGAAAACCACCATTGCTATTTTTTCAGTGAATTCTTGCACAAGGGTTTCTTTTTAGACTGATGGAGAGGTTTATATAAGGTGCATATTTTTTTTTTCATTTGTCTTAGAGCACAGTCTCAGGCCCTACAGGCTGTTAGTAAATAGGCTACTTTTAAAAGTCAGTTTATCATCCAAATGCCACTTACGACATGGCAGTGAGCTATGTTTTGGATTTGTTCTCAAAACAGCATAATTGAAGTATAGATGTACTTTTGTTGTAGCTGAGCAGCTCCTGCACGCTGCCAAGGCCTTTTCTGTTTCTCGTACTGCCATGCTGGCAAGGAGGCTTGGGGTGGATGGGAAACTGGGGGGAAATACAACTGGGACAGCTGACCCTAAATGACCCAAGGGATATTTCATACCGTATGAAGTTATGGTCAGTACATAAAACTGGGGGAAGAAGGAAGGAGAGGGTAACATTTGGAGTGACGGCATTTATCTTCCAAAGTAAGCGTCACGTGATGGAGCCCTGATTTTTTGGAGATGGTTGAACACCTGCCTGGTCATGGAAATTAATTTCTTGTTTTGTTTTGCTTGTGTGTCTTTTTCTATACCTATTATACCTATGTCTTTATCTCAACCTACGAGTTCCCTCACTTTTTTCCTTACAATTCTCTCCCATCCCGCTGGTGTGGGACTGAGCGGCTGTATGGTACTTGGTTACTGGCTGGGCTGAAACCCACCCAGGTCAGCACTGCAGCCCCCTTTGAGTTAAACCCTGCCATTCATGCCCACTACAACAGTGTTCATTCACTTAATATTTGTAGCCCTTTGACCTGGCTGGCAGAAGTCTCTTGCACTTTTCCTACAAATAATAAAAACCTGGAGAGTTGTTTACTGCCAAGCTCCTACTCACTTTAATGAGATCAATGTCTGGGACATGGTGCCTTTCCCAACAGCTGTTTCAAGGCCTTAAGAGATCCTCTGAATCCATTAGATCCACAGTGGAAGAGCTTCTCCTTGCCAGTGAAGAAAAAGATTAAATTATCTCATATATATATATAAAATCTCTACTGTCCTATAAGCAAAAAAGTAGCATTCATAACAATGGCAGGTAGAGTTTGAGGTAGTGGTGGAAAGTATTTTTCTGTTGTTCAAATGCTTAACTGCAGGTATTTGTCTTAAGATATCATATGCATCTTATGCATTGAAAGAGGGAAAAAGTATTTACGAGGAAGAGCTCAGAGACTGATACATTCATGTGCACCAATAGGACAAAGTGAGGAAGAAGTAAAATGCTTTCTTATTGGAAGTTGCAGCAGGTTGGTCCCTGCTGGAAGTCAAGCACCCACCCAGCCACTTGCTCACTCCCACCCACCAGCAGGAGGTGGGAGAGGGTAGGAACAATGAGAGAGAAAACTCATGGGCCAAGATAAAATACAGGAAATACCTTACCGAGTAATAGACTCTGTGGTGAGACTGCACCTGGAGTACTGCGTACAGTTCTGGTGTTCACAATGTAAGAAGAGCATGGAACTGTCAGAGCAAGTCCAGAGGAGGTCCATGAAGCTGATTAGAACACTGGAACACCTCCCCTATTTAGACAGGCTGAGAAAGTTGGGTCTGCTCAGCCTGGAGAATAAAAGGTTGTGTGGGGACCTCACAGCACCTTCCAATATCTGAAGGGGGCTGGTGGGGAGCTGGAGAGGGACTCTATGTTAGGAACTGTAGTGACAGGACAAGAAGTAATGGCTACAGATTGAAAGAGGGGAAATTTAGGTTAGATATTAGGAAAAAAATTTTCACTTTGAGGTTCGTTAGACACAGGAATGGGTTGCTCAGGGAGGTTGTGAATGCCCCAGTCTTGTCACTGTTCAAAGCCAGGTTGGATAAGGCCTTGAGCAACCTGGTCTAGTGGGAGATGTCCCTGTCTATGGCAGGGAGTGTTGGGACTGGATGATCTTCAAGGTCACCCTTAACATTCCATGATTCTATACCATCATGGGTAAACCAGATTTGACTTGGGAAATTTAACTTGATTCATCTGGTTAGCATAACTTACTAGTTAGCATTACTTACTAGTTTGGTTATTGGGAAATTGAAACAGACTAAATAAAGAGACAAACTTTTAAAACTTTTAAGGAAAAAACACCTTTCCTCCCCCTTTCCTGACCTCAACTTCACTCCAGACCTCTCTTCTCCCCTTCCCAAAGCTATCCAGTTCACTACATCACTCTGGACACCTCTCCTACCCCTTCAGAGGGGCAACAGTGGTGCAGAAGGTCAAGATCAGCAGTTTCTCTCTGCTGCTTGTTCCCTCTCATTCTTTTCCTATGGTCTGGCATGGGTCCTCCATGAACCATAGCCCCTGCTGGGAAATATTTGCTACAGTGTCAGTATTTCCTGGAAGAAAAACACAGAACTTTTCAACCGGTATTAAGAGTGATAATATAAAAAGCAACTCTTTAATGAAAGATTTCAGGTGCACAAATATGGCTCTGCACATACATGATAAAGGATTTCTACAATTTTTATCAGGTTAATTAATTAGTATATCTAGCAGGTACAGCCAATAGATCAGTTGCCCCAGTAACCCACTCTTGGGTCAGCCCCCTGGAGTTGGTCCAGGGGCTTCTTTTTCCCATTTCTTGTTATATTTCTTAAGTTCTGGTGGAAAACATGATGTTCTTGTCAGAAATTATCTTCTTAAGAATAAGACCAAACAGAATTTTAAGAATGTTTTAGTAAAGGTTAGCTTATCGTGAGAAAGGGCAGGAAAAGTACTAGAAATCATACAACTATATATTAAAAATCTACAAGGCTACAAATGTATTAAAAGTATATAAAAAATGAAAAAATCTTTAGGCATCTTCAGTTTATACCCAAGCTGCAAGCGGTGCTTATACTTCAGGGTGTGCCTCCTCTACCATGGAGCACCTTTCTCCTTGGACCTAGGTGTTCCCTCTGTTGCTTCTCATTCCTATTGTTCTTTCCTCCTCCCACCATGGGGTTTTCACCATTTCTTAAATATGTTATCCTGGATGCACCATGGCTTTGCTGATAGGCACAGCTGTGCCCTGCGATGGGTCCATTGCAGAGCAGGAACTTGATGTGCCTGGCATGGGGCAGTCCCTGGCTTCCTCTTAGAGACACCACTCCTGCAGTCCCCCATTACCAAAAAAAAAGTGCAGGTTAAGGGGACACGGGTCTTATGATTTGCCAGTCAAGTGATTTGACTTTTATGCAAAAAGATGCACTGTAAATTGAAGTAAACAATGGTGCCCAACCTGGCAACAAATGTGCCATGAGTAAAGTAAGGAAATAAAGTTTTATGAGGACTGCTATGCCATCAACAAATATTTCTAAATGGAAGGCAGATGATTCACATAAATAAGATGGAGAATGAAAATTTATTTGATTTTGTAGAGAATACTGCAGTGTTAACTTTTTCTATCCCTTCATACATCTGTGGTTTTTTGCAATTTTTAAGCAAAATTTGAGCATTGTTTACATATAATATACCAACATAATTACAGGAAATGCACAAATTGGCATTTATGAAAACTTTATAGTGCATCATATTTTTTTCATGATTAGTCATGCCTAGTCTATATCAAATTTCATCTCTCTAATTCCTTTTTTTGGCATCATTATCAGTGCAAATCTGGAGAGATGAAATTTGGCCCTTCTGACTTCCAATCACTCAACCAGGGTCAGAATTCTACCTCTCACTTCTATTTCAGAGAGGGTTAATAAGGACAGAAAGTTTAGGCTTTAAAAAAACTGATCTGAAATGCTACCTCTAGAAAAATCCCAATTAAAGTCAATATATGATGGCCTTAAGCTTATTAAAATTTTAACTCCGAGTTTCAGTAAATTGTGTGAAGTATATGAGAAAGAATGCTTCTAAATAACAAAATCTTGACAGAATTTCATTTCCCACTCATGAGTTTTGATTTTTCCTCACAATATCCATCTCCCCAGATAGCTACCCTCATCTATTGTTACCTGCTCAAAGGACTCTCTCTACCTAGGTGCCTTAAGAAAACAATAAATAAAGTTTGTAGGGTCAGTTTGCTTCCTGGATAAAACCTTGGTGAACAAGGTGTGGTGTTACAAAGCTGGGGTACAAGCTGGTATTTGCATGGGTTTATATATTATCTGTGTATTTGCATGGGTTGTTGAAGGTAAATGAAGAATTATGCTGAAATTCAATAGTACGGAGGTAAGTCACTGGCCTATCTTCACAGACAGTGAGTCCTGGAGAAAACTGATATTTTTAAATGAAATTATTTGATTAGTGAAGCAGTAGATAAATGGGGTACAAGAAAGCTGTATGGAACTTCTCAATTTCCAAGTATTCTTCATTACATAGCCATCTTGCTCCTCAATGATATAAACAAAATTGTAAGAGCAAAATATTTCTTAAATTTTCATAATACTTATTCTTTATTTTATTTTCTTTTTGATATAACAGTATAACGTTTGAGAAATGATGGAGCCAGGTGCATAGTTTTATAGGATTCAATGTGTAGAATTACAAGCAAACCTTCAAAAACACATAATATGAGTCACACTGTGGCCTCCCTTCCAATCATCATTTCTGTTCAATCCAGTGTAAATGTTAACATGCAATTCAGGCACACAAGCAGTACAGATTTTACTCACTCAACACTTCTGGTAACTGCTATTGATCCCAAACTCAATGACATCAGTGCAGTTACTTCAGGGGACACTTGGTCAGCTCCTGAGCTGCTGACTGCTGCATTCCAAGCAAGAAAGCTTTTTGGTGCTGATGGCAGCCCACCAGTTAGGGCAGATTCCTGTACATCTAAAGAGTAGGTTATGCTCCAGTGTCCTGAACTGAAGTGTGTGATCAGGCCAGAGAAAGGGTGTGATCTAGCTGGAACACATAAAACAAAAACTGTCTCTGCCCCTTGTTATCTGCCCCTTCCCTTACAACAGACAGGATGTGTAGTGGTAAAGCACCCCTGGTGACAGATTTCAATCCAGATAGAAATGTATTTTGTCCCTTCCACACCTTTTTTTTTGGCCTTGAGACAATGTTTCTGCTCAAATTCCTGAAACTTGCCATATTTTATTTGGGATACCACACAGACTCCATAATTTCTGTATGCCATGCCAAGTACTGTGTAGTTTGGGCTCCCAAGGACTTTACTTGTCTTTATCTCTTTATTCTCT
The DNA here is from genome assembly GCA_026261815.1 of Monarcha castaneiventris obscurior. Lineage (NCBI taxonomy): Eukaryota > Metazoa > Chordata > Aves > Passeriformes > Monarchidae > Monarcha > Monarcha castaneiventris. Next base: position 31,287,137 of record JAMPIT010000379.1, read on the forward strand.
GAACTGCTTTGTTCTAGCTATTGTTCAAGAAAAGATAGTGCATCAGTCTGGGCTCCTGGGGAATCTAATTACTTGTGTTTTAAGATTCTGCATGGAATAATAAATCTTTGTGTCCTACTCAGAAAACTGAAACCCATCCCCACAAAACCATGTAGATGTCCCAACCACATGGGGGTTGGAAGAATTTAAGCACTTATGCATCTTTGTTGAACAAGCCTTAAATTGGAATAAACATTTCTTATCTCATTGAAATCAGAAAACAGCATCATAAGAATTTAATTCTAATAAATGTTTAAGGAAAATTTCATCTTCCCTGTGACATCAAGGTGTAAGGAGATGAAGCTAATCTTCTCTGAACATTCCACCCTGAAATGCCAGCAGACTTAAATCTGGGTTCTTTATGGTGAGGTGTGAGTAATTACAGCAAGATATTATGTACGTACCACACAGAACATTTCAGTAAATAACACAGAAAGACTAAAGTGTAAAACCAGAAAATATTACAGGCAATGAAACCAGCTATGAGAGCTGATTCAGGTAAAAATGTTTCATATTCCTCTAGGCTCTTTCTCTTAGGTCTTTCCTCCCACAGCTCTCAACCACATCCAATATAGAGTCTGCTGAGAGTGATTTTAGGCTCTTTGCTACATTTCAAAAATCAGCTTCAGATATGTTCTCTACAGGGGGCTTCATAGAGATCTGAATAAAATTCTTGTCTGTACAGGCAAATGCTTGAAAACAGATAGCTTAACCATTTAATAAATGTAATGGAAACAAAATGATATAGGCAAAGCAAGGATCTGATTGTCCCCTAGGGTTAATTGATGTTTAGAACTGGCAAAAGGGGAAAAAAAAAAAAAAGAAGAATCCTAGTGTCTTTTAAGTAGGACACTTGTGTCTGTGATATGGTAAAATTATTAACCTAGTAGAGTCTTTATTGACATGGACACTAATTTTCTAGTTGTAGTAATGCTGCTTTAGTAACAGGGTTGGAATCCTGTGCTGGTAGAAAAGTGCCATCTATTATCTAAGGTGCTTAAAACAATTTAATTTGGGGATTATTTTTTCTCACCCTTGAAATAGTTAATAAAAAAAGCAGAAAACTTCTGATAATAGAAAAAAACACCTACACTTTCAAAAAGTTATCTTGTGCTTAAAAGATAAATATAGATATAGACATACTTATAGATACATATTATCAGCCATTTCAATTTAAAATATATAAGTAAGAAACTTTTCAGTTAACTATTCTTGGCTTACTTCCTCAGTGTTCTATACTATATCCAATAAAGAAAGGGGAAGATGGGATTTTGCAGAGCCTTTGACTTATGTGTCTTCAGGAGAGGAAAATTATAACCTCATTCCTCTTCCTCCTCTCTTATTGCCTTAAAGTGTTTTCCCCTGAGCTCAGGGAGAACTATTCTGCTGGCTCTCCTGCAAACCACCAAAAAGGTAGCCTGCACCTTGCACTGGCTTCCCAATGTTCATTCAAAGTCTGAAGAAGTAAGGGTACAGCGGACAGAGAAAGTAAAAGGTGAGACTTGGCCAGTGAGGACCCGACAGAAGAACCATATATAAATTCACTAGGAAAATTATTTGAATTTTTTGTTCAATGTGGTTAGGAAAAACCCCAACTACATTAAATTAATTCTGAAGCTGTACCCTCTGTGATATCTGGAATGGTTCTCTGGCACTGAAGCCAGGTGGTGTGGAGCAACTGAATATGTGATATTTAATTTTCTAATACAAATTTCCACAACGTGCCCTCTGAGAACTCTACCTGGTTCATGCTGACTACCACACCTTGCCTGAGATCTTTATTTGCAAGATTGACAATTAAGTTGGGTCAAAGTCTGCCAAGGATCATTCCAGCAGTTTAAGAGTACAGAGCAAACTCCACTGTCTGGAATCATTCCTTGACATCATTTAATGTAAGACAATAGAAACATCCTATTGGGCCTTGTTAAATTTTTTTTTGTTGTTTCCCTTGTTTAATAAATATTATTAGGTGAAGTATTAACTTTTCATGTTTCTGTTAGGTAGCAGAGTGCCATTGAGTCAATAGTATTCTTGCAACACTGATTTTAATGACATTTTGGATAATAAAAATACAATGTGGAAAAATTTTGTATAAATTTTTTAGGAACGAGATAATTGAATATTTGTTACTGTGTTTTATGTAATAAGAATATAATGTTCTGATTAATTCTTAAAATTTTAAAGTCAAGCTAATGGTATGTCAGTATTTTGCAGAATAGTAATATTACACTGCTGTCCTGTGTAAATATCCATGCTGCAGCACATAGAAAGGATGTCTTTGCAGGTATAATTTGGGTGAAAATAATCTCTTTCTATAGGCAACTACACAAAATCTTAAGGAAGACAGATTAGTCCAACTGAAAAAGTTGAAAAAGTGTCCTCTTAGACTAACTCCAGTGCTACAACAGGCCAATTTGAACAGAAAGCCAACTAGACATGGAAGGAAACACGAGAACAGAGACCAGCAGTATCTTCAGTTGAAGTTTCTTTTGTATGAAGACAGGAAGCCACTGAGTAAAAAGTAGGGTGGTATAGGAATTCAGAGTTCTTATGGAAGTTAGGCTGGGTTGATAGCCCAGCTCTCTTCACAGTGCAGCTTCACAAGGGCATCTCACTGCAATTTGTACCCTGTAACTAGGAATGATGGTGCAAGACAGAAAACGAGAAATAAGTGTATTCATTGTGGTTGTTTTCTATGTTTCCTCAGTGTAAGAACTGAAATTTCATGTCACTGTCAAATGAAACAGATATATTTACAAGGATTTGAAACCTGATCCTTGTCTGTTATATTATTGTTCTATTTATTTGTGTGCTAACTTTAACACTGATCACTCAGACCAAGGCCATGCAGTCGAGTAGGAAAGGAAAAGTTTAAAAGTTTATTCTTTTTAAAATGAAATATTCTCTATTCATGCTGCTATAGCTTTGCTTGGTGCCCTCGTGTTCAGTGAATAAAAAAATCAAACACCTTAGCCACCTTCTCCATTTTTTAATTATAAAATAATACTTCTCACAGTTCTGCTCTCTGCATATCTGCACTGTGCAGTACCTTTAAAGTTGCCTGCACTCCTTGGTTCTGGTTTTAACCACTAGCTGAAAAATTAACCTGATTTGGTCAACCTGCAGCAGAGAAAAATAAAACCTGAGTTCAGTCATGTCACCCCAAAGACAGGTGACATAATGATGGTATTAGCTTGCCATGCTGGTATTAATGTAGCTGTAGATCAGCAATCAGGTAGTAAAAGCACTCCTGAGAGATCTGAGTTTTCCTGATACTCAGCTTCTCTTCATGCTGAGGTTGCTACTCTCAGGTGCTGTTTAAGGGGCAGTTCTGATTAGATTTATCCCTCAAAAACTGTTAGATGAAAATCATAGAATTTAAACATATGGATTACTTTCTTTCTGTTAAATTTACACGTACTGCAGCAAGTACATTTATCATATATATGGCACTTAATTTTCTGAATTTATTTTCTGCCCTCTCATCCAGAATTTTCAGTTACGTTTTTAGATCGGTACATACTTGTTTGGGGCAAAATGCTTGTTCCACAGCTCACAATTGTTGCAATGCTTATGGACATGATAAAAATGGGAATAAGGCTGCTTCCCAATACAATTCTGTCTTGTTAGCACCTGATATAATACAGTGTGCTCTACAGGCTGTTGTATTTTTTGCCAGTCAGGGGCCTGCTCTTCTAGCATCTTAAGGACAGTGGAAAGCAGCATAACACAGCTGCTGTGTATAGGAGCTCTAGAAGTGCAGACCTCTTTCACAAACTGAATTCACATAGTAGCCACTTAAGTCAATTATTTTTTTTCTAGTCAAGCTTTAGAGCATACTCAGTGAAAACCATAATTCAGCAGTGGAGATACTTTCCCTTAATATTCAGTCAAGAATTTCTTTCAGATTGCATTAAAGAAAGTAGTTCTTTGTGTGAGTTAGAAAAGATTGTGCTCCAAGCCACCTACTTCAATTATAATCCGAGAGTTTGTAAGTGAAATAAGTCATCCATGGCATTGTAGTATTACAGCACACAGATTGCTCAGGGATATCTCAGTGCCTAGGAATAGTTGCTAAATTAATAAATTAGTCATGTCTTCAGTTAGCTAATGCATTATATCATTATGAATTTGTGAAGTTTGTATTCCTCTTTCCCTTAATTTAAACATTTAAATTTTCTCCCATGGGCAAATCACAGAATCATAATCATCTTATAAATGAAGTAAATGAAGGTTAATTGGAACTTGTTTTCACAAAATATAATGCAGTATCTTCTTAGGAGACACATGATGAGATTCAGAGTGTCTGCTGTTTAAAATGGGACTTGAAGAAACTGGCTCTGTTGAAGAAAGTGGTGAGAAAAGCTACCTCATATTCACTAAATAAACTCCTTCCAGAGTGAAATTTCATTTGACATCTGTATGTGTAATGGAAGAATGTCAGAGTGAAAAGCTGGGTGCCAGCTTCCCAACTAAGCTATGGTAAGATTGCCAGATGAGGCAGAAGGATGTTTAAGATGTGCCTAGTGTCCTCTACCTTCTGCTACTGCTTATGTTTTTTTTTAGGTAAACCACAATTTTACCTAAATTATATTTATATATTTGCATAAAGTATATAGAATCCCACTAGGTCTTGCTTAATCTCTCTTCTGAAGTCTCAGGACATTCAAACCTGGAACGTCCTGCTCAAAAGACCATGCAATATTGAAGAAGAAGAACAGACTGGGAGAGAGTAGAGGATTTATTAGCTTATGCCAGAGGAAAACTATCATGAAAAAACTTGATTTTGCTATCCAGTGATCAGAATATTCATCTTAAAAGGGGAACCAGGTCCTAGAGTCTGTGGGTGATTCAGTTGGGTTTTTTGTTTGTTTGGTTTGGTTTTATTTTCCCTGGTACATTTATTTCTGAATTAAAATGCAGACAGTCCTATCAGCCTCCTTGCTCATGGGGTGAAGTGAGAAGAAGAAATTACCTTGATGCTGTGTAAGGACTGTTCAGTAATAATTAAAACATTGGTGTCACTGTTCTCACCGAGGACGAGTAGAGAAACAACACAGAGTCCAGGCTCAGGGATAAATGGAAGCACTTTAATAACTTTTCTAAAGGCTTTTATATGTTAGTTCACAAGAGTGTATTAAATGGCATAAGGCAATTGGTCTTTTGGCCATCCACCCCTTGAGGGGATTGGCCAAGTTCTAAGGCACCCATTTCTAAATGTTTATCTAGTTAGAACCACAACAATACTGCAAAACAACCTGCAGGTGCAAGAAGTTTACGAAACTGTAACATTGTTTAAAATAATCTGCATGGGAAAGACAGAGCTCTCACAAAGAGCTCTTCAGCTCTCTCTTCTGCAGAGAGCTGAAGAAATTCCCTGCTGAAGCTTTTTCATCATCCATACATTGGTACATTGTCATCACTGTTTTCAGCATGTAATGTGACAGCAAAAAGTCATTTAAAAATGCTTACATTTATAATGTAATTTGTAATGATTTATAATTATTTATTTGGTATTGTTTCTCTTTTTCCATTTTTTAAGATGATCTAAGTTTTAGTGGCTCAGTCAGGCTCATCTATATTGGCTATGTTATCTATTGTCTTTTTTAATGGTCAATTTAATCAGGATATGCCCATTCTAAGCCAATTTATTTTGGTAAATTTTTTAGTTTTTTATTTATGATGTATCAGGGAATAAAATCATGTGGGTTTTTTTTTAAGGCTTTGGTTGCTTGGTTGCTTGGTTGCTTTCTTGCTTTGGAGAGTCTTCTTCCCTATCACACACCCCAGTACTACTGAGACTGGGATATGGAGAATGTATCCTAAAGCACACCTCTAATGGATAATTAAAATATCCAGATTACACATATTTGTCAAGCTTTTGGCTGTTGTTCCAAGGGTTAAACAGTATTAGCTTGTATTCAATTACGAGATCTCTGGACAACTTATATTTATATTCCGTAATTAATTAATCAATACAGGTTACATATTTTTCAGGAAAAAAAAAATTTGATTGGCTGTACAAAGACTTTTGCAGATCCTCTGTAAGAATTCTGAAAAAAGCAAAAGATGAATAAAGAATTTTTTGACACATAGCCTTTTAGTTTCATCCTTTATTTGCCTCTGTAGACTGACCATATCTTTGTATTTCTGTGAGTTTTATTAAACACTATTTGACATCGTTAATGTTCTGTGACTCTACAGAGTAAACTTCCTTTTTAATACGGTTAAGGTTTTTACTGAAATGTTTATTTGCTGTGTAGTTGTGGAAGGCATCTTACATTTTTTCTGCTGTCTGAAAAAAAGTGTGACTTACACTTTGTCAGTGGAGTGAGAAAAACTGAATAATCTCCATATGGGCCAAGTGACTTTAAATATTATAGAATTATAGAATGCTTTGGTTTGAAAGGATCTTAAAGAATCTAGTTCAAGACCTGTGCCACAGACAGTGACAATTATCCCTGGATCAGGTTCCTCAAAGCTTTGTGCAACCTGGCTTTGAGCACTTCCAGTGATTGGGCATTCACGGGTCCTCTGTGCAACCAGTTGCAATGTCTCACCAACCTCACTGTCAAGAAATTCTTTCTTAAGTCTAATTATTGTGAATTTTTTTAGGAATGGTACTCCCCAGTTCAGTGCTCCCACTGAAACTCCAAACCATGCTGCCACTTGCTTGCACCCTCTCTGCTCTTCCCCTTCCCCCTTGCAATGGGCTGGAGAGGAGCATTGGAGGCACAAAAGGGGGAGGTCATGGGTTGTGATAAGAACAATTTACTGGAAATAGCAATGAGATAAGAAAACAAACAATAACACCAACAAAACTAATGAGAGGTGGTACAAGAAGAAAGAAACATTATTGCTCACCCTGGACCTCCCAACAAGGGACAATATCTGACTGCAGCCTCGCCACTCCGATCAGTCCCTCTGGCTCGGAACCCGCCTTACCCAAACTGCTATCTGCCACACCTGATTGACAGCAAGGAACCTGTCCTCCCTGGAAGAGAGGCCCTTCCCCCTATCCACGGCAATGTTGTGAGGTGGTATAGAATAACGTCTCTGTCCTACCTATGCTCCCTCCCAGCTACTGAGAAAAATTAACTCTTTCCCTGCTGGAACCAGAACACTTGTCTAAACCTACCCTCTTTCTGTTTAAAACCATTGCTCCTTGCTCTGTCACTACAGACTCTGCTAAAAAGTCTTTCTCTATCTTTTTTTATAAGCACTCATTACACAAAATTTCTTCTTCATCTTTCCTATAAACCCCTTCTATAAGTAATAAGGTCCCTCCAGAGCCTCTCTTCTACAGGCTGAATAACCCCATCTCTCAACCTTTCTTCAAAGGAGAGGTGTTTCATCTCTCTGAGTATTTCTGTGGCCCCACTCTGGACCTACTCTAACAGGTTACAGTCCTTCTTGTGCTGAGGACCGCAGAGCTGGATGCAGTATTCCAGGTTGGGTCTCACAAAAACAGAGTAGAGGGGGAAGAATCTGCTGGTCACACAGCTTTAGATGCCATCTAGAATACAGTTGTAGGATTAGATCTCTGGGCTGCGACTGCACATTGCTGTCTCATGTTCAAGTTTTCATCTCTCAAGATCAGATTTAAAATTCATTAACTTAAATGTAACCTTAAATTTGCCTTACAGATTTTTTTAATTATTTGTCTTTCTTTCCTTAGAAGGGAAGCTAAAAATGCTTGGGGCCAAGGAAGACATCAGAAATTGTGGTGAGTGGGAATTGCATGAGTGAATATTCTTACTTGAACTTCCTTTCAAATAGTTACATTTTTTATCAGAGAAAGTGTTGACCTGTAGAAAACTGGAGAGATGGAGCCATGTGATGCCAGTGTTGCTTTGGGGATTGTGTGTCAGTACTCGTAGAAAAAATAATAGCAGAACACTTTCATTTTTGTACACATAAGGTGAAGCTGCATTTCAGGTCAATAATTTTGAGCAAGAAAATTTAACTCAACAGACTTGAAAGAGAACCTTTGTGTATTTTGGTTGTGCTTATTCTAAGCCAGGCCTATTAAATAAGAAACATATGAAATCAAAGACGGATGAGGATTTGCTGCTAAATACAGATGAAAAAAGCATGCATCTGTTTAACCATTTTCTTATCCATTTCTCTTTCCAGCTGCCCCAGAAGATCCTGTATATGATGTATTTCTCATACAGAGAAGAGCTGTTGGAGTGAGGCTGTGTAATACAAATAATAAGATTTTATGAGATATGTCCACATGTCTGAAACCCTTATCAGATACCACTAATGTAGGTCTCAGGTTTTAATTTTTGATGGATGAGTTTCTCTTGTGTGCTATAATCATGCATTCATATGTGCTAATTATAATGGCATTAGCAGGCTTGATTTTTTCTTCTTTTTTAGTAGGCACATGTAGCATTTCATTGGCTGTATCATTGTACCTAAGATACTGATAAATCAAGACTTATCATGTTTGACTTAATGTAGAAAGGCATTTCACTGTTAAGTGCTATCAAAAAGGAGCTCACTGTGTTCATTTTCCTCCTGAATGGTAACAGTTGCATATTTCATTTCAAGTCCAGATATTCAGCATCCTTCTGTTTCCCACCTCCTTCAGTTTCACCTTCAGACACATTCTAACACCTCTGCCTTGGTGTATCCCTAAAGAACATGCACCAAAGCCCTTATTTGCCTCAGGCATCTTGCATTCATCAGTGAGTAAAACTGTGCTGCTTCTTGACTCCACATATGCCTTTCAACACTACCAACCATGGCTTATACACATCAACAGAAGCAAAACTAATTCTGTCATTGCTCTCATGTTAAATCAGAAAGCTTTAAAGAGTATCTTCTGTTGCAATATCTCCTGGGCTAAATCAGAGAGTTATTTTGGATTCAGTTCTGTCCTTATAAGCACAGTGCTGCTAAGTTATTTCAAATACAAAGTCATAGCCCCCAGTTCAGTATAGTCTAGGGGAGGAAGGTATTGAGAGCAGCCCTGAGGAAAAGGATTTGGGGGTACTGGTGGACAAAAGGCTGGACATGATCCAGCAATGTGCACTCACATCTCAGATAGCCAACCATATCCTGGGCGGTATCAAAAGCAGCGTGGGCAGCAGGTAAAGGGAAGTGATTCAACCAGTCTACTCTGCCCTGTGAGAGCCCACCTGGAGTGCTGTGTTCAGGAGTCTGCAGTACAGGAAAGATATAGACCTGTTGAAATGTATCCAGAGGGGGGCCACAAAGATGATCCTCTCCAATGAGGAAAAGCTGAGAGAGATAGGGCTGTTCTGTCTGGAGAAGAAAATGCTCTGTGGAGACTTTATTGCAGCCTTTGAATACTTAAAGGTGTCTTACAAGAAAGATGGGGACAAGTGTTTTAGGAGGGCCTGTTGTGATAGGACAAGGAAGAATGGTTTTTGAAACCATTTAGAAAAGAGGGTAGTTTTGGACTAGATATAATGACAAAATGTTTTACAATGAGATTGATGAAATACTGTAACAAGTTGACCAGAATGGGGTTGGATGTTCCATCCCTGGAAACATTCAAGGCTAGGTTGATTGGAGCAACTTGATCTAGTTGAAGATGTCACTCTCATTGCAGGGGGTTTGGCCTAGATCATCTTTAAAGGTCTCTTCCAAGACAAACCATTGTAGGGTTCTATAATTCTATGACAAAGCTAGTTGATAATTATGCTCTACTAATGGATGTCATCCTTTCTATAAAATTGTCAGTGTTCACACACAGTCCCACAATGAAAATTATTTCACATTAATTTTAAAAAGCAATGTAAGAAAACCTGTTATTACTTCGAATTTGTCACACATTAATCCTACAAGATACATATTTGTATCACCCCACTAAGAACAATTCCATAAAAGCACTCAAGTATAGTCTCTTTGATTGACTTTGAGCTTTAGAAATGGTTCTAAATGCATTTCTCATAGAGAGGTTCAGCTGGGGAACAAAAAAACCAAAACTTGCTAGATTTTAACTTATTTTACCCTAAGATTATTAATTAGTGTGTTAAATTTAGTGCTTAAAAAGTAGTAAGAAAATGTCACAATCAAAGAATAATGAATTATGAGACTGACCTGTCCCATAGCAAAGCTAGGAGCAGGGTGCATGATTGCGTGGGGCATTCTGATTGCTTGATTTCAATGTTCTGAAACCAGTTGCTTTAAACTTACATTAAAGGATAGCATTTGACTAATATCTTGCCAGATTAAGGTTATTAAGTCATGTAAACAAGAACATATTTTGGAAGGTGATCAATATATGCTTAGCTTGTTTACATAGACGACGTAAATAATTGTGTATTTTGAGTGGAATAGAAAGACTTTCGAAGAACTTCATGCTAAGTAGGACAAAATATTCCAAAACGTTTCAACTGAACTTCATAATTTTAGTTTGTTGAGATGTGTTATGATGCTTTATATTTTTCTTATTTAATTACCCGCAATATTTCAGCAAAAGGAGATAAAATAATACAATAAAATACACAAAAAAGCCCAAATAAAATTAATAAAATTTTTAATTCTTTCCAGCATTTCTGCTGGGTGAAGAAGTAATCTCTAATAAATGCTTTGATTTTCTAGAACCATAATTTTGTATAAAATTTTGGCTAGCTTTATTTTGTAGTTGTTTACCTTTTGAAAAACTGTGAGGCTTTATAAAGGTATTAAAAATAAAAGTTTTTCACTTCTAAAAGGTAACTGATCTGTTTTTGAATGGTTAAAAATGTTTTTGCATGACTAGTGTGTCGTATTTTATCACCTTAATACCGATTTATAGCTATATAGCTAGATATATATAGCTATAGTTCATCTTGCATTTGAACACTCTATGACAACACATAAATTGATTATTTATAAATGCTATACTGATTCAGTGTAAAGAAAACACATCAGTAGGTTTCCCACAGGTTTTGCAACAACATTATTTATTATTTACGCTTTATAGCAAGATAGCTAGTAGATAGTTAGACGTTAAATAAAGCTAAATCAGGACTCCTTAGAGCAAGTATGACATTTTATCCAGACAGAACAATCTAGCTTTCCATGATAATTTTGCTCTAGAGTTTGAATGGTCTGCATTCATATCTTTCGTTTGGAAAAAAAAAATCACTGACCCATAGTGAGGATGAAATTTTGTATGTTATCCATATTTATAATGAACTATCTAGGCTGGGTTTTGATTATTGTAACTTCCACTGGTTCAAAAATCCCTCTGGCATGCAACCAGTAGCTGTACGAAAATTTTAGATTAAACATGAATGATGATTGGAAAACTTGTCATTTTCCTACTTCCTTCCACTGAAGACATCTGGCAAATCTTTAATACAGTTTGCAACCCTAGCAGCACTGTTGATTCCTTGCCACTTGTTATCTACTGGTGAAGAGCCAGAAAAAAAGCAGACCATTTTGGAAATCAAATGACTTAATGAATTCATGTCAGATCTCTCCTTTAACTGGTATTTTTAATTTATGTCTTGAACACAGTAATTTCCAATGTGTCAGTAAACCTCTGCTGAGTTTAATTCAACCAACATTCTTTGCCTTTTGCTGAAATCACCAGACTACCTGGTCTCCTAAAGCCCCCAAATTCAATGTATCCATTTCTTCCTCTAATAACTTATTAAATATTGGGTATAAATTTAAATGCTGTTTTTCTCATTTTTAAAGTCTCATAGATGACTCTCTGAAGTTACTCAAATGAAAACCCTGCTGTGGGACTGTGATCTCCTTTGGCTTTCTTTAACAACACTGCTGACCATCTTCAGAAGAGCTGTTTTCTCAGTGTGTGGACAGATAGAGTTTGAGAAATGGGTACTTCCCCAGATTTTGTAGCTTGGTCTTAAAGACACAGAGGTCTGTAGTACATGGCAGAACTGAATCTGTATTTTCTATTGTCTGGTAGACTTTTTCATGTTTTCTTTAAATCTCAGTTTTCCCATGATGTTATTTACTGTTCATAAACTTTTATCATGTAGAATAAATGGAGAACAGGACTCCAGTAAGGTAAGCACAGATAAAATTTGGAAAGACCCTGTTCCATGAATGTATTGTTGGTGGACTTGGTAGTGTTAGGTTTATGGTTGGACTCAAAGGCCTTTACCAACCTTAATGATTCTGTGGTTCTATGATCTAAACAATGAAACAAGTACAAAGGTGGAGAAAGATATAACAAAATCACAAATGAAGTGATATCCTACTAATGTCATATCAGTTCCTCAAGGAATTTGGCTGAGGGAGTGGTGAAAGGGGGAAATAAGAGGAAATTATTTTATATGGAGAAAAATAGACAGACATCAAATCTGGGAGAGAAGGCAGACAGAAATAAAGATAATCTTTCAAATTAATGACAGAGAAAATTTGGAAAAAAAATAGAAGAGAGTCTGGAAAGATTGGAAGGCAGCAGTGAATTAAACAAGACGTGAATTTTCATGTAAAAACTATAAAAAGTGATGTGTTACTGATTGGAACAGAAATGCTCTCATGGTACTCTGAGACTGTACTTCTGTGATAATTGTGTCTGGTAATTATTCTGAAGAGTGTCAGATCAAGTGGACGCACGAGTTCATCCTTGATCATGTGTTCATGTATGAGGGTATTTATGCTCTGTCTATATTGAACAGATATACACACCACGGCAGGAGAGCTATTCCACAGCCCTTGGCATCTCAACAGCACAAGCCTCCCTAGTACATACCTTGTTCTAACTCATTCTCCTATTGCACACTTTATGGCCCAAAGAGAAAAATATTTATGTAAAAGCAGCTAAGAACACTACATGCGTCTTAGGGTCCAACACTGTCACTGATCTTGGATGGGCTATGGACAATGCCACAGGATCATTCACTTGCTATGGCATGGGTTAAAGTGACCATGTTGCACTAGGTGCACCTCGGAATCACAGTCTTCATTCTTATCCTAATGTTGAGGTCCTGAATGGTTCTTTTATTCAGATCGTGTCTTACTACTTTTCTTCCTAGATATTGACCCAGGATGGTGACTGTGCCAGTCTTTGGTAGTGTCAAGTGCAAGCAAATTCAGAAGGACTCAGGCATAGGTTCCTAGTATATACATCTTGCTGAGGGACATTTATGTTATATTAACTCCTTGGGGAAGACATGGAGGCTCCTTGACAGTGTGACACAGTAGCTCCAAGAAAGTCCCAGAGAGCTTAGATGAGTTGGTAAAGCCCTGTAATCAAATTCTGCAGAAGATTTCAAGATAAAAAGCAAGGAAATGGGGAACTTCATAATGCTGCTAGGGGATCAAGTGAAAGGAATACCATTTTCCTGCTGTCATAGGATGTTATGAGCAGTTAATAATTCAGGTAGTTCAAATATTCGCTATTCAAGTATTCCTCTAGCAAATGGATAGGCATTTGTGGTTTACAGAGCAGCTATTTTGTACTATACTGACCACATCTTAATATAAAAGTTGGCCATTATAGAATGCTGTGAAGGATGTTTCAATTAGCATCAGATGAGAGCTGTCCAGAATACTATGAAAACACATTATTAGAGAGGGCTTCCATGGGACATGTCACAAATAGCACTTTGAGGTACATGGTAAGTAGGGTGGGTTGGCCCTGGCTGAATGTCAGGTCCCCACCAAACCACTCATAATTTACTTCCCTCAGGGAAGTAAACAGGGGAAGTAAATGCAACAAAAAGCTTATGGGTCAAGATAAGGACAGGGAGATCGCTCAGCACTTGCCATCACAGGCAGAACAGGCTTGACTCGAGGGAATTATTTTTATTTATTGCCAGTCAGATCAGAGCAAAATAATGCGAAGTAGAAAGAAATCTTAAAACACCTTCTTCCTTCACCTTCATTTTTCGGGGGCTCAGCTTAATTCCTGACTTCTCCACCTCCTCTCACTGAGCAGTACAGGGTGTTGGGGAAAGGCAGTTGCCCAGGCATATACAGCCTCATTTTTTTTCCCCTAAACTGAAGTGTGTTTACTAGCATATATGGACCTGGGTCACACCAGATTTTTTGTATTTCTTCTTTACTGCTGTTTCAAAAACTTGAGAAAACTGTGATTGTTCTTTCAGTTGTTGACCAGGTCATTGTTCTGTCAGTTTCTCTGACACGTTGTTTTGGGAGTGTAACGAGACAGGATAGAGGTACAGAGACCTTGTTAACCCAGCAGAGGTGATCCAACAGCATGTGACCCTCCCTACCTGCATGTTGTGAGAACAATGAGAGCTGAAATGCTGGTGGAAAAAGCTGAGAGTGCCAGTAGGGGCAGCTGTGTCTGTTCTGTTCTGCAAGGCTCTTTGCCATTGATTCAGTGCTGCTTTAGGGCTTCTGACAGCTTGGTTTTGCAAAAGTCAGTGCCAAGTACTAAAAGATTGACATACTGCATCATACTACTGAAAGAATTCAGTTCTGTGAAGTCTGTAAAAAACCTATCGATCTGTTGAATATTCGAAAATGTAGGGCGAATCTCTGTTGAGACCATTTTGATGTTTGTTGTTCCCTAAGCAGCAGAACTATTGCAATCCTTAGTTTACAGATTTTTTTTTCTTTGTGTTTATATCTCTATTCCAGCAAGGTAATTAGATGTTCCTATTATTGGTGTTTCCTAACTGTTACTCTCCTGACACTTTAAAAGCCACTTCTCATATTTCTCTTCAAACTTGCTTCTGACAGGTTACTCTTAGGCTCTCATTGCAGACTTCTGCTTACCAAGAGAAGCAAAAAAACATCTCTCTGCTCCAAACATAAGAAAACACTTATTTTGGGCAATTATCTGGCATTCTCAGAAATCTCTGACTGGAGACAGACATGCCTATTTCTTTTTAGTGAGAAGCCTGTTTCTCTTTATGGACTCTAAAGGCACTCTAGACCACCATCTTAGAGTTGAATGTATAGTTTCAGATTTCTAAATTTGGTGAGATGAAACCCACTGTGGGTTGAAAATGGACATATTGTTTGCTAAACACATGTACATATTGTCTGCTGAATGCATTTTCTTTCATCAACTTTGAACATCTTGCTGTCCTTTGGTGCTCTACAAAGCAAGCAGCCATCTCATGTCTTAGAATCTGCTCTGGGCCTGCTATGACTACGCTTAGGAGGAGCAGCTGGACCACCCAGGCACAGAGTTTTAAGGAGATGAGGGAAGTGATCAAGGATTTCACTTCTGTCAGGTGACATTTTTATAGTTTGGAATAATAGCTATGATAATTTTAATAGCGTCCCTTTAACAAAGGAATAAAAAGAACATGGAACAAGTGTTCCTTAATGGGATTTTGAAATTAGGAGCATAGAAATATCAGTGTGTGAAAGAATGTTGTAAACTATAGGAAACAAATGAAAAATTACTGTGTATTTCAGATGAATAACCTGTAATGAAGGGACTGTAGGTAATATTTCTATTTGTCTGACTGGATGAATAAGGTGGTAGAAGTCTAGTTGCCAGATGTAATTTTACCTGACACTTGTGTTTTGTTATAAAATTACCACTGTGGAGACCAGCTCCCTGTCTGCCAGCCAGATTTTTTTAAAGTTAAATTGAAGTGACTGACTCTGTTGCAGATAGCTGTAGGCTGCATTTCTACTTCCAACTAAAGGACTGAGAAGAAGAGCTCTACCATGGCATGGAAGCAAATTGATTACACCGGCAATGCAGTAAATAGATTGTCATTTGTATTTGGGCCATTCTTTCTTAAGTGAATTGAAAGAGTTCATCTGAATTTCAACTTTATTTGATACTGTAGTTTCTTCAGCTGAAATTTCTGGCTGGAATGAACAACACTTCATAACTTTTCAATACATAAAGCAGGTAATCATGTTTTTCCCTCTGCATTTTTGACCTGGAGATGAAAGAACAACAACTTACAAATAACAGCAACTCATCTACATCTGCATTAATGTGAAATAAAGTGGAGTGAAGGAAGATTTGTGTTCATTAGGTCTATTCTTGACAACAAATTTTAATGCACCTATGATCAAATATATTTTTTTAATTGTAAGGTTTGTTTCTAATTTTGGCTCCAAGTGTAATGTACTCACTTATTGACTATGGTATTGATCTAAAGCCCATTGCCGTAGGGAGTGGACTATTTTCTTTGGCTTGATATATATGTCTGGTATTGACTGCCATGGCTCCACTGAAGTCAGAATGGCTGATCCAGCAGAGGTTGTGCCCAATGACTTTCATAGGCACTTATAAAGGACAGACATTGCTGCTGATAATAAGCAAGTGGCCTCATGTGGATAACATTAACTATGAGATTTCATGTTGGTACTTAGAGATTCAAAATGCTCAGTCTTTGTCTCAACTGTTCCAAATTTCAGATGCTGTGAAGAATCTTTTCACAACATCTTTACATCAGAGTAGGCCTGATAAATGTGTAAAAATACTCAGCTCTATCCATAAATTCAGAGCTGTGTTAGCAAGCAGATCATCTAATCTACATGAATTGCTGTGCAATTCAATTTTTTCTTGAAACTCTTCCTTCTCCAGTGTAGTAAAACATTATGGATTCTCATTTTATTATTCCATGGTCTATCAATTGTAGAATAATAATAATGCTTAGCATATTATCAATAAATTTTCTGGTAATATTAACTCACAATCATATCTTGTTCTTGGATTGTTCCAAAGGGTGAATGACAGTACAGGTAAATACTTCACCACAGCTCCCTGAAACCTCAAAGCTAATTCTATGTAGCAAGAGAACCTGGATAGAGCATGTGTGGTTGACTGTTGGCATTGTGGGAAGAGTGTTGCTGCTCTTCCAACAGAAATCACTTTCTTGCGTCTGGAAATTTTTTTTTCTGTCTTGAATAAACAATATGTTTTTTTAAAAAAGGATCTGGAGAGAAATTGTACTTGGCTTTTTACAGTACCAATTTAAAAAAAAAGTGTATAAACAAAAAGAAATATATGCAATAAATAGTCAAAATAACATGGTAGAATTTGCTCCCTTAGACAAAATTCAAATTAAACTACATATAAGTGGACTCCTGTGGGATAAATAATGCAAAATGACACTACAGTATTTCCCAAATAGGGAAGATAGGGACCACGGTGGGGATGGTAGAAGATCTCATTATGAAATAACAGATAAAGGAAAAAATATAAAGATATTGTTGGACTTGGCATTATAATCATAAATAATGACAGAAAATGTAAATATCAGTAAGCATTAGAAGCAGGGAGGCTCAAATTAATAACTTTGAGAGATAATATAATATAGTCCAAGATGCAGAGGGGAGATTCCTGGGAACTGTAGTGTCAAGAATAACCCTGAGGCAGTTGAGATACAGGTCCAAGGAACAGTGATCTTTATAGGCAGAGAAATATTATCAGAATATAGTGAAAATTTCCTTTCTTTAGGACTTTGATTAGTATTGTAATATATTCCCACAGTGCAATATCTGTATTACTGGATATATCTCAAGGCACCGAATTACCATAAAATACAGATGCACTCAAGAATGTTCAGCAATGGGCAATAGTAGCAGTGAGGAACCAGTTTATGAGAAAGGCTAAGTGCCATAGCCTGGCCAGGAGCAGCCAGCAGGGAACGTGCTGACAGACTGCTACTGAAGGGTGCACTCAACCAGGAGCACAGTAAAATTGTATAGCTTAATAAAAAGAGGAGTAAAAAGAAGCAGAGGGATAAAATTATGAAAGGAAAAACAAAAAAAGAGTTCTTGATGGAGAGATTTATTTTCTTTGAGGATGATCTCACAAAAGAAGCAATAGAAGCCCTATAACAAGGAAAATTTAAATAAAAGTGAAAAAACCTGCTAGCGTATGGACAATAGAGAACAGTCTGGCGAAGATGCAGATTGAATGGTTTACGAGTCACATAATTCATGTCTATATTCCACATTACACTGGCATAAATAAGTGACTGTTGTGTGTCAGTCTGTAAAATTATCTCTGTAAAACAAGCTAATCCGATACTATCAAAATGAATCTGTTGTTAAAGTGGTTTTGTTAGGATTTTGACAGCTATTACCTTCTGTGTTTTTACTGTCATAAAACAAGTCTGAATTCCTGGAGCAGAAACATGTCAATTATCAAAATTCTCTGTTTCGGCACATGAAGTATCCTCATCTTTCCACTGCGGCAGATATTTCATACTTTTCCTTTTTTTTTAGATAGAATGTCTTATCTGTAAGAAAATTAACTCAGAGTTTACAGAATCTATACTGTGACTATTTAAATGAAATATTTTCATCACTTTTCTACAACAGTCACGGAACTGTCATGTGCAAAGCATCTGATTCTGAGTCATAAAGATGTACTTTGCAAAATAAAAACATAGTTTTGAAGGAGGACTTGCTGAGCCATCAAATCCAGTCCACTTCCCATAATTGCAAAAAACTTTAAAAAATATATTTTGCTCAGGAAAACACACAAAATATCTATCCCAGACTCTCTACTTACCGCTCACAAAATCCTTCCTAAAAATCTAAGATAGACTTCTGGTCTATGCAACACCTGGGTAGGAAAAATAGTGGTAGGAATGGAGAAGGCAGCAGCAGGGCACACACAGTATGATGCAGTAACTGTGGTTTCATTAGATTCGTGTGAGGGGAGCACAAGTAAGTTAACTTTGCAGATCTAATTTTTCCTTGATAACAAAAATGTCAGATATTCACAGTTTGGACAGGAATGCATTTTAATTTAGCTAGCAATGTTAATCTCTTTCTTTAACAGTTCCTTTCACATATTTTCATATTTTTCAGAGAATGCTGTATCTTCCTTTTAGGTAGAAAACTGAATTATCCAAATTCACATACAGCAGTTGAAAAGTATTTCCAGGAAAAAAAAATTAGGTCTTTTGGATCAGTTTTCAAGCACTGTAAATTTATGTAGTGTTACAGAGACAGAAGAGGTGGAATGAAGTTGCAATATCACGTAAGGATCAGCTTCAGGTCACACAGTCCCATGCCCTGGGCACTGGCTCATGTTTCCCCACCTAAAGACAGCTCTCCTACTCTCTTCAGTGTGTAGTCTCCAAGGACGGATGAAAAAAACATACGCTGTCTGCTATATTTGATCTGTGGACAGAGAACTGTTACATTCTGTGCTGCACAGGGATTCTTAATAGTGTGGCAGAATTAAGGAGGAAACATCTGGAGCAAATTCTATTTCCTTTAGTATTTTAAAAAAGAATTGTGATATTACACAGCCAGAATATTGCAGTATGTGTGTTAATTGGCTGAAATATTTAAAACAGATATTGATCTTGAACACATCCAACTTTCCCCATTATGAATGTTAAAGCATTTATTAAGTAGGAAGGCAGATGTTAATTGGTTATGAAAAACTCTTAGCAACTTGTCTGGGGCTATGCTTGACTGTTGCTTGATGAAATATAGACCAACTTGCTTTACTTGCTGCAGCTAATTACAGCACAAGGTTCTTAAGCAAAGTCTAGGAAGTAAACAAATCTTACCACTCATTGTTATTTCACCTTCTTACAATATTAAATCTTTCTGGAGAGATTTATTTTTGAGTCCTAGAAGCTCCCTTAATAAAACATACAAAAATATGTGCAAAGTCATATTTTCAAAATAAAATGATGCCTTCTTTGGAATGATGGGTCTATAATAATTCAAAAGTAAATGTAAATATAGACTACTGTCAAGAGAGTAAAATATGATAATTTTTGTGTGCTATTCTACAGTATACACGTTGCTGTTTGTAAGTTTTCATAACAGTGACAATAAAAAATTTAGACAAAGGTAAAGAGGATGGTGGAAAAAACTGTATCTCCCAGCTAATCACCTATAAAGCCATGGCTTGATTTTACTAGAGTTCTTGACATTAAAATAGATGGCATACTCCAGGGTATGATCTCTATCAAGCATTTTTATGTTAGTAAAGTAGAAATATTTCAAATTAGAACCATGAGACTCTTCTTCCCTTTTCCTATCACAACCTTCCCATTATAGTTATCTGCAGTAAATCCTAAAAGTGAATTGTACTGCTGTAGGAAAACAATTTATCCAGTGATAATGTCCCATCAAGCACAATTGGTTGCCAGCTCTTACGCTGTTATTTCAAGGACAGCAAGTTGCCTTATTCTTGATGTGAATGGCATCCAGCCAGGTGCTGTCTGAGACAAAAACTACAAATTGGTGTACTGTTTTCTTTTTCTCTCTATTCTGACCTAGTTAGGAAGAGATGTGGGGAGCAGGCACAGCAGGAACCTGAGGTGCTAGGAGTGAGCATCTAAGTGAGCATAGGATTCAACTAAGCAGAAATCTGATGGGACTGGCTGACACAAGGGATAAAAAAATGGGGTGTGAAACCATTTAGGCTGATTAATTGGGTCTGTAGGCATTAACAAATTGCCAAGTGATGGCTGTTCCTTGACTTATGTGAAATAATCTGTTGGACTTGGTAACACTTTTCTTTGTACAAATAACTACCTGGAGGTTTAAAAACAATGGTGGAATTGGCACTAACATAGGATTAAAAAAAATGGTTTTGGAGAGTGACATAATTATCAGAATTGGGTTAATAGAAATCACCTTTAAGGTGAGTGACTCATGCTGGTGCTAGGGCAAAGTGCAAAACTCGGAGTAGAAGGAACTTAATGAGCCAGCTCCTGTGAGTGCTATTTTAATTTTGATTAGCAAATTAATTAATGGACACTGACTATACATTTTTCCAGCATTCTAGGTCATGCAGGAATATCAATCCCACAAAACAAACAAACAAAAAGGGTAAGAATCAAGTATACCTAAGAATCCTTCAAACATTCCCCCAGGTATTTTCTATTTTTAATTCAGGCCATCTTCTGCCTATAGTATAGCACTGTAGAGGTGGATTAGAGGGCATAAATCAATCTCTGCCTGAAATGTTAGAAAGCTGCTTCTGCTGGACAACACGTACCACATTTCAAGGAGACTAGCTGTGTGTCTTGCTCCCATTTTCAATGGCTGCTGCACATGAAAGCTAGGCTGTCTGACCTCAAAACAAGAAAAATTTATTCTTTCCCTCCTTGCGACATTTATAACTTATATATTAAAAAATCCATCTAAATAACTCTGCAGAAGACTTTCTCTTTGCTGTCATGGAGATTTAATGGCTTATTCTGTTGTGGACAGATAAATACCAAAGTTTATCTTGGGATTTGTTGGTAGCTGAGAATCTGTGACAGAAGTGTCTCTAATCATGTCACCAATTCAAACAAATCCAAAATGTGTGCAAAATATACTCTGATTTGTGATCCCCAATGAACAACATTCCAGCTTTTGTAAGCATATCTGTACTGTCTTAGAACATAATAGTAAAAATACCTGAAGCAATGCACCTCTTCACTAATGGTGTTTTTAGGGTTTAAATCCTATTTCTGTTGTTCCATAAGCTCAAATAACTTCCATTGTACTTTAAAAATCCATCATATTAACCAGTCTACTAGTGTCAAAATCAAAAATCAATTTGTATGTAATAATTGTTTCACTTTGATGACCATTAATTAATAAAGTGATAAACTTATGGATAAATCCTCGTGTATCTATGCATAATTGTATTTATGTACATGTATTGTGAAATATCATGACTTCATATATTTAAACTGAGTCACAAAAACATCTAGGATACTGGAATACCTCTAAATAGCAACCTGTTAAAAGCACAGTCTGTTAGGATATAATTTTTCTGCAGTGAATTTAAATTCGCTCACCAGAAGGTGCCAGTCTTGGTCCATAAACCCAAGAATCTAGTAATTGCATTTCAGTAAATTCTATTATAGGGGTTTCAGTGGAAATGAAAAGCACAGAATTCTGGTGTCAAAGAAGGCAGCAGCTAATGAACTCTGAAGGTAGAACACAAAACAAATTCCAGACCAAACATAATACTCCATAACAAATGTATGAAAAAGATTAATCATTCTTTGCTGATTTTTTTACACTGATGTAAAAATAATATGGTCCCCATGAAGGAAGAGACAGAGGAAATGGTAGGTTGTAGGTTGCACTTACAGAAGACATTTCTTTCTTCAGCATATGTGCACTTGCTTTTAATCTTTATATTTTTTATTTTTATATTTTGATTGTTGTGGAATAAGTATGGATCATTATAGCTAAGAGGTTTTAGACTGTGAAGTACTGAGCTTTATTTGTTGAAATTGATTTTATTCTTTGAACATGTCACCAGAGACATATATCCAAGTACCCTCAGCAATATGTGTAAACTGACTTTTCTTCCAAATGCTATAGATCCTTCTCTTATTTTGTATAAGATCAAAGAATAAGCCTAAAGCCTGGGAGGTCATAATGAGGCACTCCTGCACACTATTTTTACATAGTTCATGCAAACACAGTAATCATAACATTTTATATAGGCATAGCTTTGAGAGCAATTGTGTACTTTGCCACGACTTTCCTGCTTTTTCAGGATTCAGACTTCTTCCTTGTTCAAAAATCTTTTCCCTTTCTGTGGATTACAACAGAGAAATGCTCAATGCATGCATCTCTAGGCAGTTTATTGCCCTGCTACTTCAGTCTAACTGCTGTGCTACCCTAGTGAAACATGTAGTGAAAATATCTACATACACAGATAGATGCCTGAGATTTCCTGTGGTTTGGAGTCTATCATGTAGGCTGTCATAGATTCTAACAGAGTTTGAGAGTTGCAGCATGGAGTAACAGCTTCATCCTGAATTTATGCCAGTAATTAGACTATCACAACTACCACATGTCATTTTTTTGATAAAGAAACAGGAGAACAAGGAGCTGTGAAGAGGAGAAAAAATTACATTCATCCTGTTTCTCAGAAACATTGAATAAACCATGACAAAATGGATCCACTTCTGTTCTTCAGCTGTTAATGAAATGAGATACTGTGAAAACAGCCTGTAAATATTGAAAAACTCCAAATTTCAAATACATATCTGAATTCTCAAGAGCAGAACCAATGGAAGTTGGTTTGGAAAATTAGTTTAATTTGAGAACAGTGTAATTATGAAAGAAAGACATTTTCTCACACACCTTTGTGAAACCAAGTAGTTAAATATTTTCTAGATAAACATCTTGGGTCAGGTCATTTCACAACTTTGATATAAGACATCTAAAGAGCAGCAGGTGGCACTTTGCTTTGTTAGTGCTGAACTATTCCCCTTAGAATGTTTGTAAGAGGCATAAAATGACTGAAGGGGATCTCTCAAATAAAATGTAAAACCTGAAGTCCTCAGCAATTAGATTTCTGAAAGGATCTTTATAATGGCCTGCACAAATTACATCCTATTATTTTCCCTTTATTTCCTATGCAAATGCACAGGTGCATCAGTACAAAACCCTACATCTTTCTGTTAGCTTATCCCAATTACTTTTGATGAATACCTGCTGGCAAATTTTGGTTAAACTTGATAGAGCAGAAGAGGTCTCAAAATCCCCAGACATTTCATGCCAGTAGCTGTCTAGGTAAGGAAGAGAGGTCCCATTAACACTTAAGAAATCCAAAGCACAGGTATGTCTTGCTAGGCACCGGAGAATCAACTTTTCAGGCAAGGGTTTTATCCTACATGGTTGCTCCAGCGCCAGTAATGCATGTCTTCTCACTGGAGCTTTTCCTCTGGTTGAGGTAGTCAGGATGGTTCTCACCTCTGAAGAATCTTGGATGTCTAATAAGAAGTGAGTTTCAACAGCAGCTGTATTAAAATTCACTTACAAAACAAATCAAGCATGAAACACAAATCCAAAGGAATCTAAGCTTCATTAATTCTGCTTTCAATACAACTATTTGTTTTCTTACCATGATTTCCCTACACTTTCCCTGAAACTGCACATAAGAGTTTTTCCCCCCTACTTCCTGAAGCTTTGGCACATTTATCCAAAATTTTTATAGATCCTGTAAATTTTGCAGAAATAAAGCATCTGCAAATTAGTACTTTCATTTCACTCTTTAGCATTGATTTTAATAGGACAATTCAGGAAGGAAGATACTCCTCATCATGGGACTAGAGGTGGGCTTCGTCACTTCAAATTTTGTGCATTTACAGTGGAGACATCCACATTTGAGCTAATTAAAGAAACTCCTTTTATAGTCACTGGAAACAAATAAGTATTTCCAAACTGTGATTCATCTCCTCCCAAGGTTGACATCTAAAATAGGCCAGATGAATCACTCTCTAGAAGCACTCTTATTCTCCTCTGACTATAAAGGGAGTTTGGACAACTGTCTCACATACAGTTCTCTGCTGTTGCAGAAGTCTAAAGTTAAGTGGTGTGAATTTTACACATCTTATGCTGGTCTACAGAATGCCATATTAGATGTCCCTAACCTGGAAGTAATGGCATAGAGTAATGGTTATGGATCTTAGCTCTCATAGGTACCTTTCTAAAGAGAAGTTTAACTACAAACATTTGTGATTAAAGAAAGAGCAATTTTTGTGTTAGAATGGTAATTATTTCTCCTACACAGAATGAATGGGGCATAATGGGATTTCTGACCTGAAGGAACAATTAGTTAATTGGGCATTGGGATTTTTCCCTGTATTTTTCTCATAAATCGAAGCTCACTATCTAAAGAGGAATAGAGATCTTTGTATAAACCACCACCTAAGCATAATTTTTAGTCCATCTGGAAAAGTACTAAAAATATCATTAAATGCCACTGGAACTCAGGGAAACAGCCTGATTCAAAGTGCTTAAGGTCCAGCAAAAATTGTAAATGGTTATCTTCCATTTAACTCTCCAAGTGCCTATTTCACATCAGTAAGCAGTCAGATGGCTCTGTTCTCCCTCTACCACACATTTCATTTTCTGCTTTTATCTACCATGCTTTTTGACTTAAGCTTAGAAAGCTTAATTAATGCAAAGCCTTGCATATATTTTAAATGCACTCATTAGTACATTTTTTTATAGATTTTGGCATTTTTTTCAGTGGCTATTTTTAATTTACTCATCTTTTATATATTCAGACTAATTTTTATTTTTTTTAATTTCTGATAAGTTACAGAGCGTGGCCTGGCTTTAAAGAAATTAAAGAAATTCTAGTATGATGAGGATAATAAAATGACAAGTATTTGAGATAATATTCCCATAGGTATTTCCTGCTTTTCTTTGCCAAATGTAGCTTGGAGAAGGGGATGCGACAGCACCATAGAGCATAACTCCATGACATAATAATGTACCACTGCACTTTTGGTCTTCTAAGACTAATGAAACTGACAAATTTCAAAGAAATCTTCATTTAACCTGAATATACAAATCCCTGTATCTCCTTTTTTTTAATCTGCCAGATTCACATGGATTGAGAGTGTGTTTGTAGGCAGGAAGCAAAATCCGTGTCTTACATGAAGAATAAAGAAAGTACAACACTAAGCATGATTCTGTAACAAAATCCATAGGGGCAGACAGGAAAAAAGATAGATGCATGAACATCTCATCAGGACACCATCCTTCTAACACCCTGGCTAAACACATTAACCTGCATACCATTGTGCATAATCTTATTCACAGGCACACACCTCCTGCATCATTATAATTTCAAATAATTCCACTGCAAAACAAAACAACTTACACTGGCAAAGTGTAGCAATAGAACCTGATACTGCAGTAGCTTTACCCCATTTAGTCTCAGTACAGAGGATGACACTCTCACATTCACACATTCTGAGAGTGTAATGGGGCCAAGGTCTGAGTTTCTGTGAGATTTTGGTGCTACTACTGATTGCAGTCAGGTCCAGATTCTGTCACTGGGCTTGCTAGAGGTGCACCCTGTGCTGTGGCAAGCAATCACCTGAGACATATTCACTGATTAGGACTGAGAGATTTCACAAAGGTGATACTGTCATTCTTTCAGGCAGAGGATATCAGATTTATTGCTTGTGCCTAACATAGAGTTACAGGGAAAAGAAAAGCCTGAAATTTTCCCCCTGACACATTCATCCTTTTTCACGTATGTCAGATTTATTTAATGTTAGTTGCTGCCAATTCCCATAGCCTGATAGAAGTTAAGCTTTTGCTACTAGTCCCCCCAGTAGCAAGGCAGAGCATGTTCCCAGTAGGCACACATGCACACCGTGCACATACAGGTATACACACAGCTGGCAGCACAGACCAGAGACAGACGGAGAGAACAGGAGAGAACATGCAGCTCACACATGATCACACACAGTGCCAATGGGCTGATCCCTCTCACTCTCTGGCTGAGCAAGATGGAGGCCCATTTTTGGGAAAATATCTGTAAACATGTACAATATGGATCCATCCAGCACTAGACTCAGACACACTGCCCAGTGTCAGACCCTGGATCCCAGATTTCCCAGTGGCACGTGCACATAGAAGCCCTCAATGCTGCAACCCCACTTTGGCTGCCGGTAGAGACTTCTGCACACAGCAGCACAGGCACAGACACACACACAGATCCCCTGAGCAGCTGGGCTCAAAAACTGGCACTTCCCCGGCAGGAATGCCCTAGCCACCCCTGCCTCATGCACACATGCACAAATGGTCTCACGATCAACCCCCAGCAGACTGCACAAACTCTCTGGAAGCTGGCTGAAATCTCCTAACCCTCCAAGACTCAGCCCGCAGACCCTCTGGTCTCTCCAGGAGCCATCTTAGACTAAAGCTCTTCATCTACTCACTGGCTAGCCCTGCTTGATATTCACTGCCCAGCACATGCAGACTCCACATTGCTGCACTCAGACCCCAAACACACATGCACACAGAAGAGAGAGAACCTCACTCAGGAAAAGATTTAGAAATGGAATTTAGTGAGAAGACAGGACAGACCATGCTGCTCAGGCACAGGCCAGACCAGCATGCTGACCAGCAAGCTGTTTACAGACAACTGACACCTTTTATGTCTTTATTTTTCTGTTGTCTCAGTCTTTCTCTGCCCCATTAGATTTTAATGCCTCCCTTTCCCTGCCTTTGATTTCTCCCATAAAAATTCTTGAACAACCCCAGGTTGTTCTTCTCTTGCATCTAACAATGACCCCCATCCTGCCAGACCTACGGTGATGGTGCTCACCAAGACATCCCTGAGAGGAGAGGGGTCAGGACTGGGGCACTGAGGCTCGCTCCCCCACTGCCTCTGCCTTGCTCTGTGTGCATGGGCTTTATGTGCCTTAACAATATTCAATTTTTTTTTTTTTTTTTTTAATCAGGGTAAGATATAGCATCTTTGAAAAAGGTAAAAACTACACTCATTTATTACCAAGTCCCCTCTGGTTCTGTGGGTTCAGATGCATGAACACACAGATGCAGGGATGGCTTCAGTAATATGAATCCGATGGCAAGGAGCTGAGAAGGGTCCTTGCATAGAGTTCCACAGAGAGCATTTTACTGCCACAACTCAAGCAGGCTGCCAGAGGAAAATGACCTGTGACATGTGACAAATCAATCTTAAGTACAGGGGTGTGGCTAACACCAGGAGCCAACGAGGGAATCAGAACTGGGTTACATCACCACCACCAAACAGGCATCCTGGGAGAGGCTTTTCTCCTTCATCATAACCAATGTATCTTTGGCACCAGAGACTGTGTTACCAAGAACACTCTCTGTCTCTTATACCACAGGTTAATCACCCACCACACTCATTCAGATAAAAACTACACTCCAGAGCTGCCAGAGTAGGATTAATTAATTAATCTACATTTCTTCTATTTTTTTCATCATCTCTTCTCTGGTTGGCAGACATAGAAAGGACATGAAAGTCATGAGCAGAATTTCAAAGCATAAAGCACACCAAAATACAGGAAAGTAAGGCACTCCAGCCACCCAAAGAAAAGTTACATGCATAATATAGTACTTAAGGAGGTAGGTGCCACTACTTGCTGTGATTCACATGATTCCAGTGGTGTGGGATCTGTTGCATGGCTGTTGGTTTCACTTCACTCACATTTCTTGTAAGGACTGGGTTCGCATCACATAAAAAGTATGATATCAAACACAGATGAAGGACACTTTCTGCAGCACAGAACAGACAGGCATTGCCAGTAAGAGTAGCATTCCTGAAAGTTGTGTGACATCTAAGGCCATGATTACAGATTGGCAAATCCTCTGAAGAAAGAACAAGAGTGTCAGCTGTCTACCTTCAACTAAGGCCAGTTTATAGTCTAGGAGAAAAATGATCAGGCCTGTTAGTCTGATAGTGAAATAGAAAAACAAAGAATTATGGAAGGGAAAGGTTAACTTTTGCATGAAGCATTAAACTGAAGGTCTGTGTCACTCTGCACTCAGACCTTGGAGAAGGTTAACCCAGACATTTTTTTATGTTCAGGTTTCACAGTTCAGTGTTGAATATTTGGGATCAAAGGAACACACCACCAAATTGAGCTAATCAAAGAAAAACACATTTAGAATTTTTAAAATGCAATCAGAAGAGAAAGAGCTAACTTATGTGTGAATATCCATGACTACTGTAATTTTTCTTATAAACTGGTGTGGATGCCATCACATGTTCCCAATTATAAAATAAATTGATTCTCTATTTTAATAATTAAAATCAATCTAATAATTAAGAATAAGCAGTGATAGTCTGCTGGCATGCATTCTAAAAGAGGTCATTAGATTTTTCTATTTTGATGATGGTGGCTTTGCATTTAATTTGAAAAGTAGTTTAATCTGTGAAAAAATATGCCATAATTACCTTGAAAAATTACGATGTTTCTCTAAGACCAGATGCGCCAAGATCTTCACTGCAAAGGTGACTACTTAAATCAGTGAATGTTTTCAAATTTGTAATAGCTCAGGCAAAATTGTTTGAACATTTAACATTTACCCATAGCATCTTAAAGATAGCAGTATGAATTATACTGATTATAAGATGCAGACCTTTAAGTTAACAGAAGCATAACACGAGAAATTTATGCCTTGAAGGACATTATGCAGATAGGAATTGATGGATGGGACTGTACATAGAGTTTTCTGATGGCTGAGCCCAGGGGCATGCTATGTCACTCACGTGTACAGTACTAAGTCGCTGCCTGAGATTTTATTTCTGCTGACTTCTTTCCTTTTCCTCTGTTGAAAATGACATCTTCCAGGCTGCCTTTCACTCCAGGTACTGCATGAAGAAACAGGAGGCAGAGGCCCAGCAATCCTTAGTTTGTGGCTTGACAAGTCAGCAAATTGTGAGAAAAGATGTAGACATTTAATTACATCTTCCGCTCTGTAAATCCCCCCCAAATTTACAAGTGTACACTTCTTTTTCATGTTTTCTGCTAAAATCAACTTGATGCTCAGTGTTGAGAAACTAGTGAAGGCTTGTTGCTCTCATGCCTACACTTACAGTCTTGGCATAATTGTGTCTTTCAGAAAACTACATCTATTGCATTTGGCTGAGCATACTGACACTTCAGAGAACCTTCTATGAATGCCAAGCCCCTACTTAAATCTGCTTGTGCTCTTCTCTTTCAATTTATTTAGGTACCTGAAAACCTCTGCAGAAATGACTGAATAATTGTCTCATTGTAAAATTTTAGTCCTTTTGAAGAACAAAAAGCTGCTCAAACCAGCTAATGCTTACATTAATATGACCATATTAATTACAGGAGACTAATTTAGTATTGAAGGTGTTATTGTCCACACTTAAAAAAGGTTCTTTTGCATACATATGCTTTTTAAATTTTTGCGTTATAATTATGTATTACTATGGGATATGTGGTTAATATTCTGCATCTTACATCATAAAACTAAGCTTTGGGAATTGGTGAAAAATGTCTTTTGATAACACCAAAGATGGACAGGGCTGAATTATTTGCTTCTGAACTAATCTGAACTCCCATGATTAGGACAAATCAGAGCATTGCATGTACAAGGCATGTAGGACTGGGGTTAAGTAGCACTTAGCAGCAAATTAGGGCCAAAAACGGTGGTCAGTTACAGTGCTTTTTGGTCAGTGACTGAGTGGCTTTACCAGTGATTTTCCCACATGATTTTGTGCATGTAGCTGGGATAATGAGTACAAGCAATTTTTCTGTGCCATGTAGCATTTGTTCTAATGTGACTCATCAGTCTACCATGCAGAGCAATGATGCCTCAACCAGGTTGATATTTTTAAAGCTAATGAGCCACTGATTGCTGAGTGACTGAAGCTAACAAGACATGCTCTCTTCCAGTGATTTATAGTGATGAATTAATTAATATGATCCCAAATTCCATCTCCAGTAAAATACGTACCTTTCCTGCCAGCTCCATAACACTCAGCAAATACTGAATATGTAGATGAATATGAATGAAGCTTTGTTAATGGTAT
Organism: Monarcha castaneiventris obscurior; assembly: GCA_026261815.1. Lineage (NCBI taxonomy): Eukaryota > Metazoa > Chordata > Aves > Passeriformes > Monarchidae > Monarcha > Monarcha castaneiventris. Next base: position 31,317,363 of record JAMPIT010000379.1, read on the forward strand.
GTCAATGTTCAAATGACACCCTGTGAATGTGTCCATACATATACTTTAAGTATAAAGGTGAATAAAAATATTAGAAGGGGAAAACTGATAACAGAATTCTGTGTGGATGAAATGAGGAGGGACTAGAGAAATAATATATTTTTCTCAAGGCATCTCTAAAGAAATAGTATGTGTCTTCCAACAATAGTGAATTTAGAGCATTTCTAGCTTCCTCTTCCCTTCAGAAATGCTGTTTTAGAAGTTGCAGCTTTTGAACCATTAGAACTTTAAGCACTGGTGTTAAGCTTTTCCCATGACTGGACAGATGACCTTGTATCCTTTTATGCTGATCTGTACAAGAGAGCTCTGAAGACTGTCACCATGATGACACAGGATTTGAGTGCACCCTGACACTAATGCCTGTGTATCATCCATTGCATGATGCTTTCCTGGGCATACACCCTATGACCTGGAAACCATAAGGCTCTACCATCAGTGTGGTCATGTTCAGGAGGTGAAAAAGGAAGAAGTTTCTTGATTTTAAAAGCATAGATTTAGGTTGTAACCTCCTTTTTGCTTTCTTTTTTCCCCCTTCCCTTCCCTTCCCTTCCCTTCCCTTCCCTTCCCTTCCCTTCCCTTCCCTTCCCTTCCCTTCCCTTCCCTTCCCTTCCCTTCCCTTCCATTCCCTTCCCTTCCCTTCCCTTCCCTTCCCTTCCCTTCCCTTCCCTTCCCTTCCCTTCCCTTCCCTTCCCTTCCCTTCCCTTCCCTTCCCTTCCCTTCCCTTCCCTTCCCTTCCCTTCCCTTCCCTTCCCTTCCCTTCCCTTCCCTTCCCGTCCCTTCCCTTCCCTTCCCTTCCCTTCCCGTCCCTTCCCTTCCCTTCCCTTCCCTTCCCTTCCCTTCCCTTCCCTTCCCTTCCCTTCCCTTCCCTTCCCTTCCCTTCCCTTCCCTTCCCTTCCCTTCCCTTCCCTTCCCTTCCCTTCCCTTCCCTTCCCTTCCCTTCCCTTTCCTTCTTTATGGATAATTTGGTCCCAAATTAGTGTTACATCATCCCTACAAATTGGTGAATGAAATATCATAATGTGAAACTAAGTGTATGCAGATGGAGAACAAGTCAAAAATACTCAAGACACTAATAATATAGATGCCTAACACCGGGAATACTTTTAAAAATTATTTTCATGAGGGAGGGGTAATGTAATATTTACCTTTTGTGATCATTTCTGCCTATTTTTTTTTCAGGAAAGGAACACCTTTCTGAACAGGTCACAGATAAAATAGGTAAGATAAGTCACAGATAAGGTTTTGTATTTCCAGTATAGTTCTGAAAGATTTGGGTTTTTCTAAGCTGTTTTTTATATTGTATTACTAATTTGATAAAGCCATTCTTCTTGCATGTCACTCAGGAATGCCAAAATATCACAAAAAACAGTGAACAATACTAATTAGTTTTTTTGGGGGAATTTGTAGTAGTTATACAACTTTTTGAAATATTCTCAATTCCTCTGCTTTAGTATTTTTTTATTGCAATTTAAGACTGAAATATTTAATCTAGCTATAATACTGGAAAATATATTACCATGAGTTACTCAGTATTAAGCATCTGATTAAGGTGGTTCCATCCTTGTCTCCTCTGATTCTAAGATTAACTGGAACATTATGGATGATTGATTGTGGTATTTTTCAAAGAGAACTTAGCCTCTGAATGAAATTGGGTGCTCTTTATGAAAGCCACTCTGAAGAAAAAAAAAACAAACCAGGAAACAATATAAGGAATTGCTTCATCAAAATTCTCTCTTGTAATTTTGAGTTCTTAGGTTAAGAGTATTTTCTTGTTTTAGCTATTGTGTGTTCCGATTCTGGAAAATTAGATACAAATCTAAGCTTTCAATAAAGAGCAATCTGATTGCTGTGGTTTTAGAAAGCAGTTTTTAAACAGATGTGTTTTGAACCAATATAAAAGTAATGACGAATTTAGCAGATGATGGAGATTTTTAACAGTTCCATTTAAAAAGTGAGACCCATATATCAAATCTCCTGTTCCTAGGAGTATAATTTTTGAATGTTTGAATTTTTGAAGAACTTTAAGCTTTTTCTTTCACTTCTTCCATTAAAATACTTGTTAGGAGAAACTGAATTTGTGTAGAAAGATACATTAACCACACACATTTCTATTTTTAAAAAATAAATATCTCAGAACTAAACTTTAAATCAAGTAAGTGTTCATGTATACATGAACATCCACACATTCCCTTGTTTCAAAAAATACAAAATCAGTCTGAGCTGTTGTTGCTCTACATTGGCAATAGAGAGTGAAACAAGTCTGTTGGCATGTGTTTCATTCAATAAGGTGAGAAGCAAAAAATCAGTTTGTAGATGTGTCTCTTGACCTTGAACATTATTGTGGCTGAAAGAATGCCTCAACCAGTGCAGTGTCTTCCTGAGAATCAGCTATTTTAACATTATTGTAACAGAGGCCTGTTTTCACTTCATCTTTTCTATGAGGAAATAAAAAAATCAAGTACATTGGATATAGACACAGTGGCAAGTAGCTAGCTGTTCCTTAATGTGTATTAATTAAATAGTAATCTTATTATTTAGCTCACTGAAAAGCCAGTAAACATACAATACTAAACCTTCTGTAATACACTTCGGCTTAATTCCTTCCCTTCTCTCTCTTTTAAGATCAGTCATTAGGATATTTCTTTTTTCATGTAAAACACTGCACTTCAAATGGGATTACAATAATTAAATTAAAATGCAAAATCCAAAGAATAAATAAGACTGCCAGTAAGCAGGCAATAACTTGTTTTCTTTTTAATTCTTCCCCCCTCCTTGTACCCCTTTAATGTTTTTCATTTTCTCCCTAATAAGTTCTCCTCTAAATTGTTTCCAAGATCTTTGGCATTTTGTTTGCGTGATGAAAATTAGCAAAACAATCCCTATTGCTTTTTACCAAACGCCTGATCATTAATGCATCTAATTAAGTTAAGCTTAATATTTTACTGTGCAAATTTATCCCCTGAAGCTTTTTCAGTTCCTCAACCTCAGCTTGAAATTCATTTGAACTTGAAACAATAGAGGACGTCTCACAAAGGTCGGATGTATGAATGCAATACATAAATAATATGTATCAGCATTCCCTGGTGTACTGAGTCTGGCTGGGATGGAGTTAACTTTCCTACCCAGTGCCGTGCTTTGCATTTTTGGCTAAACCAGAGCTGATGGCACACTAGTGTTTTGGCTATTGCTGAGCTGGGCTCTCAACATCAAGGCTTTCCCTGCAACCCCTACCCTGATGGCCAGTAGGCTGGATGTGTGGAGGTGACACAGCTGGGACAGTTGACCCGAACTGATCTAAGGGATACCCCAAATCATGTGATGTCTCACTCAGCAATAGAAGTTGAAGGAAATTCGGAGGAGCAGGAGCAGTTGTTATCCAAAGCAACCCATATGCATACTCAGAACCTGCTTCCTAGGACGTCTGGATGTCTGTTCATCAATGGGGCTGAGTGAACAAGAGGAAAGAGGAATCTCTTTTAGCTTTGCTTCTGCACACAATTTTTACTTTACATAGTAAAGTGCCTTAATCTCAAGCCATGAGTTTTCTCATGTTATTTTCTCCCCTGTTCTGAGGGCAAATGAGAGAGCAGTTGGTGATAGGCAGCCAAGGTCAACTCATGAACCTTGGAAAGAAGGAGTTGCCTGAGAAGATAATCCCTGAACTTAACAAAGTCAGGCAAATACATGAACTCAATGGATTTATTCTGAAATCATCCCATGAGTTCTATGCAAAGTCTGCCCCATGGATACTACTAACCTTTTGCACTTACCTTGGTCTGGATAGAATACGAGATCCCAAATAAAAGAAATAAAGCAAAACTAGCAAGTTGCAAGCTTCTTGTCTTAATCTAATCTTTGCACAAATTAGAAAAAGGAAATTTCACCGGGGATTTCAATAGATGCACCTGCTCAGAACAAGTTATTAAAATAAATCAAAATTAGATGGATTTTGATCATGTCATGGCTAAGCAAAATAAAGAAATTCACTGGCATCAAAATTTCATGGGATTTATACTGAACATATAAAGAGATACAAAGAGCATTGAATGAGATTAGTTTTGTGATCTTTGCAAGCATTAAGTTAATATTAAATGAAACAATCTGGGATAAATTTGTCTGTACCTAATAGGATTGCAAAAAGGCTTGTTGTAGGTGTCTATTACTTAAATTGAAGTACCACACCAGGTTTTAGTTCAGATTTTCAATTTAAATGAGAAAAACTGTATTTATTTTTAAGAGATAAATCTATACAAGCATAATATTTTTTTGTGCAACTTGGTTAAATCAAGAATGTTAGTTGTACTGCAAAAAACTATTTTTTTTGTTCAAAAGGAGGAATAGTTGAAATCAGTGTCTTTTTTAAACTGCAGCTCCTGAATCCTTAAAGGATCTGCACATTTTGAAAGTGTAATCAGAGTATAGAGAGGGGCTTGCTCTTCTTTTGTCCCCCTTTGCAATGTTAGGCAAAAGGTGTTCTTGACCATCTGCAGTGTTGAATGAGTTCATTAGTATCTTAGGTACAAGGAAGCAATATGTCAGTTATGAGACACAGCAGTTTTTGCATAAAACTGCTAAAGTACTGGCAGTCCTGTTTCTTAAAAAAACCCCAAACAAAGCAAAAAATACTGAAAGTTTGCTAGTTTATATTAAAATGATCAGCAACTCTATAAACAGAATACTATAAACCCAAAAGATAATGGAATTATCTTCCATTAAAAATAGCCTTTTAACATGTTATAAACATATTGTCATGAGCAATATGCAAGCACTAATAAGAATCTGAATTAAACAATCATCAAAAAATTTAATTATTTTTAGTTTATTTAAATACTGGGCACAATTTATGTGGGAGAAAGGTTGGTTTGTTTTCTGGTAGACTGATTGATAATACGTGGTAGTCCAAAAGGCAGATAACAGTATTGGGGAGGGTGACTGAAATGCTTTCAGTTCTTAACTACCAAGCTTTCACAGGCAAGAAAAAGAAATTATCTCAGCAGCCTTTTTGTCACTTTGTGCCTTCTTATACCTTGGAACAGTGAAGGCAGAGAGGATGGATAAGTTTTCCTGACCTGTGCCTGATGTATTCAGCTCTCCTAAAAGACTGAAGACACCAACCGCTTTCCAGCATAATTACCAAGGAAATATTTCCTTATATATAGGAAAATGAAACTGAAAAGTACCTCTAGCCTGTTCCTATGTTTGTGCAGGCATTACCCCAGATAGACTGAGAAACTGCCAACTGATAACTTCCTAGAACATTTTGTCCTGCTGCCTTTGGGCTAGAAGTGTTTCAATATTTTCCACATGCAGCTAACTACCTTCCTGCAGCAATTCTGAATTAACATGTTGAATTTAGATCTTTTATGACTCCCGAGTACAATCAAACACTGTTTCCATTATGCGTCACCCAGTAGCCCAAGGAGTTAAAACTCACTGTGTTTTCACAAGGTTTGAGACAAAACAGAAAAATCCTCTGGAAAAATCGAAGGGGCTAGGAATGTGAAAACCACTAGTCTGATCTCTAAGCAGGCCTAAGCTTGTTTTTCAGTCTCTGTCATCCCATTAGTGTTTTTGAAATCCCCACAAAACTGATCTAGCTGACTTTGTCTTTTCTACACTCAGTGAATCAGCAGCTATGTAATTTTATGCCATCATTTAATCCTCTCCACACTGCTTTCTAAAGGGCTGAACCTGAAACTTTGCATTCTGAAACCACCATAACAAATTTCTGTTCTGTTCTCCACCTTTAAACACTAAGCAACTGCAATTTTAATTTCAAATTCTAGCAGAATATTAATTTTCAAAAATCTTAAAACATATTATCTTGAAAGAGCAACATATTTCCATATTCTTTATTTACGTTGAAATAAGTTTTGTTTGTTTGTTTTGTTTCTGTTTTTGATTTTGATTTTGATTTTGTTTGGTTTTTTGTTGTTTGGTTTGGTTTGGTTTTGGGGGGGTTTTTTTGGCGTTTTTTTTTGGGTTTTTTTGAAGTGTTTCCTAATTTGGCACAGCAGGAAGATGCTGAGCTATGCCAAAAAAATTCTGTTCTCAAACGATTCTATGCTTCATTGTTTTTCTTCTGGTTTTCTTTTGCACAACGTACTCCCCTGGGTACAGCATAAATAAACAATATTATTGCACGGATGGCCTATATCAGTTATCATGGGACCACCAGACATATATATATATATATGTATATATAAAATAACGTATTTATAAGTTTTATATTTTAATTTATGGATGGTAAAAGTTACATGAGTCTATGACCCACAAAGCCAACAGAACTGGGAATGGTACTCTTGAGTTTTGGAAAAGTCAGTGGATCTTAAATATGTGAGAAAGTGTTTTGTAATAAATGACGTTGCACTGGCTTGCACTTATACTATATTCCTTTACTATGTAATGTGATAATAAAAGTTCTCCAATGAGATTTACAAACTCAGAAAAATGAGACTTATTAAAATAATAATGTGGTTTAGTATTGCAAGCACTTGAAAAATAGAGAAACTTATTACCAGAATAGTGTTTTTTATTAAACTGATTTTAAGAGAGATAATAACAAACAAAATAAAGAAACATACAGGAGAGTAAAGGAAGCAGTAATGGAAGCCCTTTTATAAAGGGCTAAATGGTGATTTTATCTCAATCATAAGAATTTAATAGGGGTATTTTCTTAAAATGATCTCATGCACACCACAGTTGAGATTTACTCTTGCAAATTGAATAAATGTACTTTCCTATGCCTTGAAAAATATGATAGTTTGACGAAATATAATATTCATCTTTAAAAAGGAAGTTAGTGTTTAAAATAAAGGAATGATTTATTTTTTGCAAATTAAATATTTATAATCTTTTTTCATGTAGCATGCTAATTCATTCTATAAATTATGTCACTGAAAATAATAGTGTTATTTTAATTGTTTTTAACTGCTTAGAACAAACACAAAGTTAACAGCATTAAAAGTTACAGACAAGTAGTAGTATTTTTATCCTATGTATTGACTGCCAGAGGGAAGATAATATGCCCTGCAAATGAATACATTTTGATCCAATATCCAGAATCTGGATTTTATTAACTAAAGCACAGCTCTCTATTATATAACAACATTTATTTTGCATTTGTTTGTTCACTTTTTTTAGTCTTGGTCTTTTCCAAAAAGAGCAGGACCAACTAACTAGTTAGTTGCTATCTGGAGACTCTGGTTGGCTGAACAGTAATATTTCTATAATGAAGTGGTCCACCTGAAAAATAAATTAAATAAGCTCAAAAGGTCAACATCTACTAAAGCAATACAATGTTAAGTATAACATATTGTTATACTTAAGTCCTTACAGAACCTGAGGCAGAGTTTCTATAAATAAGGGAGTAAAATTTCATCTTTGAGAAGTGGAAAAAGCATGCAGTAGTGCGTGCGTCTTTCTTAGATATTTCTATTTTCTATAACAGTTGTCAGGAATCATACCACATTTTGAGGGTACAGAGATCAGGTGGCAAAATGACCTGTTAGAATTTACACAATCTTTGTTTACAGAACACGTAGTTCTCAGTTCAAATGCCATCAATATCCTATTAACTTATGTCCTGAAGGAAAATGAACCAAAATGTAGATTCAAATAACAATCATTAATCTGCCACATATTCTGTCACTAGAAAAAAATTGCTATTGCTACTTTTTGTCTACCTTTGTGTAATAATCTGAAAAAAAAGTGTGATGCTTCTATGAGTTTTTGGGTTTTCTTATTTCTGTTTTTGCATACCACATTTTTATGCATATGTCAGACTGATAAAATGTGAACTTTCAATTTAATAAGCAAAGGAAGTGCATCAAAGTACAATTGATCTTCTTAAGCAAATCTTTAATGCCTTTCCTCTCTAGTTGTTTTATATTTCCAGCAGGAAGGGAAAAAAAGAAATACAAGATGAATGATCAGGTTAAACCATAAATGACAAATTGGATTCTGCCAAAACAAATCATGGACTGTTCTATAGAAAACCACCACATCTTTCCAGAATGCCTAGCCCAAAACTGAACACATTAGGCAGCTTCACATTATGATGGAAGCACTATTTTTTCACATTCTGGAATTTCAGCCTTTTCTACTGAATACTTTTGTACATTTTAAAATGGAGACTGGGACTGGAACTGGATGTTCAGCACATAGTTAAAGTCAGTATATATTTACAATCATGAATACCTAGGCAGTGTCTCTGGAGAGTTGCCAACCTCATGAAAGCACTTGGGACAAAATTTTCAAACTGACAAAAGTGCCAATATGTGCAGGGAGTGGTTGTCATACAAACGTCATGAAATTTAAAGACATTTACAAGCCATTTTTACCAGAAGAAATGTATCAAAAAGATCAAACTACACTTACCTTTTTGCAGGTGCCTGAGGAGCAGCAAACTGTATCAGGAACAGCACCAGTGTGTGAGGTCACTTGGCTTGCTCAGCTAGAGAAAAGGATACTGAGGGGACATCCCATCGTGGTCTAAAGATTCCAGGGAAAGTGGCAGGGCAGGCATCAATCTTTTCTCCCTGGTGAACAGTCACAACACAAGGGAATGGCATGGAACTGTGCCAGGGGAAATATGGGTTAGATATTAGGAAAAAGTTCTTTACCTGGAGGGTGGCTGGACATTGTAACAGGCTCCCCAGGGAAGTGGTCACAGCACCGAGCCTGACATGTTCATGCAGCATTTGGACAACACTCTCAGGCACATGGGGTGATTCTTCAGTGCAGGCCCAGCAGCTGGGCTTTGATGATCCCTAGGAGTTCCTACCAATTCAGGACATTCTTTGATTCTGCAAAATAATTACAGGGCAAATACATGAAGCAGGTATGATAAATGTTTCTGGGGGCATTTTATGGAAATTAAAAGATGATGCAATCACTGCCAAGTGAAGTATATTTAGGAAGGGACAAAATCATATACACATTCATTTGATGCCTTGAACAATTTTCTTTTCATCAAGGACTGCATGCAGGAATAGCTGACATGGTAAAATTGTTAAGTGTTAAACAAAGTAGACCACTCATGTCATTCTGAAAGTCTCAGGGCCACAGATCACTAGTTGCTGGAAAGGTATTTCAGGGAAGTGAGCAATCAGCACACATTTTCCTTGTTCTTGTCCTTTCTCAAATACCTTCTGCCATCCTGTTGAAGACAGACTTTGGGACAGACAGACCACTGATATATGACAGTTCTAATCTTCTTGAAGTTTGATATTCTTCAAACTTTTACAGGCTTCAAGCAGTATTTTCTACTTCCATACAGTCAAAAATATTCTCCACTGAAGTGATTCTTCTAGACCAAAACAAACAAATGAGCACACACTTGTACTGCTGTGGCATCTCTCTACTCTTTTTGAGGTGACTGGAGCCTTTAGCTAATATTCCATGCTGAATTCTTTCTTTCCTTTGATATTATTAATTCATTTGCTGCTTTCCCAATGATCAAAATATACACTAGCATTTGAAATCCTGACCCAGCACTTCCTAGGCTAAGAAGAATATTTCAGGCTCTCAGAAATATCCTTATCTCAGTGTTTGTCTGTCTTAACATTCATTACAATTCTTGAGCCATGCTAGCCAGCAGAGATGAAATTCAGATTACTTCACAGTATAGTTGTCTGCTACCTGCAATGGCTGGGAATTGCACTGTGAAAATAGCTGTGTCTCACTGATCAGCATCAAAAGCAGATCAGAGAGATCTGAGCATACATATATGAGTGGCCGAAATATCACCCTTCTATTTTACTGTAACATTGACCCTCTGCACTTGTTACTTTTATAGCAGTTAAGGATTTTTCTCATCTTTGCTATTCCAAGCAATTGAAACATAGATTTAGGCTGCTGTAGCTCATCAAAAAAGAAACATCTGTACAAAGAAACAGTACCAGGATTGAGAGAATATCACCTTTGAATGTGAAATTCTATTCTCCAAGGGAAATGGCTTTGACCCCAGGATTTGGCCAACAGATTATATCTTTTTGTCATCGTATTTTAAATAATCTGGGCACCTGGCAATCTGTTGGCAGGCTCTATTTGACTCTTTCAGCTAATGTTTCTGTCCAAGTTATTGCTCGTCATGAATGCACATGTTTTTCTCTCTCCAAAGAGTTTTAATGATTTGAAGTAATTGCCTACTCACCAAGGTCATCTGAGCAAGAATACATCAGTAGTGCTGCAAACAGATGTACACAGCTCAGGAGTTTGTATATTTAAAATGTCTCAGCATATCTCAGTGTCACTTTTATAGGATTATACCAGAATATTCCATTTATGTTAAATAAGCATATTCACAAATATATTAAAGACTGTATTCTTTCAGTGGTGATCACATATCATACATTGCATTTTTGTGGTCAAACATCACATAGGGCACAAAGTACTCTAAGAGGTTATTTGTTGCAAAATTTATGTTGTTTTGTGATAGCAAAATACTCAGAACAGGAGACAGCAGTAGAGATAGATAAGCTTTTGTGTACATCATTATTCTACTGCAGCACTGAATGTGTTTAGGATTACTATTTCTTTTTTGCTTGTGTTCATGGTATTGCATTTATCTATGTTTGAAAGTTTATTAAAGTCTTCATAAAAAAGATGTTTTTCTGTCTCTTTTTATTATTATAAAGTATCCAGGTGTAGTGTCTGGAAAAATCCAAGACAGATTGCCTGGAATCTAATTTGTTAGATATAGAGTGATAGTATGTTAGTTCAATTCTTGGATATTGGTGGGAACATGCTGCAGTGTTGCTGTAAAGCTGGGCCTTTCATATTAAACACAGTTTCATGCTTTTTCATGTTTCTAGAATAAGCAATTTACTGACTATTGTAAGTCAGTATGCAGGTTATGTTATTTCTTTTTTCTGCTACCCATAAAATTAACTTTCTCCCACTCCAGGTTTCCATTTCTTTAAATGACCATGTCATGGTTTAAGTTGAGCTGGAAATTAAACTCCATGTAGCCACTTGATTAACTCCCCTCTCTCCCTGCCACCCTGGCAGAATGGAAAGGAGAATCAGATAAAACTTGTAGACTGAGATAAGAACAGTTTAGTGATCAAAAATAAAGTAAAAATACGTAATAATGGCAAATGAAAATGATAATAAAAAGGGAAAACCAAGTGGTGCACAATACAATTGCTCACCACCCACTGAATGATGTCAGACCCCCTTTCTGAACTCAGATTGGCACCTCTTTCTGGTAACTCCCCCCAGTATGTATTCTGATGTTCTGTGCTGTGGAAAAACTCCGCTCAGGTCACCTGTCCCAGCTATGCTCCCTCCCAGTTTCTCTTGTGTACCTCCTCACTGGCACAGCATGAAACAAGAAAAAAGTCCTTGACTTAGGATAACATGGCTTAGGAAAAAGCAAATCCCTCAGTGTGTTATCAACACCATTCTGATTCTGAACCCAAAACACAGCACTGTAACATCTACTGAGAAGAAATTAACTCTACTCTAGGTGAAAACAGGATGCCATGGGTGAGTTTTTTATAGCCAATAGGTCTCCAGTGCTGAGACTGTGCTGTACCTCTTACCTTGCTGTGCCTGTACTTCTCTACATCATGTCCTGCGCTTCCACTTCTCAGTGTCTCAGCTATCATACCAGCCCTGTATATTTCTCTATGTGGCATCACTATCTAAGTAATGAATCTAAGTTGAAAATATTTCATTCTTCATAGAAAAAGGGTTTTCTACTGTGATTCTACCATTAAAAAAAAAAATAGATCTGGTGTATTAGAAAAATTGCTATCACAGCTAAAGAAGGTAAGACGAGAAATTGAAGGGTCTAGAAAATTTCACAGGGCAACCCTCGAAGTGTAAGTCCTAAGGCACTGCAAACGCCATCCAAAACTGATTACTTAATAGCAATAGCAGTAACAAGTATTAAAGGGCATAGTTATAAAGCCTTCACATACACTTGGAATGTATAATCCCATTGCATTCTGCAGAGAAGTAGTCAGTACAAGCAGTGGAGCCTGGAAGAAAATTTGTCTTATTCTAAATTAAAGCTCTTAGCAATGATAGAGCCTAGTTGCTTTCTAGAGCATAACGGAGCTTAGCCACCTAACTCACATGCAGACACAGGTAGGAGGCTAAATTTAGATGTTTCTAACAGTCTCAGCTCTTCTGATGTGGCTGAAAAGTCTGATTTCTAGATTAATGTTGGTTTCACCCTCCCTCTGGTTTAAGGCTTCTCTACATGGTTTAGCACAAGAACAGTGAGGAAAGGAGGAGCTTGGGATTCGTTACGATGCAGGGAAGCTTGCTGTGATGTGTAATGTAGAGCCAACACACTTCAGATTATTAGTTCCTGAATGGTCTAAGCAATAGACAGGCAAAAGAGGGAAAATTGCAACAAACAATTTTGGTTGAAATTAGATGTCAAAGCCCGAGAGAAGCTTTGGCTTCCTAAGCTCTCCATATGAAGACCAGACATGCCTCTGCGGAGGTGCCCTCACTTCGTCTTGTACAGTGCTGAGCCACCCTGAGGAGTGAACAGATGTGCGTGCTGCCTGGGAGTTGCAATACATAAATCACAGGTAAACTTATGCAGCTTTAGATGTGTTGCACAAGCTCATACAGGAATTCAGCCCAGGAGCAGAGGTTTGTCAACTGGCTTGATCATAGAAGCGTGTTTGCATATTATTTAAAATAAAGCATTGTTTTATAAAGAGAGGGTTAGTCAGGTCACCTATGTCAGATTTCTTATGAGACTAGACTGTCTTTCTGCTGAAAATTGCCTGAGAAAGTGATGTTCTAAACAAACACCTTAATTGAGAAACTGAAACTAGAGAGTAAATTCCTCCCTTCGACATATGCCCCTTGTCGGTGTTTATAGAACAAATCCCAGACTTTGAACTGTTGCAGTTATTACAAAAGTGTCAGTCTCCAAATATATTCTACTTGCTGGTCTTAAGAAGAAATATGGTTACAGCCTCGGATATCCAGGATTTGCTATGCTTTTAAAAATGCTGTTACTTCTTAAAAAAATCAACTAGAAATTGGCTCTGAAAAAAAAGGCTTTTCATTGGTTTAGGCATTGTAATAAATTGATGTAGACAACAGTCTTAAAATCTTACTGTTAATTCTGATCAGATTGTTGAAATAAATATCTTTATTTAAAAAAAAAAAAAAAAAAAAAAAAGAAACTAATACTAGAGCTCATATATTATCCCACAGCTGTAAACCAACTGAGTTTATGTGAAGAGGGGAGCTGATGAAGATTTAAATCTTAGTAGTTACGAAACTTCATGAACAGTATTAAACTTTTGGAGAACTTGCAAATCATTTAAGCTTATATGTTAAGAGTTATCAAGTCATGACTGAATATTTTTTAAGGAATAATACTCTTGTTTTGAGCTTGCATAAGGTTTTGTCAGTGTGTGAATTGATAGATGCAAGTAACTGAGCTGACCTCCACTCAAAGCTGAAGAGCGAAGAATAGATTTATTCCACCACCTCACTCTCTGGAGGATTACAAAAACAAGTAAGGACACATACACTGATAAACTTGGTCCATCTTAGGAGGGACAAAGAGTGCAAGAGCCTGTTCCTGACCTCGACATATCAAAGGGCCTGGCACATGTACAGTAATTGACAATGCTGTGCTTTCTATAACCTCCAAGCTTATCTCTCTTTCTCCCAAAGGGCAGCCCAAGCCTGTCCATGAAAAATGACTTTCAAGTCTTTGACAGCCTTCTGTTATCTTCTACAGAAATTCATCTTCTCAAGACAGACAGAAAATAACCCAAAGCAGACACAATACATGAAATTTCCCACATTGAATATTCTTAGCATCCTCTCACTGTAAAGCCATCTTGAGCAAAAATAACTAATTTCCATCCTCAAAACAGCTCTATTTTTCCCTCCTCTCCAAATCTTCTGCTTTCAACCCTTGCCTCACCACACTCAAGTTAGGCTAGTCACCAAGTTAAAAAACACTCAGTTTCAAACATGAAGATTCATTGGGAGTGTCTCTAAACCACAATTCCTATTTTAACACAACCACTCTACATTTTTTATCCACCTAAGTTCCTAAGGCATGTTAAACTGCTTACATTTTTCCCTGTGATAACGAATCTATCATGTTTCCTTTACTTAAAATCAAAGAGCAGCATAAAGGTGTATTGTGAGTGTTTCATTTACCTCATTGTCCATCCACATTTTTTTTAGAGTAATTATATCTTACTGATCATTACTAATAATATATAACTAATGTCTCTATATTTAAAATCTGGTTACCTCTAAATTAATAGCAATGTCAAATAATCTTTCTTAAATATAGTTTCAATTTTTTAAAGTAAAGCTAATAGATTTTATGTCATATAAATTATGTAGCTACATATGGAACCTGATATTATTTACCTCTAAAAAAGAATGCAGAAAGTAAGTAAATATTTTTTTTTACTGTAGGAGGAACAGCAGCACATGAATACCTTTCATTTATCTGGAAGACACCAGAGTCTTAGATTAAGATTAAGTCTTAGATTACAGTTGAATGAGTTTTCAATTTATTGCAGAAAAGTTGACAAAATTTTGGAAATATCTTAAAAGGCAGATCTGCATTCCTATTTTCATAGGAGCAGGGGAGAAATAATATGTAGATTATTAATAAAATAGAGTCCTCTTTATTAAAAATCCAAGAAAAAGCACTGTTTGTGATTTACCAGAAATGAAGACAGTAAGAAATTTTTACCAAATAATCCTTTTATCAAGTGATTTATATGTTATCAGTGTGTTTTTTTCTTACAGTAACACTTCACTTGATATTAAATGCCTTCCTAAAGAAAAAAAACAAAACCCAAAAATAATTAAAATCATAAAAGCATGGTCATAAATATACTCACTTTCAGTTACATCCAAAATGAGTTTGCAAAACAGTTATTCAAAGTGCTTGAATTTTGGTTGCCCCAGGTTATTTGAAAGCCAATCCAACAAGTATACTGCATTTCACCTGAGTATGTCTGGCAAGATAAATAAAATAAGATTAAGCAGCAAAAATTTTCACATTTTATCCTGGGTACAGTTAAAGCATTTAAAGCTTCCCTTAAGTAAGGATTTAACAATTTCAGCCGCAATGTTTGGTTTTGATGTTTTTGTTCTGTTTCGGCTTTTTTTCCTTTGTTCTGGTCGTCTTTCTCCCCATTTCAAAAGTGTTCTTTCCTTCACATGCCTTTCTTTTTCTGTATATTAAGCTACATCCTCTGTCAGAAAGACAGAAAATGTCTTTGATGAGAACTAAGTGTCACTCTTTACTTTGAAAACTGCTCAGGCACGGCCAGAAGAGTTTCTCGGTGCTATATGTAGAGGACACGGTGATTTGTACTGGTCTGCAAGAGCTCTGTTATGGAAGTGACAAGAATAAAAGCTGCTCTATTTTTTTCTCTTGTTATTCTTTGTGTTTCTGCACTAACTACTAAAAATCTTTTAATCATTGTTTAAAATGATGGTTAAATGGTTATCTAGTGAGAATCCTTGCTCATTCATTTGATAATTCTGCCTTTTGACAGGAATGTAGCTGAAAAAATGTATGCAGGGTCAAAGGCAATTGGTGGTCAAAATCAGGATAATTACAACTTACTTGCATGGTCCTCAGTATGTGAAGAATCATAAAACCGTCTGCATTTACTACTTTAATTTTGTCTACTTTAAGAAATTGATTCTTTATTTTTGCCTTTAGGGATTAAGTGGTTTTATTTTTTTAATTTTTATTTTGTCTGTGTGGATTCCTTCCATTTGACAGACTCTTAAACTGTGTACTTTTAGAGTAATCTGTCAGATAACTGCATGTTAGCCTCTATTCTGCAGTGTGCATGCCTCACAAGCTGAGAGAAAATTTCAGAAGGGCTCTTTTTTAACTGGGGCATCAATTCTCAGCATTTATTTTACATCTGTAATATGCTTGGAATAGAAAAGAAAGTAAAGGAAAATTACTTGTAGACAAAGAAACATCTGGGTGAAATTTTAGTATAATGAGGAGTAAATCATCTGGAAAATTAAACAAGTCATTCCTTGTATAAGTACAGTTGTGATCCTGGTTTTCAGTGATGCCCATATCTAATAACTAACTAGGTCATTAATATCTCCTTAAGGCATAAGTTGGTTCTTTTCTGACATCACTCATTTCATCTTACTTTTTAAAAACTTGAAAGAAACATTTATCTCTTAGCTTCTACCACTGGATCCCATTTTGCAAAAGACAACCAAAGTTTACTTAATTATAACATATTCACAAAAATGTAAATGCAGGGGAGGAAGGTATAAACAATGCATTATTAATAAAAACAGCTAAAAATATTGACAAAGACTGGCAGAAGTAGATTCGCTGGAGTGACTAAGGAAGCTGAAATTCCCACTTTTAAGCCACTGTATGTGTAAAGTGCTCTCAGTCTTGTCTGACACACACCAGAGAGCGTGCAGAGAGTCTCTGCACCAATAGTTACCCTCAGGAACAGCCTCTTAACACAGCATTTATGGAAGAATTACCCTATTAACTCAACGACCACTTAAAGCTTCTAACTTGACACAGATGTCATCATGTAGCTCTGGTGTAAGTGGTCTACAACTTTTCTAAAAAATATTAATATTTTGGAAAACTAGATTTTTTTTTTAAATCATGTATCAGAACTTTTAAGAAGTTAAAATATTTATGTAAAGAGGAGAATGATGTGAAAGGATCTTTCCAGCGATAAACCATTTCAGAAAGAGAAGATAACTGTGAAAAGAAAAATGTAAAATTTCTGCTCAATAAAGTATCTCTCTTGACTCAACAAGTAGTGTAGACAATATGCTTAGACCTAAGCCTATAGCAGATAAAATGTATTCAAAGAAAAATCAGGTTTTTACTGTTGGTGTTTAAAGAAAGTTTAAAAGAAAGAATATGTCATATTTTTAAACCACAAGGGTACTTTTTCTCTCAGAACATAAATTTTGATAACATTTGAGGCTTGCTTGATACCAAATGCTCATTATCTTTGGTCAAATCCAGTTTAAACCACAGAACCCTAGGTAGCCTAGCTTTAATTGTCCCTAAAAGTTAACATAATTTATTATGTCTACTGTGAAATGGCTAACTTACACATAAGAGTGCTCTGTTAAATGCACTTCTATTGTCAAAGTCAACTGCTTCTGGCAGTGCCATTCCTGAAATGCTACTGATCAAAAGGTAATGAGAACTGACAGGCAACATCACAAATGTTCCATGGTAAACAGTCTGTTAGACGAGGAATTAAGTGAGTGCTACTAATTGATTGTTTCTACATTAGTGAAATCTACCAGAAAGAATAAGGCTTTCTTGACATTCACTTCAGGAATGCACATCAGGATGAATAAGCCTACACATTAAAGCATATTGGGAATAGCCAGCTCCACTGAAATACATGGAGGTGTGTATATAAATGACTTTCAAAATAAATGTTATTATTATAACATCCTAAAACACAAATTTCTCATGTTTTCCTTTGCTGCACAGTTTTTGTTGTATCTGTATGATTTAGAGAACCCCAAAAGGGGAAAACAAGGGATGTGATCCCACAGATGAGTTAATATCCCAGTTCAGTGCAATACTTTCCAACTTTCAGTACAGTGGTGTGACTCATGGCTACAGACCCAATTTACAGGTGTCATGCTATATTCCTCAATTAGTGAGAAAAAGATAGAGCTCTAAATTCTGGCTGTGCATGTCTGTAACTGCAGGGATCAATATAATCATTTGAAGTTTATGTGCTTGGATTGGTCTGTGACCATTACTTTTGTCCTATATCCTGTGAACACAGCAGTGTAATTTCTTCCTGCTGACAGCCTTTAACATACCATTATCACGTCATCCTCTCAGTTTTCTGCTTTAAACAATCCCAATTATTTTTTTGAACAGCTCTGTTACTCTCCACTGGACTGCTTCCAAGTAATTTAATGTATTCAAAGGCTCAGTACTTTTCCTTGAATTTTCATATACATTACAAACTGGTTAACATTTTTCTCATACAGTGTCTAAATGTTTAATTACAAAACTGAGTAGTAGGAAACCTGGAACAGACTTTTTGAATGCCTTGCTTGATAAAACTTTCAATTTCAAACTATTCAACATTGTTTAACTGTCTATGTACCCTTCTATTATGGTTTCATCTAGACAATGTTTGCCTGACTTCCCTATGAAAATTTTAGAGCTATTCTTATCTCTAATTCTGTGACACTTCCTACTCACACACAAGAACTTTTGTCCTGTCATAAAAAGACATTAAGCTGTTTTGATTTGTTTTGCTCTTGACAGATGAATGTTGACTGTTAAAAATAGATGGTTTATGTTTTTATTCCAGATTTCTGAACATTTTTTGTATACTGAAGATAGGCTGAATTAGCTAGAAATCCCCGACCATCTTATTTTAATTTTTTTTCCTTATTTTATTTTCTTCAAAGGCAACATATACATTTGTAAATTTCTAATCCTCTGGAATTCCTCTCCTCCTTCACAATTTCTGGCTTTTTTTTTTTTTTTTTTTAATGCACAAGAACTTACATTTCCTTATGCAACTTATAGGAATAGCTATAGGTCCACTTCATCTGAGACTTTTAACAAATCCAAACATTCCTGACCTCATGTTAGCTTCCACAATTACACGTCATTAGTGCTACTGAGCTTCTGATACTACTTATGTTAGTATAAGCTGAGCAAAAAGCTTCAAAGACTTGTCACTCCTGTTGTCTATCATTAACCTTCTGTTTTCACTGAACACCTCACAAAGGCATTTTTTGCTTGTATTCTACTAATTTACTTATGTCTTTTTTTTTTTTTTTTCATTCCTGCCACTTTCTTTCCAGTGGTTTATTCCCTGCCTTATCCCTCCTGATTGTCTCCTGTCATGATATAGCAGTTTGTCTTAATCCTTAGTAATATCATAATTTCCCAATTGATTGATTCCTTCTTGAGTTTCACACCATTTTAAAGCTGAATTTAGTCAGATTAAACTATAAATATAATCTATCTCATATTGCCGTATGCTTTGAATTTGATCCACCGCAAGTCCTTCCTCTTTGGTGTGCTTTTTCAGAACTTGGAAAACCTTTATCAAAAATCTGCTTCATAAATCACTTGTAAAATGCCCAATTAGAGGAATAAGAGCAACTCTACTATGGCATTTCTACCTTTGAGTACTTGTCTTTACATTCTGAATAATGTATTGTAGAACTATGTAGAAGAAAACAGAAGAGACAAAATTGTTACCTTTACATTCCATTTCCCCGCCCTTCACATATTCAATAATTGTACCTTTCACACACAACAATACAGAAATTTAGACTGTTAGAAATTCTACTCCTGCTTCCTCTGACAGGTTTATTGAATCATGGTAAGAAAATTCATATGAAAAAGTTTTAAATAAAAGTCAGTTAATCAAATCAAAACTTTTTTCAAGATAATAGCTTTAGTGCGTGTGAAGTTTTCAAAGCAAGCAAGTTTGTATTTTATCTGATTTCACAAAGAACTGTTCAGAAATTGTACAGAGGTAAGAAAATCTTTGTACATTGTTAGCTTTAGATATGGAAAGACAGATTATTTGGGAAGGTTAAGTCATATGTTATTGACTGTAGTAGTTTAGTTTGCCTTTTTTTGTTAGTAAATTCAGAAAGGACAGTAGCATTTTTATAACTGGTTCCCTCAGAGTGAAGATGCACTTAATGTTGATCAACCCAACCTGACTAAAAAATAAGCTATTTTTCCAGTGTTCAGTTAAATAAAAAACAACTGAAACACACAAACACAAAGTTGTACACAAACACTCCTACCCACAGAAGATGAGGTGTTTTTCCTAATCCATCTGTTTAGCACTGATTGTTTAATAAGAATACAGGCAGCACACACTGAGAAAGACCAGAGAAGCCTGTGCTCCTCAAGGCTATTACTTTGTTTGTATAATTTACAAAGCCAGCCAAAATATTTCCATTCTCTTTGTATTACTTAGTATTAAATCATCACACTGTAAAACATAAAATTCCAAAAGCAACTGATCTCTGAATGTAGTCTGCCTATCCTCTGAATATTCTTTGCCTTGCCAATAGAAAACTTAACTTAATTTTTACAACGCCCACTTCATATCTAGAAAACACAGATTATGAATATGAACATAGTCTTTTAAACTGAACTGCTCCTGTAAATAATTCAGCTTAGCCAAGACCACTTTAGGAATGGACATTTATTTATTGTGTCTCTGAAACTGTCTTAATTACACGACAAGTTACAGATGACTGTTCTATTTAATCCTACCCTGAGAATATAGCCAGAGAAATTCCATTTGATCTGATGGTAAAGTCATATATTTCCTAGCCTTTTCTTATTAGAACAAAGAATCCAAATAAAGAGTGCAGGTGTATACTGGTAAGAGGAGACTGAGGAGATTGGTACCTAATAAAAATAAATAAAAGTATCAATCATTATTTGGTATAGACTGAGAAAGCAGGAATACAGGTTTTTATGAGTAACCTGAATAAGAGTCTGAATATGGAAAACAGCAATACAGCTGTCTTCTTATCTGTACCCTGATATAGGAAGATCCCAATGGACAGCCACAGACAAATTTGCATTTACTGTGCTGGGGTACTATATAAAGAAGGCATATTTAAGAATTCAGGCCTTACTTATCATTAAACATTTCCTTTAAAACTTCATTTATTATAAGTAGGACTATAATATGCTCAAAGGAATAACAACAGAGTTATTTAGACAATACAGAGGCATATTCTCTTCAACTCTTAAATTGCTCTCCCCTGTTTTTCTGCTTATCATTTGAAGATGATAAGAGAAGGACCAGATGACATTTGCAGAAGAAATAAAATTCTCTGCTTTGACCATCATTAATCCCTGGTTAATAGTTACAGAAGAAAATATTGAATTACTGTCCACTTGCTTCAACTTCAGTCTGATAGGAATTCATAAAGATGTTGCTTTTCACATCATCATACAAAATACCTACTATTTTATGACAATGAATATTTCGGATGCATAGAACCATGGTGTGGTTTGGATGGACGGGACCTTAGTGATGATCCAGCTCCAATCCCCTGCCATGGGCAGGGACATTTCCATTGGGCCAGGTTGCTACAAGCCCCATACAAGCCCTCCTTGAACACTTCCAGGGATGGGGCAGCCATGATTTCTCTGGACAGCCTGTCACAGTGCCTCACCAACCTTCTGTTCCTGTCGGGTTTTCTAATGCAAGAAACTAAATTACTAAATTCCATAACTAAAGATGGGGAACAAGAAACTCCCTTTCAGAATGTTAATTACCATAACCCTAAGCCTTTTTTATTCTCTGTACATTGACAGTATGATTAACCATCTCAAAAGTGTACTTACATAATTTTTTCCCATGTGTGACCTTTCAACTTTAATGAAAGAAACCTCTGCTGCCTTAAAGCACAGATTATTAAGAAAAAAATATTTTAATGAGGAGTTCAGAATAATTTCTGACTATCATTTTTTAAACGAACTATCATGATTTTCTATTTTCTGCAGTCTTTCATCACAGTTTTATGTTATTTCCAAGCCACAGTAAATATAACACAGGATTAGAAGGAGATTTATCATCACTTCTCAATCAAAGTTTTCAATAAACTAGTATAGTGCTTTTTTTCTTTGAAATTTTAATATAGGGTAAATAAAACAAAAAGAGCTTTTCTTTGCTGATTAGGATCTTTGTCAACATCATGGCTATTATATGCATAAATTCGACATGATGAACACATCAATGCTTTTCTAATATGAGAAAGATGCTGACTGTTGGACACTAAATTCAAAGAAATTTAATAAGACTAAACAGTAAAACTGGACTGAAATTTAATCTAGGAAAACTAATTGTCAAACTGGGGAAAAAAGGAATATGAAACTATGGGTTAAAAATTAGATAGGACAAAGTTATTATTTTCCTTTCCTCTCTTTCAGTAAAATTATTTACCTTCTTCACTTCCTTTCATTAATATTATATTTTGTTGGTTCAGTAAGAAAAAATCTATAAAATATGACATATTAAAATATAAACTAATGCAAGTCTGAGGCAGATTATTGGAGAAAGGGAAAGAAGAATAAAAAAGGAACACTTTTCCCTAAAGGTCTTTCTATAACGAAACACAAAAAGATAACTTCTGAATTGTGATTTTGCAGAAATATTAATATAAAGATTGTTTCTGGAAGGCAAATGATTCATGAACTAAACAGATATAATAACTCACAAATAGCATGTTGTCATGGTCAAAATTAAAGACAGAAATATGCAGGATGACCATTGTATGAAGTGAATAATTGTTGTGGTTAGAGTGTAGGAGGATGATCGTGAAAAGCTATCCTCACAATGTGATACATCACTTTCTGGTGTCTTTCAGCCATAATGTAAGAAAAACTGAAACCCTCACCCTATAAGGTATAATACACATAGCATCAAAATATCACATAGGACCCTCTTGATATGTGGTTTTTTACCTATTTGCTTGCTTAGTGACTGACTTAGAGGGATTTTTTTAACATTCAGCAAATTAAAACTTTAAATTGCATTATTTTAGTCAGCTTCATTTTTTTTTAAAGCTTTAAGGTATTTCTATAGAAGGAGAGCTAGTGTTATGTAGGAGTTAAAAGCTTTACAAATTTAACTATTTAACTGTTGATTTGTATTGAGTTATGTGCTTCTGATTTGTTGATATTTTTGCACCTACTGAAAAGAAAATATACATTCTCTGAATGTATATAAATAAAATGTAGGCTAAAAGAGTTTAGACACACTTGCTGCAGAATATTCTGCTAGTTCAATAAACTAGGTATATCTCCTGAGAAGCTGAGGAAAAGGCATTTGGAACAGAACATCCTCAGCAAAAATAGTATAATGACATTTTTCTGTCACCAGCTGGCCTTTCCAGTCAGGACCTCAGCTTGAACTGATATTGTCACTCCAGCATGCAGGAGAGTGTTGGGGCATTTCTAGATAAACAACTACCAGAAGAGTTATTTACCAGCTGCAAGATTATGAGTTATGATTTTCAGTGTGTAGCCTGTCAAAAGGTATTAGTCTCCTCTTCATACACACTTCTCTTGGATACGTGCTGATCAGGCTAGTGATGTGTTGAGGCAAGACCTTGAGTGTACACAGTTCTAAGACACAACAGCCTGCACGTTTACTTTAGAACAGGACATAGAAAATACCAAAACTGTGGGGTTTTTTAAAATTTATTTTTAAAATTAATTAATTTAGATGGAGAAAATTTAGAGTATCTAAACAGAATAGAAGTCAGAATTATGCAAGCAAATGTCTTCTCTCTCCAGCAGTCTTTCAGAGTGGATTTTTCCTTAAGTTTACTTTCAAGCCAGCAACTGTCAAAGGGTTTCTGGGTTGCAGCAAACATTAGGGAAGCCCTAAAAAAATTACCTTTTTTTTCTCTTGTTCTGTGTCATGACTGTCTTCTAGCAGTTCTTAGTCCTCTCAGCATCTGTTCTTGCAATCCTCCTCTAATGGATGAGTATCTTCCCCCTCTCACCTTCAGGCCTCCCTGCCTGTTATCCTATGAGTGTGATTGCACAGTATACCACATCACAACATAACTTTCCAACAAAGAGAAGAAAAATGAATCATAGATGACAACCACTTCCAGAACTGTTCTCACCATTCAGAAAGATCGAGTTAGTTTTCCTAAAAATAGTTGGAGTTGGCTACTTACTGCCTTTATAATTCAATCCTAACTGTACTAAATGTCAGCATACTTCTTTTAGCAGGAGTATGTAATCAACCACACAGATTCCTTTCTCTGTTTTACATGTTCTGATGGATATATCCATGCTGCGACAATAGAATAGAATAGAACCCATAGGTGCTTTTGGTACAGAACCAATTTCCTGAAAAATAGGAGCAGTGTGGTAGTTGCATAACAAAGCTTTGAAAAGCTTCACTCAGTGGTGAGCGTGCATGCTAGAAAGAATGAAAAAACTACATGTTGGAGTTGCCAAAGAAATCTTATCAGCAAAAAGAATTGGTTGAGTGAGCTACTGACTGGAAGGTATGAACCAAGTGGGGCAAAGAAGACTGAACCTACATTGTGCATGCTGAGAAAATCAGCTGTCTTGTCAGGAAAGGAAACGTATAATTAACCCATGATAAAGTAAGTCACTGATTAATAAAAATACATTGAGCTACAGAAAATAAGCTCTCCACCTCACAGTGGAAATAACATTGTTTTTTTACTTATGGACACACTGGTAGTTCAAAGTAATTTGAGTTAAAAAGTAAACATAACTGCATAAAGATATTGTCAGTGGGTGCAGTAGACTTTGAAGAAAATTAAATAATTATGTTAAAAGTAATTCTTTCTCTGATTTTACTCTTTCTGCATGGTTTAAAATTCTAATGCTTTTAATGTCATTCTTGTTTATTCTCTTTTGTAAAAAATAATCCTTCTAGCAGTACTCAGCTAGCTTTCAAATGTAAATCAGACTTTTATCAAGGTATTCTCTGCCAAATATATTATTTCTCCTTTTAGAGTTATACTTCTAACTCCTCATCAGCCGCTTCTACCAGATTGTATGATTAGGAGCCTTTCCCTGCATTTTATTTTAATCCTCAATACTATCAGTGGTTTAAGCAGAGGAAGCCCCTCCTCACAAATATCAGTTTAAGAAAACTCACCAAAACCAAACCACCAAATCTCTTAACTGTATCTGGAATCTATAGCCATCTTAAGACCACTTTCAGACTTGTCTTCCTGCTCTAGTGGAATTATCAGCTTCAGTGAAAACAGATATTTTAGATTTACAAGAGAAGCCTGGCCCTGAGGTATTTGAGTGTGAAATACAGAATTTCTCCCATTTGGGTCATCTTGGGCTAAAGTAGCTGGAATGAGTCTCCCTTATACAACTAATAGATGATTTCTATTTTGGATCCCCTGGACAGATGCATCAGAATATAGTAAGATCAGAAAAGTCCTAGAACTACCTCTTTCCCTTTTGGCAAATTAAATTTACACTAAATCACACATTCAATTATTAAAATTATATTCATCCTCAAGAAAAAAGTTGAACTTAGTAGGGTATACCTGTCTAGACACTGCTGTTTTTTTACAGCCACATGTATCTTCACAGCTTTGAACATGGAATAAATCTCCTGAGATTTCTTGGCAGGCGTTTCTTCTGCTTTCCTGGATATTCTAAATATATGTATTTGAAATATTTATTCCACCTTAGAAAAAAGTTTTCTCATTCCCCCTCTTCATTATTAGCTATTGAACAGACAGTATCTCCAAAGAATACATTTTTCTACACAGGAACATGACTATGTACCTGTACTGTTTGTGGAGTAGTTTGACTATATTGATAAGGAGATTTTGAAAGTAATGCTATATTGTTATAAATGTTTCTGTAACAATTATATAACAGTAGTTTAAAATGGTAACATTTCCCAAATTTATTTTTATTTCAGTTTTTGGAAACCTTTTTAAAGAGAGGGTTGTGAATACAACTAATGTTAAAACTGGTTACACAATACCTAGTTTACATAGATATGCACAGAAATATGGAAACCTATGCAACCACAGGTTTTTTTATTTTCCCTCTGAGAGAAAGAGAATTTGCAAAGATTCTACTGTTAAATCATGACTGTTTAGATAGACCAGATTACTGGTAGATTCTCAGTATGCTCAACTGCTTAGCCAAAATACTCAGGGCATATTCTCACACCCAATCAGTGAATAAAATTTTATATTTGTGTAAAACGTCAGCTTAAAATTGACTTATTGTTTCCTCTAATATTTCCTAGTGAACACCAGTAACTGAAACAGGTACTTGCTGTCTTGCATCACACTTAATGACAATTAACACCTATTCTTGGAGAAACAGCCACCTGGTCAAGTAGAAATAGTTGTGATGACTACATTTTCTGGAGATTTGAATGTCATTAGATTATAATATGGACTTCTACAGAGTAGGAAATTAATTATTGACTTCACTGGAAATTTTATCAAAGGAATGCAGTGCTATATCCTGTGTGTTGTGTTGCTGTAGGTAGACTTGTCTGTTTTTTTAACAGAATTGTAGATCCAGGAGAGAGACTTGGATGACATGAAGTCAATCTGTGGAGAATATACCTCTCCAGCTTCATCAGAGAGAATAACTTTTCATTCAAGCTCAGACTGCATTCTACATTTGATGAATGACACAGAAGTGCTATCACCCCTTCATACAGTTCTGAAATACTAATGGTGCACCATGACTGAAGTGTTAGAACACCTTCCTCTTCATATTTGACAGAAAGTCATGGTAAATCAAGCTGTTGATCATCCATGTAGGATAAGATCACGACTGATTTTTTTTAAATTTATTTTTGTGACTACAGACATTCTGTAGCAGACTACACAATTACTTAAACCTTTCTCCTCTACTCTAAAGACAATATTGTTGCAAAGCTGTTTACCAGGGAAAAATAAGAAATACTTTCCCCTTTCATTTTCCTCACCAGACTGGATTTTCCAGGTATCCAGAACCATTGTACCTTTTATAATCATAGAATTGTAGAATCACTTATGTTGGTAAAGACCTTTAAGATCATCAAGTCCAACAATTAACTCAGCACTGCCAAGTCCAACACTAAACCATGGACTCAGTTTGCTGAGCTAATGTCTATAACAAGGAGAATATTTGATGCTCAGACAGACTGACGTGTTTCTGTGGAAACCATAATGCTTAAGTTCAAATAAATTTAGAGAGGGAGCTAAGCATAGTATTCCAGCTGAAGAACAGAATGGCCCAAATAAATTCTTTTTCTCAAATGCATATCTGAATATATAATCCCCTGTCTCTTAGGAAAGAATGCAAACATGATTTAAATCCTGTCCCAGCTGAAATTAGTAAAATATAGCCTATGATGCTATAACTCAGAATGAGATTTCATATCCCTAGAATATGGATAATAAGTAAAATAAGTAATTTATCAGAGTTATGAATACATCAAATATAAAGAATCAGAAATAACAGTCTGTGAAAGGCCTAAGAGATAAACTGTATTCAGGGAAACATTGAGATGTTTACAAAGAATATTAAGTATATAAGGACATGTAATCAGGGCAGAAGAGGAAAAAGAGAATAGTATCTATTTAGTAAAGAGAAATGGGAGCTGTGGGGAGAGTAGGAGAGTGATATAGCCATGCACAGTGGGGAAGTGATTTTCAAGGATATTAGATACTGACATCTGTTTTCCTTCCTGAGCTGAAATAATAACACCTTAGTGCATTTAGGGAGAAGAAATAGAAATCTGTGTGTGTGTTTCAAAACCAGTGTTCACTGTTTGAAATCTATTTTCTTTTTTGTTTTTAACAACATTTTTTTTCTTGTGAAGATTATTGTTACATGGACAATATCACACAGATTTAAACCAAAAAATAAATGTTGATCCACAGTAGGCCAGTGGAACACTGAGGCTTATTTGAGATTGTATATACATATTTCCAAATGGTCACCTTCTTCTGTAAAAACCGGTCTGTATTTTGGATACCTAGACCTCTCTTGGATATGGCCAAAGGTTACAGTAAAGCCATTTGAAAAAAAAAAAAAAAAAAAAAATTGCTGTCACAGCACAGCAATCAAATGCAGAGGGAAAGCCAGAAGACAAAGAGAGCTGGAAAAATAAATGTTAGCATCAGTCAGAAGGCTGATCTTCTCACTACAAACAGACTTTTTTCTGCTGCTACCTTTCAACTGGATTTTGAGAAAAAGAAGACATTAGGATCTTTTTCTTATAGCAAATTTATTTGTCTTTCAGTTTTACCACTGTATGACAGAGCATGAGGATAGAAGAGAAACACTGATTTGGTTGCAAAAACTGGTTTAGGAATACTTTGCAATCACAAAAATCCTCTTTTACAGAATTATTGAAGTCCTCAAAACCAAAAACTCAAAATTAACTTAATTTATACACCTTAAATTAAAATCAAAACTAGACATTTTCTGAACTTAGATACTTAACTTTCTTAGGTGAATTTTCTTTCTTCTGGCTTAAGGTATTAAAAATGGAATATTTATTAACATAATGAGCAATTAAAAGCTAAGTTATTCTACATCCAAACTGAATGGCCTAGTTTACTCTTTTCAGTGTAGTGGCAATGTCTTTCTTATTCCCTACTCATGTAAAGTGCCAATAGAGTTATTGCTTTAACTGTTATACTATTTCCTCTCCATCCAATTTTCACTGGTATGTGTATTTTCATTTTGCTGTTTTATCTTTTTTGTACAGTGATACGCTTCTGTGGGTAATTATGCAATTAGCCAGTAATGAAGGTGTTCTGAGAAATTACTTTAATCTAGATGTCTGAGGGAGTTCTGTTGCCTATCCCACATCTCGATGATATGTAACTGGCAAATACAGAAAAAGAATACCAAAAAAAGCCAGAAGAAAAATGATATGAATGAGATCTTAGTAGGAAAATTGATTTCTAGGGCGCAGCAAAAAGATTTCTAGGCCAGGGAAATAAGACATGAGACCTAAATGGAAAGCTGGAGGTCTTGGGAAGGCAACCTGAGTGTTATTCATCTCAAAGCAGATGCAACAATTCTGACAAAAAGAGGGGATCTCTCTGCACAGACTGTTTAATGATCTTCTTAATATGCTGCCAAATGAAAAGCATGAAAATTTAAAAAAAAACAGAACAGGGCCTTTCAGAGTGAACAGCTCTTCTTTGAATACTAATATAGTAAAAGAAATATATGTCAAGTGAAAGAATATATTTAAGAAACTACAGAATTAGCAAAGATCTTTTCAGATGTATACTGAGTGGTTTCTTTATTCAGCCAGGGCTCTGAGTGCTACTCAGCCCCTGTAGACATGAAAGAATGGAGTAATGCTAAGTATGTGAACAAAGTTCTGCATTACCTAGCTGAGTGCAAAGAAAACCCCAAAGAAAAAATGCAACTATTTTGTGCACAAAAGCTGCACTTGCTAGGAAAACACAAAATGAATAATGTAAAACTGGAAAACAGTCAGGTTTTCTATGGGAAGATGATGTCTCTATTGCATTTGAAATAGTGTATGAGAAAGATCACAGACTACATCTTTAAATGTTTTATTTGAAAAAACATGTTTGTTGTATTAAAGTACACGATCTCATGGTGGAAAAGTAACAATTCATAGGAATATAAGCTTTTAAAGGGAAAAGATAAGTTCTATGCAAATTAATAAAAAACTGGGCCTGAATTCTCATTTTTCTTTTGCAAGAATTAGGAACTACAAGAGCGTTCCTTCATACAGGTAACATAAGTCAAAAACATCTAGCTCTTTCTCTTGAAAATTACTTAAATATTATCAAGTATTTACATAGAAAGAAAAAAAATGTAAGGTTTAAAAGTTGTGGTAATATTGATGATGCCTTTCTTCTCCCAGCCTGAGAAAGTAGAGAATATGTATAAGAGAAATCTCAAATTTATGAGAACTGTTGATACCATATCTTTCACTTTCTTCTGCTTAGTTATTTTAATAATATCCTGAACATGCATTGTCATCCCTTTCTAGACTGAAACATTAACAGGCAAAACCATTAGAAGACTGAAGGTTCTGGCAGCACTGAGAGTTTAATTTTTGCAAAATTTCCTTTCCCCCTCTGCCCTGCCCCTTCTTATTTACAAAAGGGAGGAGCAGAATAAAACAGAGTTGAGAATCAAGAGCACTATCACTGTCTCTCACTGTTCTGACACCTGGATATTTTAAGGCAGAAACTTAAAAAAACAAGTAAAACCACTACACACCAGTTATAACAAAATGATTATTTTTTGTTTAAAGTCTAGAAACTTTAAAATTCATATATAAGAAGGTATTTGTAAGATGCTAGCTCTGCATTATCCTATTTGATCCAGTTGCTAAACAAAAAACCCAAACAACCAAGCAAAAAAATTGATATGATCATAATTTTTTCAGTTTTTCTTAAGCAGAAAGCAATTAAAACAATTTTCCTACTTAGAGCCTCACTTTTAAAGACAAAATCTACATTTTACAACTGATTTTCTCAACTTCTTCTAAAGCTTTCACGTGTCTCTCCTTCTTCCATACACGTTTCCCAGCAGTCTTCAGAAGTACAAAGTTGAAGTCCCACTGCCCCACAGCATTTACAGAAATTTACTGTATTTAGTAGTTTTGCTTTATTCTTCATTACTCAGCAATTTATGCCTTGAGTGCAAAAGAAAAAGAAGGTCCCATGGGACATTGTGCTGCAATTTGTCCTCTGCCCACTCTGATGTGGTGGGGGAAAGGTTCATGGTGTGAAGCTTCCCAAACCCCAGGGTGGAGAGGGTTGATAAAGCAGGAGTTTCTCTGGCCTTTCTGCTGCTGAATACAGCTCATCCATCCTCCATGAGAGGAATTTTTGCCCTTCTGCCAATGTCTGAAATGCAGCAGTAAATTTGTGTCTGTTCAATGATGGATTGGAGGTCAAAGTCTCTTTGTTTCAATAAGGTTTGTTTCAACAAGCCTAGTTTATAAATATCAAAATTTACATAAGTGGCAGCTCATTTGGCATTCTGATGTTTACTTATTTCAGTTACTTAAGAGAAGACTCTTTTTTCATTCTCTTTCTGGATCACTCATAATTTTTGCAACTGACACATTGGGAACATGTACTTGTTTGAAGGTATGGGGGAAACTTGTGCTACTACTCTTTTGGTGAGGAGCCTGCTAACTATTTCTAGCCCAGGGCACTTTTATCTCTTCAGACTTAAACCTCAAAATAATACAGTCCATCCAGTCAGACAATCCTCCCTGTCAAACAATTTAAAACCTATCCTTGTGATCAGACAGATGCAGAACAGCAGTAGAAAAATAAATCATTTCAATTATGCTCAAACTGTCAAGTCAGTGGTGAATAATGCAATACCTGACTATTTCCTCCTGTTTGATTACATGGAAAATAGCTGTTCAGTATTTCTGGTTTGCTTTAATGATTCAGCTGGAGTCCAAAATATGCCAACACCACACCTGCTATGTCTACTTCTCAATCACTTTCCAATTTTCTGCAGTTAGCAGAACAAACCACCCAAATTCATGCCATGCTCCTGGCAACAGTATAAACCACGACATTTAGAGGTTTTTTTATCTTTACATCCTCATGTGCCATCTGTTCAATGTGCAAAAAAAGTGTGTTGGAGAGGGGACCTCATAGTTAAAGGGAAATTCACAGTTAGGTCTAGTGCTGCAGTCTTGAAAAGGGATTTCCTTTGCATTTAGGCAGAAGGAAATTTCAGTCTCGGTGACTGAGATACCTCACAGTCTTCGGAGGTAAGGGTGAAAAAGGACACTGTGTCATCCTTTGTTTCTTTAAAAAGAAGGCATTTAGTGAAGAAAGGTGGAGATGAAAGGCAACCTTAAGGAAACTTAAGAAAGCAGAAAACAGTAGGACATGGAAGATGCTGACTGGAAGAGATGTAAAGCTCCTATAAAATGGAAGTCTCTAGTGCCTGAAATTTTTAACCAAGAAAACAGGATTTGGACAAAATTGTTTTACTTGTTGGTTTTGTTTGTTTGCTTTTGGTTTTGTTTTGATTGAGAATATATAGACCCAAAAGTTGCTTTTGCATTCAAAATTTTGGTGGCAAGACCAAGCCCATGTTTTAGTCACAGGCTTCAACGGAGAAACTCAGAGTTTGTGTTGCCATTGAAACATGAGAGAAGTTTTGGAAGAATACCAGAAATTTCATAGTCTGGATAAAAAAAAGGTGAAAAATGAAGTGCAACAAAAAACCTGATTATTTTATAGGTGTTATTGGAGCAATGCTTAGGACAATAGCTAGAAGTTTCCTGAAATGAATCAAAAGCTGAAGGGGATCAATTATAGCATCTGGTCCAACATCTTTGTTGGACCAGATGCTACAAAATGTTCATTTTACAGAGCTATTTTGTGAAACTGCAATTTTCCCATGGTAAAAGATGTCAACGAGATGAAAGGCTGACAGAAACCTAAGATTTTCCCACAAAAAAAAGGCAAGAGACATGGGAAACAGCACAATGTGGAGCCTTCTAACAGAGGTGATTTGTACCAAAGATTAAAAAAACTTTAAAAGATTGTAAGGTGACAAACCCTAGTGTGAAGCGAATAATCATGATGAAGAACAGATTAGAAATTGGAGTTCTAATAAATTACCAGAATTTTCCATCCATAAAAAATATATTAAATATATTCTCCAAAAAGGTTTTGTAACCAGACTTGTACAGAACTCATGTCCAATTATCAGTCAGATGAACAGAACATAGCAAAGACATAGAAGAAGACAACTTGTCTTGTTTCTCCTGGTCAATCTGACAGCAGACATGTAGAGGAAAATACTACTGGGCATCCAATAAAATCTGAAATTTCACTCACTAGAGAAGAGAGAAATTAATCACAATGAGATTTAGAGTACCTTTTTGTGCTTTTCTGAGTCTAATTAAGAAGTGGTGAAATGCTGAGTAGTACTCTGAATAGGGTGTGGGATGACAGAAATTGCCAATACTGTATCAAATTATTGGAAACTTGTATTAAATGTTGATGCTGTGGAAAAAATTACTTTATCCAAAACTATCATCCATGCAGAAACTGTTGTACAGGGCTTGAAAATGTCACTTGGCAAAACTAAGAGGTCACTTGGCTAAGAGAGCTGATGTGTAATGTTATGTGTTTTACGTGGGATACAATCCTTTTAGGTTTAAATCATTCCTAAATACACAAATCCCAACTAGTTATCTATACCTCCTGCTTTCCAACATAGCCAAATAATGATAGTGTCTAGACTTAGGAAGTAATTTCCTAAAGACATGATAGCTCCTCAAGCTATCTTCGTCTTGATCTTTGCACAACAGCTCTGAGATTAGAGCATCTATCTTGGAAAGAGTAGAATTGAGTTCTAGGCACACCTTAGCATTAGGAAATTTCAGTGCACAGACCAATTAATGCCTAAATGAGTCTACAGGGCATTTTGAAAGACTTTATCTAGACTCACACAAGAGCAAGAGTCATGAGATTTTAAATGAACTGTGAAAGAAACTAACATGCATTTCCAAAAAGGCTGAGGTTCTGTAAGCAAAGTATGATATTTGATATCCTGTGTTGAGACATTCTGGGAAGGAAAGCAGATACCTGTGCAATCACTTTGGATAACTCTGGTGCTCTGGTGTCTTCAGAGGCACCTACTTAATTTGTGTAATAAAAAAGTTGATTTAGCAAGATAAACAATTATTTTAGGAGTGTTGGATTGCCCCAGTAGTAGTATTAATTTGAAACCTTAAAAGAACCAATCCCTGTGTTGAACAGATTAGAATTTTATAGTTTTATTAGCAACAGCTTGCATTTTTATTATGCTGAAATCCTCCCACTACAACCTTCAGCTTATGGGTAAGGAGGACCATTTTGTTTTGTTTTGTTTTACTTCTACTATGCTGATAGAGTGTTTCTACTCATAAACTGACAGTTAAAACTTATTCTTAAAACTTATTCCTAATTTTTAACTGTAATTTTTTAGGGATAAGTGTATAACTGTGAAGGCAATCTCCAACATAGTAGGGATTCTGGGAAAACCTGAGGAATCTTTTCATTGTCAATTTCTGCTCACAAATGGAACAACACTAGAATAAACGCATGGTGTCTTCTTATTCAGGCCAACATGTAGCAATACATTAACTATGAAATTATTTCTGAAGCTACATAAAAAGCACATTACTGAATTTGACTGATTTTCTGGCAGGTATTGAACCAAAAAAAAAGATTAAACTAAGAGCATGAGTGAAGCTATAAACATCTGAAGACAGGTAAGACTCAAGAGAAACCCATAAAGCTCAAAGTTTACAAATGGGCACACTAAGGCAGTCCCAAAAAGCGAGCAAACCCAAAACCTCCTGTGGAGTGAATAGAAGTCTGCACAATACATGAGTCATGGGAATTCTGTATAGGGGTAAGTATCATATTAAAGCTACATGAGGTTTTATTAGAGCTGTAATAAGTACTATTTTATCTTGGTATTTTAAATACACTTTCATTTTGTTTTAAGTACACCGCAGGACATCTAATTCAATATTTATTGAGACTGTCACAAATAATTTATGAAACAAGAGTTCCTAAGGATTTGTGTAATGTTTAGTGACAACTCTAGATTTATAATCAAGGTCATATGCCTACCTTTCTTGTTCTCTTTTGTCATTCACATTCCTTTTCCCTTTAATGACATTCAAATTAGCCTGTAAACAGAAGTACCAGGAATACTCTCTATTCAGTTCAATTTTATGCACAATATTTGGAAAATTGAGACAGAATTAGGCAGCTTCTTGTAGCAACAAGTAAAAGAGCTTTTATTATATTTTTGTAAAGATAAGAAACAACAAAATAAAATTATATTTGCATTTGGATACAAAGGAAAATAAATTTGAGGTAAAATCCTCCAACTATTTTGGGATACTTGAACCTGTGTTTTGATTGCTTTCTACAAGAATCATGTAAGAAGATGTTGAAAATTTGGTTTTACTAAGTGCCTTTGGATTAATTTAAATTATCAACCACTGATATAAAAAAAGTTCAAAGGGGCCTTGTTGTCTTGTGGAAAGGATAAATGGACAAAGGAACAAAAGAGAAGATGCCTTAGGAACCACTGCAGGTAATTAATCCACTCTGAAGCACCAAAAAAATCACAGCTGTTAATGTCAATGCAGAAAGACCATTGTCCTGGTCTAGAAGAATGACTGAGATTGTTTTTAACAAAGCACCATGTTCAACATGCAGTAATGGTAAATACAAATCATAAATGAGGGGGCTTTTGCTTTATGCCAGGCACCAAAGAGCTTCTACACATCCAGCATAAATGAATTGTGCTGCTTTTGTTGATTGTTTTTTTTTAAAGTGTTTGCAATTCAAGTGATATGTCCATAATAACACAGCACTCTTTTTTCCTTATGGGATAAGAATGTACCTCTTTTTGTTAGAAAGCTCTGGCTTTTTTTACCTTCCCTCTATGCACAGAAAGTGGCTAAGGCTTGTGGGAAAAATAACAGTATACAATTATGTAATTGAAGTCAATTTCATAATTATTCTTTTTACTGCACCATATTAAGTGTTGGTAAATTTGAGTAAAATGAATTAACAATATTATAACAGTGCTGTCAGCTGGGCCTCAGTACGGTAAGTTTCCTGCAATTTCTGTTATGGTTTTCACAGGAAATAAAAGTTGTGATACAGAAATGTCATTCTCATAAGTTTGCATTTTACCAGAGAATAGATTTTTGTTTTATATTATGAGAGAAAACAAGAGAAAAATGTTCTCTGAATATAGAATTTATGTGGAAATATTACTACACATTCTCAAAGCACATTATTTCATGTGACATTTTCAAAAAATAAGGAAAATCCAACACCACCTACTTATTAAAGGTAGGTAGTGACTTTGTTATGTCACTTGACAAGTTAATAATTTTAAGTTCTGACTGCACTCCTTGCATGATCAACATTGCAAATTAGAATTTGTCGTGACTGTATGAAAATTTGTATTTCTTGCATGTAAGTTTTACATGGGATTTTACTAGAACACTTAGCTACATTGATAAAATTTGAATCTTGACTTCAAAGGGGCTAAGTACTCATAGAAACAAGAAAAAAATATAGAGGTTTGATCTTCTAGAAAATTGCTTTTACATGAACCACTATGAAGAATTACTGACTTACAGGCTTCATAGTTAAAGTCTTCATAGTCTTTATTTATACATTTATCTTTTCTTTATACATTGTCTTTATATATTGTCTTTATTTATACATTGTATTTTTTCAAAAGCATTTAATTATTCTGGCTAACACAAATACTAGCTAGCAAGTGTGACAATAATTTCTTGTTTGCAATATTTTTACATTGTCATTTTTCATTTATGAATATGTAATACTTATTTGCAAACTGAAGACCAATAAAGAAAAGTAAGAGGCTGAGATTCAACCAAGAAGCTGAACTACTCTAAGTTAAAATTGTCATTTACAATTCATTAATTTCTTTTGAACAGGTTATTCTCTTCACCATTTTTTCCTACTTAAACTTTCCTTAGAGCTTTTCTGTGAACTTATCCATTGTAATAATTACGTCTGCAAATGCATTGCAAGAAGAATGCATTCTGTTGCTTGCTGCCAAAATCTACTGTTCATGTAGTCAATTGTTATCTAAGTCATTTTATCTATTGCTTGACAGGATGACCTTTCTTATATGTAATTCACTGCTGAAATAACATTTAATCACCTAAACCTGTTTAATGAAAAGATTTAAAAGTACTATTTGCCTAAAACTGATTTTCTATGAACATAGCAAGATTTAGGCCTCAGAAGTTATTGATGAGAAATAAACTGATGACATAAAAGGCTACCTAGTTCACTGAAATATTTGTGACATTTTTATAACTCTAGTAATTTTAATTGAGAGGAAATTGAAAAATATAGAGAGACATTTTAAAAAAACCCAAAATGAGGAAAAGCTTTTCTATTCCCCAATGAAGCTATTTAAATTCTATGTTGAATCTGCTTTTTTTTTCTGAAAGAGATTTGAATTTTTCAACAATTCGAAATCATTTTATAAGGGCTGTGTAATTCAATAAAGCAACAAAATATTAAAAAGTCAAAATTATTATCCCGAGCAAACAATCTTTGTCTTGTGATAGTAGTCCCTCAACCAACCTTTCTACTTAACCCCCTGAAGTCAATATGCTTTTTCCTAAATTCTTCCTTTGTACAGCAACATTTCTCTTTCCAGTTGCAAAACCAATAACAAAAGTGTCTAGTACATGGCACAGATGCAATTTCCTTGCACTGCTCTGTGAAACAAAAGCAGAGTGGCTGATTGATGCTCCTTCTAGGAGCTGGGTTAATTTACCAGCTGTAGCACATTGCCTGGCACAGTTCGGAAGGGCTGGCTGATGCGGTGAAGTTTATCCCTTACCCACAGCCACTCTGCTCAGCTTGGTGAGAAGCACATACTGCCTTCCAGTCCTTTAGGAAATCAGGTATTTTCCTATATTTCAGATGATAGCCTAAAGAAAATGGCTTTGATGAGTATGTTATTTAGCACAATCTAGAGAATGCAAGACAGAAATAATAAAATAAACCAAACATTTTTACTATTGTCTCCTAACCGTGTATCTATTTTCAGACATTTTGGGTATTTTCCACTTTCTATAAATTCACAGCTTTCAAAGAAAGATAATTATAAATTGCCCAGATCAGCATCTTTATCCAGCTATTGTAGCTTTGAGATAAGTAGCCCTTCATGGATTTTTCTTCCATGAATTATTCTGATTGCTTTTAAATTGTTGATAATCTTCAAAGATTCAGAAACTTCTGTGGCATAACTCCCAGTATGCAGAAAAGTATTTCATTTTTCTTGCTTTGAACTTGTAACCTCTTAGTGATATTTGATTGCTCACTAACTGTTCTGTGTCTCCATGTCACACAATGTTTTATACATATCAGTATGACTTTCTCTCTCCTTCTGTAACTTTGCAATGTTGAAGAATCCTAGTCTGCTCAACTGTTTCTGAAAAAAAGATGGATATTTGATTATCCTGTCTGTCATTCTATTTTTCAAATTCGGTTTAATTTTTTTCTGGTGAGAGGGTTATATGAGTAGACAACATTCAAGAAATGGACTCTGATTTTTGTCGTGGTCTACTGGTCTTCACGATTTTGTAATCCAGAATTAAAACAACTTGTGCAACTAACTGCCTCCATATTTTCTGTAAGAATACTTCTTTTATGGAAAATAAACAATGTGGAAACTGGTGAACAGCTTAGAAAATAGAGATGACAATTTGAGTGAAGTCTTCATTACTAATAACAAGAAACAAGGCAAATCTTTATTCTGTATAAATGACATCAATCCTGAAAGAGCAGAATCTGATATCAGAGAAAAGGCTGATGCATTTTTTTGACAGATCTTAGTGAACATGTAAAGAATTCACATATGAATACTAATAAATTAATATATTCAAGCTTTTAAAACACAGGTTAAACTAATGTTGCATGGTACTTTAATGAAGAACAGATGGGTTCAGCAACTACTTACACATACTTGAAATGACTAAAATGAGAAAGAAGTATAACTTAACTTTGCAGAAAGAGAAACTTTCACTTCTTTTCTTATTTGACAACTTATAGCCTCTGATGAATGCATAGTTACTTTATTGCTTCCACTGTCCATCCAATATTTAAATTAGTGTGACCCTCTGTGGTATCTATAGAGGGAGCTAAATGCAAGGCTTCTCCTAGTGTGCCATGGCTTGGACCCTCTAGCAATTACAGTATCCCAGACTGTGTTTATTATCCATCCATTTCAGCAATAAAACAGCCAAGGAGATCAATTCCATGTATTGAAATATTCCCTCAATATTGGGCTAAGGCTGAGTCTTCCCAGCTTCTTCTTCTAAAGTATCTGTTTTCCTTCTTAGCCTTCTAGGTTCCAAGTTCTAAACACAGGTGTTTTTTTTTCCTTAAACCACATTTGGAAAAAATAGCCAAACTTCCTCCTCTCTTCACGTGACAGACTCTTAGTTATGCCTGCTTCTTTTGACATCCAGTGTCAGGAGAGTAGTAATCCTGGGAATTGAAGTATGACACAAAATCGTTCTTTGAAAAACATGTAGCAGTGGCACCAGTAAATGTATCTCTGTACCACTATAAAGTGTGGGGTTTTTTTTAATGTTGCCTTTTTTTTCAGCATAAATCGAGGAAAATAATATTGGAGATCATTTACACTGAAAGTTATAGGGGAAAATAGAGAACTGTACAGAGAAAGGTGTCAGAAAACCTATCAGGATGTTCCTTTTGCTCGTTTGCTGGAGAAAATAATTTGGATACAGATTGTAATTAATTTTCTTCTTCTCTCCTCTGTGGTATGATCCCAGAATTCAGAAAAATATGTATAAGCAAGGGACAATGCGGTGCTTTGTACAGGTGAGACTTAGATCAGTGCATCCTTAGCTTAGAAAATTATAGCTATTTCTTGTTTATCTGTTACAAAATCAGAGACCAAGACTGTGCAGCAGCTGATCACGGTGTAAATTTCTAGGCTATGTAAGGCTTTAATTCTACCAGTACTAATTGAAATGAAGTTTGGGGATTCAGTTTGAACAGGGTAAAATATGCTGTATTCCTTCCCATTCATGCTTGTGTTTTTCCAAACTTCCATCAGGGATGCTAATTTGTGTTAATTGATGCAGGTTTTTTTCCTGTTCATGATAACACTCATTGTGAATCTGCTTGCCAATCAAAAATATCATAATAGACCATAATGGAAAATTTACTAAGAATAACCAGCCACTTCTGCAATTAATATCAGTAGCATTTCCCTATCACATATGCTTCCTCATGGTGAATTAAAAGCTACAGGAAAAATTGTCAGGAGCTTCAATGAACACCAGGAGACATTTTTACAAGTACAGAGAAAAAGGAGCATATTGTTAATGTATAGAATATGGTACTGAAATGGAATGAAAAGCAAACCAAAACACATGAGATTATTTGTAAACCTGGACCACACTACATAAAGAAATAGAATAATTGAAATTTTTCAGGTGGTAGGATAGAATACTAAAACCTAAGTTCGCGGCTCACCTAGAAATAAGAGGGCTAATAAGATTAGGTAGCTTTTAAAGCTTGGGTTTTTTCACCTCTTTCCTATATATTTTAATGTTGTATACTGGAAAGAGAGCACATTTCACTCTGTGGTAACTTCTTTGCCATGAAATGGTAATTTTGAGAAGACTATTGCCTTCCAGAAAAGTTTTTAATGGCACATGTGCATCCTCTGTCTAAATAGCATTGGCATGGATGCTGGTGTTACATTGGAAAGCAGTTTTACAATTTTTGCTTTCATTACAGATGTGCAAGACACTTCTCTGTATCCTCCCATGCATGATATCAAATTTTTGATCCAGTTCTAGCATGTGGTGAGTTAAAGCAAAAATATATTCACCTGTGAGAAGATGTCTTCCCCCTTTTGCTAAGTGCCACAGATCTATCAATTTATCTCCTGAGAACTGTTCTTAGAGAAAGCCCTTGATTACAGATCGACATTTATAATCCCACTCCAAAATCTACAGTATGGCCATACTAATTTGTAGATATGTTTGACCTGCTTAATCCAAGTTTTCAGTGCGAAATCATACCTTTTACCTGAAATGTGAATGCCATCATCAAAAAAAAAAAAAAATCTGTTTAAATGTTTCCTTCAAGTAGCAATGGTTTTTCACAATTAAGCTTTAGGCCAGGAATTTAGAAATGACATTACATCTTCCTAGGCTAACAGTCAAAAGGAAATTGAAATGCATCTTGGAGACACTGAAAACATAATTCTTTAGTGATCATGAGTATCTTTAAAACATGTTAGTCTTTCCAGAACTAGAGGCTGAGGTTAAGCCGTTGCCTCTCATCAACTCAACAGAGAAATGAAGAGGTCATCATGGAATAATGCAGGTCTGTAATAGAACAAAATACTGTGCTCCAGCCACTGATCCATATCCCCTCTACAAATTGCAGACAAGCTGTAAAACCAACAAACAAACAAAACCCCCAAACAGATAAAAAAATCCAAGCAAGCTGAAGCAAGACCGTCTGAGTTAGATTTTTAGCTACCAAAACTACAAGGGCTTGGAAATCTTTTGGTATTTTCTGGCCTTGACCTGCATAAATGCTGAACTAAGAAGTCCTTCACATAGCAGCATGACAACATCAGATGATCCAAATTAATGATCTGACAATATTAGTCAGGGGTTTTTTTGTCTTTAAAGTTGTTCATCCAGATGTAAACAGTTTTGCTTAGGAAATGATTAAGGGAGCACAAACAACAAAGTCCTCTTGGAACAGCTGTTATAGCAGGAGAAAAGATTTTGAACTCTGCAACTCATTAATTTACAAGGTTAGAGGAGGAGCATGTGAAGCAGGAGGGAGCATGAGAGAAGAACAGAGGACTGGATGAGGTCAAAGAAGCTGCCAGATCTTTGCCCTTACTGCTGGAAACCTTTTCAGCTGCTAGGAGTAAGGAAAATAACTCATCAACTGTCTACTCCCTTCACAAGTCCCAGAACAACCTCTGAGGCTGCCATCTGTGCAAAAGAGGTGATAGCTTGACCACCCTGTCATTAACCATCTGAAAGTTGTGAAGCAGAAGTGGTTGAAAGTCTTCCACTGCAATACCTTTATGTTAAAAGCCCCTGATCTGAAAATATTGTTTCAGAGGAACAGATACATTTGGCCAAAAAAAAAAAAAAATTACTTATATCAATAGGAATGTTCCATCAATGTTGAATCTTATTTTCCTGCCTTGGGCTTTGGGCAGTACTGTGAGGCAAGTGTTCAGAAGTTCTCTGATTGTACTGTTTTATGTGATGAGCAGCTCCCAGTGAAGTGTTGAGCTGTCAATGCACAGAGTTGTACATAACCCACAATAGCACCTTTCATAGGATCCCAGTCTTAAGCAGGGTGCCTGACACACAGAAGATAACTGCTATTAACACCAAAAACGTAGTAAATATGGTCTGTCTAAGCAACCAGTATATGCGAAACTGTCCACTTAATGCAAATAAGCAAAATTACATGAGACAAATAGAGATAAAATGTTTGAATAGAAAACCACATATAAAAAGAATAGAATAAAATTTTTAAAATTATTTCCAAGCTGTCATTTAAATGTATTGCCCTTTCAACAGACTGGGACACTGGGATGTCTAGAGACATCCTACAGAAAGTGTTGGGTTGGTGCATTTTATGATTCTTACTTGCTGCTGTCAGCAACTATAAATGAAAGTCACTGAACACACTTTTTTACTGAACTGGTTGTAGCTCCAGATAGATAGAGGATGTACTAAACTGGAGTATATATTCTCCGTAAGAGTCTACAAGTCAATTCTTATTTCCATTGTCAGTCTTAGTAGTGGCAGCTTTTAACTCTGTGTGGGAAGCGCAGGGATTCTGAGTGGGCACTGTTCAAAAGTGTAGCCAGCTGTAGCAGTCCAGTGGATTTTGAAAATGCACTGAAATCTAAAGGCTGGAGGGTCTAATATGGAAATCTGAAGTGGGGAGATAGGAAGGTGAGTACAGGTGTTTTTCTGGATAAAGAAGCTCTATATGTGTGCAGGTTGTCCATATCTCATTGTAGACCTCTTGATCAGCATACACCAAGACACTGAGCTGCTTTCTCCTTTTACAGGCTATCAGAAATCATAAGGAAGCAACATAAGTTTTGTGTGATCTCAGGGTTGACAACGCTTCTCAAGTGGTGTAGAACAATGGGAAGTAGGAAATAGTAAGTACTTGAAACTAAATACTAAATTTTAAATATTCACATAGAACATGCCAGTAAGATGAGAGGATTGGTTTTGGCCCATCATTCCAGGAACATGGGTTAGCACTTTAAAGGGCACATCCATACATTAAAGGAAGTCAGAAAAGAAGAGAAAAGAAAACACTGCCTGTTTTGAACAGAGTAATACATTCAAAGTGTAAAGTGAAGTTTACTAACAATTGATGCTCTACAAAGCCTCCTAAATAGTAACAGGACAAAGAAAAGGTAATCATGTCAAAATCAAATACCAGCAAGGTAGCATAAACTCTTACACAAGATAGTAAACAAAGCTAAATTTGGAGGACCCATCAGCTCACTTCAGAGTCAGGATAAAATAGTTAAACCAAGAACAGAATCAGAGCAATTGCACATTTGTAGAAACATGTCAGTCCTTGATCTGCCATCCTTTGAGAAAAAGCATCACAAGCACAAATATTAGTTTTCCAATTTTTTATGTCCCAAGAGAGATTTACTATGGACAATGTCACAGATTTCTTGCTGAACATGAGTATGATTAACTCAGTACACCCACAGGCAGTATCAGGGAGAAAAATAAACTATAATCTGCAGTCTGATAGAATCTAATATTGCATATTGTGGAGGGCTACTCCTGCTTGGACACGAGGTGCCGACCAAAGCCACTGTATCACCCCCTGTTCTCAAGGTGGGCAGGGGAGAGAAAATATAGTGAAAGGTTCATGGGTTGAGTAAGGGCAGGGAGAAATCACTCACCAGTTGCTGTCATGGGACAAACAGATTTGATTTGGGGAAATTATTGATTTTACTACCAAACAAATCAAAACAGGGTAATGAGAAATACAGCAAAATCTTAGGAATAGCTTCTTCCCAACCCTTCCCTTCTTCCCGGTGTTACTTTATTTCCAATTCTCTATCTCCTTCCCCCAGCAGTGTAGAGGGACAGGGAATGGGGGCTGTGGTCAGTTTATCACACATTGTCTCTGCCTCTCCTTGCTCATGGCTGTTGTCCCCTGCTCCAGTGTGGCACCCCTTCCACAGGAGACAGCTATCTATAAATTTTCCAGAGTCCTTCCCATGGGCTGCTGTATTTCATTGTCCTAGGTTCCAATATAGATGTATTCTATTACCACCAGCTGTGGGCCATTAGCTGTTATCTCCTGCTATGACCCACCCCTGATAACAGACAATGGGCCAGCAAGGAACCACTGCATGACTCATGGACTTATCTCATCCTATTGTGAGATGCTCCGCCCAGGAGGGAGGAGCCAAGCATTCCCACCTGGATATAACCTGGCCTTGGAACTCCTTAAGTGAGCCCTGTGTATTGTGTTCCCAGAGGACGAGAGCTACCACTGGACCTTCAGCTGGAGCCCAGACCTCCCATAGGATCACTGCTTCAACTGAGCTACTTCATCTGGACTTCTACCACCACCCTAACAGGGTGTCAGGTTGTATCTGACTTTGTCAGTGCTTTTTCCTTGTATTATTTCACTTTTTTTTTTTTTTTTTCCTATAAAGTTTTAATCCTGACTTGTGATCTCCCACTGGTTTGTTTTCAAACCAATACATTCATGAACATCCAGTGTGTGGATGTTGGACCTAGGACTGGTGATCCCCTTTTCTCTTCTATCTGAATTCCTATTCACTTTCTCTTTCTTCCCTCTTTTATTTTATTCTTTTATTCCTCTTACTATTACAAGGTAGGGACAAGGAATACACTAAATTCCATGTTGAATGTGTAGTATGCTAATAAAATTTTGTGAGCTTTTTTGGACTCTTTTGACTTTTGCCATTCTTTTTTACCCATGAAGATCTAGGAATTTTGGGTGCTTCCTTCCGCATAGGAGTAAGAGGTGACAGCTCCACACAAACATGACAGCATAATGAATGTAGTACATAGTCTTCAGTGATAGATTCAGAGTTTTAACCAGATATATAAAAAAGGATTTACCTAAAGTTGTTTTGTCTTTTCTGTGAATTAGCAACGATGGAAGTGAAATTTAGATTTCTCTGATTTATAGAGTTTAGTAGATTATTAGGACAGCAGCAATTAGCTTCAACCATTTTGAGAAAACAGAGTTGATGAGAACCCATTTGAACATAAATTTTCAAGATGCTGTATGGCAAATTAAAATCCTAATGATCCATCTCTATTTTCACATAAGGTCAGGAAAGAAAGAATTGCAGCCCAAGAGTGGAATCTATGGAATTGAATGTGTACTAGTCAAATATTTGAAGACCAAAAAGAACATCAGTTCAGAGAGGATAGGACTGGTCAGTAAAGAAAATATTATCATTACTGAAGCACAAAATATCAACATGAGTCCAGATACAATCTGAATCATGAAGAAAGAAAATGTGAAGAATATATACTTACTTAATGGATTCAAGCCAGATGACAGAAGTCTTTGTCATCAGTGTACACAGGACCAGATGTATTACAGA
This sequence comes from Monarcha castaneiventris obscurior, assembly GCA_026261815.1. Lineage (NCBI taxonomy): Eukaryota > Metazoa > Chordata > Aves > Passeriformes > Monarchidae > Monarcha > Monarcha castaneiventris. The sequence continues at coordinate 31,362,163 of JAMPIT010000379.1, forward strand.
AGGTAACAGATAAAATTAACTTAATTTTGTGCACAGCACTGTGTTTTGAAACACCTTTTACTGATGTATTGGGATAACTGCTACTTAAGAACTTTCATCACATGGCACTGAAGCATTATTGTTTAAAGCATCAGTGCTCAGACTCTCTGACACCACCATGCCAGTCACCATTTGGGTATATGCATCCAGAGAAATTTTTACAGCTTATCTGAAAGCAGTCATCATCTCATATGCAAGAAAACTTCTGAAAAGAAGTTTTCTTGCCCAGAATGTAATTACTAAAAAGGCATGTAAACTGAGAACACTGTAGTAAGGTCACATCACTATTTATGGAAAGCAATGCAATCCAGAAAAATCTAATATAAGCTGCAACATATTTGGATTTAGCTGCAAAAATACTTAATTTATGTTATCTCAAATACTAAAATGTGTCTTTTTAGATGCTACATAAAACTGCAGCGAAACACATCTCAAAACCAAGGAATGAAATTTTACCTCTAATGTTATCTAACTCTGTAACTGAAATAATTTTATGAAACAGAGAGATAATGTAATTTCACGTTCACACAAAGTCTACATAGAAAGATTTTTATGAGGATCAGCTTCACAGGACATGATGGGCCATGGAGCACAGTGGGCTACCACAGCTTCTTGCTGCTGGGGGGTTGTCTCTGGAGCTGCGAGGCTGCATGTAATTGACAGCGAGCTGCCGGGCAGTGTCTGTCACCACTCATGGCCACCAATCTTCGGGTCTTCGCTGGTTACAGTGCAGGCTGCGGCCCCCAGAGACTGGCTGTCTCTGACCCCCAAAGTCCCCGGGAGTAAAGGAGGCGAGAGATAGTTTCTGTACAATAAATCCGCAGGTTTATGCCACGGATGAAAGGGGGTGGAACTACAGAACTCACGGATAACTCTTAACTGATAACTGCCCGCATCAGGCTTGTGCAGCGGGTTTTGTACTGGCATAGGTTGGGGAGGAGCAAAGGGGTAAAAACCAATAGGATCACAATATAACAATGTGTGACAGATGTGACAATAAATCACTACAGAGCATAGGAGGGAACATGGCACAGCAACCAATAAGAAAGTAACCAGGGGAGAATTTTCTAGATAGAAACGTGCAGCTTATACTGCAGTGCCACCCCCGGACGTCCCCTCGGACTCTGAGTCACTCGCCTATTGGAGAGTGAGGATCTGATGGACATTTGCCTGCAATAGCCCACTAGTGGGCTGAGGCACTGCAGCAGGCTACAGAAGATGCTATGGTATTCTGTTAATGTAGAAGCTTTGTTGATGGTAAATGACAGGAAAAATAGTCTGAGAATATAGAAAAAAGAAACATCTATATAAAATTAGAGTGTTTGCTTGTCTAAGCCTGAAGATGTTCAGAACAAACTAGACTGGTATGCAAAGAAGCAGTTGGGTCTGAAACTATAAAAATCAAATAATCAAAAGGAAATGTAATTGTATATAGCAAGACTGATGAAGTGTACAAAAGATGCTGGCATTTCAGTGAGCACTTATATGCTTATTTTTTTCCAAAATACATTGTATCTATGAGACAACTCAGCATAATGGGCCATTCCGGAACTAAAGGCTGCTTTTGCACGATGGTATGTTTAAATAACCATGAATTAGACAAAAAGGAAGGCTCTGCTACCAAATACTAAACTTTCCAGTTGGGACCACTAAAAAGGGCAATAATTTTGTTACTCCTCTTTGTAAAGGGATTTATGATCTGTTGACCACAAGTGTCATGTTACACCAAGGAATAGTCAAGTGTTCAAATGACTGGAAATTTATTATCCATTATATGCGATGAATTGATTTTTAATGGATAAATCAGCCCTATTTTCTTGGATTTGCATATTTTTTTGTTGGGATAACTTAGAAGAATTATGTACTTTCAATATAGCCATTAGAGAATATAAACTTGCATTTAGTTGGCAAAAGTTGGCAGAAATAAAGGCAATAGAGACCTACTAAGAATTATAATAAAAGCAAATACAAAGCCAGAGTGAGTAGGAGAGCCATAACAGCTGTAAAAAAGAAATAGGACCAGAAAGAAACTGACTAAAGACAATTTTTCCCCATTTTGTGATGCATAAGATCATCATGGGACTATTGTTATGGCCCCATATTACCTAATAAAACAAAACACCTGGGCACTGATATGGGAGTTACATTCCCAAATAATGCTTAATCAGTAGTATACAGGAATTATTTGGAGATGTAATTGTACACAGGTTTGTTTTATCCTTATCTCTATATAATGAAAAACTCAAATGGGGAATAAGCTCTGTTTCAGTTAAAAAAAATAAAATCATACTCAAGTTTTCTTTGTTGTGGGGTGTCAAGGGAATGAACGATGCAACACAGAAACAACTTAATCAGGATCTAGATATTTGTGTCAATTATACACTTTTATTGAATAGCTCAGCTTACTGAATATTTACTCGGTGTATCCAATGATGAAAGAGTTTTCACTGTAAGCTGTTTTCCTCCCAGATTTTGGAACACATCTCCAAAGTTTATGCAGTTCTATTCACCTCAGTTCTCCCTTCAGAAGCAGCTCAACTAATGACAAAACCAATTTTAAACAGGCTAAAAACAACTTTTTGTCTCCTATCAAATATTTTCCCTTTTGCATGTACTGTTCTGGAATGCAACAGATTGAAAACAAAACATGATTTCAGAATTTTTACTTGACATACAGAAAAGAAAGTAAATCTATTTGTTTACTTTTGTAAGAAGGAAGCTTTATACCTGTTTGAAAACTATCTCTGTTAATTATTCATTGACTGTCAGAACATGCCTTGAATTTGAATTGCATAATCACAGAATAATTTAGATTGGAAGGCACCTTCAAGTCACCTATTCCAATCTTCTACTGAAAGCAAGTTCGTTTGTACTAAGGAGCTCACACGTGTGAACGTGATGTTTGGTGGGACTAGGAGGCATGATGGAAATCAGCTAGCACCAACTGGCTTATGGGGAAAAGAGTGAATCCCTGCACATTCCCTATGGCAGTATTGTCATGTACATTGTACAAAAGAAACATGTTACTGGTAATTGTGCTTTTATGTGCATTTCGATATGTAACAGCAACACTGAAAACAGCTGGAGACACAGCAATGCCATATAAAACCCCAGATGAAGAATCTTGTTCTCTGATGCGCATTCATATTGGTAAAAACCGGCAACAGAGTTTTCTGACATTCTTTTTCATCAATACATGGTCTACATTAATATTTATCTTTAAGAGAACAAAAGAGAGAAACAGAGGGATGATTATGTGTGAGTCAAAATACAAATATAAAAATGAGGAAAAAGATTATACATAAAACAACTAATACATGATGTTGCTAGTGCTGCAAAGTGTGCAGGAAAAGGTCTATCTATCTGGTAACAAAATAGTCATGGAAATAACTAAATTAATTATCAAATAGGAAAACAGATTAACAGGAGGTAAGAAAGTGTTTGTGTAAAAAACAACACACCAGGTAAACAACACAAAGCAAATAAAGACAGTCACACAACTTGCTACCTTTGATAAATAAATAAATAAATAAATAAAAGTATTCTTACTCTAGACAAGGACAGAATTCTAGAAATAGGGTACCCAGACTTCCCAGCTTTATAGGAAAACATAAAAGAGGATAAAGATTACAATGGAGAAACTAAGCAACCACAGTAAGGAAACACAAATCTGTGAGTTTCTGTCACTGGTAGTAATCATTGTTAAGCACTAGCAGTAATCAGAAAAGGCATATTTAATTAACAAAATGTCTTGGGTTGACTTTATGATGTGTATCCCCTACCACCTGCTCTATGCCCAGACATGAATCCTGTGCCTTTCTGTGTCTTTAAGGCAGACCTGAGAGAGAGGAGAGGGAAGGCCATGGAATTCCTTTGGCCGCTGTGTTCAAAAACACAGAAAACTCGCTCGCTTCTCCTCAGCTCTCGGCTCTCTGCAGCAGGGAAGAGGGTTGCATTCTCTTGCTTTTTTAGCTAGCTTCTTGTTCGTTAGCTGAAGCAAGGAGTTTCCTGGGGCTTTGGATTCTTCTTCTTCTCTTCTGGACTGTTCAGCAACACCAGAACATCACTGGGAAATCTTACACCCCGGACGGGGGGGCCCAAACTGCACCCCAGCTCCGAAGAGTGCAGAGCCATCACCTACAAGGAGCTCTGAAACTACCCAGGTTTTCTTCACAGCGAGAGGTGTTATAATTTAAAATTTTGAAATTATTAATTCTTTTTTTTTGGTGCCTGCGTGCCCCCTGCTTGTTAAATAAATGACTTTTGTTCCACTTTCCTCTGAGGAATGTTTTTTTTTTTCTCAGACGTGGTGGGGGAGGGGCAGCTGAAACCTGCTTTCTATCAGAGGATGTTTCCTCCAATTTGTTTCAAACCGGGACACAAAATTGCAGAACATGTTTTGATTTGTTTTGACTTACTTCTTACACTTCTTACACTCTGTAATATATTTGGATAATTCTGGCTGGCAAGAACAGTGATGCAGTAGTCTTTTTCATTTATGACCTTGGAAACATACCTGAGAGTACAGAATAGAAAAAAATAATAAGACTTATTTAAAGAAACCCCCTATGATATTTTAGTGTGAAAAATAAAAATTTTCAAATTAGATAAGCCATTTCATAGTTTTCTTGAGCATATTAAATTATTTTATTAAAACCATATTTATGAACAGATTAGTTATCTACAACTTATGGAGTTTTCTTACACTGGTTACATTTTAATGGATTACAGGCGCATAGTTCTATGGTCAGCCTCTTCTTCCTCCTTCCACTGATTGATTCAGCAGGAAACTAACTCCTTATTGTCTCTTCTCCTTCTCCTCTGTGGGAAATGAAGTTGCAGAGAGCTCGCAGGTGCAGAGAGAGTACATAAACACCATTGTGTTGGAGCAGATAGAGTTGTTTACATGTTCTGATTTGAGACCTTGGTGAAAGCTGCCTGAGTTAGAATAATGAGCTTTTGCAGTTTAAAGCAAGACTGTGGTTTTGTAGTTTTGAAATAAGTATACTTTCTAAAAGTAGAAATGTATTTCTAACAAGTAAAACATGTTTTATGTAAAAAATAATAGTGATAAGTAAAAGAGTAAAGAATTTTGAGTTTAGCAATGAACCTTATAGTAGAGTTTTTGGTAAGTTAAGATGTATCAATATAAGCCTGTGCAATAGACCTTAATAACAATGTAGTGACTGGTTAAGAAAACATGCATTGCAGTAAATCATGCAGTGATGATTGGTGCAAATGTGTTAGCAAGCTTTGTGGCATTCGCTTATTGGCTTAAAAAAGCATATAAGGCCTTGTAGCTAAAGCTTGGGCAGTGGCTCTTAGCTGGCTGTCCCTAATTCAGCATCTGTACACTTGTTACAGTTGCCACTGCTATTGCTGCTATTTCTGCTGTAATTAGAGGTGTTGTTTGCAACGTCTCTCTTGTCTCACCCTTCAATAAATATGAGACTGATCCTGCAATAAATCATCTACGTGATATCTCTGTGTTTCCAAAATCCCACCAATCCCAACACCCCTCCATAGATACAGCTATAATGTTTTAGCCCGATTATCACCCTGACCTGGATAACTTCACATTCCCATGTCCACAAATTAGACATAGTGAGGTAAAATTACATAAACCCAGGTTAAGATTGGTTTAAACTATCAGGAAACCTCATCCTAAAAGCTCAATACTGCTAACAGAACCAACATTGAAGTGCTAGTATTGCCAGGTTCCTCTTTATTGCTTGGTATAACAATTTTGTTCCTTAGCTTAGTCTACTTGGAGTCCTTTATTTGCATTCAAGAAACTGCTTAAGCACTTCTGTCAGCCCATCTTGGTATGGAATTAATATTACACCTCAGAACATGACCTGTGACCTCGAAAATTCTTATCCAAAATATTCCCTTTTATATGGTCATACAGCCCTACAGATGTCTCAATTCTAATTTATTTCTTTATTTTAATCTTAAAATATTATTAAGTGCCTCAGCACATCATTAGAGACATTCCAGTTTTGACAGGTCTGGTGCTTAATTAGCACTTCAGCTAATAAAATTCCTAATTCCTCCTTGTTCATCCTAGACAACATTTTAATAAAAAGTTGGATTTCTCTCAATATGTCTTTTGAAAATGTGGAGATAACTTCCACTATATAATATTCTCATATACATATAACAGAATTAACCTGATGAGCTTCCTTATTTTCTTCCTTTATGGAGCTGTATTTGTTTATCTAATAATGGACCCCATCTTATAATTCCTAACTATGACTGTGCATTTACCTTCCTCACTGTTCTCTCAAAAGTCTTTATTAACGTTGTAAAGCTTGGCCATATAAGAGCTGGGCCTTGAATCCTTGCAGCACAGGGAGTTAAGCTTTTCAAGTGTTGTGAAAAACCCTACAGAGTTGGAAAAAGAAGGGCTCAAAGTGTCAAATGAAAGATTAAGTCACCCAGAGCATCAAGGTGGAGCTATTAATGGATCACTGTGCCATTTTCATAGTGCTGTTGCAGGAATTTGGACCATTGTCCAGGTCTGGACTCCACAGTACAAGAGAGGCATGGAGCTCCTGGAGGGAGTCCAGCAATGGGCAATTAATAAAGTTAGGGGACTGGAGCTACTCCCTTATGAGGAAAGGCTGAGGGATCTGGCCCTGTTTAACCTTAAGAATATAAACAAATATTTGAAGGGAGGGTGTCTAGAGTATGGAGCCAGGCTCTTCTGCATGGTGCCAACCAGTAAAACAAGAGGTAGAAACTGATCACAGGAAATCCCAACTGAACTTGAGGAAGAACTTCACTGTATGTGTGAGCATGAACTGGAACAGATTATCCAGAGAGGTTATGGAGTATCCCTTACTGAAGATATTCAAGAACTGTCTGGATGCAATCATGTGCCATGGGATGATCCTGATTGAGAAGGGAGGTTGGACAGATGACCCACTGTGGTCCCTTCCAGCCTTAGCCATTCTGGGATTGGGTGATTTTGCGTGACCCCATGTATAAGGACTTAAAGAGCACAGTTGCTTGTCTCAAACACTGTCAAGATCACAGAATGAACTTGCCGTAGGATAAGTCACCACAGCGAGCCTAAGATAAACACAGAAGGGAGGAATTCACACCAGGGAGGTGCTGATTGCAGGCCTGGCAGAGGCAAGATCTGGTTAGCACATCCTGGTTAATGCATCTGGACAAAAGTTTCTACTGTGGCAAACTCTGGGAAAGGAAGCGGCCTCTCATACACTTATCACCCCACGTTATGGAAGAAATAACTTCTGCAACTTCTGCAACTGAATCATTCCCAGTGCTTCATTTCTGGGGCCTTCTATCATAGAACTGTTCATGATCCACAGCGTTAAAACTCTCTCCCCAGGGGAGGTACCTGGGCCTTCCTACCTTAACCAAAACTTGTGTGAACCTGTTGAATTCTTTGTTTCATGGGCTTTCCCACCCCAAATGGATCAAGGCATGTGACCATCACTTTGACCAATAGACATCTACTTTTCTCATTGCTGAATCCCTGCAGGTGTTGATATCTTTCATCCTCACTGTCTACTCTTATCCTTCCTTTGTCCTTATTTCTTTTTCTAATATATTTTTTTAGATCATATATTTATTCTTTTATATTGATATATTTCTGTAGATAATATATATGTATATACAGCAGTCATTCAGGGTCATTTCATTCTAATCTACCCCAAGGCTTCTCTTATCGAGAACCTCAGTTACCTCACCTCAGAGGTGGGATGTAACACCATGATGGTTCAAGCATCTAATCAATTGGTGGAATTGTCACACTCATTCTTGAAAGGAAATGATTACAAAAATGTCTCTAAATCCCAAGGTTTCACTTTAAAATAGAAGTGCACAAAGATTTAAATGGAGAAAAGAATCTGCAAGCAGAACCAGAAAACAGTTCTACTTTCTTCATCCCTACATGTTCAGTCCTTCCCTCTGGTGAAGACTTACTGGAACAACCCAAAATGAATTCCATACAATCTGTTCAGTCCCTTTTTTTTTTTTTTCATCCTGTGCCTAAGAATTAATTATCTCTTAGTCTTTATAGATCCTGTAGATGGCAAACTTCCTCCACGGAGCATGCTCAGCTGTTGCAAAAGACTCCTTTCATAAGCCTACCTTAAACTTTTTTAATAGGATACCTAGTATTTATACAGAAACTGAAAACAAAATCCATAGTTTATTATCTATCATGTGGTATTTCAAAGGAAAGAAAAGAGTTTTTATCAGATACTTATAAAATAGAGTTTTAAAATCTTGCTTTCAAATCAGTTTTAGACTTGGATAGAATAGCCTTGGAAAGTTCTCCTCAAAGGCCAGTCACTTTCCTCAATGTGTTTTATCAATTGCCTGTAACTGCATTGCTGTCCTGCAATTGCAACTCTTACTGAAAGCTGCTACTGCTCCCCTGCACTGCAGAGAGGTTTCGGAGCATTAAATTGTGTTCCATACCACACTATGGCTAAGATGATGTTTTGACTAACTCTTACAATGCTCAGTTTAGTCCTGGTCCCAGATTTAAATCCTGCCTGCATTGTTACTTTTCATTCAAATGCAAGCACTACTGATAAAGTTGTTCCTGGGATCACTTCTCTTAAAAAATTACCCATATATTCTTCTCAATGAAATACAGAATTATTCCACCAAGGCTCAAGTTCTATTTCTTGGATTGAATACATGCATTTTCAACATATTCCAATATCTTTGGTTTTGACTATGGATATGTGAGTCTCTGCTTTTCTACATTTATATTTCCATCATGACCCCATATCACATTAAAAGTGTATATATTTACTTATTTTGTTGGTCTTCATACTTCCCCCTTCCTTTCTTCTTCTCTCTCTCACATTTTTATTTTTTTCTTTTTTTAATAAAAGTATTTCTACTGTGGTAACCTGTGATAGGTCAGACATTTTAAAAAAAGCTTTTACTTGTACTAATCCCTTTATAGGAACTTCCTTATTGGTTTAGAGAGGCAATAATTCTTTTGTGGCACAGCATGACAAGCCAGGGAAATATAAAAGAACTTCAGCATGTACACAATTTTTTTATGAAGTTGCACCTGACTTTAAAAAGAGTTTTGCTTGATTGCTTTTTATTGTTTCCTCCTTAGTATTAGTGATATCAGTTTGAAGGTAACTGTATGTTTACCCAGAAGACTGATGGATTAGAAATCATGGAAAAGTACAGTCAATATAAAGGAGTAAGACAGTGGCAGAGAGAATCATGGTTAATCTTGCAAATTGGGAAAAGCAGAGTTATCCGGCATACTGACAAGTTTTCATCTGATGAGCTGCAGGCAGCCCATTAAAACTTGGTTCTGTTACTTACCATAAGATGCCTATAAACCTCTCTGGTACATGATGGCAGAATGAGAAAAGTAAATGAAATCCAAGATTTTAACACATGAATTATTTTTGTAAGAGCTGAGAATGTTATTGCACAGGACTGAGCTAAAATCTTGTTGGGATATTGCACTGAAAAAATCTGCCAGCAGATTTAGGGAAGGAGAGCTAAAAGGAAAATAAAAATAAAAATGTAGAACCTGTCCTATTAAAAAAAAAAGGCTTTGGCTTACTTAAGTAGAAGGAAGAGGAGAGAGAATATCAATACTCTTTGTTTAGACACTGAAAAATCAGGCAAGAGGAGACCTTTTAAAGCTAAAGGATAAAGTTGTCAAAAGAAAAAAAAATATAATGTGAGCATGAATAAATTTATGTTGCTAATTAGTAATTTCAAACCATGAGAACAGTCAAGTATTGGAACAACATTTTATTCAGAGAAGTGAAGGACAAAAAAATTCAAAAACCTTCTAAGATGAAGATTAAGAAATGTACAAGGAGGCTTATACACTATGTCTGACTTCAATAACAGGAGCTCAAGTCCCTGACCCAGAAATCTTCTAGCACTGAGTTCCCAAGTACATATGTATTTTTTTAATTTTGAAGTTAATATAGAAGAAATTGCATTTTAGTCCAGGTTCTATAAATCAAATTTTAATATTTGGCTATTTTATAACTGCATAACTTTCTTTAGAAGAGCCGTTACTCCAGAAGATATTTAGATGCTCTTCGAGCAACTAGTGATAATATTAACTTCCCTGGATTGATACACTGAATGCGACCATATAGTATACAGTAGCTGGAACCATTTCCATGTAATTATTGCAGTGACATTTTTCAGAATAGCACTACTTGACATTTACAGTGAAATGTAGTGCTATTCTTAAAAATGTTCCCTTATATTCACTTTTTTAGTGAACATTTTAGTCAGCCATAGCAGTAGGACACACATTGTATATGAACTTTCCCTTGTAAAGTGATTTTCTTTAAATTGGATAACTTATGCAGTAATCTTTGGTATAAGAACAGAAATTTTATTAAATTTAACCCTCTGTCGAGTACTGTTTCAATTTCTCAGTATGGGTACAAAAATTTTCTTAATGTGGATTATTACTACTGCTCTGAAGATTCTATACTAAAAGTATAATAAGGGACACAGAAGTTTTTTTGCATTCTGCAAAATAGAAAAATAGAACTAATTTTAAAATTTAAAAGTTGCATGACCTCCAAATTAATTTGTCTTCCTAGAATGTATATAACTTCATTTATTATTCCCTCATTTTAAAGACAAAAAATAGAGATTCCTTCTGTGTGTAGTAGTTTGAGGAACTGCAGAAGTATGACTAGTTCTTTATGGGGCCTATTTATTGCTGTTGTTTTTATTTACTTGGCGAAGAGATTCACTTTGTGTTTTAGGAAAGAATAAATATTTATAAATATAAAAGTGAGACAATTCTTCTTCTTTTAGCAATCAATACTATACATTTTGAAAATATCAGTTACATTGCATATTTTTATGTGCAACCTAAGGACTTCCTAACCTTAGGAAAATAGGGACTTAGATGGAGATTGGTATCTTGGGTACATTACTGTTCCAGCTTCATTGTAAAATGTGTCCAGAAGTTGTACATCTACCTATACTAATCTTTTTTTCTTGAAGAGAAATCTAGTATGGAGTTATACACAAATTGCAAGGAAGCCTATTAGTGTGCAATTACTAGCATTACATCAGCAAAGCTCTTGGCTGTCCTGTCTCATACCAAGGTCCCCAGTTTAAAAAGGCTGGGTGCAGTATCTGTCAAAGGAACAATAATTGGCCCCAAGTTTTCCAGGACAAGAATAATATATTACAGGCTGTTTCTTGCTGCTGCATCTTTCCTTTGGGATGTGGTGAAATATTTTCAGTCATCATCCATCACTGGCAATTGCCGTCCCTTTCTAGATGTGTGATTAACAGGCACCAATGATATTGTAGGAATTTGTAGACTGTGCAAAACACTCTGCTAGCACAACTCTGCCAGTTACAGCCTCAACAAAAACTTTCTCAATTTTTCACAAAAAATTATTATACATCTTTGAAAGTCCCAGAAGCCTCTGCATCTTTTCATATTGCCAGAGTTTGTGGAACCTGAAATATAACTTAGATAAAAATGCTTTGGTCATTTAATATAAGATTTTCTTAGGCCCCATTATTTTATTGAAATAAAGTCTTTAACATTTCCTTAGAAACAGCTTGTGATTTTCCAGGTTCTTCTCTTGTTTTGTAGTCCAGCCAACTGATCAACTGTTTACTCATTCTAATTGGCAGATTTTAACTGTGAGTTTGTAGAATTCAGGTGGAAATCGTAGAGTATAAATACTCTTTAGCTATTCTGACACATTCATTTACTACCCAGTAAAGGTATTTGAAGGAATGAATTATTTTGATATTGAAATAAGTTACTATTTCAACAGACATTTTTGGAAGAATTTTGGTTACTTTAGGGGTTTTTGTTTATTTGTTTGTTTGTTTGTCTTTTCCTATTTTTGCCCCTGGAGGGATCATGAATATTTTGTCTTTGCTAGTTGATTTAAGAGTTAGAAAAGAAATCCACCTCAGTGAAACTCCACTGCTTTAGATGATGCTTTTGTTTCATTACTTAGAAATTCAGATGTACATACGAATACCCTCATAAGTTTGTTCTTCCTAGATAATTAGTGGTATTCCATAAAAATATCAAATTTCTGGCAATATCTCCCTTTATAGTCATGCTTTGGTCCATTTTGGATCACTGCCACATCACAGCCATTTCCCAGTTCTCCCCTGTTAGCTTTATCCTTAGCTTATCCTCTTCTCTTTGTAATTAAGACTCTCCTACTCCTAGTAAGATAAATTTAGTATTTAAATTTTACTGATTATTAAAACCTCTCCCTTGCTTTTTCTACTTCAATGCAAATTCTTCTGCTAAGTTCTCAATGCATTTGTTTTCATTTTACATTGCATTGTCCTTTGTGTCCAGCCTTTATCCTGAGCTATCCAAACAACAGTTGCTTGTCCCCTAAAAAAATCAGTAGTATCTACTTCTAGCTCTTCAAAATGTTTCTCTTTTCTCTCCAAATAAATGTTAAGTAAATTCTGTAAGTCTTATCTTTAAATGCATGAAGGGGGTAAGTGGGGTAATCTTGTGAGTTGGAACTGTTAGTAAATATAAAAGAAAAGGGGTTGTCACATCTGGTGGTTTATCAGAGGTCAGACTGCAGCAGCTCAACTCCTCCGTGTCCAGCAGGTAGCAAGGGTGAGTGCGTACTCCCAGTAGGTACATGTGCATCCAGACACACAATGCACATGCAAGCATGCACATGGATGGCCACACAGAGAAACACAGATAAAATAAAAGCAGAAGAATCTTGATTGTGCTCTGGCTGATCGAGATAAAAATCAGTAATGGAAAATACCTAAGTATAGATAACATGGTTTCCTCCGGTAGCTGGCCTTAGGCTTTTGCCCAGCAGCTGGCCCGCAGCTTCTCCCAGGCCTCCCCAGGTGTCTCATGCAATAACATGTGAGTGGACCTTTCCAGTGGGTGGTACAGAGCTATGGACATACCCAGAGCTGACTGGCAGAATCCTGGCTTCTCCAGTAACCTGCTTACTCCTCCAGAAGCCAACTCTCATATTCTTTGGTCTCTTCAGAAGCATATGACCTCTCTGATACCTGGATCGCAAACTTCTTATTCTACTCTCTGGCTAGACTGGTCTGATGCTCACTGCTGAAGTACCTGCACACAGGCACATACACACTGCATACACGTTCTAATGTCTCCAGGTGCTGCACCATGGACACGTGTGCTCTGACCCATGGTCTGACTCCAGTAGCTGCACTCAGGCCTCAAATAAACAAATATGCAGAGAATAAACAGCCCTCAGCCAGTTAGAAAAGGAATTTTATGAGAAGGTAAGACAGATTGACTTCTATTCCCTCTATTTTACCATGCTTTCTCCTCCTCGAAGCACCACAACCCTTCCCTGTGGGAGTTAGTTACTCCGCACAAGTACAGGTTTGCCTCTAGGACGCTTTACCTCGAGCCCGAACAGATGAGAAAAGCCTGCAGACGTTGTTTCAGGTTGTTTATTTCTTCTTATCTCTAGCTAGCTCTCAGCTCCGGCCGCACATCTGATGCCAGCCGAGTCTGAGCGGGAACTGCCCAGTCTTGGGCTGTCCCGTACTTTTTGTACCCTTTTCATGATCCAACCATTCTTTACAATGTATTTATTATTTACTATTCTATACCACTTAATTGTCACCTATTCTAGACACGTAATTTCTACCTCTTTTTCATTCTACCAATCATTTTGTGGCACCACTACGAGAGAAGATGGAGGAGACGGAGAAGAAGAGGAAGAACAGGGCAACGCCCAAAATCCTCCATCTTAGACCCTTTATCCTCATATTAAAAATCCTAAAATCTACTTTCTACCTTGTAAAATACTAAACTACTACTCATTTTCATCTTCTCTTGTTTTGCAATGCCTTGCGCTGCGTCGGTAATTTTTCCCATGGGCTGAGATCAAAGACGGTGTCATTCTGGGCTTCTTGCCAGGGTCTGGGACCCCCTTGCCGGGGCTCCTGACCTCCCAGGGCAGCCAGAGGCATGCCTTGGGTTCCAACACTTCCCTTTCCCCATCTTCATTTCTCCTTCAAGCATTACATAACAAGCTTTGCATAATCACAGAATTCTCTTCCCAGCATTTCATAATGTATCACATTCATGAAGGCTCTTTTCACATGTATCAAGTAAAAGCAAATTTAAGCAAATTTTCACTAGCAACTTCTCCATCACCCACCTGGCAGATTTAAGATCAGTAAAGGAAGATTTATGACTTTTTGGGCAAGGGCTAAGTTAAGTCCTGTTCTGAGATTTTTCATGGGACAAATTTCACATGTTGAGAGTGATTTTTAGATTATAATTTCTGAAGATAGCTTTCTCTTTATTGTACATACACTGCATATTCTACATACTGTGTCTGTAATATGATTTAAAACTGCAGTATACCACAAATTTATTCACAACTATGTTCTTTTTCTAATTAGCTCCTATTTTGAAAAAAGCAGATTAATATATAGATATCATCCTTTTCATGTTATGTGTATGTGTTTTTAATCCATCCAAATGTAACAGAAGATTGAGTGAACACATAAACATGCTTGCAAATACCTCTCCTAAGGCTTTACACATTTTGTTCTATGTCACTGTGGCAACAACAGCCATGGTCTTCTACTATTTTTTTACATTCAGTGAATTATTTCTCCTTGCATTAAAAGGCTCTGCTAAAGAAAATTTGAACATATTGTTGCTGAATTACAACTGCTAGCCTCTTTTTTTTCTGACTTGTTTTACATTTAGCAAGATAAATGCAATATCTGATGCATGCGTATAACAAAAAATACATATTTTAAAAGCATCTGATCAAAACCTTACACAACTATACAGCAAAATATTTAGATAGCTAAATTTGCTTAAATTATGCTCATTTTAAGTATGTATAGCTTAATTTACTCCTTCTATATTCTCTAATGGGTAATAAAATGAATGTGGTGGTGTATACAAAAAACAATTTTGAGCTAACACATTGAAGCAGGAAAATGCTATGTGTTACCAGTCTTCATAAAATCTGGTCAGAAAAATTTTGCCGGGAAAGATTTACTAGCAAAAAAGCACCTACATAATATGAGTAGAACCCAGTACTCTCTGAGGATTTTGAGACTCTTATTTCATTAACTTCCACATGAGGTTTACTTCTTGAGCCAACAGACTACAGCACGGAAATTCCAAAAAAAAATTAAAATATGAATAGAATTGAAAAAAACCAATCTGAATAATGAAAAGGTGCTAAACACCACTGCTAAAATAGTCATGCAGTGTATAAGAGGCTTAATCTAACCATTAGGAAAACTTTTTCAGAAGAGTGCTTATGATTAAAATTTCTAAAATTAAAGTAAAGAAACTAAAAAGAACTTGAAAAATGTGTCTTTTATACTTACGAAATTATAACAGTATGTTCACACAAAATTATTTCAGGGACATTCCAGCAAATAATTTCTGTGTGCATTGGGGTTTTGTTTTGTTTGTTTTCTGTAATGTGAAACTGCACTTGTGGGACCATTTGTAATCACACCACCTAATGGTTTTACAGATAACTCTCAATAAGTGTGTTCTGATGGCAGTGGACTATAACGTTTTCTGCAACAACGGAATTAGAGCTTCTGTTGGAGAAAGGGTGTATATCTTGTAAGGTACTCTTCAAAAGTAGGAGAAAGCAATTTGTACACAATAGCTGTGGAATTCAATATTTTTCATTCATTATCTTTGAAAAAGTTCAGGACTGAAAATCTTCCACAGGACACAGCTCAATTACTTAGATTTCTATTTGATCATAATGTACACAGTGTTTGATTTCACTTCCATCAGAAATTTTTTTACCTTTCTATTATATGAAAGTTTTGATATTGTTCCAGTGATGCTTATGGAATTGATATTGGTTGTAGTTGTGAAAGACTAAGTCAACAACCACCTATCTGCTCATGATGGATAAATTAACTCCTATCATAGATTTAATTCATGCCTTTTATCTTCCATGCTTACACAAGGTTAATTCAGTTGATACTGCTCAAACTAGCTGCAGGGTGCTGCTGACAGGCTGATAGCACACTATTTGGGAGTGTTGGAGTATCCTCCTGAAGATGATGGGCTCATTATAGGACCAGGATGCTGCTCTGCCATTTGCATTTGTGCAGTTTTAAGATGATGTCAACAGACCTGGGACAACTACAAGTCTGATGTTATCTGGATGTTTAGCTGTCAGCTTTGCATCACATCATTTTCTGCCTCACTATCCCCTTTCTGGATTCTTAATAATTTTTCTCACACACTTGAATCTGTCCCTTTCTCTCCCATGAGCATAAAACATGTTCACATTTACTCGTTTCCTTTGATCCCAGCTTTGCTACATCTGTACTCAAATATGATTTTTCTGGTACTCTATGCTGATTTTGGCTGGGACTGAGTTAATTTTCTTCATAGTAGCGGATACGGGGCTCTGCTTTGGATTTGTGCTGAGAATAGCATTGGTAATGCAGGGATGTTTTTGTTATTGCTAAGCAGTGCTTGCACAGTGTCAAGGTCTTCTCTGCTTCTCACTCCACTCTGCCGGGGGGGAGGCTGGGGATGCACAATAAGTCGTGAGGAGACACAGCCAGGACAGCAGACCCCAACTGACAGGGAGGTCCAGATATCTTCTGTGGTGCTGTCTGTGAATATTACCTGTCATGTGCAGCTGACTTCTATGTCCTGCTGAATAAGCATTCCCTCAGCCAGTACCTAGGCAGTGGTCAAATAATGTGCTTATAGCCTAACAGTGCAACCCCGTGATCTTCTACACAAGGTATATTAAGTATTATTGTACCACTACTTTTAATACAAATACAATCATTCCGGATGCAGTTTAAGTACTGGATGCTAAAAACTTCCATGTTTTCCTTTTCTCCAGTAGATTTATTTCGTATTGTTGATCAGAAACTACCATTTGTTTGTTTGGGTTTTTTTTCAATAAGATAACACTTTCTGGGAGGCACATGGTGCACTCTATTTCCACCATGTTCCCACAAATGAAAATTACTGTCTACCATACTGTGTTGAAATGCCACCTCTCTCCTGAGCATGGTCATGTGCTGCATGGCTCTGTATCTTTGATAATGAGACCCCAGGAGCTTCTCCTGAGACATGTATTTCAAGGCAGGAATATTTTGTTTTAAAACAGGCAGTAAAGTTATTACTTTTTAGATAATGGCCTACCAGTACAAATCCTCAGCAGACAGGAGTTTCATTCAGCATGAGGGAGTTAAAATCCACATATATTGCCATCAAGATGCAAACCCTGATCTCAAAGGCTTTAAATTATGCTGGGATTGCAGTCTGCTTATTTGCTGGAGTTTTGCAGATAGGAAGTCAAGGTTTACAGGGCAAGGATAGGTTGTTAGATCGATGGACTCTTTAGTCTAGTCATTTAGGCACTGTTTGTTCACAGCTCACAGGCTTAATTCTCTGGTTTTGTTGAGTAGTATCAAGATGACATGCAGAAATAGTGCAGAGAAGCAGGCTGTCTTTCTCATCTCCCTCTCCTGCAGAGTGCTTTTCCTTTTATCTGTTTTCTCACTCCCAGTTTGGTAAATGTGTGTTTTGGAAATATAAGTGTAGAAAGGTTTGAAAATTACTGTGGCATTTCATGGGACAGGCTAATAACCATTAGGTTACCACTTCAGAAAGATGAATGACAGCTCTCTCCCTCTAGTGAAAAAACCAGAAGTCATAGCTATATTTTGTGAGAGATTCAATTTTCTACATTTGCATGTGAGTGCATGTGAGTTTTGAGTATGTTCTGAGAAATGCGTGGGTTACTCTGGAACCAGTGAAATTTAGAGAGGTGATAATCACCAGGCTTCTCAGGCTGGAGTAATTCTGAGACAGTCCATAGTTAAAACTCCAGGGAGCAATGATTTCAAGCAGGGAGGCATCCATCTACTTAGACACATTCTGTATTATACTACACTGTTAAGCAGGAGCTTTTGGTATTGAAGAAATTCATTTAAGGACCTCAGTGCTACTTAATCCATGCTTGGAAACTTAATTAATGTATTTAAGTTTGCCCAGTATTTCTATTAAAATGTCTGATTTGCTAAAATTTCTGAGATTTTGTTAAGATGGCTACAGCCCACAACAAATACAGGATATGAAAATGTATAAAAGCTGCTGTTAATAACTGAAAAATAGTGCACAAGGCACTGGAAAGGAAAAATAACTTGAAATCAGAACAGTTAAAACGTTTTATCTGATATTCAATGATTGACTATAGTGCATTCACAAGATAGAGCCAGCTGCAGAGTGTATATCATAGCTGGGAAAGTGTATTGGAGGAGCCCAATGTTTTGCTTTGCCCGCTAATTAGTAATGTTAAAAAAAGAGAGAAGCAAGCTTATATCAAATAAATCAGGAGACTGAGTTAATCAGGAACACATTGATACTGCTCAAACTAGCTGCAGGGTGCTGCTGACAGGCTGATGGCACACAATCTGGGAGTGTTTGAGTATCCTCCTGAAGGTGATGAGCTCATTATAGGATCAGGATGCATACTGGTTTTTTTGTGGCAAGAACCAGTATTCATCAATAAAATATTCTGGAATAATTCTAGGCCTTAGAAAATGAGGGCATTGCAGGACTATATATCAAGGTTTGCAATCATCAGTGAACATGTAACGGGAGCTCTTTTACCATCTGAAGCCCTGAGAGGAGTAACCAGCCTGAAAACATTCACTGAAATACCTTATTGCAATGTATTTTATAGTACATGAATTCACACATCACCTCAGCTGAAGAAAACAATTTATTAATTTATTTACTGAAATCAGCAAGGATCATCAGTATGCAGTTCCCACAGTGCACAAGAAATCTTACTTTCCATAGTCAGTCCTGAGGTAGTTTATTGATTACAGTTCATTACAAAATAGGAGAGAGAGAGAGCACAGAGTTTGCTTAAAGGATGATGAATTTCTTCATCCCTTTGCCTCAAGGGCATCTCCTAGTGAAGCCCAGTTTATTACCTCAGAAGAATAACTAGTTCATGACTGCAGCTTTTTTGTACAGTTGCACGATATATCCATGCTGGACAATATCAACCCTATAAATGCATTAAGCTTAAAAGTTTTAGCGTCCTTACTCTTGTAACTCAAAAGGCTTCACTATCTTTGCAGACTGCTTGGATGATGGCAACCCACAACCACTGTAGCCTCCAGTACAGAAAGTTACAGGTCTTTAAAATTTCCTTTTCTTATGCAAAGCTCGCCAAGTAACCCTCAGTTATCTTGCATGTCTGAAGATAATTTTTTCTCTAGGGTAACAAGAGTTTAGGATTCTCAATGGTAATGTTTATGTCCAGGTGGTATTTTGGTACAAAGAAAGTCTTTAACCACATTATATGGTTTTGGGTTGTATGGTTCTTGTTACAAGATGTCCTGACTAAGCTTTTCCACTGGGCAAGAGAGCTATTCTGCAATATGTAAAGTAAGGCCTAAGTGACAGAAGACAAATATCTTAGAATAACCACTCGAAGACTGTCACAATATTTTTAAAAATAAGTGACCAATTTTGTTAGATTTTTATTCTTTCCCTCTTTTCTCTTATTGTTTTCCACTTAGTATTTTCATTTCCCTATACTAATTTTTTAATTCCATTCTTCTCTAAGAGAAACTGTCTGAAATTCAGAGGGAATTATTATTGTTGCAGTTACTACAAAAGTGAGTGCATTTAATAGGAAAAATATTAATCAAACTCAAAATGTTGTTATCATAAATTTTCATTAATATAGGAACTAAGAGTAAGAGTTTCAGCTGAAGCGCTTTATTTTATCACTCCTACCTAAAGGACAGTTTATAGGCAGGTTATATCTCAGTGAACCCATGATTCCAGTCCTTCAGGGATGATGATTAGCAGTGGTGGTTCCTGGCCTAAGAGGAGCTAAAATTTTAGCTACCCTGTATATTGACCTGATGAACTTCTGGCTCAGGCTGAGAGTTTCCTGACAGTTTTTCATGTTATGTCAAAGCTCACTTCTACCACAAAGAATGAAATGTTTGAATTCAGAGATATCAAAAAGTTTCAATTGAAAATTATGTAAATTCTATTTAACATCTCAGAAAGCCCAAACTGGTTCAGGCTCAGCTCTCACTGCGACAGCCTGTAGTTCAACAGTAAAGGAAAACAAACATTTAAGACACTATTATAAGGAGAGATTAATAAAGATGAAAATTTATAAATAAATGCTAACAATTGTAATTTTATATTGTGACTCATAAAATATATAGGAAGCTGAACCACAGAGTTAAATTATTCTGTTATTTTGTGATATTTTTAATAGTTTTGGGTTTTTTAAATTGAAATAAAGCTAACAATATAGAATGCGTTCAGAGAAGCATCTCTGAATTTGCAAAAGAGGCTGGATGGAAACTCAATTCAATACTTCTGAGTTTGTGTCACTCTTGCCAGGTAAGTGAAACCTTTTTTGAGACCCCTTGTTTACTGGTAGAGTGAGAACCTGGAGTACCTGTGCCTTGAGGGAACTCTTGTTCCAGGTAATTTTTTACATTGACCATGTTCTGTATTGCACAGATTAGATAAATAATCATCCCTCCCGAACAGGATATTTCCATTTAGGGAAGAAAAAGCATAATTTTTTTTTTCCATGTTTCTTTCTAGATTTCATAAATGAGAAAACTCTTCGTTATCACCAACTGTAACAAAAAAAATTTGAACACTTTTCATAATTACCATTTTCATTTCAGTGAAAACTACTCATCAATTGAAATAATATTTGGTTTATCCAAAACTGCGTTTTTCCAATGACTAATGACTCACTGAAAAAAAAGCTCATTTAGCTCTAAAGTCAAATACTATTTCTAAGATATGTGTTAAATATATGTAACCAGATGTCTATGCAGGTGTGCAGACAGTCAATATCACTGTGAAATCAGTTGTGCAGTAAGAAGCTGCATTGGAGGGACACAGTAATGCCATCTGTGAGGCTGTTGTACTTCAGACTGCACATCTAAAGATGCTGAGCTAGACCTAAAACTGAGAAGCTTTAGAAGTCGCCAACTTTTTTTTCTCCTGCATCTTTTCAGCTGTTCATAATCTACTAAGTTATGCATGAGAGACCTTGGGCCTTTCTACGCTAGTGCATTCTTCTGCGATGTTATCATCATAATTTTAGGTTTTGAAGATAAGAGAAAAATGTCGATGTCTCTGGTGTATTGTATTTAGCTTCCTGTGCTGCCAAAATGGAGAAATTAATGAGATTTTCCAAATATCAGGTAGCCTTGTATTTTCTTAATATCAGATTAATAGGAAACATTTCTTTTGATTGAAATTTATGAAAGACTTTTAATGTGTAAGTAGAGTTGTAGTTCTGTTGTGAGAGTCAGAGAGACACTACAAATTTAAGAATAGCATTTACAACTCTGTTTGGCAGATTTCCCTAATATATATATTTCTTATGGCCTTGTCTTCCTTCTGATGTGAGTGCCACACAATCTTGAACTCTGAAATGCCTTTGATTTGAGCTGCATATTAGCATAGAAAATATATGGACAATATCAGGACTGCCTTGCTGTTAAGAGTTCTGTTCTTATTTTAGTCTAACAGCTCCCCTGAACCAGAAAAAAGAAATTTCCGGTTTCTGCTAAACATTCATTGATAGATTTCAAAGGGTTGTAACTCATTTCTTTCACATCTCTGAAATTTTTTGGACTGAAATTAATTATAGAAATTTTATGGTGAAATGTGCTCAGGGAAATAAAATAAAATTATATGTGGGGTTTGTTTAGGTAGCTTAAGAAGAGAGGTCACTATTTATTGCAATCCTTGACCCCAAATCGATTGTTCAGCTCTGTGTTTGGTTTGTGGATTTTTTTGTTTGTTGGTTGGGTTTGTTTGTTTTTGTTTTTTTTTAACAGATTGGAGATATTTTCTATTTAACTGTATAGGAACATTGGTATGAGTGAAGTTATTATACATTTGCTATGGAACAGAGTAGATTTTGCTCTAAAACATGTACAAGCATTTAAGGTTTATTTTGGTTATCTATCAAGAAAGACAACTATTAAGGAAACAAATCTATTTTCACCTTTTGTGAGACAAGCTATTAAATTACATTTTTGAAGGGATTGAACTTTTTTGTCCATTTTAAGAAAAATTTTATTTTCCTTAATAATCCAAAATGCATAGTTTTCATGGGATATCTAAAAAGAAAGAAAAAAATTCCCACAAAATGAAACAGGAGCTTTATGTTTCTTTGAAGAACTGTAGGAGGAAAGTAAGTCAGAAATTTTGTGAATCGGCATGAAAAATGAACATAACAGTCGATCCAGTCTTAAAAGAACAATGAGAGATTACACTGAATGGGTCGTGCAAGTGTATAGAAATATAAAAAGGTCTGGCTGTATCTTATTTCTCCTACGTGACACCACTTTTTTTATGTCTGTTATGGGAAAGCAGAACTGTGACAAATTCTTTGAGACCTTATGTTGCCTGTTGAATCTGAATAATCACCACTGTCTCTTATATCAAAGGAAATTTTTTAATAAAGAGTAGAACATTTCAACCTCTAGATTCAATGATGGGCTTCTTTGGGACTCACCTGTAAAATGGTATTTTAAATAATTATTTTATTATGTACTTGAACTCAAATGCACTTGAATTTCTGAGCCTTGAAACTTCTTTCCCAGAAATTGTCTTACTTGTAAAAAGCTTTTGATGCTTTACTTCTTTTCATCTTCATTTTTCTCTTGCATTGGTTATTGTATATAGTAAAAAAAAAAATTGTATCTTTTCTGCTTAAACATTCAGTTCTATTTTACAACTGGATTTGACACAAATTATTTATCATTTGTATGATTTTAGAATGTGCATCTCAAACCTAAAAAGAACCTATGATACATCTGCTATGTGGGTGTACCATGTTCTCATAGAAATCAGTGGAATTATATTAATCTGAATATGTTGCATATGTGTAATTGTGTCAAATTTATCCCAAATAAAATTTATAGAGGGGATTAATTAGAATTATGGAGAAAATTAAGGGGTTTTTTTGTGTGTGCATATGTGAATAAAATATGACAGTTTGTGTTGAGTTTGTTGAACTGAAATTTGGAACTTACATTTCTGGCTAAGCAAGGAGAAAATATTGCTAAAAACTGAGTTGGAGGAAGAAACGTATTTATAATTGCTTTCTTATTGTATTGAAGTCATAAACTTCGTGGGTTTTGTCTTGCAGTTGCCTTAATATCACAAACAGTATGTGCAGAATAGGTTCCCATGGTAAAGCAAACATTCTTTTGTGATAGCAGAAAAGGTTCTTTCTGATAGTGTGAAGTTGTTATGAAGATTAATAATAAAAAATAGTACCATAAAGTTGATGTAATAATTTGAATCAACCCCCAGATCTCTCAGTTCCTGAAGTCTCTCTTACTTCTTTCCCAAACAATCCTTCCTAGAGGATTCCCATAGTAATAATATTGCTTTCATTAATATTTGTGGGTCATAAAACAAGTAATATATTCCTGGACTATAGTCACTTCTAATTATAAAGCCTGCATTTACAAACCTTCTACTTTAATTGTAAAAGACCACATAAAATACAGTTGAAAATTGTTATTTTTAAGTATCTGGAAGTTAAAAATAAGCATGGAGAGAGAAACACAGACAAACAATTTGTGGATATTTAGACATCTTAAAAATGTGGTTAAGAGATGGGGAAAGTGAGATGGAGAGGGTCTTTCTCTTTCCAACTCAGATAGTCATGCATTGATTGTTTTTTTCCCTTTTCCTCTTCTTGCTTAATTTTTTCCTTTCCCATTTGTCAAGTGCACATTCCAAATGTCACCTGGAAATCTGCAGGATTTTTTTGAGATTAGTCTGTGCTAAGAAATGTGAATACTGAATTATCTTCTAAGTATGTTGGAATTTGAAGTTTAGAGAAAGTGTTATAATACTCGTGTGCTGTCCATCATGCTAAGTAAATTTAACACATAATCTTTCTCATCAAACACTCCTTTTTATGCAGGAGCATGTACAGTGTCTGCTGGAGAG
Source organism: Monarcha castaneiventris obscurior (assembly GCA_026261815.1). Classification (NCBI taxonomy): domain Eukaryota; kingdom Metazoa; phylum Chordata; class Aves; order Passeriformes; family Monarchidae; genus Monarcha; species Monarcha castaneiventris. Next base: position 31,386,224 of record JAMPIT010000379.1, read on the forward strand.
CCACATTTGTTTTAACAGTGTGGGCTGTTTCACTTTCTAGTGGGGAACAATTTGTTCTAGTAGATCCTAAATTTATTTTCATAAATATAAAGCAAAGCAATTGATTTCCTAACAGCCATGTCAGGTAGACTGTGACTTTAGGAATAGCTATTAAGTCCATCTCCTTTCCTTGTTCATCAGCTTATTTATTTTTGCTTAGGAATCTGAATGTTTAAAAGGCTTATTTAGAAACATGCAACAAAAATATTCTCTTGCCTCCTTTCTACTGGTTCTGGATACTTAATGAAAGTTTACTATCACAGTATCCTAGGAGAGTTCAAGTTGGAAGGGACCTCAGGAGGTTCTGTGTCCAAATTCCTACACAGGGCAAGTCAGCTGAGAGATCAGATCAGATTGCTCAAGGCTCTATCCAGTTCTGTCTTGAAGACTTCCAAAGATGGACACAGCACAGCTTCTCTGGACAACCTGTTCCAGTGTTTGCCTGTTCTCATACTGAAAAAAGTTTTCCTTACACTCAGTCTAAACCTTTCTTGTTTCAATTTTTATCTATTTTCTTTCTTCCTCCCACGGTGAAGATTCTGCTTCCACCTTCTAAGCAACATCTTCATAGATGCTGGCACGTGCTAGTAGTTGGCTCTAAAGTTGATTCTTCTTCAGGCTAAACAATCCCTCTCTATCCTCTCTACACAGGGTAAGTGCTCCTTTCGAATCATTAAGAATTTACTGTTATATCCAAAACTTTCTAAAAGCAAGAGGATGGTCTTGAAAACACATTAGCCAGCTCTCTAAACACCACTGGAAGCAGCCCTTCTGGACTTGTGCTCAATCTGCACTAAACTAGTGCAGTGGCAGAATTCTTGCCCTTGACAGACAGTTACATCCAGCTTATATCAAACATCTTCATATTCTTCAACTGAGTAATGACTTCTGGATTTCCCTATTAGGATAAGAATGTATCTGGTTTTCATGGATGTCCAGAAAAGTGTAAAAGATGTAGTTCTTACCGACAACTATCCCTTTTCCTTGTTAGATATATGCTTTATCCTCAGAAAAAAATTTTGGTCGTTGAAGAAAAGATTAATAGAAAAATATTTTTACTTTCTATAGTTTTAGGTACACAGTTGTGTTTCAAAAATATAATAATGAAATTCCAAAGTTCTTTAACAGAATTGGAATAAGGACAATAAAAAGACTGAAAATATATCTACTCGGTTGTGACTTGGTCTGTCTCCTTTGGTTAGATATACAATGCAAATTACTATAACAATGCAATTGTTAATTATTAAGTATTTTGAAACTTGGATTGTGTTTAGATACAAAATTGCCAATTCTGAAAAGGAAAATACAGAAAATTAGCTACATATTTTAATTTCCAAACTTGGAAAATCATTCTCTTTCTTTTTTTTTAATTTATTTTTATTTTTAATTGAAGTCTTTGAGATCCTTATGTTGAAGCTAAGGTAAGGTACTCTATGCTATTTATTTATTTAAGAGAAAGTTTTCAGTAGAAATGGATAGGACAAGAGTTTAAATGTTTCTTACTAAGACTGAAATCTCTAGTGAAACAAGATAAGTGCTCTTGAACCTGATAAACTCCTCTGTGGATGAGAAGAGAGGACTTTGGCTTCCCTCTTTTAAAACTCCTCATGATTCCAATCTGCTTCTTTAACAAACTTAGACAAGTAAAGGGAGAGACATGAAGTATATCATGACAATGATAGCATTCAAGCAACATCTTTAATTGGCCTCTTATGGTCCACTAATTATTTGGAATAGACATGGTAGAAATGAATTACGTGCTGAGGCATTAGTTCATCTGTAAAGAAGCATTTTCAAGAATACTTATTAGTGGAAAGCAGATATTTTCTCTGTGTGAATGACCCTGGGGCAAAGGGAAGCCTGTAAAACTGTATGGCCACCTGCTGAATTTCTGCAACCACCCCACTACCATTATAAAATGTGTCACAGCCTTCAGAGTTGTCACTCTCCAGAAACAACCCCAGATGGATGTGTCTGGGGCTTGGGCTTTACGGTGGTGTACACACAGTTTTGCCTGATTGCAGGAAGGGCACCCTTCTCTTAGTTTCCACAATATTTCTTACACATTAGTCTATTATGACTTCATGAGTAAAAGGCCTTAATGTATTTCCTCTTCAGATGGACAGCTTCAGTAGATGTCTAACAAATTTCCTTTGTTCAGTCTTGAAAGTACTTTGGGGTATAATTCACCTTCAAAAGTGTGTCTTTGGGCTTCTTATAAGTTCTGCAGTTAAGTGAGATGTTGATGAATAATTTATTTGTTAGACAGGTGACATTTGATTCAGGAACTAGAGGAGTCTCTGTTTTTTGACCTTTGATACTCTTTCTATTCTATTGCTCTACAAGTATTTGTAGTCCAGCATTTATAGGAAACTATGTTGACTTGGTACTGTAACACTTTTATTTTTTGTGTCAAATTTCAGCTGAGCACATTCATATTACCATCTAAGCAGCAATATTAATCATTACATGCACTTCTTCATAATTTTCTTTAATAAATCTTGTTAATAATTAATGTCGTTCTTTTGATAACTCCAAGATAAGCTAAGATTTAATACCTTTTCTCCAAATGACCTACCAAGGTCTCAAAATCTATTATAATAATTAATGTCTAGCTGTGAAGTTGAACATATTTCGCATAATTTTTTAATGTGTGCTTCTGATAAATATTGTTTACAATAACCAGTGATTAATCAGTGTTAGTGTTAGAACTACATGTCCATATATATAAAGGAGAAACACCCCAAGTGAATTTAAATTTTGCTATCATTGGAGCTAGACAAGAGAAACTGTGAGCTGTATATGAGATAAAGGGCAAGAATGCTTGGTAGAACTGCCTCTGAAGCAAAACTGACACATTCACAGTGATGTATTTGTACCTCTAGGGCTGCAGTTTCACCATTATGATGATATAGGATGCACTCTAGGGCTGAATTCATAGAAATGCATGGATATGATGTGGTTTTCCAAACAGAGCTTCTTTCAGTGATGCTGCTCATCATGTTGCTACTATAACTGTCTTTTGAGAAGGACTCCTAACCTAGCATTATTTAGTTGTGCCAGCAAAAAAAAGGCAATTCCTTCATCTAATCTTCATTGTAGATTCAAAAATATCAAGGTAAAAATACATCACCTTTCATATCAAGGGTAAAGTTATGTAATTTCTCAGTGTAGAAACATTCTAAAAAATAAATAATATATGTGACAAATGCTATTAAAAACTGTTCTCCATTCATTCCAGCATGAAAATCTTGAATGTAAACAGCTTTAAAATTTATATGAATAATCATCCTTCTGTAAAAGAACTGTGATTTTCTTTAGATATTTTGCATTATGTTAGTTACATGCAGAGGTAAGAACTGCATTTATGATAGAATAATCCTCATAATTTTCCTGTGATTGAGCTTCCAGTATTAAATTTGAATCTTTACAGTTTATTTAATAAAATAAATAAGAATAGAATAGAATAGAATAGAATAGAATAGAATAGAATAGAATAGAATAGAATAGAATAGATTAGAATTAAATAAAAATAAAATAATAAAATATTGCCTGTAGAAAAATTTCTTTTACACATCTCTCCTCCTCTGAAGAAAGTGAATGCCTCTGGGAGTATTACTATATACATTCAGCTGGAAGGTAGAACATAGAAAAAAACCTAGTGTCATCATGTAGCAGTTTTTCTTTATCAGAACTCCAAAGGACTTGTCAGTCTGCAAGACAAACCTTGTCTAAAATGTTAATTTTAGTATTGAAATTATTTGCCAACAGAATCCCTGGAAATTCTTAACTCCAGATTATGAAACAGCCATGTGCTATGCATTAAAGTGGTCAAAATCTAATGCCTTTGTGGTCTTGTTCTAAAGCACAAACATTTGAAAAATTCTAAAGATTCTTAAGATTTTCTTTTTTTGTCATGTTTTTCAGTGGGATTGGGGACTTCATGGGTGGTTTTCATAGTGCCCCATACCCTTCTATAAACCTCTAGCACAGAAGAATAATCATACTGTTAAGATCCACACTATTCACACATAAGGTGAAGCAGTTAAGAGAAAAAGAAACCGAAGTGTTCAATTTTTTTTCTTTGATTTCTAAGAGCAAACATTATTTTAGAAGTACTTATAATTATTAATACATTCTTTGGTATTCTTTATTTCCTGAACTTCCTTACGTGTCCTTTCTAATATGTTTCACATGCTCTTATTCTATCTGACCATAATGGTGCTTTTAAAGTCTGACAGTTGCTAATCAGAACCAGAAAATTATTTGCACCATGATGCTACCTATAGATCTCACAAACATTCCTGGTCCTGTAACCAGAAAACGTAGCATGCATACAATTAAAATGCAGTTAATTTCTTCCTCCAAAATAAGTTAAAATGTACAGGAGCCTTTGATTTTCATTGTGAGGAAAGTGATATTAGTTGGAAAGCATTCTAATATTATGTCTCCAAAAAATATCCTTGCATTTCCAGAAATTTCTTTATCGTAATAGTTTTTAGTTGCAAATCCCGTAATTCTAAATAAATGAAAGCTTTGTATTCAACCACTACTGTATTCAAAAATACCCATGTTTGAATGCCGTCCGGAATTTTAGGTACAACCAGTGATTCAGTAAAATCCCAGGTTTGTTCCAGTAATTCTTTAGGAAGACACTCAACAAGTCTACCATGCTCTGTGCCTTGAGACATGCACAGCCTTGGTAAATCTCACTAGAAAGTGGGAAATGAAGTGTCTGTAAAGCTCTGCAAGTCCTGAGCAGTCATATTCAGTATTTTTTAATTTGAAGTTTAAATTCTAAACGCAACTAATTTCGAAGTGATAAGTATGGGCTAAGGATATACTTCCGATGATGTTTTGATCATTTTGTACTATCCTTTCTTTTCAAGAAATAAAGGAAATAATTTGTGCTTAAATTATAACCAGTGGCATAAGAATTACCAAAGACTTATTTTCCTCTTTTCATCCTGAAATGATAATGTAGCTGGAGAGAAAGTCTTATCTTTATCTTATTTGGAGAAAGAAAATATTCCTTGTTCAAGAGTCGGGTAAGATTATATGTTATTAAATTTCTCTTTACAAAAGAGAGAATGTTCTTAGCAAGAATTCTGTTTTTATTTTTATACATTTATTTATTTATTGTAATCTATTCCTTTTCTTTATCATATCATTGTTTTCTGCTATGTTTTTGCTTTGTAACCCAGAAGTCACATGCAAAGTTGATCAGATACAAAACCAAATAAGATTACTCTTCTTTTTGGGATGGTAAATTTTCTCTTACTATAAGGATTCTGTGTTGATCTTTTAGAAGTGTCTTGTTTGAAGGTAATTCACTAGGGATATTTGGAACGATAGTCTACAGAATTAAAAGATTTTGTAGCAAATACATAAGTGGCTGGTATCCTTTTTGGGAAAAGCTTAGCAACTTTTCTAGTCTTCTGAAAAATATAACTGCTAGCAGTGAAATATATTATCAAGCACAGAATGCAGAAGTATGGTTACACTTTGTGTGGAGAACACTGTGTAATCCAGCTGCATCATGTATGACCAGGTACAATAGAAAGATACAGTAAAAAAAGCAGATTTTTAATCTTATTTAAGGAATACTAGAACCTGAAATTCTGCTTTCTCTTTGGTGTCAAATACAGATCTTTGTGCCTCTGAGTCATGCTTACTGTTAACTCATGTTGCATTCCTCCTACTCATATCCCTTTGCTTCCTGAAATATTCACTTCTTTCATGGTGTTAAGGTTTATTATGTGACATTCTGTCCTTTCTTCCACTCTACTGATGTGCCATGGTATTATGAAAACAAAGACAGAACTGGCTGCTGAAACCTTTTCTACATTAAATTCAGTTTATTTCAGCAAACCTCTGATCAAAGCTTCTGGGTAAGGAAAGAATCAGAGTAATTTATAACAACAGTTCATTTTATGGACTGATGAAGGATGTGTATCATGATGTTGGAGTGCACCTTCTGAGCTACCCTGAAGTCAGAAAATGTGTTGCCTCCTACCAGCAAAGGAAAAGGATGAAGCATGGTAGTTGTGAGTATATCCTAATTTGAGCAGAAAGCACTCAGCAGTCAGTGTCTGAGAAGCTGCTAAATTAGTTACTGAGGGATTTATCCAACATATTTGCACACTGCATTCTTTGGGGGTTTATGCTTTCTTTATGTTCTGGATTAGTTCCACCAAGTCTTTGTTGGGCTGGCCTGAATCAAGACAGAGACGCCTACTCAGTTTCTGTGTGGCAAGGCAATGCCATGTGTCTCTGAGCCAATAAAGAGGGTGCTGGGGCATTACTTTTTCCAGGTAACTTCATTATATTCTTATGTTTACTGTCAGCTGAAATTAAATATTAAAATATGTCTTCAGAATTATGTTTCCTGCCCTGCTAGAGTAGAAAGTGTACTGTGAATATAAAATATTAAATCTGTACTGTTCATTTGTGGGTAGGAGGTCAGAAGTAAAAAAAAAAAGAGTGTAGTGTTTAAGAAACTTCTGTTTTCAATACACATTTGCAATGGAAAGAGATAGTAAAGTGGCATTTACCTTTCCTTATAGAAAGAGCTATTATAAAATAAACACTTTTTTCTTCCCAGTTCTCACTGGAAATTAGAATGAATCTCTATGAGATGTAAAATTATTTAAATTAATCTATTCTTAATGTACAGACCTGTACATTGAAATAGACCTAACACAGGCACAGAGGTGATCTCCATAGCTTTCCAGGATTTGCATATCCCTCAAGGTAAGCTGATTTAAAATTCCCATGTTCCTGTAATCAAGATTAAATCAGGATTTTTTTTAAGGTACCTGAGTGTTTTGAGGTCCAGAAAAGTTGTTCCAACTTATGTGTGAATAAGAAATAAAATATAGTTTAATTTTATCATTGGATTATTGTCTTATAGTTTAATAAAGTTACTAAATGTTAATTCATCATTACAATAAGCAGCATGGTTTTCAAAGTAGTTCTTTTATTAAATTACAGTAATTTTAACATTATGTAATTACCTGTATTAGAAACTTATATTTTCTTTAATACCATATCAGAACTTACTACTACACTATTATTTTTTGTACTAAAAGTTGGGACACTGCTTTTACAGATTTTGAAATACCTGATTCCTCCGGAGATGAGAATGACATAAAGGAAATATTATAAAGAAATAAAATTCTGAACTCACTCTGAAAAAAAGCTATATGTTAAAGTTATTTTAAAACTTATTTTAAAAAGGGAAGACAGTGATATTTTTTACTAAAACTGTGGTTTCACTTCTGCTTTTATATCAGGATAATCAACGTTAGTAATTTCACTGTAAAACTCAAATAGACAATCTCTTTTTTTTAATTTCAAATTTGATTAAAATTTGATTAGTGACAGAACTAGTTACATCATTAAAACTACAACAGAAGAACAAAATATGTCATTGTGAATTACACATTAAAATCTTTTCTCATTTAATTGCAAAAGTCAGTGTATGAAACCAAGAGATGAGACTCCCAACAAAGAACAGAGGTCTTCTGAAGTGGGTGGGTTTTTCCATTGATACTGCAGGTGCACAGTACCTAAGTGACTATAACATTCTAGGAGTGATGGAGCTTGGAAATTTATCACAGCACAAATAATCAAGTTACACATTATATTCCCATACTGCTTGCTTCCCAGAACTGGGCTTCCATTGTCTTTCTGGACATAATGAGATGTCAGGTCTCACAAGGAAGATTTTCGTTCAGCTGCTAAAGTCACTTGTTTCAGCTTAGATGTGTGTATTTCTTCTGAGTTTATTCATTTGAATTTATTTGACATTTGATGAAATTTTTCATTTGATTGAGCAGATGGTGAGCCTTTACTTTCTGCTTTGCACTGTTTAGCAGGACAATTGCATGGGAGACAAGCCAAAAAATGCTTGGATGCTAACTGGGATGAAACGATCTAGTGAACCTCTATGAAAATGTTGTTGCCATCTTTATAGGAGTCATGTGTAGGTAGGTTAGAAATGAGACCAAACACTAATAATTTTATCTTCTATTATCAGGAATTTTTCCTAAAAGATTTAGAACCAAAGCTTTTAAAGTTCTTAAGTAACTATTTCATAATATATATTCATAACTATTATGAGATATAATGTTCAGTAGAATATATTAACTTTCAGGCACAAAATGCTTTACTCAGGTTAAATGTTTGATTTTTGGACAGAAATACATTATTTTCTGCATGGATAGGAAGGCATGGTATAAAGTTGGTCTGAGCGGGTAGACTAAATCTGAAACATTTGGAATGGTTCACAGACCAGAACAGAACAGGCACCTTTATAAAATGCTGTATTTACAGTGTAGCCTTGCAGTGAAGGCTCAGAGTGCCTGTTGGGCTCCTATACTTAATTAAAGTTTTCTTGATTCTCTTTGATATGTGACTGGCACTTCATACTCTATTGATTTAAAGTCTTCTTTTAGCAATGTCTTAAGCAGTGATTTCTCAAAAGTGGTAGTAGCCAACACAGCCAACAATAGCTTCCAAAAGCAAATGTACTGATTATTTTGTAAGCCATATAAATTGCAGGTTTTAGATGAGACAACTAGAGACTAGTAGAATACTGGGGTTTGCTGTTCTTTGTTGGGCTTATCTTTCTACAAAGTGTAATTATATCTAAAACTGATCTAAATTTGTATCACATAGAGTAAACAGTTTCCCCTGCTCTCTGCAGGTTTCAAAGCAATCTACGCATGCACATGTCTTTTAGAAAAGCACTTGTTTTTGGAAGGAGGTGTTTCACAAAATGTCAGTACTATGTGCTGCTCATGGACTACTGTCTGCTCTCAGCAGTTTATGTGCATATATCCTTTTGATGAGCTTGTTTAAAAGCAGCTTGAGTACATCACACAGCAAAAAAGCAGGATGGTATAGAAAAACATTTAAATCAAAAAGTATAAAAAGCTTGCTATATTGTCAAAAAATGTTGCAGGGCTTCATCATTTCCCACACAATTCCTATAGGCAAGGCACTCTTCAAGGCAAAAATCTAAAGAGGTACTTTTCTTGTTGGAATAGATTGATTGTATTTTTCTTGCTGTTCAACAAGCCATTGCTGGTTCAGTAGGACAGTATCTGGTTGGTAACCTCGTCCCACTGCTCTCTTCCTTTGAAGGAACCTGCAGGCAGGAGAGAGATGAAAGGGTTGGAGTACGATTGCCCAAGAGGAGAAAAGGAGCTTTCAGGTATGGACAAGTTGGAGGGCAGAACTGATATTTATTTAGCATACCAGAGTTTCTTTTTCTTTTAAAAGAGCTATACAAGAATACTGCCTGGCTATTGCCCTAGCATCTGTGTGAATCCCTAGGGAGAGAGTGACAGAAGGAACAAAAATTTCAAAGGAGTGACAGATGTGAACTTTTGACTGAAAGAAGTTCACTGCATGGTATGCGACTGCTATGCAATGTGACTGAGGGCTGGGATTGTCCTGTGCTGCCACGCTACAGAACAAGACATTTTTAGGTATGCAAGTAAGTGAAGGTCTGTCACACAGACAGATATTGGTATGATCTCCTGAAGCATTAATGTACATGTAGAAAGCTACTCTAATGAACTAATTTAATTTTTGTGTCATCAAAGTTGCAAAGAAATATAGATAGGAATTCAAATCCATTGACTTTTTGGATCACTAATTCTACATTTTGAAGAATGTTTCTCATGGATGGAGCTTCTACTCCTTATTTTGGTGTAGATGAGACATTCTAAAAAATATCATTTTTGAATCTCAAACCTTGAAAAACCATTTCTTAGCACACTGCATACCTTTTTAAAAGATGATCAGTTTGATGACGCTGACAGTTCAATTACAAATGGTTGAGCACTTCTGCCATTTAGCTTGCAAGGGAAAATGAGACTGATTTTAGGGTTTTGGGAGATTTGGAATATATTAACCTTCTTTCTAAGAAGTTTGTGTGGTGTTGCCTTTATCCCAATTTACTTTTGTATAGTTTTCCGTACCTTGTGTTAACACAGAAACATGTTGAATTCATTATTAGGTCTTTGAACTGAATTTCCTTGGGTTTATGGAAACTAAGGAAAACCATGGGGTTTTGATATGAAAATATGAGAATTTTGTTTACTATTATAATATTTTTTTCTCTATTCTTCCTCTACCAACACATCAGAAAACAGTAGCTTTGTTTTTTTGAGAGGGTATATTAAGAAAAAGATAATAAAATAGGAAAATTTTTTAAGGAAGCTGCACTCAGTTGTGTTTCAGGATCTGACCCTTTTACCAGTTCTAGACAGCTAAATTCCTCTTTTCAATGAAATGCATACATTCAGTCTATTCTTACAAGGTTCTTGGTTTTTGTTTGACTGGTTTAGTTATTTTTTCATTTAAATTTTCTCTTTATTGCTCAGGTATATCCTTCCTTCCTTCCTTCCTTCCTTCCTTCCTTCCTTCCTTCCTTCCTTCCTTCCTTCCTTCCTTCCTTCCTTCCTTCCTTCCTTCCTTCCTTCCTTCCTTCCTTCCTTCCTTCCTCCTTCCTTCCTTCCTTCCTTCCTTCCTTCCTTCCTTCCTTCCTTCCTTCCTTCCTTCCTTCCTTCCTTCCTTCCTTCCCTCTTTATTTTTACCAAAAAGGGTAGTGCAGACAAAAAATTAGCCTTGAGAGAAGCAATGACAGAAGTGGTGCATAAGCAGGTCACAAGTTATCTGTGTTTAGATTATCCAGGAAAGTGTTTTAAAAAATAAAAATAAAGGGAGAAAGAAAATAATTCTGGATAGCATAAAACCCAATTGGATTAATTAATGAAAATGTGAGTCTTTTTTTTCTTTTTTTTTCTTTTCTTTTCTTTTCTTTTCTTTTCTTTTCTTTTCTTTTCTTTTCTTTTCTTTTCTTTTCTTTTCTTTTCTTTTCTTTTCTTTTCTTTCTTTTCTTTTCTTTTCTTTTCTTTTCTTTTCTTTTCTTTTCTTTTCTTTTCTTTTCTTTTCTTTTCTTTTCTTTTCTTTTCTTTTCTTTTCTTTTCTTTTCTTTTCTTTTCTTTTCTTTTCTTTTTTCTCTTCTCTTCTCTTCTCTTCTCTTCTCTTCTCTTCTCTTCTCTTCTCTTCTCTTCTCTTCTCTTCTCTTCTCTTCTCTTCTCTTCTCTTCTCTTCTCTTCGAGCAGCTAAGGAAATGTAGTTAAAATTATTCTATCTCAGCTGGGAAAAGTTGATAATAACATGCTTTAAGTATAGAAGCTAGAGCTTTTCAGGGAAGATAGTCCGCTACTCATTTTTAATCAAGTTGGTATAGCAGGCATGCAATATTATGTAATGATCTATGTCAGTTTTGAGTTTGCCTTGTCCTGGTTCTAGCCAGGGCAGGGCTAATTTTTGCAGTAACCAGAGGGGGCTTGTCCAGGCCCTGGAGTTTATTTTGTACCACCTGGTGTCATTGCCAATGGCAGAGGAAAGGGAGTCACTTCTGGGCAGAAGAGATCCCTTCCATTTGAGAAAGTGTAACAGAGGGGGCGGTAGTGTAACACCAGCACTGAGCATTTTGCATGTGAATCACTTGTCTCTCTCTTGTATATTTCGTTATTAATATTGTAGCCATTACTGATAATTTTATTTTTAATTGCTGTTTCCAGTAAATTTTTCTTTTCTCAGCCCTTGATCTTTACCTTTTGTGTCCCCAGCTCTCCTATCCAGCCTGCCTCCGTGGGGAGGGAGAGGGGGAGAAAGCAAGTGGCCGCATGGCTTGGGGACTCCCAGTGGGAGCACTAAACTGGGGAGCACCATTCCTAAACCACGACATGCTTTTTGAGCAGTTGATGGAGAGAACAGCAAAACACATCAAGAAGTTTCTTTCAACCTGATAATTTTTAAATTAGCATAGTAGATATTAAATCCACTAAGCTCATAAGTTTGAATATTCTTAACGGAATATATGAAGGTACAGTATCACCTCCAGGGGAGCAAAGCAGAATTCATAAAATGTTGATATTACTTAAGCAGAACTTTAGCACTGTTTTCCGTGAGGCTGTATCAGACCTGTCTCAGGCTCATGCTGGGACTTCAAATGATGTCTGAGTTATTGAACCCTTGTGACCATCAAAGGTAGCATGCTGTTTTTTCATTATCATAATATAAGTTACTGCTAATTTGTCAGTTAGGAGTTGTTTTTAAACCCTAGAATTTCTAGGCAGTTGCAATATATGTAGATGCCTTCATCTACTGATAAACTCTAGATGATGAAACTGATGGTTTGCAATTGCTTACCCACTTCCATGAAAATTGCTGCATATATTGCTTTGATCCAGTCAAGACATGTCAATAAGTAATGTTCAGATAGCAAAACACCATGTGATTCCTTCTGACATATTCAGGAATTGCTGCTATGTTCATTGTATTACTCTGTACCTGGAACTGTCAGGGTGCTCCTGAATTTGGGTTTCTTTTTTATGATAAATAACTGCAGTGAAGATTATATCTAATCTCAAAAATAAAATGTTTTGGTTTTTACTAATGTCAGTCTGGTGCTGGTTATCACAGAAAAACCTGCAATAGTATGACTGATTCTCTGCAACTTTCAGCATGAATACTGTGATAAGACTAAGGTGTTTACAATACTCACCCTTGTTGCTTTCACTTTTCTATCCTGCGTAGAAATATTTAACCCTAAGCTGCACTTTTTGCACCTGGCATGCTTCTGCTTAGAGCCACCCACATCTTCTCCTTTCATCTCCATCTTTTCCATTGCTGCTAAACGAATGTGTCTTTTTCTGTTCTGCTCCACAATAGTTCCTACTTGTCTTTATATTATTATATTATTCTTAGCATATTACCAGAGCAGAACTGCCATACAAAAGAATCAGTAAAAGCAGAAGACTGTCATTTTGATTCAAAATCATTTTATACTAGCTGCACACTCAAGCAATACTTTGTCTGGAATGGATGTTTCTCTGACACCTTATTCCAGGCCACTAAATCTGAGTAACACTCTTTTCTTTTCAAGTGGTCAGACCATGTCTCTACTACTCCTGTGGGTATGACACCATGATCTAATCTGACTTCAGCCAGACTCATGCACTGCAGTTCTCGTCCCCCTGACTGCCATTCAAAAAACAGATTTGACATGTACAGAGTTTGGTTTTGCAGCTTATTATAGGCAGTAAGAATGTGCAATGACAGCAGAATGATTTATGATTTATTTGTTTGAAGGAGAATAGAATTCAGTATGTTTATGACACACTGTATTAACCATATCTGGCATTTCAGTACAGCCTGTAGGTAGATATGATGTAGCCTTTCTAAATCCTGCAATTTGTAATGTCTCTTTGGGAACAAAGCATGTCCTAATTCAAATTACCCTCACTCTTTCAATATGTCAGATTCTAGATGCTGTGAGGCAGATTACTTAGATGATAAGTATATATTCTCTATTTAAAATCTCTCTTTCTGTTTACATCTGTGAGAGTGAAGAATTACATCTTTACAGCTTCAGAAGAGAAGGATATGATGACAGAGGTCTGTAAGTGACTGTCTTGGGTCTAGTCCTGTTCAGTATTCAGTTACACAACAGGACACCAAATAAGTATGCCAATTAAAATTTATTTCAAATTAAAAAATGGGAAGATATACAGTTAAAGGAAGGAAACCAAAAAAGCCCAAGATTTTAAACAGTCCTGAATAAATGCTCCAAAAATGAAGAAGATGTTGGTCAACAAACATAACTCCACAGGTAACATATTTAGAATATTTAGCTACACCAATGTGGAGAAATAATTTACCATATAAGTAAGTCTGCAGAAAAGTGTTGAAATGGATCATGGAATGAAGCAGGAATCAGTGTTGTATCTCCACTGTTGTACATCTTATGTAAGCAGCAGTAATGCCAAAAAAATATGTGAATAATGCTTCAGTGATGCTTGGGAGCTGTAAGATTCCAGCAAGAGCAGTCTGTGTAATTCTGGGCATTCCAGTTAAAGAATAATATAAACCAGTTAGGAAAGCCTAAGGGACATTAACAAGAGTGCCCAAAGGTAGTAAAAATGAAAGGTAGCATGAATCGTATATAGATATATATACATATATATACATATATATACGAGAGAGAGAAAAGGAGATATTATGGTCTTCAAGTCCATAAAAAGTTTCTTATAACAGGAAATACTCTGCATATTCCTCACGGCCACAATAGGATGCAATGGAAAAATATTGTAGAGATAGGAGAACTTTTGACAGTGAGGGGAGTGAACAAATGCAAAGAGGTTGTGGAGCCTCCAGATGAGGTGTTCTTTGAAAACAAATTGGCTAAATATCTTTCAGCAGTGGTACAAATGCAATTCTGTTCTGAGAGGAAGACATTATATTTTTTTTCTTCTTGTTGTTTCATAAATTCTAATACTTCTTTACTTCTATGTATGAATAGCCAAAGTATTTTGCAAGTCTTGAAAACAAATCCTTTTTAGACAAGTGAAATCTGGTGAACCTTGCATCATGTAAGAGCAGTGTAAATGTGAGAGAATGGTATCTGCCCACATGTAAATAACTTTGGATCAAAATCGAAGGGAAGAGAAAAATTTGACATAGGTATAGAAGAGCTATTGGTAGGTATATTCCACCTCTGGTTTTAACTGTCAGAGGAGTTTTTTTATCATGGTAGTCTTCTCCAAACATTGACAGTTTTCTCATGAAAGTTTCTTATTTCAGGCCAAATAAATTTTTCCTAAGGATTTATTTTATGTCACATAAGGATAAAAGGTCTGCATTGAATATTTTGGAAGATGGACAAATCCTTTAAAGGCTAGTACCAGGTGACTGCTGGACTGCAGGTAAGTGAGATCGTGCTGTTTGTGCCATTACTGTCATCATGGAATCATTGTTCCCAGAAAATCAGTGCTCTTAGCTTGCACATTCCATATCTGAATAGTGGCTTGAAACTGAAATGGCACTGCAAGAAACATTAAAACTGTATATTTTAACAACATGTCAAACAGCTCTTGTCAAAGGGGTTATTTTCTCCAACCTGCAAATATCATGACATTTTTTGTTGAGTTAAAGGGCAGATTTCCCATATATTTTCTTGAAGAATTATGGCACTTTTTGTATTTACACATACTGTATATTTCATTTTAGCATTTTACCCTTTGTTCCAAGAGTAACACCAAGCTTAATGTTTTCTTTAGTTTATATTCTCTTGTCTGCAGAAATATCTGAAGTTTTACAATATAACAAAATAACCTATTTCTTCTTACAGATGTCAAGTTTATGTAAAATACAACTTACCTTTTATAAAACCCAGGATAATAAAAATTGAGTCTGTGTACAGGTATTCAGGTGTTCAGCTTTTACTATGAGGCTGAAGACTTTCATTCGTATGTCAGAGTTTGTTCATAATTTTGGCTTTTTCTCTATAAAAGGTGATCACTTCCTGGCAATGTTAATTTATTCATCAGTATGATTCACTTAAGCAAATAATTCCCTGCTATAATTACAGCATATATTCTGTACTGCTTACTTCAAACATTACACATTATTCCCCCATTATTATTTTTTATTATATGATTGGACATTTGAGAATAAATAGACTGCTTCTAATGATACAGAAAACATTAAGTTGTAAACTGAAATGGCTGATTTTGGGAACCTTTCAGGTCCCATGAACTGTAGCTCTGATTTCCTTACTTGTCTTTCCATGATGTATTTATATGGCAGATTGTAAAAATATATTAATGAAAGACTTAAGGGTAAAGTAACTGTAGATTTAGATCATCATATTGATTTTCTGGCTTACTGAAATCAGTTTTCAAGTGTATTCTGTTATGATGGGTGTTATTTCATTAAAAATATTTTTAAAAACACAACAATTTTGATTTGCAGAAAGACATTTGCAAACCTTGTAAATGAAGCATTGTTTTCTGCATTTCTTCAGGTTAAATGAAACTTTGTTTTCTGCCAAACATTTTCATTACTAGTTTCTAGAAGTAATGTCAAAAAGGGAGTGTTTTCTTTACACTAGCAGAGAAGAAGCAGTGCAGAATATTGGTTTGTAAGTTGGCCAGAACAATTCAGCTCTATATAAAAAAACCCGTTGTGGGCTAAAGTGGTTTTGCTTCCTAGACGCTGAGAAAATAATGTGTAGTATTTAGATAGAACTATGCAGTAGCCATTAGAGACTGCTGGGTTCCCAGAAACAGAATACTTTGAGTTAGAACTGCTTCTGGGTTATTGTGTATAGACAGAAAAATAGAAGAATCCACCAATTCTGGTTGTGCACAGAGCTAGAACATGCCCCTAGTACTGTTTTTCATAAACAGATTTTGAGTTTCATGAGAAAAATAGCAGGAAAAACAAGGATCTGGAAAGGTTACTTTAAGAGAAGTATAACAGTAATTCAGGACAGTACCTGATGTAACCTCCTAAAAATCTCATAATGTTTTTATTGAGTGACACAAGCAAGAAGCTTTGATTAGAAAGTACGAACTTAATCTCTATATCTGGTATAAGCATTGTAACAGAAAAATATACAATTATGAAATATATCTATTTGGGTCTCTGAAGAGATTACAGTAAAATATAAATCAAACTTATTTAGGAATATTTAGAAAAATAAATTAAATTGAGAAAGTAAGACATGAAAAGTGTATTTGGATCTCTTGGAGCTCTTTCCCCATCTGATCCTTGTGTACTTGTCACTGCCAAAATTTACCCTTTCTTACCCTTGCAAATGAGGCTGTAAATTAAATACACTAAATATATTTGTCCAGCAGCTTTTGTCCTGTTTTCTATGAGGTATATAATAGAAGATAGTTTCTCATGTAGCAATATATATCAATGTCTGGCATTAATTATGTCACCAAATGATTCAATCCGATGGAATGACTCCTTTACATCAATTTCCTGAGTTTAGTAGGTATGTTCCAGAAAATATCAAAGAGGTGTGTAATCAATAGTGCTACCAATGTATACCATACATCAAAGACTTTTAAAAGCTCTATTATTCTGGTTTCCATTCACCCTCTTTCAACAAAAAGAAACCCAAGATGGAAGTGATATTCTCAGAAAATTTAAATAATCCTATTAATTTCTGTTTCCTTCAGCTCCTTCAGCTAGCGAAATTTCAAACCATGTCATTGGAAACAGTTGATCTACTCTACCAGAGGAGATCTTTCCTCTAAACAGAACTAAAAAATCAAAGATTTTATGAAACAAGCTTCATTTTTTTCCCAACGGTTCATATACAAAACTCTTCAGTCTACAGAATCCTCAATCTGGTATTTTTATTTTGTATTAAATTTAAGAAGTATTTTGCTCATGTGAATATTACATAAATGTAAAAGAAGCATTTAATACCTGTATATAGATACAGTAATTGATAACTTCTCCCCAGTAAGCTGTCATAAAAATTTCTCTTGCAAACATATGGTTAGTCATGCAAGACCTAAAACATCAGTGGGTTTAAAAACTCTTAAATTGTAATTGATCACTAGCCTTTGAGAGCATGAATACCATATCTTCAAAATGTTTCCAGCTTATGAAGTAACATGGTTTCTCATAAGAGCTTTTACCACTAAGTATATCCATAAAGTTCTGTTAAGTCAGTGATTGTGACTTAAGTGTCCGCATAGTCCTAAACAAATGTGCATCTTTTCCCCCTCATCAACACTTGCCTTTAAATAAATTATAGGAACATTGAAAGAAAAGCATTTACAGCCTCTAGTAGGTATAAACTTAGTTAATGGACAAGTTGCTAACCCAATGAGAAAGCTTGTAGTGCCTTTGTGATTTGCATATTTAAAGGACGCTCAGGCACAGAAATTGCCTTTTGTTCTGGCTTCCCGCCGAGAGGGAGGGGAACGGGCCCAGGCTCCCTTCCCCGGCATGGCCGCGCAGGAAAAAGCTGCTGGGGAAAAGCCACCCCGGAGCCGCAGGCAGCTGAGAAAACATCTATGAGCTGCAGCACAGCTGGGACCATGAGGTCAAGATTTCATCTGAAGCTGCTGTGGCACGGCACGGAGCTGGCGGGGACCAGCGGAGCCTCTCTGCAGCCAGCACAGCTCGTGCCGAACCAAAAAGAACACCATATGCAGCCAACGAGGCCACCTTTTCTTCCAAGTCAGAGAGAAAGAAAAGAAAAGTAAGTCACATGAGGGAGAAGAACATGGCGACTCCAAGGTCAGAAAGAAAGGAAAAGCAAAGTCACATGGGACGAAGCTCAAATGGCGGCAGAAAAAGAGGGTGGAGGCGCTTCCAGTGCTGGAGCGTAAAATTCTCCTTGCAAGCAGCGTGAGGACTGTAATATTACAGACTATTTTCTCTACAATTCATTAAAGTAAATGGGGGGATGGAAAATCCACACGTGGCCTGTGAAGATAAGAAAATGCCTATGCCAGGTTATATGGAAGCTGTGAGAGGCTTTAAGAAATTTTGAAGAAGAGAGCTTTTGCGTTCAGGCTAGAATAACTCATCCTTAAAAGACTAAACCCTATGTTATGGCCCATGACTGTCAGTGTGAGAAGAGTGTAAGATTTCAGCAGATTGTTTTTCCAGACAGACTGCTGGGTTGTGAAGAATCCCATGGCACAGCAGAAGAAACTCTTTTCCTTAAGCATAAAAAAGACTCTTAAGAAGTGCAATACTGACCAAATCCCATGTTTTGTTATCCCTTGCGTGGGTTGATTGGAAAGAGGGGGTACTGGAAGAGAGGGGTTGTTCTGGGAGTGTGCTTTAATTTCTTATAATTTCCCTTTTCTTTTAATTCTGTTATTAATAAATCCTCTTTATACTGTAACTGTTTAAGTGTGAACCTGTTTTGCCTTGAAGTTTTCCATTTTCCTCAATAATCCTTATCTCACCTTATGAAAAAGTTTTAATTTTCCCCTTCTCTGCTCAATTACAGCAGAGGCAATTAAGATTTCGTGTACTTGGTGTTTAAACCAGCGTCAAACCAAAACACACCCACAGAAGGTCCATGATGGTGACCTAGAGTTCACCAAAATCATTGGGAGTTTGCAGAAGATTTTTATTTGGACTATATGCCTCCACTGCAAGATTTTTATTTGGACTATATGCCTCCACTGCAAGATTTTTTTTGGACTATATGCCTCCAAGTGGACTGATTATCTAGTCTACAGAAACTGGGGAGAAGCAAATAAGAATAACACTGATCTGCTACAAGGAATGTTGTTCTTAAAGACACCTTCAGCCCTTAATACAATCTTGCTATTCTAGGGATTACTTTCACCAAAAATTCTAGGTGCTGCACTGTAGACCTAATAGTCTGATGGAACCACGCGTGGTAAAACAAATCTTTCAAATGTGTGTTAGGCTTTAAGCTATCAATAAATATCACATCTGTGTATGCTGTCACACAGACCATTTGTAGAGCTGTGGCCATGAAGTGCCAAGGAACTGTGTCTGATGTTTTGTGCCTGTCAAACAGCAGGTCTACAACACCACATAGGTCTGCAGCACTCCTGTGATGAGAGATAAGGTTCTTAAGAGGCATAATACATAAATGCCTGTGTTATTCAGCTTCACTTCTAAAATAATTTACTGCTTGCTCAGTCTGCTTGTGGCAGTGTAGACATTTCACTTCTAAAGAAAGATTTTTGCTCTTGGGAAAAATGGAATTGACTGCAAGGCAGACTTTGCAGACATCTGAAAGATAGTTTGAGGCTCGATTATTTCTTTCAAGATCTGAACACAGTGGCAGCCAGAAAGTGTTTATAGTTCTTCCCTTTAGCTGTCCATTACTCAGGGGAGTGATTCTCACTTTTCTGTTCTCCCTTTGAAAATCTGTTGGCTTTGGTGTAGCTGTAGGGAGCACTGCAAATCATTGCATTATGTGACTTTTTTTCTTTCATGTAAAAGGTGAGTATTTACAGGGATTTATATAGTAAAATCAGTTAAGAAATTCACAGTTACAATTTTTTTTTTTTGGAAAGTCACATTAAGTGTAAATTTATCTGTTCCCTCTCTTGTTTTGAACTTTGTACATTTTAAAGTGAACATGATAAAGAGACAATACCTAGGTATAAATAACATCTAATAGTGCTTAATACTATGCTGAATTTTAATTTCTACTGATATTTATACTTTATATGTCTTAGAATTCAATTTATAAAAGACAGTAAACTCATATTTTGTCCATTCTTGGATTTTGGGATCCACGAATAAATTTTGCAATAGATTTTTATAATGATTTTCTTTTTTAGAAAGATGACAAAGCCCTTATTTTTTAGGTGGTTGCTGCCATTTTATGCTTATTAATGTTTTAAAAATAGAAAAGGTAGAATTAAAATTGTAAATCATACAGAAAAATGGAAAAGAAGGCATCTTTGTGTATTAAAAAAAAGAAGGAAAATGTTTATGCTTTTTTTTTTTTGTAAATACAGCCAGCCCACAATAGCACAGAGAAATAAAAAACTCTCAGGGGTTAAATTTTAAAAAAGGCAAGAACATAGAGATGATCAAATTAATACAAAATACTGCAAATAATTTAGAAATAATAGATTCACTTCCTTTGATGTCTTTCCTTCCAAAGAATTTTGTCGTATGACTGCAAATAATTTAGAAATAATAGATTCACTTCCTTTGATGTCTTTCCTTCCAAAGAATTTTGTTGTATGAATGTTTAAGAAATGATGTAAAGTTCAAAACTTATGGCATCTTTTTTTAGTGGCAGAAATCTTAATTTCTACTCTCAATATTCATCAATAAGTGTAGCCCCTCTTGCATTATTAGAGTTCCAGCTACATGTCTGCCAAGATGATAGTTGTGCCTGTGGTGCTTCTTTACTTTTATGTAATGAGAGTTATGTAACTGAAGAAGGAGAATTTTGACTGTGCAGATGATATGAATAGATTACATTAGTACAAACCTCCTACAAACAGAAATCCCATTGAACAGTAGGACTCTTGCTCTTGTTCTGGGAGGTATTTGCCAGGCATGAACTGTGAAAAGCATAAGTTTTAATGATCTACTTAGATTCTACTAATGCAATCTATTTCATTTTACTTACTTTAGTCAAATGTAGCCCCACTAAGAGGATTTCTGCCACATTATAATTAAATGTCAGCAGGTGTCTAGCTGGGCTGTGCTTGGTGCTTGGGAGGGCCTGCCTGAGCCTGAGCTGGTGCTCTGACAATTATCTGGTGGCCACAAGAGCATTGCTTGACCTGAGTTAAACCTTGGTGACAACCAGAGATGGATGAAGCTGGACAAACCAGACATTCACTGTGGGACCTGCAGTTGCCTGTGGGGTCTCCCAGGGCTGGGGGAGGTTGTGATGCAGCATCCCTATGGGGTTGGGGGGCAGTCAGAGGCAATCAGGAATGAGAACATTGGAAAAGCAGCACTGATCATGAAGAGAAACAAATGTCTCCATTCCCACCTGGACCACCACTCCCCACCCAGCACAGAGCTTGGGATGCTAACTCACTTTGACACCTCATTGTGTCTCTGTGTGAAGAAGTCTGGTGCCATTGAGCAGAGGGATATCGGGAGTGCAAGAACAACACCAGAGTAACAGAGCAGCTTGGAGTACGCTCTCATGAGTAACAGTTTACAGGCATGTTATTACCAATGAAGCTTTTCTATATTTGAACTACGTATATCATTCTAACAGGACTAAAGATAGATGTTTGCTAGGTTTTGATCAGATTAAGATTTTAATTTGGCTAACAATAAATTCTTAGCTTCATACATAAAATATGTTCCCTTTAGTTATTTTACACTTTGTTTTAAACCTGGTTAGAACCCAAAAAAACACTTCATACTGCACATCATATGCACCTAGCACATTATTGGGGAAGAACTTCACAAGTCACATAATTTATAGGAGAAAAATTATTTTCACAGATTTTGCAGGCTCAAAGTGCTCTGTCAATCTCCTGCTAGCAATTCTTTTTACCTTAAATGTATTTCTTCATGAACAGTCATAAGTGAATTTAAAGTCTTAGACATTGGTAATAACCATGCTGATTGACATGTATCTGTTTAGTACCAGACTTCTGTCAGGTTCCACAATCACATTAACAAGAAATTCAGTTTTATTACTGTGTTTATGCACAGTGGCTTTCTGGGGTTTCTTCTGCTTCCTCTCTTTATTTAAAAGCTAACTTGTGCCTTGCTCTCATCCCAGTGGAACCAATTCCCCCAAGTATACCTGTACAGCCTGCCTTTTGTGGAAAAGCTGCTCACGGTAAAGCAATTGAGTAATAAATGGAATATCTGGCCTTTAAGTAATATAGCACCAGGTCTTAGAGCAAGAGAGCTCTGTCCCATTTTTTAGACCTGTTCTTCACTCCATTAACAGGTGAATTAAAAAATACACTCTGTAATAATGTTTCCATTTCAGTGGTTGAATATATAGCAAAAATATTACCATTTGCTTTTATTGGTTTTGCTTTTATACATTTTTGCACCTTAGTCAGGGGAAAAAAAGTCCAATGCTGCATTTTAAAAATCCAAACTGAATTTCATTTTAGGTTTGGTCATTAGAGGGACAAGACATATATGCCTTTCTGGAAACTCAGACTGAAAAGTGATGAAGAAAAGGATATTGATAAGAGAAGACAACTTGCTAGAAAACCAAAATGGCAATATCTAGAGAAATGGCAATATCTAGAGAAATTCTGTGAATGTTTAAGTAGAGAAGTTTTCCAAACCACAGCTTCAAATGATTAAATGAATGAAAGTGTGAATTAATAGAACCCTTAAGAAATTCACCTGCATACTTTCCTTTTTGATGTTGCTTCTGCTGAGATAGAGGAGGAAACTAGCACTGAATAAACATTAAAATACACTCCTTCCTACTTTTTCAGCATTAAGAGCTTAAATTGAAATGCGATCTGTAGAGGTTCCTAATTAAGTTACCCATTAAATGTATTACTTCTAACTGTTAAGACTGGCTTTTAATAAGTCAGCTTTGAGAAATCTTGATTTCAAGATTTTTCTGAGTGTACTTAATTTAATTTAGTTTATACTTCACATTTTTAAACTAAATAATTCCAGTTGAATATTCTTTTGGTCCTTTTGTACTAGTATCTTTTACACTGATGCGTAATACTTAGTGTTATACATAATACATAATACTATACAATATACATAATACATAATCCTGATGCTACAAGATTTATTCAGGAATAGTTCCAGTCACTCAGTTGAATTGTTCCTTTTTAGAGTAAATATTTATAGAATGTTGAGAGACATTGATACCTATGATAACATTTTATTTCTGTGTTTCATGAGGACACTGAAGGTTGCAAAAAAATGTTACAAAATGGTAATGCTAACTGTTTCAGGAAAAGAAGTCTGTGTTTAGCAACCGTGGTATCTGTAACTGTGTGGCTATTCCTGCTCATGACTCCAGGAAATCTAAGCATAAAAGTTACCTTTTTAAGTACTCTGAGACCCTAGACCTACCAACACCCATTTTATGCCATAACATATTCCCTGCCTCCCCTGCCCCCACCAAGATATGCTGGTTTAGAGCTAGCATATGCTGGCTTACTGCTGCAGGTTCTGGCCCTAAACCCAGCAAGGCAAGGTCTGGGACAACTCAGTGCTATTAGAGATGTAAGGCTCAACTCACTCCTAGGCAAACTAGAATGCTATTTTTAAAGTCACTTCTCCAATTGCTAGTAAAATAGTCTTATTTGTTTGCAAAACTATGCTGCTATTCCTTGGATATTGGAATTCAAACTTTGGCCTTGGCACTAGTCTTGATTGCTGTGTTGCAAAAGTACTATCAATGCCATTTACACCACACATCTGCAGTTCAACAAGCACAAGTGACCAATTCTGCACCTGGGGTGGGGCAACCCTGCATATATGGACTGGGGAACAAGAGGCTGTAGAGCAGTGCCATGGAAAGGGACCCTGGCATCCTGGTTGATGTCAAGTTGGACATGAGTCAGCAGTGCCCTGGCAGCCAGGAAAGCCAACCATGTCCTGGTGGGCATCAGGAACAGCATCACCAGCCAGGCAAGGGAGGGGATTGTCCTGCTCTGCTCTGCACTGGGGCAGCCTCACCTTGAATACTGTGTGCAGTTTTGGTCACTGCAATATAGGGTATAAAGGTATTAGGGACCACCCAAAGGAGGGCTGTGAAGATAGTGAAATTATCTGCAAGGGAAGCCACACAAGGAGTGGCTGGGGTAACTTGGTCTGTTCAGTCTAGAAAGGAGACTGAGGGAAGATCTCGTTGTGGTCTGCAGCTTCCTCATAAGGGAAAGAGGAGGGGCAGGCACTGATCTCTTCTCTGCGGTGAGCAGTGACTGGACCTGGGGGAATGGCCTGATGTTGTGTCAGGGAAGGTTTAGGTTGGATTTTAGAAAAAGCCTCCTCACCCAGAGGGTGGATGGGCACTGGAACAGCTCCCCAGGGAAGTGGTCACAGCACCAAGCCTGACAAGAGTTCAACCAGCATTTGATATTAAAATATAATATATTATAAAACAATAATACAGATTATTTTCTATATTCATAGATAATGAGGGCAAGAGGGGGAAGTGAAAACATTTCTGCTTTAACTAAAATATCTTCTGGTCTATTTAAAAAGAGGTTTTTCTCTTTTTTTTTTTTTTTTTTTTTTTTTTTTTTTTTTTTTTTTTTTTTTTTACCATGTGAGGACTGAAACATACTATTATAATTTTTCCATAATAAGTTGTGAATTGGATCTGACTGAGATGAAGTTGATTTTCCCCAGAGCAGTGCCCGTGGAGCTGTGCTTTGGTAGCTAGAAAGGTGCTGATGACACACCAGTGTTTTGGGTACTGCTGAGGACTGCTCACGCAGCACAAAGGTTGGTTTTCCAACATTCCCCCCTTGTCAGTAGGCTGGGGGTAGGCTACATCTTGGAAGGGGTCACAGCCAGGACACATGACCGAAACTGACCAAGGGATTATTCCATGCCATATGAAATCTGCTCAGCAATACAAGCTAAGAGAAAGGAGAAGAAAGCGTGATGGGCATTATTGTTATGTTTTTTTTCCAGAGCCACCATTATGTATATTGAAGTCTTGCTTCCCAAAACGTGCCTGGACACCACCTGCTTATGGGAAGTAGAGAATAATTCTTTTGTTTTTCTTTGCTTCCATATGTGACTTTTGTTTTTGCTACTGTTTTGTTGAATTGATTTTATCTTCACCCATGAATTCTCTTCGATCTTACTTTCTAGCTGTTCTATCCTGCTGAGGAGGGAAGTGATAGAGTGGCTTGGTGAGCACCTGGCATCCAGCCAAGGTCAACTCACCACAGTTGTTAGATAGTGGATTTAGTTTGCTTAACATAACTTTGCTAATTGATACAATAAAGCTTTCATAAATATAATCAGAGTTTGAGTTGCTGCATTTGTATGAATATTGTGTTTGTCAATGCCAGCTCATTTGCAATGAGGCATGTGATCATGAGGGAGTGATTCAGACGTTCATACTGTGAATGAAATAGCTGTTTATGTTCAGAATTACTAAACCTATTGTTGTATTATATTCAAAGCAGACCACAAGGATAGTTTAGTTACTGCATATCAACACTAAGTTACACATAACTTTTTATCCTCAAACTCTATAATTTCTATTTTTTAATACACACAGATACCAGGGAGACAA
The DNA here is from genome assembly GCA_026261815.1 of Monarcha castaneiventris obscurior. Lineage (NCBI taxonomy): Eukaryota > Metazoa > Chordata > Aves > Passeriformes > Monarchidae > Monarcha > Monarcha castaneiventris. The sequence goes on from JAMPIT010000379.1 coordinate 31,411,836, forward strand.
ATCAACACATGCTAAATAAACAGACGCAGCAAAAATGTTTTCCAGTCCTCATTATCTATTATTCTTAATTTTATATAAATGCTGGTAGTCCCAGAAAGAAACTGCAGAGCCAAGATACAAGGAGGGGGGTGCCCTGACAGTATTATAAAATTGTGGCCTTTTGTCACAGTCTATCCGTGGTTACGGGTTTCTCATTCCACATCCTGGAGCCCTGGGGAGCTAGTGATTACACTGAGGCAGACCTGTGAATAGTAGCTAAGGAAACCATACATGTGTGTCTTGCAATTTGTCTGGAGGCTGGCCACCCCTGGGCTGACTCTGTCTGGACCAGGAACCACAGACCTTTGAGAAGCTTGGAGCACAGGAAAAGTTACTTTGCCTGATTCACTCCACTCTTCTGCCATTTGCTGTTATTCACCCAGCTGAGACTATTGTACAGAAATACTGCTTCCAGTACTCAAACTAGTAATTTAAACTGGTTCAACCTTTTCTGTGCTATCTTGCAGTCCAATCTATCCTGTGGATTTTGCAAGTGCAAATTTAGGTTTTTTTTCTTGATGGGAAAAAGACATTCAACATGACTGGTTTTTTTTCCTTTTGTATTTAATTTGGGTTTTTTGTTCCCCAAAATATTATTTGAACCATCCTATTGAATGAAATTGTTCGAGGCTGTAGTTTATTCATGTATAATCCACAATTAGCACAAACCACTCTTGAAATACTAAATGCTGATTTCTTAACTGTATTTGCATTCTTAGTTGCTGAAATATTAATATTCTGTTAAGGATTCAGTACTAGTAGATCTGGGTTTTTTGTCTCATAAGCTCGCTGTGCCTTTTGTGACACTGTGACAAATAACACCAGGTACATATCAGCCTGCAATCAATATATACTGAACAACATGAACATCAACACAACACAGGTAATGTGTGCCTTCTGCTGAGGAAATATCTGCCAGGAGAGAGTGACATTAGGATGGAAATATTAAATATTTTAAGTTGGGAAGAAATGAATTATTAGTACGGAGCAGTTGTAATTGCTTTATTTAAGAGATGGTGGAAACGTCAGTGTCATTTCTTTTTGTCAGGTGAATTCTGACTTATTTGTCAGCAGTTGTCAGCTTAGTGATTCCAGTGTCCGAGAGATCAGGCATATCACCCTCGTTCATGTCAGAGCAGGGTGTGTAGCTCTCTCAGTGAGCTTCAGGCATTCAGTGAGTCAGGCAAGTGGTTTCCTTTATATCACCTGAGCAAAGTAGATGAACTCAAGGCGGACTGCTAATTAACAGTGGAGATGGCATAAATTTTGTCACCTACAATACAGCTAAGTTGTGTTACAATGGCTTTTAAATGTCACATGTTAGTGAAGGACTTCCAAATTCCAGAAGAAAAGTCATCTACTTTTGCCAATACCATCATGGAGTACTGGTTGTGGGGTTTATTCAAAAATGTGTTTTTGCTGAACATAAATCTATTTAATCTCTTTTTAATAGAATTTTTCATTTTAGGAAACCTGATAGGAAACCTGCCTGAAGTATCGAAAACAAACTCTTTTGTAGAAATACAGACTTCTAATTTTGGAAGACTGAGTAGAGCTTTATTTCACTCTCAATACCAAATACTTCTGCAAAGATATTTTTTTACTCAATCAAAGGTATTCGTTACACATAATTGCAAATATGTGATCAAAAAATATTTGAAATTGAGCAATTTCTAGAAGCAGTCTGCTCAGATTGACTGTTTTCTTCCAAAAAAATAGGAACATCAATAATAATAATTATACAAAAGAAATATTATTTTAAATTTTTTTTTTAATGTGAAATGTTCTGCAGTAATGAGATTATATCAGTATTATTTGTTGCCTTGGATATTAATGTGTTTTTCAGAAATGCATCAAACTGCACATTAATAAAGAGTTGCTGTTAGGTCAGAAATTAATCCCATGTTTGAATCTTCACAGTGTCTTCAAAGTCAGAGAATACTCTAGGTGGAAGTCTTCAAATCATATCAAGGATATCAGCAAAATCACAAGTCACTAGCCTTTCTCCCAGTACAATAAGACAAAGTCCTTTCCTTTGAATAACCACATTTTTTTATTCCTACGCAAAAGCTATTTGGTTAGAACTGACAAAAGTATGTTATTACTAGGACATTGTGCAGGATGAGATATTAAAGGATATGCCAAGGAGAGACAACACATAATCACGATATTGTGCATATTTTTGTACTGAAAGAATGTTCTTGGCACTGTAGCAGTCATAAACTGGCAAAGTTGTAACTCTTTGATGCAATGGCCACAGGAAAGAATTTACTATTCATTGATGTGACTGGTGAAGTTCCAGTAATCAAGAGTATAGCACCACACCTTTCTGATGCAGTAGTGATGACACCAGATTGCATTACTTCAAGGGTCTCCAAAGTGGACATGACAAGCAAGACACATGTCTATTTCTGTGGCAATTCAAATACTCTTACCATCAATATAACCATCCTGCCACATCAGTTTCATTAATTAAGTGGAGCTGCAATGACAGAAAATGGCTGAGGATTTACCCCTGCATGTTGCTACAGGAATGACAAAGTATATATGAGGTGTAGCCTTAGGATTAAATTGATTCTTTTTTTTGGTAGATCAGAAAGGACTCAGCAATAACACCATAAATTTTTTCTCACTCCAAGTAACTTTAGTACAGATATCAGCACAAAAATCTTGTGCAATGGAGTAAGGTCAGATGTACTGCATTAAACAGTTGTTTTATTTAGTTTTACTGTTATTGTTCCCAAGCCACATTATTGGCTCTAGAAACTGTGCTGTTTCTGGTTTCTCTTTTTCCTAATTTGTCTGGAAGCCGTTGCCTGCCAAATAAAAGGTCACTTAAAATGGGTTAATTTAATAGTGAACCTGTACAAAGTATCTTCTCTTGTAGGGTTCTGCATTATTTTGTAAATAATTATACTATTGTTCTGGCCTCACAGTGAACACTTATAAATTCAAATGAGAAAAATAAGGCAGTGCAGCATAAGAAAATTCTAGAAGATAAGAACTGTAAAGTACTCTGTAGACTCGTGCTTGCTTCTGTCTTCACTGAATATATGCAGCAAAGTTGAAATATAGATAGTATTTGATCACTGGAGGCAACAAAGCTTCCTATATATTACTTTTTTTCTCCAGAACAGAATCTAAAAATAATGTATGAAAACACCTCTAATGGTTGTAATCTGATATGAATCAAACCTTTATCTGAAGGAAAAATAAGCTTTTCTCAAATACATTTTTATAAACAGGAGCACAATACTACTTACCATATTTGGGACTAACATCAGAGAAAACTGAGGAAAGCTAAATCACAGCCTGTAAGAGAAGGTCCAGACTGACAGCAATACCCTAATTTTAGAAGGTACATATCTTCATTTATTAATATTTTTCTGCCTCCATACCTCAGCTTTGGTCCACCTATCCCTATAGATCTCCACTGCATTTGCAAAAGTCAATTTACTTTGTGTGCCACCATGCCACTGTGCAAGATACTTTTGGAATTATCCAAACTAGAAGAATTATTAGATCTAAAGGTGTACCTACATTATTAATTAAAGTGCTCAGCACCACCTTATTGAGAAACTTGTACAAACTAAAATTTCCAAGATTCAAATTTTGCTAACTACCTATTCTTCTCTCCAGGTGCACAGTATGTACCCATTCTTACACTGTATCTGTACTACCCAGTAGCTATTCTCACCAAAAGTGAAATTCCAGTTCAGAGGAACTATGATACACTATACCAATTATGTTTCAATTTTGGATATATATTTATTATCATCAAGGTTTCATACAGAAAAAAAACCAAACCAAACTTCTAATAGAAAGAATCCCCTGAATTATATTTATAACAATATTTATGCTGTGAATTTCAAAGAAAGATTTAACTTAGTCTCCTTAAATGATGAGGAAAAATCACCATCCTTTGCATAGCATGAGTGCTAATACACACTTCTATAGGGAAACCTTTATTATGATGACATATATAAAAAACCAATAAAGGATTAGAATAATATAGATGTGAATAGTACTAAAATTTAAAATTCTTGGTTATGCTTTTTTAAAAGATAAGAATGGATGAGAAAAGTCTATGTGACATTTAATTATCAGTTCTAAATTTTCCTTATCATGTACCAGGGTGTTTTTATGAGGGAATTTCTTTTAATTCTAGGTACTTTTTGAGCTTAAAAGGCCCAAATACTTCTTTCCTCTTTTCTGTAGTTTGTTCCAGTTGAAAACTTATCAAGAATAATATCTAACATGCTATTTGTTAAATAACACTTTTATCTATAAAAATTGTAAAAGTTTTGTGGGGGAGAGCAAAATGAGAGAAATGTAACTCGATTACTTTACTCGATAACTTTATTATTTAGAACATTTTTTTTCCAGTGGGTTAAAAGGTAGGCATCTAAAATTTGTTTTGTCTGATTCTGCTCTTCCTGAGCTGTATGAAAAAGTTTTTAATATTTTTTAATAACCTTATATAAAACGAGAACTCGTTTCATTTTGATGGGTTTAATATAGGCACCAGGATGAAATAAAGTTGAAATGAAACAGAGGAGCTCCTTGTCAGACGATGGTCTAGAAACTAAAAATATGTATCGGTTTGAAGAACAATTAATTATCTACTGAACACAATAGTCTAAATATAATCTTTGTCTCAGAAGGTCTGTAATTGCCAAGCCCTGGACACTCATGGGACATCCATCAGATAATTCTAGATTTTCTATGGCTTGTTTTGGGGTTTTTGGGTTGTTTTTCTTTTCATTCAACACCATTTCCTACAGATGATGAATCCCCATTGCCATCTGTTAATAAAAATTGAAAAAAAGTATTTTAACAGTAAAAAAGGTCTGTCATAATTTCCCTACATTTACAGCAAACTTGTTATTCTCCAACAACCCTTTTACTATCATTCTTTTAAAAGTAAGGTATCTTTATTATAGGTGTTACTGCTGATATAAAAGTTCTAAAATACTGACCTCTTGGTGAAAGTGATGCCATGATGAATTTTGTCTTTTCTTTTATACCCGTTATACCTTTTTGCAACTTCTGTATTCTTGGTGCTTTTTTGCCTACATTCTTGGACTTGTTTGCTAAGCCAAGAGACTAAACATTTTAGAGGCTTCGTAGTTAAAGTGCCAGGGTGCCCAGACCCCAAGGTCCTCTCCAGAACACATTTTGTAAACTAAGATAGAACCATCCAGGGGAAGGTTCCTTGGGAGGGGGGGCTCATTTGAGCCTCTCATTGGGGAATATTTGATAGATATGCTAATTAGTAAGACCTAGAATGTAAGATCAGATCTAGAAGAGGGGGACTTGGCGGTGGCGATGGGGGGGTGCACAGAGGTGTATTCGACCTGTTCATGGTGCACCTAAGGATCCTTACAATAAATACCAAGGTAAAACCCTTTTTCCCCTTCTAACCATGTTCGCCTCTTGATTTTTAAGACCAGGAAAGGCATCAAAAGGAATTTTAAATACAAAGAATTCTACAATTATTTTCTATTTAATACTTCAATTTCTTTTTGAGTGCAAGTACCTAGCAAAAAAGAAAATGGTAACTATTTCTAAAATGTTTTATTTATTTCCTATTGAATCTCATAAAATGGCTACATTTCAGTTAACC